>JAINUW010000640.1:0-615927 GCA_020205615.1 Panax quinquefolius
AGGATATCTAGCTTACATAGGCGATAGTCGTAAAGAGAATCCGAAAATAGACGAGATTCCAGTAGTAAGAGATTTCACAGACGTATTTCCAGACGATTTGTCGGGACTTCCTCCAGACAGAGCAGTTAAATTTGTGATTGATTTGGCTCCAGGAATGACCCCAATATTGAAGGCACCATACCGAATGGCACCGGTAGAGATGAAAGAATTGATGGTCCAACTACAAGAATTATTGGACAAGAAGTATATTCAACCAAGCGTATCACCGTGGGGAGCGCCGGTTTTATTTGTGAAGAAGAAGGATGGAACAATGCGTCTCTACATAGACTACAAAGAACTGAATAAGGTCACGATTAAGAATAGGTATCCATTACCGCGAATCGATGACTTATTCAATCAGTTAAAGGGAGCAAGATATTTTTCAAAGATAGATTTGAGAAGTGGTTATCATCAACTGAAGGTGAGACCAAAGGATGTACCGAAGACAGCGTTTAGAACACGATACGGTCACTACGAATTTCTGGTAATGTCATTTGGTCTAACGAATGCTCCTGCAGCATTTATGGGCTTAATGAATAGAGTGTTCAAGCCGTTTTTGGACAAATTCGTAGTGGTATTTATAGATGACATTTTGGTATATTCGAAAACCAAGGAAGAACACGAAGACCATTTGAGGTTGATATTAGAGACATTGAAAAGGGAGAAGTTGTATGTTAAGTTTTCAAAATGTGAATTCTGGATTGCAAGAGTACAATTTCTTGGACATGTGATTGATAGAGACGGAATTTCGGTGGATCCCTCCAAAGTCGAAGCTGTGATTAACTGGGATCAGCCAAGAACCGTCAAGTCGAAAGAAGTTTTCTTGGATTGACGGGTTATTCTGGAAGATTCATTCATGATTTTTCCAAGATCATAACTCATTGATGAATTTGACTAGGAAATCGGTGAAATTCGTTTGGACGGAGAAGTGTGAGGAAAGTTTTTGAGAATTAAAGAAGAGGTTGAGTACAATACCTGTGTTATCTCTTCCGAATGACACAGGAAATTTTGTGGTATATAGTGATGCATCGCATAAAGGACTTGGTTGTGTGCTTATGAAGAATGGTAGAGTCATTACGTATGCGTCACGACAATTGAAAGATTATGAGAAGGGGTATCCGACCCATGACTTGGAGTTAGCTGCAGTGGTTTTTGCTTTAAAGATCTGGAGGCACTATCTCTATGGGTAGAAGTGTGAAATATATACAGATCACAAGAGTTTGAAATATATTTTTACACAGAAAGACTTGAACATCGTCGAAAGAAGGTGGTTGGAGTTAATTAAGGACTACGATTGTGAGATTCTATACCATCAAGGGTAAGGAAAATGTGGTGGTAGGCGCATACTAAGTAGAAAAGGTCGGGAGAAATTGATGATGTTGACCGCTTAGCGGGAGGAGCTAATTTTAGCGATGGAAAAATTTGGAATTGGAAGTGAAGTATCCTATGGAAATTGGCGAGAAGTTGTTTGAGGATGCAATTTGGTATAACCTTCTTGAATAAAGTTAAGGAGGCTCAACTTTAGGACGAAGAATGTGAGAAAGTGAAGAAGAAGATATCTGAAGGGTGAGGCAGAGATTCAACATAGAGCGGTGAGGGACTACTAAGATTTGAGAGCGAGAATTTAGGTACACTTTGATACGGAGATTAAGGAAGAAATTTTGAGCGAGGCTCACAACTCAAGATATTCGATTCACCCTGGTAGCACCAAGATGTACCAAGATCTTCGACAACACTTTTGGTGGCCAAATTTGAAACGAGAGGTTGCCAGAGTGTGTTTCCAAGTGCCTAACATGTCGAGAAAGTGAAAGCGAGAACATCGAGGAGGCAAGGTGGGTTGCTACAACCTTTAGAGATTCAGAATGGAAATGGGAACATATTACGATGGATTTTTTGGTTGGCCTACTGACGACTCAGAAAGGCTACGATGCAGTATGGGTTATTGTTGACCGATTGACAAAACCCACACACTCCCTTCCGATCAAAATCAGATTCAACCTAGATCAGTTGGCAAGGTTATATGTGAAAGAGATTGTTTTAAAGGCGCGGAGTTAGGTGTCGATTGTTTACGATAGAGAGATCCGCATTTTACGTCGAACTTCTAGAAACATCTACAGGAATGCATGGGTACACAGTTGCGAATGAGTACGACATATAACCCTCAGACAGATGGACAGAGTGAGAGAACAATTCAGACATTAGAAGATATGTTAAGAGCTTGCATAATGGACTTTAAAGGAAATTGGGATGACCATTTACCGCTTGTAGAGTTCGGTTACAACAACAGTTACCATGCTAGTATTGGAATGCCAGCCTATTAAGCGTTATACAGCAGAAAGTGCAGAACTCCACTACATTGGGCTGAAGTTGGCGAAAGATAACTACTAGGCCCGAAATTGGTACAACAAAACGGCGAGAGATAGTCAAGGTGATTGAGCAAGATTGGTGACTTAAGATAGACGGAAGAAATACACCGATCCACCACCTTAAGAATGTCGAATTGATAGGGTAGCTATGTGTTCTTAAAGGTCTCTCCTTGGAAGGGAAAGATCACGTTCGGAAAGAAAGGAAAATTGAGCCCAAGATTCATCGGACCCTTTGAAGTTCTGAGAAGGGTAGGAGAAGTTGTTTATGAGGTAGCCTTACCTCCATCTCTAGAGAGTTTCCACTATGTTTTCCATGTCTTAGTCATACGAACCTACAAACCCGATTACAAGCACGTGATTGAACATGAACCCCTACATTTCGACAAAGACTTGTCTTACAAAAAATTCCTGTTCAAATTATCGACCTAAAAGAACAAGTTCTGGGAAATAAAGTAATACCTTATGTTAAGGTAATTTGGAGGAACCACAACGCTGAAGAAGCTACGTGGGAACTCGAAGAGAATATTATGAAGAATTATCCTCATTTATTTACTTAGATTGTTATATGCGATTACGGGGCGAGAAACTTTGTAAGGGGAGAATGTAGCGGGGCGAATTATTGAGTTGTGATTACGAGGGACAAAATCCTTTTAAGAGGGAAAGATGTGACAACCGAGATTTTTGTAATTTAATTTTAATATTTATTGGATTAAATAAATATTTTTCAATGAATTAATTATTAGATTAAATAATTAATTGATGAAATTGTAGTAGATTAATTTAATTATATTTGTTATATTTATTAAATTAATGTGGAGAATTTTTTATTGAAGTATGTGATTATGTGAGCTTATTGAATTAAAAGAAATATTTAATAAGCCTATGTTATTTTAATTAATTTAATTATTAATTAGAGATTTAATAATTTAATATTATTATTAAATGAGAAATTTAATTATATGACTATATGAATTATTGAGAAATTATTGTATTTTATTTAAATAAATTAAATAAGACATTGATTTATTTTATAATGGATGTGACATTACTTAAACTATATAATAAAGCTTTATTAAAATAAATGGTTTTTGAATTATTTTCTTGCTAGCCAAACATGGCACTAAAAAAGCGGAGTTATGGGCGGTTAACCCGTGACTAGGTGGCCGACCACCCGATACATCGATTCCTTTTCTATTTATCATACGTCTTCTTCTTTTCTATTATTCTTCTAACTCGGATAAAAACATCAAAGTGAGAGAGTTTGAGAGAATTATTGAGAGAGATTGCTTGGTGTTTGAGAATTATTGAGGAAGGATTTAATTCATATCCTATTATTTTATCTACGCTTGGGTAATCTCTTCAACCCAATTATTATTTTTACGTCTTTTCAGTTTTCATAAAAATGGCTTTCATACTTCTGTGAGTCTCTGTATTTGGTAAATTCTGTTGTTATTAGAATATATGTAATAATTCAAGTTGTATGGCATGTTTTATATATATATATATATATATATATATATATATATTATGTTCCATATCATCAAATTCATAAGATTACAACGTATAATTATGGCTTGTTAGTTAAAATTTTCAGTGAGTACGTGATATGGCCATATGGCCTTATCGTGATTTTTATATGCCAAACATAAATTATTTTGCAAAATTTCCACATTGATATGATTATGCATGTTAAAAGCGAACAAAAGCGAAACTTGAATGGTTGCATTTGGCTTTATCTTGAATCAGTAGCATTAAAATCCATGTTTTTGTTCAAGAACTTCAAGAACATCAAAACAGTCCAATTTGCATGCTTTAATTCTGTGATTATGTATTTTAATGGGTGAAAAACACTCCATAGATGTTAAGTATTGATTATGTATGAATTATAACATATGGGTGTGTGTAATTTGGTGAAATTAGTGTTAAGAAGTGTTGATTTATTTGAATTACGTGTTCTTCATGAGCTGGAAATTGAGAATATGGAGTGTCATGTGCATGGTGCCAACTCGAACTGAGACTCATGTGCAGTGATGCCACTGCCAGCCATGGCGCCAAGACTCAGCACAAAAGTGGCGCCACAGTGCCACTTAGCAGAATGGTCAGAAATGAGTTTTTAAAAGTGTACAAGTATGGAAATATGATAGCAACTTAGTCTAATGATTATAAAGACTTGTTAGACCTATAATGAGATGTTAAAATAAATTCTTAACATGTCCATAACACAATTACGTGTTGATTGAATAATTGAATGCATAATTAGTTTATTTTTCGTGAAGTCTTAATTTTACACTAAATGTAATAATTGACTAAGTATAGTCGTGAATTGAGTTAAATAAAGATTAAATTTATGATGTTTAGTACGTTATTATTGACTGGTATTGTGTGTAAGACCCCAACTTATTATTAATGAAATTTAATTTTCTCTATTTATTATTTTGAAATAGTAAGGGTTGATTTGATTAATGTGGATAGTTAGGGGTAAAATCATGAAATATTTCAAAATAAGCAAGTGGTTATAAAATATTCATTGTTATCGGGGAATATTCGTTTGGTCGTGGAATATTAAGTAGTGTCGGGGAATATTAAATGCGACGGCCTTGACTATGTATGGGCCCATATGTGAAAGCGATTGGATGAAGAAAGCGACAAATATAAGTTGGTTAAAAATAACGGCGTAGTTATTCTGAAGTTAACTCTTGTTAAAATACTCGGTGGTTAAAACACACGGTAGCGTTGTTATTGCACGCGATTATTGATTCTTACGTGAAGGCTTTACTCGATAAAAGGTTCTGATAATTCTTATTCGATATTTTATTGATTTAATAATTGTTGCGTTGATATTTTATATTCTTTGTTGTTTGATAATTGTCATTTACGGTATTTTTCATTATCGAAGCGATAATTCATATTATCTGAATAATATTATTAGATAACATTATTGGCGATGTCTAGAAAGTTACATACAGGAGAGGTTTGGTCACTAATTGCGCGCGATGAAGAAGAAATTCTTATTGGAAAGCCCCTCTTTCACAAGGGCTGCACTGGTTGTCGATATTGTGATTACGTAATATTATTTGTGAATAATTAATTATTGATTCATATGATGAGGAAAATATTGATTTTATGTGGATATAGATGGAGAAAATTTTAATGTGACATTTGTTGAAAATTGAAATTTTATCTTTTACGATAAAATAATTCATTTAAATATATTATTATATTTTAATAATATAATAATGGTGATATTTTACAACGAATGTGGGATATATGAGTATCTGAGGAGGAAGAGTATTTTTGTTGCAATAAATGTTTAAAACATGTTAAACATGTCGGTGGACCCCATTTATTGGTGAAATTTGATTATACTTTGTAAAATCGCTTCGTTTGTGGATTTGGTCAATTTATATTTGGAATTTGGAAAAACTTTCTTCTACAAAGTTGTAGAGAATTGAATTTCCTATAAAAATTGCGAGATTGAATTTTACGATAAAAGGGCTATTTATTATGAATTATTGAAGTTGAAGCTCAAAATAATTGATTTTGGAAGTTTAAAATATTTTAATTACAAAAACGTTTTTTTGTGTTGGTTAGCCTCATTAAACATGTGTTGAATTCTTTGAATTCGGATCTTTCTGGTAGTGCGTGAGAAATTTGTAATATATATAATATTATTATATTAAATTTTACGCTTTGGTGTTCTAAGCGATTTCTATAAATAGGGTGCTTAGGTTAGAATTGAAAATCACACGAAGCTGAAGTTTTTCTCTCTCTATATTATCGGCGTATTCTTGTGAGTATTTTGAGTATACTTTGAGTATTGCTATACGGTGCTGAGTTCAAGTCATAGCCTATATATCAGGTGTTTATTAGAAGTCTTGATCTTTCGAGGTAAGGGATGTTATTTTTTCTCAAATGATATTATTTCTTGATATCATTATCTTTGAAATATTGGTTGGAACTTTTTATCAAATTTGGAACTTTTCCATCGGGGTTACTATTCATGAGTTCTTATTCACGAGTTACTATTCATGAGTTATTATTCACGAGTTCTTATTCACGAGTACTATTAATGAAGCGTGAAGATGTTTTTTGTGGAATTTCTATCTTTTGGTGTCGGAGTTCTATTCACGTATACTGACTATTCACTTATCTGGCTTTATTCATGAAAAATAAAATTTCTTCTTTTTGTCCAAAATATCTATTACGGATACTAGCTTTGATTGTATCCATGTTTTGATCATTCTTGAATTTTACACCACTATGATTATTTTGAGGTATTTTTGGAGGTGGATAAAACAAAGTACGAATCCTTAATCCTTAATCCTTGTCATTTTGTTTCCTTTGGATTCGTTTCTTTAAAAAATATTTTTCATCATCCTCGGTCTTAAATGATGATATTATTGAATATCTTTTTGTAGTGCAAAGATGAATGATTTCGAAGAATATCTTTGGGCGTAGTGCAAAGATGAGCAGTGTTTAGATGAACATGACCAAGTGATGAATATCTTTGGCTGTAGTGCAAAAATGAATATTTGATTCTAGATGTATATTGATTGATGTTACGAGGGGATAAAAGATGAGCGATGAACTTTTAAATTCATACATAGAAGATAGTAGTTTGCATTCTCTACTTAACTCTTCTAATGAATTATTATTTCATTGCGAATATTGATTTAAAATTTGTTGTCTATTGTATTCTATTAGATTTTCCTGTTGAAGACTAACGATAATTTGTTGTATATTATCTTAGTCATAATATCTTTCTTGGGCTAGTTGAGCTCACCCTTTTCCTTTTGTTCATTTTTTTCTCGGGAGGCGAGAATATAAGCGATGCAAGTGGGGTATGGAATGAAGGTTCTAGAAAGAGTTGTTTAGTAGTCCTCACCATTTTTGTAAAATAATGTATCAATAAATGTGATGAGGATTTATTTGAGTATAGATATTGTCTAGAAGATAATATTTGTATTCAAACTCACGATTTCTTGTTGTAATAATAAAGTTGTAGTTGTTTACATACCATGTATTGACAACTTTCGAATGGGTGATGTATACCTATTTTGGGGGCGTCGCGGTTGGTATCGAGCTTAGGGATATGATCTCTGGCGGAGATCGGGGAATAGAAGAACTAGGAGGAGAGGCGAGTAAATCCTTAGCTAGTGTGTCCTACCTAAGCTTATTTTTTAGTTGGTCGGTATATAGGGATATTATGTGATATATTGATTTCCTTAATTAACCCTTGTTTTATATGAGTATTTGAGAATGTCATTGAGAATATTAATAATGGAAATGAGGCCAGTGGAGCGCTTTGTACTCACCAGCGAGAGGAGAGCGTCAGCCAGTGGTGGCAATGTTCCTCTGTGAACAACACCCTTTGGCGGATGATGAGCGAGGGGATGTTTAGAAGCTTTTGCAGTTCATGCAAAAAATCGGACGAGGAAACTTCGTGTTCAAAATCTGAGGAGAAATGATAGCAATTCACGGGTTGTCACGGCCAAGCAGTTCAAAAGTTGGGACCACGAATTTAAGGAAAGCCGAATCCGATCATGGCGGAAACATGGGTCAAACAAATTACCAAGATATTCGATGTCTTGGGATGCTGGCGGAGAACAGAAGGTTCCATTCGCCACCTTATGTTCCGTGGCGAGGCGGACTCTTGGTGGGAGTGCGTGAAGCGTACCCATCTATCAGTACTTTTCGGCATGTCTTGGGAGGCGTTTGAAACTATTTAATGACAAATACTTTCACGAAAGTGTTAAATCGTATGAAGGAAGTGGAGTTTATTAGGCGGAGAAAACAACATGGCGGTGTCTCGGTCACGAGGAAAAGTTTGCGAGTTATCGGTTTGCACCTCATTTGGTGGAGAATGAGGAGCGTATGTGCGGATGTTTCTTAGAGGTTGAAAAACGGCGTACGTCGATATCTCATTTCTCATAAATTTTCTCTCTATTAGGATGTTTAAAAGCGAGGGCTCAATTATTAGAAGCGAGATACTTGAGTACGGTCAATTGAGGGACCCTAACCCGAGGATGCCGGAGATAGCGATCAGCAGAATAATGATAACCGGTGGGAGAAAAGCGAATGAGACGGACAAAAATGGTAACCACTCTGGTGGTAATCATAGCCATGAAAATAGAAGAAGCGAGTCGGGAGGAGATTTTAAAAAGGAGATTTAACAACGACCATATGAAGGCAGCGGTCTTGCGTGACAAGCCCTGGTTCTAAGGGAGGAGAAACGACCACCGGTCATATGCTATAAATCACGGAAAAGAGGACATATCGGTCAAGCCTATCCAGCGATTCAAGGTATGCTATAATTGTGGAAAGGAAGGACATATATCGCTCGAGATTATGCTGAGTAGCGAAACCTAGTTAGTGAGGACGGTGACTCAAAAGACTATCCCGAGAAAAGTCGAAAGTCAGCGATTAGGGAAAGGCGTTTGTTGTATTTGGTCAAAATCGAGGAACCCAAGCGAGGTGATCACGGGTAAGCTATTTATAAATTCTTACGAAGTTTATACCTTACTTGATCTGGGTGCTACCCATTCATTTATCTCTCTGCATGTGCTCAGCGTTTAAACTTGACTCAGGAGAAATTAGACTTTGACTATCTGTGGAAACTCAGTTAGGAGAAACTTTCATCACATCCTTTGTTTATAAATCTTGTTTGATTCAAGTTGGCACCATCACCTTACATTGACCTTATCTCTTTAAAGATACTTGCTTTTGATGTGATTTTAGGGATTGATTGGTTAACTACTCATCATGCCAAAATTGATTGTTTTTCGTAAGGTTGTTAGTTTTCATATTTCTAACTTGACTTGTTATGCGAATTCAAGCAACTAAACCATTAAAATCAATCCTTTGTCATATCTAATCATAAAGCTATTCGTTTATTGAAAAATGGATGTCAAGCTTTCTTAGCCCATGTTATGGATTTGAATAAAGACACGTCAAATTTGAATAATATTTCTGTTGTTATTGACTTTCTGGCGTATTTCTGAAGAACTTCCGGTCTACCCCGAGCGTGAAGTTGAATTCTTTATTGATCTTGAACTGGTACAAAGCCCATTTCTAAAACCCCATATCGAATGGCTCTATTGAACTTGAGGAGTTAAAGGTCCAACTACGAGGAATTGTTGGACATCGGTTTCATTAAATCTAGTACATCTCCTTGGGGTGCTCTGTTTTATTTGTAAAGAAGAAAGGCGGGAGTATGCGACTTTGTATTGACTATCGGGAATTGAACCATGTCACCATCAAGAATAGGTATCCTCTACCTCGTATTGATGACTTGTTTGACCGATTGCAAGAGGGCCTGATTCTTTTCAAAAATCGATCTTAGTTACGGATATCATCAATTTGAAGATTAGGCGAGGATATTCAAAGGCGCCTTTAGAACTCGATATGGGCATTATGAATTCTTAGTCATGTCTTTGGATGACTAATGCTCCTCTTGACTTTCATGGATATGATGAACCAAGTATTCAAGGAATATTTGGATCGGTTCGTTGTTGTCTTTATTGATGACATCCTTATATATTCAAAAGTCGTGAAGATCATGAGCACCATTTGAAGTTGGTACTCAAAGGCCGTGAAAACAAACTATATGCCAAATTGAAGAAATGCGAGTTACGGCGAGGAAGTAGCATTCCTTGGGCCGCGTGGTGTCGAAACATGGAGTATCAAGTGGATCCGTGAAGATTGAAGCAATCTGAAGTTAGAACAGCCGAAGTCGGTGGTGAAATCGTAGCTTTTGGGCTTTATTTGGTTATTATCGGAGATTCGTGGAAGGGTTTTCTCGAATCGCTACTCCATTAACTTCGGCTAACTCGGAAGGATACAAAATTCGTTTGGAGCGAAGAATGCGAGAAGAGTTTCAAGAGCTTAAGAGGAGACTTATTTATTTTGTTCTAATAATACCATCTGGTTCGGATGGATTTGTTATCTCTGACGATGCTTGGGCAAAGGGTTAGGATGTGTTCTCATCATGCAGCGTGGGAAAGTCATAGCCTATGCCCTCGCGACAACTTAAAGAGTATGAGAGGAATTATCCTACTCATGATCTAGAGTTAGCGGCCCGATCGTTTCAGCGCTAAAGATATGGAGGCACTATCTATATGGGGAGAAAGTGGAGATATATTCGGACCATAAAAAGCCTTAAATATTTCTTCACTCAAAAGAACTCAACATCTGGCGGCGTGACGTTGGCTCGAGCTATTGAAAGACTACGACCACACTATTGATACCATCACGGAAAAGTGAGCGTGGTAGGTGGTGGCGTTGAGTAGAAGATCATATGCGAGGAGCGAGTGCGATGATGTCAAGTATCGCGTAGATAGAGCCGACTTTAATAGAAAAAGTTAAGGTTGCTCGAGCCACCAGGCCGGGCTGACGTCGTATGAAGAAAAGTACAAGAAGGAAGCTATTAGGAGCGAGAATTGATGAAGAAGGAATACTTGAGTCCACTCTAGACTTTGTGTTCCTAACGACTTGATTTGAAGTACAAGATTATGATGGAGGCACACGATACACCATTTGCAATCCATCTGGAAGTACTAAAATGTATCGTGATCTTGACATACATTTTGGTGGAACAATATGAAGAGAGAGATTGCAAAGTTTATCTCGATGTGTTTAACTTGTCAGCGTGTAAAGCGGAGCATCTAGTACCTAAGGGTCCGTTGCAACCACTTGAGATTCGAAATGGAAGTGGGAACACATTACCATGGATTTCGTTACGGGTCTTCCCTACGGTTTCTCGAGGGCATCAATGCTATTTGGGTTATTGTTGATAGATTAACCAAGTACGCTCATTTCTTGCCGTCACGGAGACTTATTCACTTGAGCGTCTTGCTAGTATATGCGTGAATGAGATTGTGAGGTTGCATGGCATGCTGTATCCATAGTTTTGGATCGTGACCCAAGATTCACTTCAAGATTTTGGGTTAGCTTGCAAAAAGCTATGGAGCGCAGTTTGCGATTTAGTTAGGCATACCATCCCCCAAGCAGACGGATGATCGAGAGAGGACTATTCAAACTCTTGAAGATCTATTAAGACTCTGTGTCCTAGACTTCAAGGGTAGTTAGGATAAGTATTTACCATTGGTGGAATTCTCCTACTGACAACAGTTATCGACAAGTATAGGTGTGGCTCCATTTGAAGCATTATATGGGCCGAAAATGTCGCTCTCAATATGTTTGGGATGAGGTGGGTGAAAGCAACATTGTTGGGACGAGAGTTAAATGCGTATGACTACGGAAAAGATCCAAATGATTCGATAGCGTATACAAATGGCACAAGATCGACAAAAGAGTTAAGCGGATCTTCATCGAAAGGCGTGGAATTTAGTGTAGGGGATCATGTATTGTTGCGAGTTGCTCCATGGAAGGAGTTACAAGATTTGGGAAGAGAGAAAGCTCGATCCACGATTTATTGGTCCATTTCAAATTCTTAAGGAGTAGGAAATGTAGCCTATAGACTTGCGTTACCTCAAAGTATGTCTCGTATTCATAATGTGTTTCAAATATCGTGCCGTAAATATGTGAAAGACCCGAACCACGTTATAGAGTTAGAACAGGACGAGATAATAGAGAAGACTTAACGTATGAGGAGGTACTGTCAAGATCTTGGATAGGAAGGAGCATGTCCTGCTATGAAAGGTCATACCACAAGTTAAAGTTTTGTGGAGGAATCATGCTTTATAGAGGAAATGACACGGGAATTGGAAGCGGAAATGAAAGCGAGGTATCCTCACCTTTTGAAAACACAGTGCGTCACGTCGATTTCGAGGACGAAATTTCATAAGGAGGGAGGTTGTAAGACCCCAACTTATTATTAATGAAATTTAATTTTCTCTATTTATTATTTTGAAATAGTAAGGGTTGATTTGATTAATGTGGATAGTTAGGGGTAAAATACGCAAATATTTCAAAATAAGCAAGTGGTTATAAAATATTCATTGTTATCGGGGAATATTCGTTTGGTCGTGGAATATTCTTGCTGTCGGGGAATATTAAATGCATGGTGGTAGCTATATATGGGCCCCATAAGGAAAGCGATTGGATGAAGAAAGCGACAAATATAAGTTGGTTTAAAAATAGCAGCGTAGTTATTCACAGATTAATCTTTGTTAAAATACTAAATTGGTTAAAACACGATGTCTAGCGTTGTATTGCACCAATTATTGATTCCAACGTGAAGGCACTACTCGATAATGGTTACGATAATTCTTTATTCGATATTTTATTGAGTTAATAATTGTTGCGTTGATATTTTATATTCTTTGTTGTTTTGATAATTGTCATTTACGGTATTTTTCATTATCGAAGCAATAATTCATATTATCTGAATAATATTATTAGATAACATTATTGGCGATGTCTAGAAAGTTACATACTAAGGAGAGGTTTGGTCACCTAATTGCTTGGCGCTTGATAAGGAGAAATTCTTATTGGAAAGCCCCCCTCTCACAGGAGCGCACGGTTGTCGATATTGTGATTACGTAATATTATTTGTGAATAATTAATTATTGATTCATATGATGAGGAAAATATTGATTTTATGTGGATATAGATGGAAAAATTTTAATGTGACAATTGTTGAAAATTGAAATTTTATCTTTTACGATAAAATAATTCATTTAAATATATTATTATATTTTAATAATATAATAATGGTGATATTTTTACAGCGAATGTGGGATATATGAGTATCTGAGGAGGAAGAGTATTTTTGTTGCAATAAATGTTTAAAACATGTTAAACATGTCGGTGGACCCCATTTATTGGTGAAATTTGATTATAGCTTTGTAAAATCGCTTGGTTTGTGGATTTCGGTCAATTTATGTTTGGAATTTGGAAAAACTTTCTTACGCAAAGTTGTAGAGAATTGAATTTCCTATAAAAAATCGATGATTCAAATTTTACGATAAAAGGGCTATTTATTATGAATTATTGAAGTTCGAAGCTCAGAAATAATTGATTTTGGAAGTTTAAAATATTTTTAATTAGAAAAACTTTTTTTTTGTGTTTGGTTAGCCTCATTAAACACATGCAAGTTGCTGAATTCAGATGGTTCTAGGTGCGTAGAGAATTTGTAATATATATAATATTATTATATTAAATTTTACGCTTTGGTGTTCTAAGCAATTTCTATAAATAGGGTCTTAGGTTAGAATTGAAAATCACACGAGAAGCTGAAGTTTTCTCTCTATATTATCGGCGTATTCTTGTGAGTATTTTGAGTATACTTTGAGTATTTCTATCTGGTGCAAGTCAAGTCATAGCTTTATCAGGGTGTTTAATTTAGAAGTCTTGATCTTTCGAGGTAAGGGATGTTATTTTCTTCTCGAATGATATTATTTCTTCAATATCATTATCTTTGAAATATTAGTTGGAACTTTTTATCAAATTTGGAACTTTTCCATGTCGGGGTTACTTATTCATGAGTTACTATTCACGAATTACTATTCATGAGTTACTATTCACGAGATTCTTATTCAAAGTACTATTCATGAAGCGTGAAGATGTTTTTGTGGAATTTTATCTTTTGGTGTAGAGTTCTTATTCACGTATCGGCACTATTCACGATATCTGACTATTATTCATAGAAAAATAAAATTTCTTCTTTTTTGTCCAAAATATCTATTACGGATACTAGCTTTGATTGTATCCATGTTTTGATCATTCTTGAATTTTACACCACTATGATTATTTTTGAGGTATTTTTGAGGTGGATAAAAAAAAAGTCTGAATCCTTAATCCTTAATCCTTGTCATTTTGTTTTTCCTTTGGATTCGTTTCTTTAAAAAAATATTTTCATCATCCTCGGTCTTAAATGATGATATTATTGAATATCTTTGGCACTGTAGTGCAAAGATGAATGATTTCTGAAGAATATCTTTGGCCGTAGTGCAAAGATGAGCAGTGTTTAGATGAACATGACCAAGTGATGAATATCTTTGGCTGTAGTGCAAAGATGAATATTTGATTCGGATGTATATTGATTGATGTTCTGAGGAGGATAAAAGATGAGCGATGAACTTTTAAATTCATATATAGAAGATAGTAGTTTGCATTCTCTACTTAACTCTTCTAATGAATTATTATTTCAGCTGCGAATATTGATTTAAAATTTGTTGTCTATTGTATTCTATTAGATTTTTCCTGTTGAAGACTAACGATAATTTGTTGTATATTATCTTAGTAATAATATTCTTTCTTGAGCTAGTTGAGCTCACCCTTTCCCTTTTGTTCCATTTTTTTTCTCGGGAGGCGAGAATATAAGCGAGTGCAGTGGGGTATGGAATGAAGGTTCTAGAAAGAGTTGTTTAGTAGTCCTCACCATTTTGTAAAATAATGTATCAATAAATGTGATGAGGATTTATTTGAGTATAGATATTGTCTAGAAGATAATATTTGTATTCAAACTCACGATTTCTTGTTGTAATAATAAAGTTGTAGTTGTTTCTGTACCATGTATTGACAACTCAGAATGGGTGATGTATACCTATTTTGGGGGCGTCACATTGTGAACATAATTGATATGTAGGATTTAATTCAAAGAACGAGTTTGTTTAAGTGTAATCTACGCACGAGGCAAGTTTCTTACCCGAAACTTTCGTTCAGCAAGTATCCTAACCCTAGTTGTTATTGTTATATAAGTTGATTAATTCATCTTTCGATATTGAGCAAGTTCTCATTATTATTGATCAAGCCTGTCTTTTATATTAAAGTTATTAATCTTCAAGCATGATGTTGTTATACAATAATTATTCTATTGTATACCTTTTTAGATGTTATTTAAGTTAAATATTCATTCACTGTTAAACATTGTTAGACTAACGAACCCTTATTTATTCGACTAGTCCATAGTTGATGAGCGTTCTAAATTTCAGAACCCCTTGATGAATTATCCAAACCAAACTTCCTTTGGTGCGGGCTCGAATGTTAAAACTGAGATGAACAACCCTGTATAGGGGATTATTTACGCTTTAACGTTAAGATATTGTGCACGATGGTATGGTACTAGGTGATCCCCCTAAGTACGAGAAGAAGAGTCCATAGTCTTATGACTGTTAAAGGTTTCAAGTAAAAACACTTGACAACCTAGGACATAGTTCAAGGTCTTATAACCCCCAAAATTTCTTTTGATTCTTGTTATCCATTCTTGATTCAAAAGTTGAGCTTTATATTAGAAGTTATTATTTCTCTCGCATGTTATTATTCATTGTAATATTATTATACTTGTGGGCAATCATGCTCACTCTTGCGTAATAATAACATTGTAGTTAAGAACGAAAGAACAGACGAACCTTCCACTAGTAAGGGCAAGGGCAAGCTTAGCAAGTAATGAAGACTATTTTATTAATGTGGTTATGTGATGTAATTAGAATTGATGTTACTAAGACTTATTTGTTTATGTTTTCCGCATAGATGTTTTAAGGTTAGAGTAACTTGGGATTTATTTATTATTCAGTTGATGTAACCCCATAAGGGGAGAGATTTTATTATTATTTATTTCTATTGCATGGTTTGCATTTATTTACGGGTAGATAGATAGATGATGCTTGTACAGTGAACACCAAATCTTGTGGAAATGGAAGTACCGGATTTGGGGTGACACAGTACCATAGTAAATGGCAAAAACAAAATATTTGTAGTATGTATTTTTCGAAGTCGAAAGCAATCAAGCAGGCTTTAACGGTGCAAGGCTTGGGGAAAATAAGAAATTATCTGCGTCTCCCTGAAGCCTAAGCGATGAGTTACATTTATTTGTGGGTTGTAATACAAGGACTTAATCTAGTTTGGCATGCATGATAATGATGTTAAAACATAACGTGGACTACAATAACAGATTGTAATGTGATGTAATATAAAGTGTGAAGATTTTAAGTGATCATTTAATTAAGTTATGTAATGAACAAAAATTGATGTTTATGAAAGTTAGAGATGAATGATAACGTTTATGTTAGACTGTTATGAGATTTCAGATTCGTTAGGAAGGTTAACCAACATGATTAGATATTAAGATAAGGTTATGGCTTAAATGGTGGGTTAAACTTATGAAGCTAATGTTAATGCAACTAATTGGTATTACAATTTCAATGATATGTGTAGTGTAATTGGCCAAGATTATTATACTTGTATAGCTTACACACGAGGCAAGTTCTTTATCCTAAACTTTTAATGAGCAAGTTCCTTAACTTCATTATCTTGATAATGAATGCAAGTTTCATAACTGCGTTATCTTTTATGTCAAACAAGCTTTCTATTCCTAAATTTTATGTTAAAGTTGAGCAAGCCTAATCTATCTTGTGTATGATTATACAAGCTCATGTATTCTAGTTCATTACATTGAGCGAGTTGCACTTTCTTAATTCTTGATATTTCTATTTAAAACATGAGATGATTCAAATGAGATTGTTCTAATTCTTTTGAATGTAGTACTTTACATATATATTATGTCTATTCAATTATACATTGATGTTATTTGATCTTTGACTTTGATAACCTTGTTCAATTCTATATTATTTTGTTGAACCTTCAAATAATAAGCAAACTCTTATTGATTGAACTAGTCTATAATGGAATAGTGTTCTAAAATTCTAGAACCACTGATAAGTTAGTTCCGAGCTAAACTTTCTTTAGTACAAAAATTTTAAATTTAAGCTGAGACAAACAACCCTAACATAGGGGATTTTGTACGTGTAATGTTTAGATGTTTGTGCACAATACATGGTACAAATGGTTGATCCCCCTAAGTACGTTAAGAAGGGTCTGTATAGTCTATATGAATGTTAAGGTTGAGGTAATAATACCTAATTACCGGAGACATAGTTTGTGGTCTTAAGACCCTCAAATATTTAATTCGAACTTGTTTTCTATTTTTTGATTCTTAGAACAAGTTCACCATTGTTCAGAATTCATTGTTCATTATTATGTTTTTATTATTACTCTTTATATCGGTGAGTAATTGTTTACTCACTCTTGCAATTAACACTGCAGCTAAAGTTGAGAAGGTCGATGAGTCATCTAATAGCAAAGGAAAGGGAAAGATGTCCAAGTGTTGAAGATTTATGAGAATTTATTTAAGTGAATTATTTTATAAGACTTATTTTATTTTGTGATGTATTCCGCAGACTTATATAATAATTTAAGGTTAGATTACCTGGGATTGTTTTATGATGATGTGAAGATTATTATTTAAGTTATTTAAATTATGTCTTTATCCTTTATGATGAATAGTTAGATGTAATAATTTTTGATAGTGAGCACCAAATACCTACGTGAATAAAGTACCCGAATTTGGGGGTGTCACAAGTTGGTATCAAAGCTTTAGGTTATGAACCTTAGGTGTGGAAACCTTAGGAAGTAACCTTTTAGGAGACAGAAAACATAGTGGAGTCCAACTCTTATCGAGTTTTAAGGAATGGATTAAGGTATCCATTGAAGCTAAACAATAAAAGACATTATGTGCTATATGTTAATAACTTATGTGCTTGAGAGTATCAAAAAATGTCATATAATTAATAAATCCTAAAATGTATTTTGTTGTCAGGAAAGTCTAACGATGGAGGATCCAGTCCAGCTAGGGAAGTGATACCTCAGGTACTTAGAGATGACGAACCCCGAGATATTCACGTAGTATAGGAACAATTGATCTAAAAGGATGAGCCTGTGACCGATCCTTAGGAGGATAGTTTTGAAGAGATAGAGGAGGAGGATGATGAAGAGGATCCTGTGAAGTTTCCACTAAACTCCATATCAGCTGAGATGTATGACGCTCTGTACGATCGTAACATATCAGCTGAAGGAGTTGTCTAAAATGCGTCAAGCTACGATAGAGTAGAAGGATGTGGAGATTCAAGAACTCGACTCATGACTTGGAAATTATCATTATTTGTAATTGAAGAGATTATAAGGTTTTAGAACCTGGGATTTGAGGATGTATGTTGTTATACTTAGCTATATAATGATGTATGTTTGGAAGAAGATGGGATTATGACGTATGGAATTCGGATGTGAAAAAGACCAAATTTTGGGGCGTTACAGTAGAGAAGCCTCTCGACGTCTTAATATGCCCAGATAGAAAGAATAAGAATAATAATAACGTGTGATTATGTATGTGAATGACTAAGTTGTAAATCCGTTATTACTAGATAAATAAATGGGTAGTATGAGAATGTAATCTTGAAACTTGTCTAGTTCAGGAAAGTGGATGTTAATAGCGGTTATGCTATCTTTATTATGTTTTAAAAACGTTATGAATGAATAAAATATCAAAGTTTATTTGAAATGTTATATGTTATAACTTTAATCTTAGAATGTTTAAGTTAAACTTCAAATACTCAAGAAGTTGAGTAATGAACTAATAAGCATATATTTTTACAGAAAATGCCTCCTAGAAGAAGACAACCACGACAACAACCACCTCCTGAGGGATTTACTAACAATAATAACGAGGCCAACGCCAACCCGGTTCAGTAGTTGGTAACCTTGTTAACGGGAGCACTTGCGAAACAACCGCAAGCTCAAGTCACGACCTTCAAGGAATTCAAAGCAGTTGGACCGCCCGAGTTTCAAGGATCTATGAATCCAGTAGAATCCCAAACCTGAATCATGGAAATGGAGAAGGTGTTTGACGCTAGAGTTAACAAAGATCAGAAGACTACGTTCGCAACGTTCATGCTGAAGTCTGAAGCTAGCTACTGGTGGCAGGAAAATAAGCTTCGTGATGGACAAGTAGTGATAGCGTGAGATAGATTTATGGAGATGTTTTTCAAAATGTACTTTCTAGCGAGTTCTTAGAATCAGTTGGAGGTGCAATTTCTGTAGCTGAAACAAGGAACCACGTCGGTGCCAAAATATGCTACGAAGTTTAACGAGTTAGAAAGGTTTGCCACTTATCAAGTCAATACCGACGAGTATAAGGCGAGAAGGTTCGAACAAGGATTGAAGCCCTGGCTTTCTAGCAAGGTTTCAATGTTCCAGTTAAATACTTTTGTGGCTGTACTGGAAAAGGAAATTATTACGGAAGGTGGAAGCGATGCCTTGACCAAGTACAATCAAGAACAAAAGAAGAGGAAGAATGAGAATGAAAATAAGGCTAGTGGATGTAACGTTGGAAGTAACAATCAGAAGAGGAAGTGGAGCGAGAATTCGACTGGGGGAGGATGTTAGGAATAAGCATATGAACGGTATTCCTATTTACATATGATTTGATTGTGATATATATATATATATATATATATATATATATATATATAAATGAATATGCAAGTATGCTTGCATTAAGAAAATCTGTAAAGTCCTCTGATAGATTATAAAAACATATGTACAAGGACTTAGAATGAATTGATCAAATATGTTAGGTTATTCCTACATAAGCAAAACAACTTTGTCAAGTCCTTAAAAAGAAATGATGTACAAGGACTATAAATATAGAAAGATCAAGCATGTTAGGTTGATCTTTTGATGTAATAGATAGGCTTGTCTGATCATCGAGCACTTCACCAGAAATAATAGTCTACCAGGAGACTCAAGGAAAACTCGAGAGTTATCAAGGCAGAATCGTAGTCTATAAAATAGTAGATCTTGTAGTTCGTAGACTGCCAAGAGAGACGAGGAAGGATCGTAGTGTGTCGAGTAAAACTTCCTCGGAGCCGTAGTCTACTGAAGAAGTCATGTTCAAAATAGTAGAGACAGCCTGCCTACGAGCCGACCGAGCATCTGTCGAAGCCAAGTCATGAATCGTAGACTACACTCTGAGTCGTAGAGTCTACTGATAACGAAGCCAAGTCATGAATCGTAGACTACACTAAGAGTCGTAGAGCCCACTGATCATATCAAAGGCATAGATTGTAGTCGAGCAAGATCAGACAAAGAAAACAAGCACAACGACAGAAATCGTAGAGTGTCAAGATCTGATCTCGGAGTCGTAGTGTCTTCACAGCCAAAGCTAAAGCGTAGAGTGTAGAACCTGCATCGTAGTGGCATGCAAGCAAACAGAAGATCTAAGCATCAACTCAATCAGCATCCATATTGAGTTTTGAAGCCATTCAAGATGAATTCTTCCACAAGTTGATCATAAGAAGACTTCAATAACAGACTAAGGAAAGTCAGCTAGTGTAGTTGTTGTCAAGTAAATTGAAGACATCGATCTTGGAAGCACCTGGATCGTAGTGTTTGCCAAACAAAGAAAGATCTGATGGAGTGTACACAAAGATACTGGTTAGCCTCTGAAGAATAAGGCTAAAATGATTAAGCATTGGGTCAGTCCATTGATGATAAGTGAATGGGAGATCACAAGGAGAAAGCGAGCTGGACACGCCACAAATCTGAAGTGTCTTGTTACTCAGAAAGGGCCGGAGTAAAGAGTCAAGCCATCAGTATCTGAAAACTGTCAAGGCAAACCGAGATGTTGAAGCACTACACAATAGAAGGAAGAGGTGTTCTACACTGAAGATCAAATGAACACTCTTTAAAGATCGTAGTGTTGTCTTTACATGTCAAATGGGAAACTGTCAACTAGACACTACGATCAGGTCCAAGAAGATGTGCATCAGAATCATAGAGTTCGGACAACTGAGGATTGAAGCATTGGCAACGGTTCAATATGAAGGATTGGTATTCAGACAAGAGCTTATTGAGAGCATCGATGCAAAAGGACAACCTCTGATCTAAAAATCAAAAGGGAGAAATAAATTCGTCGACCTGCCCGAGATATAAAAGAAGCATCTTTGATGGGGTAGGTGAAACAGTAAACTGCAGTGTTAGAAAGTCATGTCATGTCACATCTGCAGTCTACACCAAATAACTCGAGATCTGCGAGGCAATTCAAAAAGCTTTTAATGGCTACTTTCCAATGGGAAGATTGGGAAGTAGTATAAATCAACAGAGATTCAATGATCAAGAGTTGTTGAAGATTAAAAAGTTGAAAATCGTTGAGTTATTGGAATGCTACTGTTGACTCTACAAGTTCCACCAGAGATTAACAGAACAAGTCTTAGTGACAGTGAGACTACATAGGTGGAAGTGAAGTAGCTTTGAAGAATGACTCAAACAGACTAGAGCTTCACTCAACAAAGATGAGAATGCCATTGAAGATGGCAGCCAAGCTAAGAGCCGAGAAAGCCAATAAGATAGTATTCAGAAAAGTGGAAGAATACAAAGAAGATCAAGAGAGCCACTCTACAGATCATCATGAACCGAAATTTGAAAAAGAATAGAAGCAGAATCATGTCTGCAAAACATTTAAGAAGGGTTCAGGGTTTGCTAAGTGTCAAGCGAAGTCTACCAAAAGCTTAGAGACTTATGAAATCCAGATGGTGATGGCGCACAACTGACATCAGATAAAGATGAGCAGAAAGGAGTAAATATAAGCTACACCAGAGAAGATGTGTTCCAGTCTCAAACCAGAATACAAAGAGGACCACACCAAGTTGCTAAGTACATACGATGTTCAAGCTTAAAGACATCATAGTAGCTCAGCATCAACAACACCACCACCACCACCAACAACAACAACAACAAACAGCCAGGGCCTGAGGGGTCCTTGTCCAGAGGGACTAAATGAAGTTCCAAGCCTGCTGGTCTTGAAGAGTTCCTAGGAAACTAGATGGGTTCCAAGGCTGCTGGCCTTCAAGAGTTTTTAGTGAACTGAAATTCCAAGTCTGCTAGCCTTGAAGGAATCTTGGTGATTCAAGGTGCTGCCCTTCCTGTGGAAATCCTGCTAGTTAAAAGCAGAAGAGTGGATTAGGAGCTTGAGTCTCTGAACCAATTAAAACCCCTCGTGTCTTTTACTTTATGTCATTTACATTATGTACATTAACTGCTATAACTGCTATGTATGTTTTAACTGCTTACTGCTGAGTTAACTCTACGAATAATGTATGTCTGATTATGAATATATTAATATAGGGGATCTTTTACTTATTCCGTTGTGCTTGAAAAGATTCTTATGTTTGTCATATGCTAATTCATGAGCAATACAAAATATAAGGAAAAGTATTTGAAACGAAAAAGGATCGATTCACCCCCCCCTTCTAGATCTATATTGTGCCTACTAGGAACTAACAATTGGTATCAGAGCAAGTTCTCATTCTATATTCAAAAGCTAATCGCTTTGAGTCTGATCCTAGGCACAAAAATTATTCTAAACTTAGTTTAGTAGTAAGTCACTTGTTATATGCAGTTGAGCTCGCACATTGGAAATATTTTGTTCAGGTAAATGTGTGTATACACCTGAAGATGTTCAGATTAGTCCATATTCTTGATTGTCATATCAACAATGCCAATCCTTGCTCGCAGTCAATCTTGTAGTCTGAAGATCAGTCTAGAAAGCTCAAAAAGACATCAAAAGAAAAGAGACAAACATCCACAAGCCTAAAAGGATGAAAAGGCCACACAAGCTAAGAAATGCTTATCTAGAGGAGAAAGAAGAACTTTTCAAACATGTATCTGGCCAACCAGCAGCTGGATGTAAACCTTGTAAACTCAAGGATGTCAAAGAACAAAAGATGTTGAAATTCTCTGAGCTTGCATCTTCAAGACCACGATTGATTGATTGAAAGTCAACTTGAGCAACTAGCTATCAGGAATAAATGAGAAACTATGCACATCAATGCCTAAACATAGTATATTTAAGATAAATGATTGTTAAGAAACTGACAGTAGAAAGGTACGGTTCCTCACAAATATAAATATGTACATCATAATTGCACCTCCTTATGAACTACAACAATATTCTTTCATGGAATCATAATCTACCTAAAAGGGTGAAAAGAGAAAGTACACTGAGGGTGGAAACTTAAATGCCTATAAACTTTCTCTCCATCCAAGTCTTAGGTTGAAGATGACAACGTGAAAGAAATCTAAAATGGGTGATAAGAGCATCACAGGTTAAATTAATTTTATGTAAAGTAATCTTTGCCGATGGGTTAATATGTATGTACAACCTGTGGTTTAAGTGTTTAATAACACACAGAGTATGATCAGTTCTACAAGAGCATCTTGAAGATTCATAGAAACTGATCACCTCCATGAATCAATCAGATACTAATAAATCGTAAAGTTGATTCTCACTCTGTGAACATTTAAACCCTATAAACATAACCTAGCAAATGATGAAACCAGCAAAGAAAAAGAGTGTTTTATTAAATAGCAAATCTTACACACACTCACCATCATACATCTCAAAATGTATTATCTAAATTAGTTACATGCATGAATATGACTGGTGGTGATCAATATGATGATTATCCAAATATATGAGGAACAAGGGTTTAGAAAACTAACCTAATAGGACCCATTTAACCATGGGTACCAAAAATAAAAATCTATAACCTACAGGTACCTGGTCTATCTGACCACACTAAGGAATGTTGAAGCAGAAGACTTCAGTCGAGAAGATTCAACCAACAAAAGGCTTAGGACTGTACATAAATAATTTTGATAAAACTCCTATATGTCAAAGTCTGTCCTTGAAGATATGTTGAGCTAATCCAAGTGAAGCTCACATAGCTGCTGATCTTTATATAAAAGTAGGCCATTCATCCAAAGATGAAAAAGGGTCTTAGATGCTCAAGTATGCAAAGCTTGTCCTCAAAGAAGTGCACCCAAGGATTATCGAGCATCAATCATGAGGAACACATTACGGAAGCAGAACTCCACAAGTTCAAGCTGATAAAGTAGACTACGATCGTAGTGTTGTCAAAAGATCGTAGAGTGATCAGTCCTGGAGATATCCATGTCTACGGTGTAAATAGATTCAATTGTTAGTAGTGATTCCAACCTGAAAGAGACATGAAAGGATACCTCCTAAAGCACATGAAGAAAAGGAAATCACAACTCATTGAAGAGACAACATCAACCATGGGGAAGCAGTGATCTGTTAAGGAAAAACATCACTGAGATATACTATGAAGAAGTGTACCAGCTATAGAGTCCCAAAAACTTTGTGACTGATGAACCAAATGAAGATCCATAGTCAGTAGGGATGTCTCAAACTGTACTACTGATAACCTATCAGCCACCCAACTCAAAATCGTGGAGTACCTACGATCATACATCTGATCGTAGTGTAAGAGCATGAGGACACCACGATTATAGCAAATGCAATTGTCTAAAGTTGGTAAAGGACCTTCCCATCAGAAAAGGTCAAACGAGATATCAGTGCAAATTACTTCTAAAGTACTTCATCTAGAAAGCTCCCCAGGGATAAACCTAACCCTTAGCTCACTCTAAGAGGTTGGCCCTTCCGGAGCTACCTTAACCCAGAAGGATTGCTTGATCAAGTTCATCTCCAAGACCAAGACAGTTAGCAATTATAGAGTAGAGTTTGAAGAGAACTCAACAATCATGATGTAACCTTAACGATCTTAGTGCAACCTCATCGATCATAGAAACAGACTCAACGATCGCAATCTTACAAGAGGCTACTATAACTCATGAGGAGATTGAAAGAACATGAAAATTGCTTAACCATTCAAATTATGAGAGAGATAAGTTCGAATACAACTTGGAAAGATATCAAGCAAACGCATCTCAGAACTTAAGTGCCCAAACTGGCTTGGGGTACATTAGTGATCAAGTTATGCAGTTTCAAGATGAGGATTAATATCAAAACCATCAACTGCAGCATCTCTCAGAAGTTGATCATTAAGTCAACAAAGGAAAACATAGAGTCCATAGCTGCCTTACCATGCTACTCTACAAACCAAGATGGTTAATGGTCAATCCACGTTATTGATGACTACTTGTTTTAAAAAGGGACATTAAACTGAAGAGTTAATGGGGGAGTTACACCTCATTACTGGGCATCATGCAACCAATAGCTAGTTGACACATCACAGTGTATGCAGAGTCAGAAGGAACTGCCATAAAGATAAAATTCAAAATCTGCAAATAGTTACTAGAAACAATCGAACCTCTTTCCCTCTCTTTTTCAAACCATAAAAGCCTCCTCACATACTAAATCCATTAACCCTCAAAATCCTTGCCCAAATCACATTCAACTATCTCTCATAAGACTCCCTAAAATAAATACACATATTCTTCGAAATCCTCAAATGGTAGATTGGTGAGTAATCACTGGCATTCAGCTAGGAACCAAGACATTTGAAAAATCCAAGAAGAAATTAAGGTATATTCTTGAACTTGTGAAGAAGGCTGGGTTCTCAAAATATCTTGAGGCAAACACACGAATATATGGTGACCTGTTCAAAGAGTTCCATTCAAACGCAACCGTAAATTCTGGAATTCTCTCCACCAAGGTTAAGGGTCAGATTCTGAAGCTAAATTCTTCTGACATCAATCAATGCTTAGGCCTTCCTGATTGAGATCTAAAAAGCCTGGAAGAGATCGACACTAAAAAAGCTAAGAAGATTATGTAGTACAAAAGAATCCCTAGTCTGAAGGACATTAAGAAAAAGGAGTTTCCTGAAGAATTCGAATTCCTTGCTAAAATAGTGGGTAAATGTATCTTATGCAAAGACACTGCACATGATACTGTGATTGACCAACAGCTAAAAATCATGTCTGCTATAGTCTTGAAGGAACACATCAACTTTGGAGCTATCCTGCACGATCATATGTCTAAGTGGCTGGATAAGGAAGAAAAGAAAGGTTAACTGAAAAACCAAACACAAAGGTTTTTCATGGAAGGTTCTTAAGTATCATCTTGAAGAAAAGGTTGAAGAATAAAATTAAAGATGATGAGGGCTAAATTCTTAATGTTCATAAAGTAATGTCTCCACAGTTGTTTATAAACTGGATGAAGAATCCCAAGGAGAATAAGAGGATAATAACAACTGCAAGTAGCAGCAAGGTCTCTATTAAGAAGAGGAAGGCACAAGAAGTCAAAAACTCTTAATCTGATGACTCTACATCAGTTGCTGCCACACCAACAAAAAAGAAGTCTAAGAATATGAAGAATGCAGAGGCTTCGTCAGGCCATGTCTCCACTAACAAGAAGAAACAAGGAGCAGGAGAAAAACCAGCATCAACTACTGAAACCCCAAAAAGAAGGAGTAACAGACTACTCCAAGAGCAACCCAAGAAGAAAGCAAAAGTGATGAAGAAATCAGTTCCAGTTCCCCAAGAAAGTCCATCCAACAAAGAAGAAAATTTAGAGTTTGAAGATGGGAAGGGAACTGAAAGCTCTAAGACTGAACCCTCAAAGAGCAAGTCCAGCAATGAGGAAGAAGTTGAATCAATAAAAGGAAGAGCCAAGTCTGATGGTGATGAAAAAGAATGTGCAAGCCCTATGGCTAACTCTCAGAGCATCCATTCTGATGATGAAGAAGGCTGCAAGTAGACACAAAAACATCCTCTACTTCAAATGTTCCAACAAACTCAAAAGATGTCAAGTCTGAAGAAGAAGAACATGCCCCTACTGTTGCTGAACATCAAGCTAGTCTATCTAATGATACAAAAGCTTTGGATTCTAAAGAAGAAGAGGAGTATGAAACTCTTATAGCCGAACCGCTAAGGAGAAGAAAGAGCAACAGACTACTTTTCAGGGGCTATTCTAAAGAAGAAAGGAGAATCTTCTACTGTAGTCATCGAATTAAGCAATGATGAATCTGAATCACTGGAAGAAAGTACTGAAGATGGGACCTGTAATGAAGAAGATGAGTCCAAGGAAGATCTTGCTGAAGAAGGTTCTAGAAATGAAATACAGCAAGAAGGATTCACTGATGGATCCGATCAGAATGTTTCAGGCTCAGAAAGAGAAGAAATGGAAAAGGATTTTGATTCTGCACATCAGGAATCAGAGGAACCAGAAGACCATTCTGTCATTTCTCCAGCTAGGCTTAACAGGAAAATAGCGAAGGAAGTCTCAAATGAACCTCCAGAAGAGCTTCCAGAAATTCCAAAACTAGAACTGGTGGCTCAGAACTTCCCAAAGTTGAAAAGTGATGCAACAATGTTGATCAAAAACAAACCCCACTACAAAGTCTTCAGACATGATGACAACCATTATATTCCTTATGATAGTAGAGTGGATTCTGAAGGAAAAAGGATCATGACCAAGGAAATAATCGTAGAGTCTGGTCACTCTACTACTGATGGTGTTCAAGTCCAAAATAAGAAGCTTCCTTCTGCCCAAGCATAATTGCCCAACATTTCTTCATCCGCCAATAGCGATTGGTACTCAACGATTGTTCAGATTCTCAATACCTTCAAAAATTTGTCCAAGGATGAAAATCATAGAGTCCAATCTGATGCTCAACAAAAGGCTGCCTAACGAGATGAACTAATTCCTATGGAGCAGGAGTTGATGAAAAATTCTGATGAGCTGATCGAGAAGATATCTCTAATTAATATAAAAGAAAAGAGGTTGATAGCAGCCAGAGATAACTCAGTTCAAGACAGACTCCAAGCAACTATGGCTGATGTATCTCTCAAAATCAAAGAGAGAGATCACATCTATCTGAAGGCCATAAATGATTAGAAGGCAGATGCACTACGAGCTCAGAATGCAAATTAAGAGAGACTACATGCCCTCTCTGACAAGATTGACAACATGAATCAGTCTTTCTCTATGCAACTTGAGTTAAGTCAACAAGAACTCAAGATTGAAGTTGGTAACTCCTCTTATCTGATGGAGCAGCTTATGTCCAACATGGAACAACTCTCTCAAGCGATTAATGACAAAAAGGGGGAGAAAAAGAGGCATAGAAAGAGGCACAATAGGTATTCAATAAAGGGTAAGAAGAGCAAAAGGAAACAAAAGAAGAAGACAATAGAAGAAGAAGCTGGGTCATCATCTAATGGGGAGTGAGAAGAAGAAAAAGAAAACCATAAATCTGAGGGGGGCAAACAAAAGAAATGAAGTCAACGTCCCAGGGTTAGCAGATGGAAGAAGATCAAATAGATGAATAGCTGATCAACAGACATCTTGAAGCATACATGGAGCCAAAGAGGTACATCTCTAACTTGTTAGGTATGTTCTGGATCCAGGATGTAAAATGTCACAGTGTATTAAAATTCCATATCATTATAAATAACATTCATAATTATCTGTTTTACAAATACAGCTGCTCACTGTATATAAGATTCATTCATAACATGCATATACACTTATTGTTTTTGTCATAATCAAATAGGGGAGATTGTCTGGAATAAGCATATGAATGGTATTCATATTTACATATGATTTGATTATGATATATATATATATATATATATAAATATGCAAGTATGCTTGCATTAAGAAAAGCTGTAAAGTCCTCTGATAGATTATAGCAAGGCAGAATCGTAGTCTGCAAAATAGTAGATCTCGGAGTTCGTAGACTGCCAGGAGAGACGAAGAAGGATCATAGTGTGTCGAGTAACACTTCCTTGGAGCCGTAGTCTACTGAGGAAGTAATGTTCAAAATCGTAGAGACAGCCTACCTACGAGCCGACTGAGCAACTTCCGAAGCCAAGTCAAGAATCATAGACTACACTCTGAGTCGTAGAGTCTACTGATATCGAAAGCAAGTCAAGAACTGTAGACTACACTCAAAGTTGTAGAGCCCACTGATCGTATCAAAGCCAGAGATCATAGTCGAGCAAGATCAGATGAAGACAACTAGCACAATGACAGAAATCGTAGAGTGTCAAGATCTGATTTTGGAGTAGTAGTGTCTGAACAGCCGAAACTGAATCGTAGAGTGTAGAACTGAGACTTCAACAGATGTGCTCACAACGCCAAAGCAGAATCGTAGAGCTAATACGACTCTCAACAAATGATCACTCCCAGAATATCCAAAGGGATGAAGCCTCTGGTTGGTACTACAAAGATACATCCCACCCGAAGGAAACTAGAACACTCAACGAATGGCATGCAAGCTAATAGAAGATCTAAGCATCAACTCAATCAGCATCCAGATTGAGTTGTGAAGCCATTTGAGATGAATTTGATCATAAGAAGACTTCAATAACTGACTAAAGAAAGTTAACTAGTGTTGTTGTTGTCAAGTAAATAGAAGACATCGATCTTGGAAGCACCTGGATCATTGTGTTTTCCAAACAAAGAAAGAACTGATCGAGTGTACACAGAGATACTGGTTAGCCTCTAAAGAACAAGGCTAAAGTGATTAAGCATTGGGTCAGTCCATTGATGATAAGTAAACGGGAGATCACAAGGAGAAAGCGAGTTGGACACGCCACAAATCTGAAGTGTCTTGTTACTCAGAAAGGGCCAGAGTAAAGAGCCAAGCCATCAGTATCTAAAAGCAGTCAGGGAAAACAGAGATGTTGAAGCACTGCACAATAGAAGGAAGAGGTGTTCTACATTGAAGATCAAATGAACACTCTTTAAAGATCTTAGTGTTGTCTCCACATGTCAAATGCGCAACTGTCAACTAGACACTACGATCAGGTCCAATAAGATGTGCATCAGAATCGTAGAGTTCGGACAACTGAGGATTGAAGCATTAGCAACGGTTCAATCTGAAGGATTGGTATTCGAACAAGAGCTTATTGAGAGCATCGATGCAAAAGGACAACCGCTGATCTAGAAATCAGAAGGGAGAAATAAAGTCGTCGACCTGCCTGAGATATAAAAGCAACATCTCTGATGGGGTAGGTGAAATAGTAGACTGCAGTGTCAAAAAGTTATGTCATGTCACATCTGTAGTCTACACCAAATAACTCGAGATCTGTGAGGCAATTCAAAAAGCTTTTAACGGCTACTTTCCAATGGGAAGATTGGGAAGTAGTATAAATCAACATAGCTTCAAAGATCTAGACTTGATGAAGATTGCAAAGTTGAAAATCATTGAGTTGTTGGAATGTTACTGTTGACTCTACGAGTTCCACCGGAGATTAACAGAACAAGTCTCAGTGACAGTGAGACTACATAGGTGAAAGTGAAGCAGCTTTAAAAAAGGACTCAAACAGACTAGAACTTCACTCAACAAATATGAGAATGTCATTGAATATGGCAGCCAAGTTAAGAGCCGAGAAGGCTAAGAAGATAACATTCAGAAAAGTGGCAGAATATAAAGAAGATCAAGAGAGCCACTCTACAGATCATCATGAACCTAAAATTGAAAAAAGAATAGAAGCAGAATCATGTCTGCAAAAAATTCAAGAAGGGTTCAGGGTTTTCTAAGTGCTAGACGAAGTCTACCAAAAGCTCAGAGACTTAGCAAATCTAGATGGTGATGGTACACAACTGACATCAAATAAAGATGAGCAGAAAAGGAGTAAAGATCAGTTGCACCAGAGAAGATGTGGTCCAGACTCAAAGCAGAATACAAAGAGGACCACACCAAGCTGTTAAGTACATAATATGTTCAAGCTTAAAGACATCTTAGAAGCTCAGCATCAACAACAACAACAAGCAGCCATGGCTTAAGGGGTCCTTGTCTAGAGGGACTAAATGAAGTTCCAAGTCTGCTGGGCTTGAAGAGTTCCTAGGGAACTAGAGGAGTTCCAAGGCTGCTGGCCTTGAAGAGTTCTTAGTGAACTGAAGTTCCAAGGCTACTAGCCTTGAAGGAATCTTAGTGATTCAGCGTGCTGCCTTTCCTTAGTGGAAATCCTGCTAGTTGAAAGCAGAAGAGTGGATTAGGAGCTTGACTGTCCGAACCACTTAAAACACCTCGTGTCTTTTACATTATGTCATTTACATTATGTACATTAACTTCTATAACTGCTATGTATGTTTTAACTACTTATTACTGAGTTAACTCTACAAACAATGTATATCTAATTATGAATATATCAATGAAGGTGATCTTTTACTTATTCTGCTGTGCTTAAAAAGGTTTTTATGTTTGTCATATGCTAATTCATGAGCAATACAAAATATTAGGAAAAGTATTTGAAACGAAAAAGGATCTATTCAACCCCCCCCCCCCTTCTAGATCTATATTGTGCCTATTGGGAACTAACAGAGGACAACAAGGAAGTCAGCAGAAGGAAAAGTTTGAAGCTTGTGCGATGTGCGGGAAGAACCACACTGGGGTGTGTTTGAAGGGAAAACGAGTGTGTTTCAACTGTGGTCAGGAGGGACACATTGCAACGAACTATTTTAGTCCAAAGAAAGGAACATGTTTTACCTGCGGTTCAAAGGATCACATGGATCGTGATTTTCCTAAGAAGCCAACGGGAAGTGAAAGTGTAGGAAAAGGAAACAATAACGGTGGTGGTGCATTGACCATCACTGGACCAGCACAGTCAAGTTGATCTTCTGCGAGGACTTTCAATATGACCGCGCAGGATGTTGTACAGTCTAAGGATGTGGTGTCAGGTATCATTCTGATTAATGGTATTAATGCTTATGTTCTATTTGATTAAGGGTGCTACTTATTCATTTATATTTGATGAATTTGCTCAGAACATAGATTTGCCTCAGGAAGAATTAGATTATCCTTTGAGCATCGACATTGCGAATAGGGATGTGATTCCTATTAGATTCATATATAGGAATTGTAGAGTGGTTATAAAGGGTCACGAGATGATGGTAGATTTGATACCAATTAGACTTGGTGAGTTTGATGTTATACTAGGAATGGATTGGTTATTCAATTATGGAGCTGTAATTGATTGCCAAAGGAAATGTGTTAAACTTATGACTCCGTCAAAGGTTGTGTTTTATGGCAGTAAGTCACCTCGACAAACAAGTTGTATGACGGTGATGCAAGCCAAGAAGTTGTTGAGATAAGGATGTGTAGGATACTTAGCCTACATAGTCGATAAATAGAAGAGGACTGCGAAGTTAGAAGAGATACCGATCATAAGTGATTTTGTAGATGTATTTCCAGACAAATTGTCGGGTCTTCCGCAGGATCGACAAATCAAGTTCGTGATTGACTTTCTACCATGAATTGCTCCGATATCTAAGGCACCGAATAGAATGGCCTCAGTAAAGATGAAAGAGTTGATGGTGCAATTGAAAGAGTTACTCGATAAGAAGTATATTCAGCTGAGTGTGTCTCCATGGGGAGCACCGGCGTTGTTTGTTAAGAAGAAAGATGGATCGATGCGGCTCTGCATTCATTACCGAGAATTGAATAATGTCATGATTAAAAATAAGTATCCATTACCTAGAATCGATGAATTATTCGATCAACTAAAGGAGCAAAATATTTCTCAAAGATAGCCTAGAGGAGTGGTTATCATCAGTTAAAGGTGAGGCCAGAGGATGTACCAAAAATAGCATTTAGAACTTGGTATGGTCATTACAAGTTTTTGGTCATGTCATTTGGTTTAACCAATGCACCTGCAACGTTCATGGATTTAATGAACATGGTGTTTAAACCATTCTTAGACAAATTTGTGGTGGTGTTTATTGATGATATATTGGTATATTTCAAAAACAAAGAGGAACATGTTGAACACTTAAGAGTGATGTTGGAGACATTGAGAAAAGAGAAGTTGTACGCTAAATTCGCAAAATGTGAGTTTTGGTTGGAACGTGTACAGTTTCTTGGACACGTTATTGATAAGGATGGAATTTCGGTAGATTCATCAAAGGTTGGAGCTATAATAAATTTGGATCAGACGAAGACACCATCAAAGGTAATGAGTTTCTTAAGATTGGCAGGTTACTACAGGCGTTTTATTCAAGACTTTTCCAAGATCGCAACTCCGTTGACGAATTTAACTAGGAAGGTGGTTAAGTTTGTTTAGACAGAAAAATGTGAGAAAAGTTTTTTAGAATTAAAAAAGAGATTGAGTTCAGCATTTGTGTTGTCATTACCTGATGATACAGGGAATTTTGTGGTGTATAGTGACGCATCGCATAAAGGACTACATTGTGTGTTTATGTAGAATGGCAGAGTTATAGCGTATGCATCACGTCAATTGAAAGATTACGAGAAGGGGTATCCGACTCATGACTTAGAGTTTACCGCGGTGGTGTTTGCCCTAATTATTTGGAGACATTATTTTGATGGAGAGAGGTGTGAGATATATACCGACCATAAAAGTCTAAAGTATATCTTTACACAGAAAGACTTGAATATGAGGCGAAGAAGATGGTTGGAGTTAATCAAAGACTATGACTGCGGGATTTTCTATCATCCTGGAAAGGCGAATGTTGTTGCTGATGCTTTAAGTAGGAAGGGATGAGAGAAGTTAATGATGTTGACTGCTCAGGAGAAGCTATTGTCGGAAATGGCTAAGAAGGAGTTGGAAATTAAATATCTAAATGAATCAGACAGAAAATTGTTCCAGATGGGAAACATTTCAACGTTAGTAGATAAGGTGAAGATGCACAACTTCAGGATGAAGACTATGAAAAGATAAAACAGAAAGTATCTGAATGTGAGGAAAACAAATTTAAAATTGATTCGGAAGGGTTACTTCGATTTCAAGTGAGAATTTGGGTTCTGCCAATACTATAGGTTAAAGAGGAAATTCTGAGTGAAGCTCACAACTCAAGATATTCAATTCACCCCGGGAGTACAAAGATGTACCAGGATCTTAGACATCCTTTTTGGTGGCCGAATATGAAAAAAGATGTGGCTGAGTGTGTGGCAAAATAGACATATCAAAAAGTTAAAAGTTAAGCATCAAAGGCCAAGCGAATTATTACAACCATTAGAGATACCAGACTGGAAATGGGAGCATATCACGATGGATTTTATGGTAGGTCTTCCAACGACTCAGCAAGGTTACGATGCCATTTGGGTGATTATCGATCGACTGACGAAGTCAGCACACTTTTTGTCAATCAAGATTAAATTTAACCTAGATCTGTTGGAAAAACTATACGTGAAGGAAACTGTTTCAAGATACGGTGTACATGTGTCCATTGTATCAGACAGAGATCCACGTTTCACATCAAATTTCTGGAAACAATTACATGAATGCTCGGGGACACAATTAAGAATGAGCACATCATACCATCCTCAAACTGACGAACATAGTGAGAGAACCATCCAAACAGTAGACGATATGCTAAGATCATGTATAATGGATTTTAACGGAAATTGGGATGACCATCTACCATTGGTGGAATTTGCTTATAATAATAGCTATCACGCGAGTATTAGCATGCCGCCTTATGAAGCGTTATACGACAGGAATGTCAACTATTGGGTCCAAAGTTGGTACAACACACCGTCGAGATCATCAAGGTTATTCGCACAAGATTGATAGCCGTACAGGATAGACAGGAGAAATATGCCGATCAACATTGATAAAATCGAGAAATCGATGTCGGTAGTTTTGTTTTCTTGAAAGTATCTCCCTGGAAGGGGAAGATTCGGTTTGGAAAGAATGTAAAATTAAGCCCAAGGTTTATAGGACCTTTTGAAGTGCTTCGATGAGTTGGTGAAGTGGCGTACGAGGTAGCTTTACCTCCGGAGTTAGAGCATATTAATAACATTTTCCATGTCTCGATATTGAGACAAAATAAGCCTGATTATAAGCATGTGATAGAATATGAGCCATTACAATTTGAGAAAGACTTAATATATGAAGAAGTTCATGTTTAAATTATTGATAGGAAAAAGCAAGTACTGAGGAATAAAGTGATACCTTATGTTAGGTAGTCTGGAGAAACCACAATGCTGAAGAAGATATGTGGGAACTTGAAGACATTATGATGAGAAATTATCCTCAGTTATTTGCTTAATTTTTGTATAGCGATTCTGGGGACAGAATCCTGTTAAGGAGGGAAGAATGTAACGAATAAATTTATCGAGTTGTGATTATGGGGACAAAATCTTTTTTAAGGAGGGAATGATGTAACGATCGAGGAATATTGTAATTAATTTAAATATTTATTGAATTGAATAAATATTTTGTTAAATTTATTTATTGAGAAAAATAAATAATTGATGGAATGGTGGTGCAAGAATTTAGTAACTAAATTAATTAATGTTAATTAAATTGAATAATGGTAAAAAAATTATTTGAAGATTTAATTTAATGAAATAATTAAATTAAATGAATTGTTTAATATTAAAGAAAATAAGTAAATTAAATAAAGTAATGTTTAAGTCTAATTTATTAAATTAGATATATAATTATTTATTAATCATAAGTATAATTATAATAAAAAAATTATAATTATTATAATTATAAGTCTAAGCTAATTAAATAGGTTACATGTATGACAAATAAAAACTATATAATATAATATTATTAAAATAATATAGTATGAGAAATTTTATGTAGCCAAACACAGTCTTATAGCTGTTGGCCTAACATAACTGATAGACGTATTATTTTTTTAACAGACGAATGTGGGAAGCCCTCAGTTTATATGTTATGCGTTCTTTTTCTAATGCTAGTACTGAGTTGGGTGAGAAGAAGAAACACGGAGGGTTAGAGAGAATTTGAGTGTAATCTCTGTGAATTATTAAGGACTGAGGAAGGATTCTATCATCTTGCTAGTAAGAAATTCAAGGTATAATTCATTCATAAATTTCCAAGTTGTAGTTTGTAATTTAAAGTTCTCTATAATTGATTTTTTTTTATTAAATTGTTGTTTCATATGTTGATTATATGTATGCATACTCTTGATAAATTGGTTGGTTATCATCTATAATTGAATATTGGTAATCAAATATGTGGAATTGGGTTTGTAAGAAAGAAGTTAGAATATCAGCGTATGTTCACGTAATATGGCTTAAGAAGGTACAAAATTTCATGTCCAATGTCTACTATAATCTGTAAATTGGTGTTAGATTGTGTTAGTATATTAAGAAACGAAAACAACGTATTTTGAATCGTGTCAATTGGTTAAGAAACAAAGTCGTGGCGATCGAATTCGCTAAAAGTGTAAAAAATGAAGAAATTAGGTTGAATTTGGAGTCAGTCATGTAACAGAGCTACAACTGCAGTTTCAATTTGTGTAATGCACCACAATTTGCACCGATACCAGCGAGTAGAAATGGCAATTGCAACTTGCTGCCAGATGACTTTCTAAAAGTCGAGCACCGGTAGAAGCACTTTAGGTGTTAAGGCTTGGAAGCGTGAGGCAAGTATCTGCGTGCCCTGAGCACAAAGCGATGAGTTCTATTTATTTATGGGTTGTAGTACAAGGACTTAATCTAGTTTGGCATGCATGATAATGATGTTAAAACATAATGTGGACTATAATAACAGATTGTAATGTGATGTAATATAAAGTGTGAAGATTTTAAGTGATCATTTAATTAATTTATGTTATGAACAAAAATTGATGTTTATGAAAGTTAGAGATGAATGATAAAGTTTATGTTAAACTGTGGTGAGATTTTAGATTCATTGGGAAGGTTAACCAATATGACTAGATGTTAAGATAAGGTTATGGCTTAAATGGTTGGTTAAACTTATGAAGCTAATGTTAATGCAACTAATTGGTATTATAATTTCAATGATATGTGTAGGGTAATTGGTGAAGATTATTATACTTGTATAGCTTACACACGAGGCAAGTTCCTTATCCTAAACTTTTATTGAGCAAGTTCCTTAACTTCATTCTCTTGATAATGAATGCAAGTTTCATAGCTACGTTATCTTTTATGTCAAGCAAGCTTTCTATTCCTAAATTTTATGTTAAAGTTAAGCAAGCCTAATCTATTGTGTGTATGATTATACAAGCTCTTGTAATCTAGTTCGTTACATCGAGTGAGTTTCACTTTCTTAATTCTTGATATTTCTATTTAAAGCATATACTGTTTAATTCAATGATTCAAATGAGATTGCTCTAACTCTTTTGAATGTAGTACTTTACATATATACTATGTCTATTCAATTATACATTGCAATTATTTGATCTTTGACTTTGATAACCTTGTTCAATTCTATATTATTGTGTTGAACCTTCAAATAGTAAGCAAACTCCTATTTATTGAACTAGTCTATAATGGAATAGTGTTCTAAAGTTCTAGAACCACTGATAAGTTATTTTCGAGCTAAACTTTCTTTAGTGCAGAAATTCTAAATTCAAGCTGAGACGAACAACCCTAACATAGGGGATTTTGTACGTGTAATATTTAGATATTTGTACACAATACATGGTACAAAGGGATGATCCACCTAGGTACGTTAAGAAGGGTCTGTATAGTCTAAATGACTGTTAAGGTTGAGGTAATAATACCTAATTACCGGGGACATAGTTCGTGGACTTGAGACTCTCAGATATTTAATTCGAACTTGTTTTCTATTTTTTGATTCGTAGAACAAGTTCACCATGTTGTTCATTCTTATGTTCTTATTATTACTCTTTATATCAGTGAGTAGTTATTTGCTCACTCTTGCAATGAACACTGCATCTAAGGTTGAGAAGGTCAATGAGCCATCTACCAACAAAGGAAAGGGCAAGATGTCCAAGTGTTGAAGATTTATGAGAATTTATATAAGTGAATTATTTTATAAGACTTATTTTATTTTGTGATGTATTCCGCAGAATTATGTAATAATTTAAGGTTAGATTACCTGAGATTATTTTATAATGTTGTACCCTTTAATGAGGAAGATTATTATTTAAGTTATTTAAATTATGTCTTTATCCTTTATGATGAGTAGTTAGATGTAATAGTTTTTGATAGTGAGCACCAAATCTGCTGGGAATGAAGTACCCGAACTTGGGGGTGTCACATAACCCGACTGGACTGATGACCTAAGTGCTTCTGACATCCCTAGTGGGTGTAGCTCATTCTTTCACTGCCCAACTTTGAACTTCGGTGTACAGGCCTCAACTTGTGAGGACTTGACGTAGGTTAAAATGTTTTATGGTGTAGATTTCATTCGCTAGACCTTTTGTCGTTGGGCTTATGCTCTTGAGTTAAGGACTTTCTTGAGAATTTTCCCATTCTTCTGTAGGGGCAAGCTTATGCCGCCACGATTTCTTTCAGGTGTTTTCCCTTTTCTTTTGATGAAAAGCTTAATCCCACCTTAAACTCCTTCCCTCACCTGGAATCAAAAAATTCCCCAGTCCTTTCGCATGTTGTCACCGGGGATTTATATGGGAAACTCTCTTTGTTGACCAAGTCGCGAGTGAGTAATATCCTGCCCATCAAAAGACCAAAATGCACCAAAAATTTGATGACTTGGCCGTCAGGATTAGTACACTCTTACGAATAAGGCATTTGAAGTAAAAGTTTATGAAATTGAATGAGTTATGAAATCTCAAAGAAATTTGGAAACATTCATGGTCATTATTCATGGGTAGGATTAGATTCAAAAGACTTATCTCCCTATATAAGAGATACTTCATCTTCGCCTTGAACGTTATTCTTCACAAAATTGACTTTATATGACACACGCATTATAAGTGACGCAACTCTTAACACATGTTTCATTACTATGCTTTCGCAAAATTTTCTAATTTTTTTTTCTTTTGCCTAACCTGTCTCGTTTTCGTAGGCTATTCAGAATTACCCATGTAACAAGTTTTGGACCAATGATTCCCAAACCAGAAGGCTTTAGGGCACCAGGTGTAAAGACTAAGGTAATAAAGGCCACACTTCGAGATAAGTCAGGTGATCACTCTATTTGGTTTTTTGCCTGAAATTGACAGGTCCATTTTCTTAGGCTCTAAGTCACCCATGTAGGGAGCGTTGGGCCGGTGACTCCCAAACTAGATGGCTTTAGGGCACCAGGTGTAAAGACACACCTTGGGCTTCATTACTCGAATAACCTATGCCACGATTTGGATCTACTTAGGTTTTGCCTTTTTTTAATGCTCATTTTCTTAGGCGCTAAGTTACCCATATAAGGAGCGCGTGGCCAATGACTCCCCAACCAGATGGCTTTAGGGCACCAGGTGTAAAGACACTGTAAACACTCGAAATTTTTATGAACAACTGTTACTAACATTACAGGAGAGCAGAATCGTCTTTTGGAGATAACCCTGGAAGACAGCTCACATCTATTACGGATACCACCGGAAGTTCGGTCTCCATTCCGGATACTACCAAAGGATCAGTTCACAACCTGGACCACACACCGGAACATCAGTCTCAACTCGGACCACACACCGGGAGTCTAATTCTCAACTCTGGAACACAAATCGGAGGGATCATTTCCAACCTCGGAGATAACCCCGAGTTTCGTCCTTGGCGATAACCCCAAGGAATGTTATTGCAGTTCCAGCGATAACTCTAGAAATGCTTGTTTCAAACACATGCGATCAGCTTCAATCTCAGACCTCCTGCCGAGGAACTCATCTCCCAAACCCGAAGCTAACATCGGGCATACAGTCACTTACAAGATGACATTGCGCCATTCAAACACTTGCAGTAGTCCAATCTCAAATATAACCCTGAGCAACGTCTGCTTTCAACTCAAACCAGCGATAACCCCGACGAAGAGTTAAACGTCATCTTGCCACATCATCTGTGCGTCGTCTCGATACTTCAATACAAACATACATACAACTATATCCTTCAAGAATTAGGATATCCAATCCCGAGTTACTATTACGCGTGGTAGTACACCGAATAGAATTTGAAGCTTGAAGACCATGGCCATGGTCCCCTCTTCCTGACTTCATACAACCTCTAATCCATGCCATTACGTAACTCTCGACATAAGCTATCCGAAAGAAGGTCACATATACCTCGTTCGGAAGCTTGGATTGAAGTTCTGCAAGTTCGAGCGGACATTACAGTGCGTGAGTGCACGTACTTTGACATGACGGGACCCGTGAAGCCCAAGCCCACCATGACCAATAAGTGTAGCTAATGCTTGTTTGTAAATACACTGCATGACCATCGATCTATAAATATAAGCTGGGGGTCAGACATTTTGAGAGAAAGAAGAGAGAGAAAAGGCGAGGAAACCCTGTCCATTTTACTCTGTACACACCCATATTGAGTGTTTCCTCTTCTGTTAGCTCACATATAGCTATCTTTTGTCCGGCGGGAGCTGAGTATTTATCCAAATAGAGTCATAGAAGTCTACTTTGGCAGCCCACTGTAAGCCTTCTTACATTCTATAAAGCTTTCTTCTCATATTAGCACACACTGTTGTACACGTTGAGAGTCGTGTGAGTGTGTTTGCCCGGACATCGGTCCGTGGTTTTCATTTGTCTGTATATATATACTTATATATATATATGTATATATTTTTATACGGACTAACATTATCGAGTTATGCCTCGATTGAGCCTAGACTTTGGTCTGGAGCGTTTATTGGCTTATATATATATATATATATATATATATATATATATATATATATATATGTCTGATGAGCCTAAACTTGGCCGTGAGCGCTTGAGCCTAATATATATATATATATATATAATTTATATATATATATATATATACACACACACTCATATATATAAATTGTGGTCAGACTTTGTCTGATGAGCCTGGATTTTACATACGGTGCGTTTAATTGCTTATATATATATATATATATATGTATATATTTACATTTCATCCTACCTGGAGTTCACTTCATGGCAGTTGATAACTTTTACAACTTTACTTACATTCTAGTCCCGCCTGGAGTTTACTTCGTGGCGGTTGATAGCATTTACTGCTTTATTTACGTTTTTGATCCCCCATGGAGTTGCTTCGTGGTGGCTAATCATGCACACACACACAACACACACACACACACACACACACACACATATATATATATATATATATATATATATATATATTTACCACTTATATATATATATATATATAAATGCTTATTGTTTTCCATACAAATTGCAATATCATGTGATCCTAGGAATCTTGTGATCACAGACTCAGTCTACTGAATTTAGATTCGGTTCCCATGGTGGACTTTTTCCAGCTATAAGCAGCTTGTACATTATTTACAGTGTCTGAATTCCCATGGATGGTTGTCATGCCCATAAGGAGTTCGGCACTGCTGTATATTATTTTCTCGCAAATGTTTTGCATCTCGAAAATAAAAGAAAACAAGCTGAACATTTAATAATAAAATTGAAGTATCAAAGGCCTCGATTACTATTGAGCACAGGGTTTGAAAAAACCTTTTTTATAAAACTTCATTTCTATATCTTGTTTAAAACTGAATTTTATACAAAAATTCAAACCCTATGTATATAGGTGCAACGAGGCATAGCACTACTTCCAAATAATTGCACATTGATCCTCACACACCCACACATTCATATAATAGTTTCTTTGAGAAGTGGCAGTCACCGTAGCAACACGGATGTCGGGGGGTGCCTAACACCTTCCCTCTGCATAACCAAGCCCCTGAACCCTCAATGAATCTCGGTTTCGTAGACCCGTTTAGCAGTGTCATATCACTGGGTCCATGTGCAAACCTTTTCGGTTGCGTTGGTGCAACCAGTTAAATACACCAACTGGCGACTCTTAAAGTCCAATCATCGACATTACACATGTCAGACCTTTTTCACTTGTTTTTTCAAACAAATCTCACATTAACATGAGAACACCAAAGAACAAGTAATGAAAAGAGACATCAGAAAATCCCGACGTCGACAGGTGGCGACTCCGCTGGGGACTCCAGTAAGAGGGCTTAAGTCGTTATTACAAGCTTTTCAAAATTGTTATATGCTTGTCTGTGAATGTTGCATTTACATTTATGATGAATGTGTACTAATGCATCTTAATTACTGCACTGATAAATATCTATCTGTGATATTAGTTCTTCGCACATGTTATCATTTTGTATAAACGGTGAGACAGGTTGTATGTGAATGTATGTTGTGTGGTCCCTCCACCAGGAGGTTATCCTGTTGGTTTTTGATTACTGGACTCGTAGGAAGACTAATTCCACGAGACTCAAGAAAGGCACCACCCAGATTCGCTCCTGTTGAACGACCAGATTAACTTCCCGTCAAGTAGATTGCGATGATCTGGGAACCATTCATACCAAAAAGTCGTGAGACTAACCCTAAGATAGGTCAGCCTCTGATAAACAAAACACAGAGGAAAGTCTCTTTATACTTTCCATTTTCAATTACTTGTAAAAGCATTTACTTGTAATTTATTCCATGTTCATCCATATGTAATGGAAAATATGAAGAATATATGTGCATACATGACATGTTATCAATTAACAACCGGTTTTGTAGGACAAAATTCTTAAAATGAACATGTTATGATAACATTTACATTACCCTAAGACTAAACTATATAAGTCTTTTGTAGGGAAGAAATTGGGCCTGTTACCCGCTCAAAATCCAAAAAGGCCACGAGCCTACAGCCAATCATGTCTTCTTCTGACCAATTTAATACTTTTTCCTGAGAAGAATTTGACGGATTGAGTAAACAAATCACAGACTTGGTTGTTCTATTGAAAGAATTGCACCAGTCCACTCAAGTACGAAGATACCTATACATACAGAATCCTCTACACAAGGGGGAGCCTAAGGTTTGGAAAAAACAATTCCATAACCTCAGTTGGATACGACCAACAAAGACCCTGAAAATACCCATCTCAAAAGAGATCCAGACACCGGTGATATCAAGAAGAAGGTCCTCCAAATGTAGGAAAATATCCGCGTTCTCAAAGGGATTGGGACACATGGCAGTGTTTCATATACAGACCTTTGCATATTTCCTGGTGTTTAATATCTAAAGAAATTCAAAACCCTTGATTTTAAAAAGTATGACGGATTGGGGGATCCTTATACCCATTTAAAGGTATTTATTGGAGAACTTGGGTCTTACGCAAAAAATGAAAAGCTCAGAATGCAGCTGTTCTAGAAGAGTCTTACTAGAGAAGCCCGTCCATGGTATACTAGATTAGACAACTCAAAGATCCATAGTTGGGAAGAGCTGGCTCACGCCTTCCTCACTAAATACAGTTTTCAATCTCAGATGGCTCCTGACCGGTACCAAATTGCCTAAGTCAAGAAACAATCTAATGAGTCATTTAGAGAGTATGCTCAAAGGTGGAGGCGCCTTGCTGCTCAAGTTATTCCTTCCATGACAGAATCAGAAATGGTCATGACTTTCATAGATGTACAGGAAGCTCCTTTCTATGAAAGAGTTCTAGCTGGTATTAGCAAACCATTCTTTGAAATGATCAAGCACAGAGAAATGGTTGAGATGGGATTGAAGTCTGGAAAAAATCAAGATCTAGCCTCTCTTAAAGCTGTTGCTGAACACATCTAGTCCGGATCTTATGGAAACAACCCCCGGAGGGTCCATAAAAAGAAAGAGGAGGATGTTTCCTTGATACTACAAGGACAGAAAGGCAATCAAAGCATGCCTATACAGAGGAGAAACTACTCCCCTTTTTAAGCACAATCTTCAAACCCTCCATTGCCTAAAGGTGGAGATGCAAAACGACCTCAAACGTTCACACCCTTAGGGGACTCACTCGAGAATATTCTTGCTCTTCTGACTACTCAGAAGAAAATTACACGTCTTCTTCCGCCAATGACCCTAATGGGAGGGTTTTAATGCTTTACGGAAGTGTGCTTATCATGCCAGAGCACCTGAATATGATACTCAAGATTGTTGGGCCTTGAAACACAAGATCCAAGATTTAATAGACAATGGTGAGATCGTAGTCACCAAACCAGATCAACCTCATTTGCAAGACAACCCTCTTCCCCAACACAAAGAAAAAGAGGTCAACATGATCAGTTGGAGCACTGGGCAAAGTTCCAGTTTTAATGGGGAGCCATCTTAGACCATCAAAGACGGTGATGACAGATGGGATTATGCAAAGTTCCAGTTTGCTATGGAACGAAAGATGAAAGCTTTTTGCAAATAAATTGAGCAATTAGCTGAACTGGTGACCCATCAACATCAAGTCTCACGCCAAATAATCAAACAGGAGCATGCCTATCTCATTCCATTTGTTATAAATGCTCCACCATCACCTTCAGAAAGCAAAGCTATGGAGGATGAGGTTACAAAGAGAGCAAATGCTAAAGCCAGTCGGGATTTTGCCAATAAAAGGGAATTTACCTATCTCAGCAAATCTATGGAGGAGATATTGCAAATGTTGATCAACGAAGAAAGAATTACCTTCCTTCTACCTCCAATCAATCCCCGCTCTGGACGGTTTAATTCTGATGAAGTGCGTCAATATCATTCACACCCTCGCGGTCACAGAACGGAAGAATGTTGGGCACTCCGTCATCTCCTTCAGAATCTTATTGATAGCGATGTCCTGCAAATTGCAGATGATTACACTATGAAACTCAAGGGTCGAAATGCATGTCCTACCAAATTGAAGGAATCAATAGCAGTTATATCCAAAGTGGATGATGAGACTGTCAAAGTATTTCCTATACAGCCAATTCAACTCAAAGGAGCTGACAATCCTTTAAAAGTCATCGCACCTGAGCCAATTCCTCTACCCTTCAGACCACAACATCCTGTTGTCAGTTTGCACAAAGTTCCATGGAATTATGGAGAAGCTAAAGGATCTACATCTCATACTACTGCTACAGTGTCGAAGGATAATCCACCGTATCTTCCTCAATGGGTTATGAAGCCTACTTGCAATGTGACGCCCCCAAATTTAGGTATCTTCCAACCCGACATATGGTGCTACACTGTACTCATAACCCTACAATCATTCCATTGAAATACAACAAAATGAATGTAATTACTATCTTCTGATTACAATCAAAGTATAATCCCTCCCAAGTTCATAAACCGATTACATCGTTTATTGTTCATAATGTATATTACATACAAACATACTAATCTATTACACGATGGTTAGGTATCCATCTTAGCTTTTCCCTTATCTCTCTTAGCATTCTCATTACGTTCATCCTTAACTGCAGTCATATACTTCACGCAAGAAGTGAGCATAACAAGCTCAGCAAGTTTTAACAAAGGATAACAGTAATACCACATTCGTGAATTATATAACTATTCATACTTAACTGAATAAATAGTTATGAAGTATTATAAAATAATAATACTTTAACATTTCATATCATCAATTCCCAAAGTATAGAGTAGATTAGGAATTCTAAACCGGTCGATAGACCATGAACAATATCTTTCTATTTTCATACTTGAAAAGGATATCACAGCACTAAGGCTGTATATCCGCATTACTTATGAGCACTTCTAAGTGATCAGCCTATAGTACTCTATGTTGATCAACACTCATTCGTTAAACAGATTTATGTTTAACATTTGGCAAACTCGCGTGCCCATCGAATAATCGATGAAAAATACTTTTGTTTGTTCATAGACAAACCATACCTTCACATCCGTACCAATTACTTGGAATAGGATAACGTTAACATTTCTATATAGAAAGATATGAATATCAATCAATCTATATCTTACGAGTAGTCTAGCCGAATTAAATCTGGCATCAACCCTTTCTTTAAAACTAGTCGTGCAATTCGGTACAATGAATCATATAAAACATGGCTAACTTGAAAGTTAGACAAACGTTATGAAAACTTTCCTTTCAGCGTCTTCAAATAACTTAATCGACTGACCACAGCCTTTACAGAATCTACATGATATATTCACATAGCACACTGTAATTACCTATTAAACAAATGTTCACATTATTTCTACCAACTTCTTTCTCTTCTATGTCTTAGTGAACTTAATATTAATAATAAAGTCAACTCAACTTACTACCCTTCCTCTCGGCTTATTAACCAACTGACGTTATTAATCGGACTCGAACATCGTTGATAAAGAACCAACTTTGTTCATCATTCATAACATATGAACTTGCAGTCAATTCTTAAGTTCAATACCATATACTCTAGTATAGGTAGTATAGGATTAGTTTTAATACACTTATGAAGTGTACAAACATTACTTCTTTAGATCTCTGAATAATCAAAGTTCAAAACCTAAGTCACTATCAACAACCTTTTTCAATGGCACGCAAGATGGGCTTTTAGTACTAGATCTGGCTAGCAGTACTAGTTATGATGTTTAGGTTACGGTCTCGACGCTTACTACTGCGAGGCTTTGCTCTACCAGTGGCGTTGCGGCGCCATTTAGCAATAGAGCAACATTATTTGTCCGAAATGACGTGTGTGACATTTAACCTTATGTTCAGCGTGGCCGCTGGAACCTCGCATCTGAGATAATTCCAACATTTTGAAAATTTTATGAAATTCCCTGAGCCATAACTTCTTCGTTATAAGCCCGATTTGGTCCGTTCAAAAGCCTACACATCATAAATGACATACTCTACGCGTTCATATAATAATTCGACACTTTCAAATCTGTTAACTCAAAATTCACTCTTGAGTTCATTTTCTAAGCGTTTAATGCTCGTTTTCTTCGTTTTAAGCCGGAATTCGATGATTCTCGAACCCACAACTCTTAATTACCCTATCTCATGTGTTGACATTGAAAAACAACGTTTTTAAGTCTCACAACAACTTTCAACCTCCAATCCGAAATTTTAACGTTTTCGATGTTTAATGTCTATTTCCGTGAAATTCGATATAACTTCGTTACTAACGTTCTCTAGGCCAAATCACATGGAATACTCTATGGATTTTATATCTATATCCTAACCAAGCAAGATACATATGTTAACGTATTGATGGAGTTCAATCGTTTATCAATAATCGATCTCAACAATCAATATTTTCATGGTTTCAAACTATATCAAACCTTATAATTCTTATGATCTCATGACTTATAGAGATTAAATCTATATTATGCCATCTTTAATCCACTATACAAGACACATACAACCTATATATGATTCTCCATAATAAAAGAAAATCAAAAGAGATGAAAATGAGAAACAAGGAGTATTACCTCAAGAACTCTTACGAATTCTCTTGGAAAACTCTAAGTCAAAGCTTCCAAAGTGTATGATTTATGAGTTTAGCTCTCTTTCTCTCTCAAATAATCTAAGTTGGGCAATTGAAACACTCCCAAATGACCAACCTTGGCTTTCTATTTATAGAAAATGAAATGGAGGGCAATCTAGACAATAACAACCCACCTCCTCACTATTCACACTTGGTCACCAAGGAAAATCTTCCTTCATTTTACTCTTGAGCTCCCACGTTGCTTCCTCAGCATTGTGGTTTCTCCATAACACCTTCACTGAAGGTATGACCTTTTTTCGTAAAACTTGTTCCTTCCTATCAATAATTTAAACTGGAAGTTCCTCATAGGACAAATCTTTCTCTATCTGAATAGATTCATACTCTATTACGTGTCTATAGTCCGGTTTATAAGGACGTAACACTAACATATGAAACACACTATGAATGCGTTCCATTTCTGAAGGTAAGGCTACTTCATAAGCCACCTCTCCTACCCTTCTTAAAATCTCAAAAGGTCCTACAAACCTTGGACTTAACTTCCCTTTCTTTCCAAAACGTATCTTCCCCTTCCAAGGTGATACTTTTAGAAAAACAAAAGATCCTATATCGAATTCTCTCTTTTCTACGTGAGGATTTGCATACTTCTTCTGCCTATCTTGGGCCGCAACTAGTCGAGCACGTATTATCTTCACCATGTCCGTCGTTTGCTGTACCATTTCAGGTCCCAACATCTAACATTCACCCACCTCATCCCAACACAATGGAGTTCGACACTTCCTTCCATACAATGCTTTGTAAGGCGATATGCCTATACTAGCGTGAAAACTATTGTTGTACAAGAATTCCACCAATGGTAGATATTCGTCCCAACTCCCTTTGAAATCCATAATGCAAGATCTTAACATATCTTCAAGCGTTTGAATTTTCTGTTCACTCTGACCATCCGTCTGAGGATGATACGCCGTACTCAATCTTAACTGTGTTCCCATTTGCTCTTGCAAACTCCTCCAAAAGTTTGATGTGAATCGTGGATCACGATCTAACACAATCAAAATAGGTACTCCATGTCTGGAAATAATTTCCTTGACATACAACTTAACTAACTGGTCTAGGTTATACATAACTCTTATTGGTAGATAATAAGCCAATTTCGTCAATTGATCCACTATCACCCAAATAGCATCATATCCTTTTATTGTTGTTGGAAGTTACACCACAAAGTCCATTGTGATATGCTCCCATTTCCACTCTGGAATTTCTAACGGTTGTAATAACCCGCTAGGTCATTGGTGTTCAGCCTTAACTTTTTGTCAAGTTAAGCACCTACTAACATATTCTACTATCTCCCTCTTTATGTTAAATGAACAAAAAGTTACGTGAAGGTCTTGATACGTCTTCGTACTGCCAGGATGTATTGAGTACCTCGAACTATGAGCCTCCATCATTATTTCCACCTTTAATTCGGGATCATTCGAAACCCAAATTCTTCCTTCAAAATGAAGTAATCCCTCCTTATCGAGGTTATACTTAGTCTTCTCTTCATCTTCTATCCTCTTCTTTATCCGCTCGCATTCCTCGTTACTCAATTGTACTCCCCTAACCCGTTCCGCTATGGTCGGTTGGGTTTCCATGGAAAATAACATTTCCACCGCTTCCTCCGGTAACTTAACTTCTATCTCCATGCTTGCCATCGCTATTATCAACTCATATTGAGTTGTTATCATTGATAGTTTCTCTCTACCCTTCCTACTTAGCGCATTTGCCTTTCCCGGATGATATAAAATATCACAATCATAATCTTTTATCAGCTCTAACCACCTTCTCTGTCTCATGTTCAACTCCTTCTGTGTGAAGATAAATTTTAGACTTTTGTGGTCCATGTATAACTCAAACTTCTCACCATAAAGATAATGCCTCCATATCTTTAAGGCAAAAACTATAGCTGCCAATTCCAGATCGTGAGTAGGATAAACCTTCTAATAATCCTTCAATTGTCGTGACGCATACGTAATGGCTTTGCCATGCTACATGAGCATGCAACCCAGTCCTTTATGCGAAGCATCACTATACATTACAAAATTACCTGTATCGTTGGGTAAGGACAATACAGGTGCCTCACTTAATCTCTTTTTCAACTCCTGAAAATTGTTCTCACATTTTTTAGTCCACACATATTTCACCGACTTTCTTATCAGATTTGTCAATGGAGTAGCTATTTTAGAAAAGTTCGGAATGAACCTTCTATAGTATCCCGCTAACCCAAGAAAACTCTAAACCTTAGTTGGCATTTTCGTTTGCTCCCACTCATTAATTGCTTATACTTTTTTAGGATCTACGAAAATGCCATCCTTATCAATAACATGTCCTAGAAAATGCACTCGTTCAAGCCAAAATTCACATTTTGTGAATTTCGCATACAACTTCTCCTTCCTTAGTGTTTCCAACACTATTCATAAATGTTCTGCATGATCTTCTGATGTCTTTGAATAGACTAGAATATCATCAATGAAAATTATGACGAACTTGTCCAAATATTGTTTGAACACTCTGTTCATCATATCCATAAATGCGGCTGGCGCATTAGTCAACTCAAATGACATCACCAAAAAGTCGTAATGACCATAACGAGTTCTAAACGCCGTCTTAGGTAAATCCTCCTTCCTCACCTTTAACTGATGATACCCAGTGCACAAATCTATCTTAGAAAAATACTTTGCCCCTTTCAACTGATCAAATAGATCATCGATCCTGGGCAATGGGTATTTATTCTTAATTGTTAACTCGTTCAACTCTCGATAGTCGATACAAAGTCTTAACGACCCATCCTTCTTCTTTACAAACAACACCGGTGCTCCCCAAGGAGACACACTCGGTTGAATATACTTTCTATCTAATAGTTCTTGTAGTTGAACCATTAACTCCTTCATCTCAACTGGCACCATTCGATATGGTGCCCTTGAAACTGCTGTCATTCCCGGTAACAGATCAATTACAAACTCAACCTCCCTATCCGGTGGAATACGCGGTAACTCCTCCGGAAATACATCCGTAAACTCTTGCACTATAGGTATCTGGTCCAAGGATGTTCCCACTCTTTGGGTATTCACAATATGGCACAGATAACCTACACACCCTTTTCTCAACATCTTCCTAGCTTGTGTCATCGACAGACAACAAGAGCGTCTCGGTGATTTACTACCGAAGAACACCACCTTGGTTTTCTCAGAAAGTCGAAGGTTTACACTTTTCCTATGGCAATCTATTATCGCCTTATGGTTAACCAACCAATCCATACCAAGAATTACATCGAATTCTTTTAACCTTATCGGTACCAAATCTACCGATAACTTATTCCCTCTAATATCTACGCAACAATCCTTATGAATATGTTCAATGGGAATTATCTCTTCATTAGCTACCTAAACGTCTAAAGGTATTGGTAACTTTTCAGGGATTAAACCTAATCGCTTAGCAAATTCACATGCTATAAAAGAACAAGTAGCACCCGAGTCAAATAGCACATAAGCATTTATCTTATTGACCAGAATGATACCTGCTACCACATCCGTTGATGCAACCTCATCTTGGATAATTATATTAAATATAAGAGCTGAGGGTCTACCCACTGATGGTGTTGGTCCAGTAATGGCTAACTTACCACTACTAGAACCCTTATTTCCCTCTAAACCCTTCTTCGGGCAATTTCTTGCCATGTGGTCCAATGACCCACAGATAAAACACCCCTGATTCTTCTTAGGGTTAGGACAGTTGGGTGGCAAATGCCCCTCCACCTTACGATTATAGCAGGTGATTTCCCTTTAAGTAGACTTTTATGTGAGTCTTTCCGCATATCTTACATGCTTATGACCTTCGCTTAGGCTCTCCCTGCTATTCCCCAGTATTCCCAGGGTTAAAACTCTGCCTCTTAGGTAAGTTGCCGCTTTCGCTGGCAACTTCAGCCTTACTAACTCCCTCTAACTTACTCTTGTTCTTTTGCTCTTTGTGGTATAGAGACAATGCCTCACCACCACCTTCTACTATTATTGCCTTTTCCACAATGGTCCCATAGGAAGCACTCTGAAAAACCGATATTCTACTATAGAGCCAGGGTTTCAAGCCCTGCTCAAACCTACGCGCCTTCCTCTCCTCCATATCCACCTGGTGTGGAGCAAACCTTGCCAATTCATTGAACTTGGCGGCATACTGGGGAACTGTCATATCCCCCTGCTTAAGTTCTAGGAACTTAATCTCCATCTTACCCTACATGCTAGTAGGGAAATAGTTTTCGAAGAAGACCTTCTTAAATTGTTCCCACGTAACAGCTTCTGTCCTAGCCCCACCTTGGTGAGCCTCCCACCAGTATTTGGCTTCCCCCTTCACCATGTAAGTTGCAAAAGAAGTATTCTGCGCCTCACCTATGTTTGTTATCACAAATTCCTTTTCAATTTCATTCACCCATGTCTGGGCTTCTAATGGGTCCGTCGTTCCTCGGAACTCAGGAGGACCCACTCTCTTAAATTCCTTAAAGGTATTTGTTCTTACTACCCAAGGAGCTACAGGAATCCCACCCCCAACTTGGTTAAATGTAGCCATTAATAAATTAACGAACTCTTGCATAGGGTTATTAGGACCCCCCTAATTCTCATTATGAGACTCGGCCTCTTGGTTACGTTGTCTCCTTCTTGGTGGCATAATTCTGATTAAATAAATAAAGCTTTGTTATTATCTATTTAACTACTTGGTTATCATTCTCAATCAATAACAACCACTCATACCACAACAAGCATATCAAATGAAAACTTCTATATATAAATATGCTTTCATAGTAAAAACTATTTACATCATGTTCCCTTAGCCAAAATCTATTACATACCATCCCGCGATTGCCTTCTACAAAAATTGGGATTTACAAAAAGACTACCCTTATATTATACAAAAGAGGGTTTTACATCGCTACTTCTATACAAAAAGATCTAACAATCTACTAACACTATCGAACGACATTCTCATATTTCTGATTTGCCAGTATCGACACAATATCTTGACTTATGGTATGTCGAGTCTGGCAGGACTCAATGGAATAACAAGCAATTTTTAGCTTGAAATCCTCATGAGCGCATTCGTGGATGTATGACATCCTAGCTATCTTCTTGTCTTTTTTAACGGTTTCTTTCGAAGCTATAAGGCCTCTTCCTTATAGTCACATGCCTTATCCGTCATCGACACTTTCTCATCGTGCTCCAGGACTCAAAATCGCCTTTGTAGATTCCTTCGCCTCATAAAAAGGCGATAATCTCCTCATTCGTATACGCACCACGGTGCATTGAGATGCAGATTCCTATCAAACTGACCGAGATACAATGATTTCATTGCATCCGGAGGTGTTAGCTCCTGAGTAGGTACCACCGTATTAATCGATGTTACCTCCATTTCCTCCTCCACATGAAGCATCTCATTAAGATATGATGTTAACCCCATCGTCTCCTCAAAGTATTCCTCCTCGAAGATTTACTCCTCAATGTCTGAGTCTTTTAGTACAACTAATGGTACCTCCACCACTGGCATTGGTACAATTTCAACTTGGTTCACTGACTCTTCACTCACAACGTGAATGTCTCTAAACATCATGCTATCGATCGACATCTACAATAGCACATAACAAGTTGATTAGTACATAATAAACAATTGTATAAGTACAAATCACATTTAATTTATTTAAGATTAATTTTCATCTGTTAATTCTTTCAATACTGAGTTATCCCAATACCTTAATAATTCAATGGACTTGAATTTCATTCTTCGGACTTTACCTCCTTACGAGGTTATTAGCCTAAGGTTTTCCCCCCTTAAGTTTTATAACCTAAGGCTTTGATACCAACCTGTGACGCCCCCAAATTTGGGTATCTCCCAACCCGACATATGGTGCTACACTGTACTCATAACCCTACAAGCATTCCATTGAAATACAACAAAATGAATGTAATTACTATCTTCTTATTATAATCAAAGTATAATCCTTCCCAGGTTCGTAAACCGATTACATCGTTTGTTGTTCATAATGTATAATACATACAAACACACTAATCTATTACACGATGGGTAGGCATCCATCTTAGCTTTGCCCTTAAAATAATAATACTTGAACATTTCCTATCATCAATTCCCAAAGTATAGAGTAGATTAGGAATTCGAAGGCAAATTCGATAGACCATGAGCAATATCTTCTGTTTTCATACTTGAAAATGATATCACAGTACTAAGGTTGTACATCCGCATTACTTATGAGCACTTCTAGGTGATCAGCCTATAGTACTCTATGTTGATCAACACTCATTCGTTAAACATATTTACGTTTAACATTTGGCAAACTCGCGTGCCCATCGAATAATCTATGAAAAATACTTTTGTTTGTTCATAGACAAACCTTACCTTCACATCCGTACCAATTACTTGGCATAGGATAGCGTTAACATTTCTATATAGAAAGATATGAAAATTAATCAATTTATATCTTACGAGTAGTCTAGCCGAATTAAATCTGGCATCAACCTTTTCTTTAAAACCAGTCGTGCAATTCGGTACAATGAATCACATAAAACTTGGCTAACTTGAAAGTTAGACAAGCGTTAAGAAAACTTGCCTTTCAGCATCTTCAAATAACTTAATCGACTGACCACAGCCTTTACAGAATCTACACGATATATTCACATAGCACACTGTAATTAGCTATTAAAAAAATGTTCACATTATTTCTACCAACTTTTTCCTCTTCTATGTCTTAGTTAACTTAATATTAATAATAAAGTCAACTCGACTTACTACCCTTCATCCTGGCTTATTTACCAACTGACATTATTAATCGGACTCGAACATCGTTGATAAAGTACCAACTTTGTTCATCATTCATAACTTATTAACATGCATTCAATTCCTAAATTCAATATAATATACTCTACTATAGGTAGTATAGGAATAGTTTTAATACACTTATGAAGTGTACAAACATTACTTCTTTAGGTCTTCGAAAAATTGAAGTTCAAAACCAATGTCACTATCAACAACCTTGCACTTTCGGCATGGCATGGGCTTCTTTAGTACTAGGCGGCAGCCGATTAGCAAGCAGTCTGGGTTCCGGTCTCGGTCTTTGCCATAGCGAGACTTTGCTTTACCGATGGCGTTGCGGTGCCATTTAGCGATTGCCAACAACATTATCGTAGAAGTCTTTGTCTTTGCGTAAGCATTTAACATTATATCAAGCGCTGTGGCGCTGAGACCTCGATACTGAGATAATTCCAACATTTTGAAAATTTTATAAAATTCCCTGAGCCATAACTTCTTCGTTATAAGCCCAATTTGGTCCGTTCAAAAGCCTACACGTCATAAATGACATACTCTACGCGTTCATATAAGAATTTGACACTTTTAAATCCGTTAACTCAAAATTCAATATTGAGTTCATTTTCTAAGCGTCCATAAATGTTAATGATCGTTCAATGCTCGTTTTCTTCGTTTTAAGCCAGAATCTGACGATTCTCGAACCCAGAACTCTTAATTACCCTATCTCACGTGTTGACATTGAAAAACAATGTTTTCAAGTCTCAAGAAAACTTTTGACCTCCAATCCGGAATTTCAATGTTTTTGACGTTTAACGTCTATTTTAGTGAAATTCGACATAACTTCGTTACTAATGTTCTCTAGGGAAAATCACATAGAGTACTCCATGGATTTCATATCTATATCATAACCAAGCAAGATACATATATTAACATATTGATGGAGTTCAATCGTTTATTAATAATCGATCTCAACAATCAATATTTTCATGGTTTCAAACTATATCGAACCTCATAATTCTTATGATCTCATGACTTATAGAGATTGAATCTATATTAAGCCATCTTTAATCCACTATACAAGACACATACCACCTATTTATGATTCTCCATGATAAAAGAAAATCAAAAGAGATGAAAATGAGAAACAAGGAGTATTAACTCAAGAACTTATGAAATCTCTTGGAAAACTCTAAGTCAAAGCTTCCAAAGTGTATGATTTGTGAGTCTAGCTCTCTTTCTCTCTCAAATAATCTAAGTTGGGCAATTGAAAAACTCCCAAATGATCAACCTTGGCTTTCTATTTATAGAAAATGAAATGGAGGGCAATCTACACAATAACAAACCACCTCCTTACTATTCACACTTGGTCACCAACTAAAATGCTTTGTGACCAAACATTAAACTTGGCTTGCACACCATGGCCGGCCCACTCTTTCCCATGGGTCATCCCCATGGGTTTTACCCATTCGGTGACCCACCGGTTCGATCCACGGTTCGATTTTCATACATTGGGCTTAAATCATCTAACATTGGGCCTTGACTTTGGCTTAACCAATTAATCCCTTGGGCTTGTTCATTCAATTAATTGGAGTAATTGTAATCCAATCCAAAAGAATTAGCATTAAGTTTTAACTTAATTCTATACTATGAATCGTATCCTATACGTACAATTCACATATTCTTTCCTTATAATACTCGTACAATAATCGTATTGTACTTCGTATTTACCCATCGTATTACACATAGATACTAATTAGTACCATATTTGTATAACACTCGCTTTAACTATAACGAAAATCTTCTACACATTTCATTTCCTTCTCGGAAATCAATATACTCAACCCTTAGGTTGTAAGTCCGCAGGCAAAAACTTCGTTTTCCATAAATGAAATATTATTAGATATTTCATCTTATCTCGATATTCTATCATTACGCGTTTCTCAGAATTTCAGAATAATTCCCCGAACAGAAATAAATGAATAGTGTTTTTACAAAAATTTCTCAGAAAACATTTATTTTCGTCTTAGAAATTCTAAACAATTAATTCTAGCACATAGCCAGATTACTACCCATATAAACACATTCTAGGTCATAGAACGACCTTCACATAGCTTACTCACATAATAAATCAATTAAATTCATTTAATTCACATAATCAAATAAAAATTTAATTGTTATAAAAATCCAATTTTCTCGGGCGTTACATGCAAAGCTAAGGGGAAGATTCCCATGGAGAAGATTGAAATATTCCTCCGCGCTATGGGCCACTGTGAAGCCAATGTGGTTTTAAGCTTACAACAAGCTCCACACCTGATATCTATACTGGATTTGGTTTTCTCTTCCGAAGATCATCGGAAGATTCTATTACAGGTTTTGCAAAAAACCTATCTGCCAAAATCAGTGGATGTGGAAAAATTTCAACATCTAGTTAATCACATTTTTAACAACAATGTGATATCCGTCACTGATGACGACATACCGCCCGAAGGGACAGGTCATTGCAAGCCACTGCACATCGCAGTGTTGTCTTCCAGGTACATGCTAGCTGGAGTGTTGATAGATGGAGGCTCATCTCTAAATATATGTCCTTATGCCACCCTATTGAAGATGAATGTCAATCTCAAACGGATCCAAAGAAGCCACACGGTTATCCGAGCTTTTGATGGATCCCGACGAAATGTCGTTGGAAAGATTTAATTGCCAATTGAGATTGGCCCAAATACATTCAATGTATCCTTCCATGTCCTAAAGTTAGATTTAGGATACAGCCTGTTATTGGGGAGACCATGGATACATATGGCTGGAGTTGTTCCCTCCACATTACATCAACAGCTCAAATACATTATCAACAACAGTCTAGTCATTGTTAATGCTGAGCCGGAGTATCTTGAACAAAGAGATTTGCTAATCATCAATTTTAACTCTGAAGTTGAGCCGACCAGTTTTCATACCTTGGAAGTGAGCAACACTCAATATCAACCTATTGAAGCACCACTTCTCGTACCCAAGATTTCTGCCGAGGTTATGTCGGCTACTCAAGAAATGATCTCATTGGATTATCAACTTGGACAAGGTCTTGGTAAAGATAAGCAGGGTATTAAGCACCCTATTCAAATGTCCAGTCAAATTGGGATAGCCGAGCTAGGCTATTATGCCAGTTCTAGCCATAGGAATCCGCATAACACCGACCGGTTCCTCAAGCTTCCGCCACACGGTGATGTTTTCAATCTGCACCTCATGAGCTGATACAGTCTCCAGTTAAGGTTCCAGCACATATTATGACTATGTTGTTTCCCAAGCCAGTTCCCTTTAAAGCAAAAGAGGTGCTGATTCCTGATCCCGAAGTGGAAGAAAAGGAACGGAAACGTAAACATGTCATTGCCTTGATGATGGCAGGCGTACGTGTCATTGTTCATGATGAACATACAAATAGATACACCCCAGACGATGATTGGCTAGATGATGGTTATCATTCGGGAGAAGGAGGACAATGACGATCCTCCCATTACTGCAGTCCATCAGGACTTTGCCCTCAACAATTAGAATAACATTCCATGCATTGGTCGACGAGGTAAAAGCGGATGAAAATCCCCTCGCCTCGTAGATAACTTTAATTGCTTACTTTTCTTTACAGTACTAGCAGTTATTTTATCAAGTACATGATAACACTTTTGTATGATCGAACAGTTGCATATATTAAGTGAAAGCATACTTTATTTCAGGACTCTAAATTTAGATGTGCTTGTACTTGCTGATGAGGTGCCTTCTCTCCACAAGGGTTGTAACTTTGATGCAAAGTTTGACTCAGACTTGATGGACATTCAAGAGGACATTGAGACACCCTAAGAGATTAAGGAATGGGTCACAAATAAGCCTAAACCCAACCTTGACCAAACCACTCCTTTCAATCTTGGAACCTTAGAAAACCCTAAGCTAATCCCGATTGGTTCAGACCTTACCACAAATCAACGGAATGACATGGTAGCACTATTAACCTAATTCCATGATGTGTTTGCATGGTCTCATGAAGACAATGTGGGTTTGTCCACTGACATTGTTCTTCATCGCCTTCCCATTAAAGAGGGATTCAAGCCAGTTAGACAAAAACTCGGGAGATTGAAACCTGAATGGAGTTTAAAGGTCAAAGAAGAAATTATAAAATAATTTTAAGCTGGCATTATCATGGTGTCTACATATCCGGAGTGGATATCCAACATTGTTCATGTGCCTAAACCAGGAGGAAAGGTGCAAGTTTGTGTGGATTATCGGGATTTGAACAAAGCTTGCCTGAAAGATAGCTTTCCCGTACCTTTTATCCACATTCTCATTGACAACACTACTCAATACAACATGTACTCCTTTGCTGATTGCTTTGTGGGATACCATCAAATTATGGTCGCTGAGAAAGACTGTGAGAAAACTGCTTTCATCATTCCTTGGGGAACCTTTTGCTACAAACGGTTGTCATTCGGCCTCATCAATGCCGGGGCAACCTATCAACGAGCTATGATGGCTCTTTTCCACGATCTAATGTATAAAGAGATAGAGATCTATGTGGATGACATCATTGTCAAATCCTGAAAGGAGGAGGACCACCTAGACCATCTCAAGAAGCTATTCAACAGGTTGCATAAGTAAAACTCAAAGTTGAATTCAACAGGACATTATAGGCTTACACTCAAAGCTGACTGTGATGATCACATCAAGAGGTGCTATCAATACCAGGTCCATGGGAATGCTATCCACGCCCCTCCAAGGGAGCTCCACAATATGAGTTCGCCCTGGCCCTTCTCAATGTGGAGAATGGACGTGATCGGGCCCATCGAGCCCAAAGCCAGTAATGGTCATCGATTCATATTCACCATGATCGACTACTTCACCAAATGGGTAGAGGCATCATCCTACCCCAAGGTTACTAAAGAAGTTATCATTGCTTTCATCAGAAACAATGTAGTCTGTCGATATGGACAACTAGAGGTCATTGTGTCAGACAATGCTAAGAACCTCAACAACAAAATGATGGAGGAGTTATATAGTAAATTCCATATTAAACACCTTAACTTTGTCATCTACCATCCAAAGATGAATGGTGCTATCGAAGTGGCTAATAAAAATATCAAGAAGATCATGCAGAAAATGTCCGCTAATCACAAAGGATGGCCTAACCTCTTGCCTCTAACTTTATTAGCCTACAGAACTTCTATGCGTACTTCCACTGGGGCAACCCCCTACTCATTATCCTATGGGATGGAAGAAGTGCTCCCCATACAAGTGGAAATTGAAACCCTCAGAGTATTAATGGATGCTCAGTTGGATGAGGACCAATGGGTATAAGACAGGTATCAGCAATTGTCTCTAATAGACGAAATGAGAACCGCAAAAATCTTCAGTGGTCAATTATATCAACAAAGGATCGCACGATCCTTCAACAAGAAAGTCCAACTAAGGCAATTCAAACAACATGACTTGGTTTTGAAAAAGATCATTGACAACCAAGATCAATCTAAGGGAAAATTCGCTCCTAACTAGGAAGGCCCATTTGTTGTCAATGAAGTATTGGCAGGAGGTGCTCTCAGATTGCAGGAAATAGATGGCAATGAATTTCCACAGTTTATCAACTTGGACATCGTGAAATGGTACTATGTCTGAAGTTACCATCAAACAAACATCCTGGTTTTGATCATCCAATCACCAGTCATTTTGGTTTTGAACCCTTCCTTTCTACATACTCTTCTGCCCCTCAGGGAAACATACACTTCAAACCAGACAACCTTATTTCACTTCATTTCAAATCTTTCATACAATTTTGGTTATCCTGAAGACGGGATTGAACCTTTCACACCTGCAGTTTATCTTGAAGACGGGATTAAACTTTTCTACGCCTGTAGTTTATCCTAAAGACAGGATTAAACTTTTCTACGCTTGCAGTTTGTCCTGAATACGGGATAAAAAAAATTTCACACCTGCAGTTTGTCCCCATTATGGGATCAAACTTTCTTCTCCTCGCAGTATAGCCCTTTCTCTAAAAAACAAAAGCAACAAAAACATTTCTACACCTCTCTAACATTCACATTCAGCGTTGAACTTCTTACACCAGGTTTGAACTACGCAGACTTGATCTCCTCTTTAATAGGAGTACGTAGGCAGTCATTTATGGTTCAGTCTAACCTCTACCAGAACAAAAATATTTGTCACACGGTACTGGGATCAACCTTCAATTCACCACATTTCATCGGTTTCAGATCAAAGGGATGGAATTACCCAACCTCTTCTCATAGATAGAAGATTCGGTGACCATCTAAGCTATGATCGTGCCTCAAAGAGCAATACCAACCCATAAGAGATGGAATTGACTAGGCTTCTCACAAATAGAAGTACTGGCGACCATCTGTGGTGCGGTCAATCTCAGAGAGGAAGAAACCATTCTCCTCTCCACATTTCATACAGATACCAGTCCCAAGACACCAAAGATGGTAGGGATATACAGAAATTAATTATCCGTTCTGAGAGACCTTGCGATGTCTCAATGTCCACATATCAAGGATAAGTCCAGAATGCATCAAGATCATAAGGCCCTGAAGAAACAGGCAAATATCAAGCAAGTATCAAGGCATAACTAAAAGGGAAGAGAATCAAAATATATTTCCCTGCCATACATAATACTGTTGGATATATACATATGTGTTGTACATGACAAAATGGCTAAGCTAGTCTGTGCAGGAAAATACAAAGCTATCTACAGATCTATATATAGGCGAACTATCAGATCTAACATGACATCCCTCTCTAAAGATGGAGGTAACGCTGAAAGCTCCTGCCCAAGGGTATCTACACGAGCTAGCAGATCAGAGGCTAAATACATGGTGGCATAATGCTCATCAATGTAAGCACTCATGTCAGAAAGACTGATAGTTATCTGGGATCTCACTGAAGAACTGTATGCGATCGCCACATCCCTAGCAGATAAGGCGGCATCCCGCTCCACTATCAATGCATCCCTAACTGATCTAGACTCATTCCTCTCTAACAGAGCGGCATCTCTCCCATCAAGAGTTGTCAACATTGCGGCCCTAGCATGATCTCTCTCATAGGTCATCAGATGTGAGCTCTGCTCTAGATGTTGTGTCGAATACTGAGTAACAGTGGCACTCGGAGTGGGAGAATCCATCACAAATGCTGGCAGCCCAGCAGTCAAATCATCGATGGGAATATCAGCCTCCTCTATAGGCTCCTCATCGTCAGAATTAGTCTCCTGCACTGTGGATACTACCACAACCAATGTAGTCTCTGTCTCCATCCATGCGGAATATTCTGCAGAATAACCTGGATGACTTACAGAAAACACAGCCAGCTCTCGTTGATCTCAACAGGCATACAACCTGGATCTGTCATCCGCTGATAAACGTTGTGAAGCGAAGCGCTAACTCACTACCCCCTCACAAGGATGAAAATCCTGAAACTGGTCAAACAAACACATCACGGCCAGTGGGTGGTAAGTATTCATGCCCCTTAATCCAGCCAGAGGGAGGTAATCCATGCCCGGAGCATGAGTAATGAAGTTGTAGGGTGAGCTAAGCCCTGAACACGGTAATATAGCAAACAGGTCTCTAATCCCTGCTAGAAAAGCTGACCACGATGCAACATCTGTACACTCTGCAGGCTGAAAGGAGTATGACATGGCTATATCATGGGTGAAGCAAAACCCCTGCCATCTAAATGTGCCAATCAGTCCCAAGTGTGACATAAACCACACATACAGCATAACCGAACAACTTGTGAACACTTATGCCAGATAAGTGCAGCAGTATGTAGCTGACCTCGGAGTCTCTGCAATAATCATCGGTATAATGGTACGACCCTCCCTGAGAGCTCTCACTGCCATAATGACACGAATATCAAGCTCATCCATCTATCATGGCATGTAGACGCATGACAATACGCACAGCAGCAATACATCCACTCTAGCTGAATGCCAATGATCCTCCAGTGTGGTGAAATCCCCAGAATGTCGTGCATAACTATCCTCAAAGCCAAATCTGTCAATCAAAAAATGCTGGGATTTCACATGGCTGGATGTAATCTCGTCCTGTACCACTCTAAGTCTCAATCCAATAAGGGTTATGAACTGTCTACTCTTGTCTCCGATAGTCATATGTGTGAGACCCCAAATTTTACGAATAAAGATTTAATTTTCTCGAAATATTTTTTTGAATATTATGGTGTGAATTTGAGATAAAGATATAGTTGTGGGTAGTATTTATAAATTTTTCAAAGTATGCATATTGTTATATTATATTCGATTGGTTGGGAATATTCTTTATGTCGAGGAATATTCGTACAATGGCACAATCATTGGTGGACCCCACAATGGAATTATTGTCGGATTGAGAAAATAACAAAAATATTTTATAAATAACGGCGGAGGTGTTATTGTTAAAATTGTTGAACTACCCGGTAGTAAAAGTAAAGTAATACGTGTGGTTGCATAGTAGCACACGGTATTGATTATTGATGCTTACGTGAGAAGTCACTCAGTTATACTCAATTATTACTACAGTAATTGATGCATCATATATCTCATATTATTGATTCGATTATTGTCATAGTATCATCTGCATTATATGTTATATTATTAAATCAATAATTGAGACGACAAAGTTATTCATATTATTAAATTACAATATTTAGAATGTCTAGAAGTTCTGTCAAGGAGAGGTTTGGTCACCTAATTGCACTCCAATAGGGAGAAATCCTTATTGGAAAGCCACCTCTTTCCTGGGAACAACCTGGTTGCTAAATATTGTGAGTTATAATATTAATGATGAATAAGTTCGTGTTGATTAAAGATGAATTTGATAGTTTCATTATGTTGGGATTATTTGTGTTAGTAGAAATCGACATCTATTCCGATGATAATTGATGTCTGGAGGTTATATTGTTCAATCGGGTATTCGGGAAACTTTTCGTGTCGGAGTTACTATTCACGAGTTACTATTCATGAGTTACTATTCACGAGTTATTATTCATGAATTACTATTCAGGAGTTAATATTCATGAGTTATTATTCACGAGTTATTATTCATGAGTTACTATTCATGAGTTACTATTCATGAGTTACTATTCACGAGTTACTATTCACGAGTTTTAATAGTAACTTGTCCTTTCGGTTTTCCAAGAGTTATTTGACCCTTCAGCTTTCCAAGAGTTATTTGCCTCTTCAGTGTTCCAAGAGTTAATTGCCCCTTCGCAAATAGTAGTTATCTCTTCAATATTACCAAGAGTCATTTTAACCCTTCGTTAAAACCAAGAGCAACTCTCAGTTCTTCTATAAATAGAAGCTCATTCCTTCATTATTTCTTACCAATTCACTGAAACTCTAGAGAGAGAAATTATAGAGATAAAGAAGAAGAGTTTTCTACTACTTCACTACTTCGATATCCAGTTTCTTTACGGTAAGGGGTGTTATTCTTTCTTATTCATTAAGAGAACTTCTGTTATTCCATTCTTTATTATTCTGTTGGAATAACCTGTATATGCGGCATACCCTATACTTGGTGAAATCCCTATGTTATTCCATTATATATTATTATGTTGGAATAACCTATTTATGATAAGATACCCTTATACATGGTGAAATTCTTCTATTATTCCATTCTTTATTATTACATTGGAATAACTGTATCTTGGCAATACCCTATACTTGGTGAAATCCCTATGTTATTCCATTATATATTATTATGTTGAAATAACTTTGTTTATCTAATTTCACCGCATACGTGGTGAAATTCTTCTATTATTCTGTTCTTTATTATTCCGTTGGAATATCCTATCGATGCGAATTTACGCCGGACCTAGTTCCATTATTTATTATTCTGTATTTATTATTCTGTCGGAATATCTTGTCTGTGCGTTTACGTCGGACCTAGTTCCATATTTATTATTCTATTGGAATAACCTGCCTGTGCTATCTATCACATGCCTGGTGATTTCTTTTGTTATTCCATTCTTTATTATACTCAGTTGGTTAAAGTTTTGACTTCTATACTCCATGAAATTAGTGGAATATCCTTGATATTTGCGCTTCATCCAGTATCTTTTCATGGAAATATTCTTCTAAGCATTCTTGAATTTTACTCTACAAAGAAGTATCATGTTGACAATTTGGACATTATTAGTTTCTGGATAATTTAATTCGTGAACTTGTTTTATTGAATTCTTATATCATTGTCATCATCCTCATGTTTATATTTTTTTTTTGAAAGTCATATGTGGCCTGTAGTGCATAGATGGACTTGGTATGATTATGATCAGGGATTATTCGGTATAATCATGACCGTAATGTTACAAATGATGTGGTAAAAGTCCTCATTGGCCCATAGTGCATTGATGGACAGTTGTTGGCATGATCATGATCATTGATGAATACACGAATATCCTTGGCCCGCAGTGCATGGATAATTTGTGGTCGTGACCCAAATGAATATCTTTGGCCGTAGTGCAGAGATGATGTGGATTATTTATTAAGCTCAGTCTCAGCTATAAAAATTGATGAAAACATTTAAAATCATAAAAGATAGTAGATTTTATTCTCTACTTGACTCTTTTAATGGATTGTTTGTTCCATTGCAGTTAAACTTGATGTCTATTGTATTTTATCAGTTTAACTTTGTTGAGGACTAATGATAATTTAATCTACATTATCTTAGTCATAATATTTCTTACTGGGCTAGTTGAGCTCACCCTTTCTTCACTGTTCTCTTCAGGAAATGAGAATATAAATTTGGGACTAGCCTGGGGAACAGAGTTGACAAATCGAGATGATAACATTAGTAGTTCTCACTATTCTGTTAAATAGTGTGACAATAATTGTAATGAGGACTTATTCTGAGGGTGGATATTGTCTAGAAAACAATATTTGTATTAAAACTCACAGCTTTTGTTATATATTTAAGATTGTATTTGTATTATGTACCATGTATCTGGCGACCCAAGATGCGTGATGTATACCTATTTGGGGGGCGTCACAGTTGGTGTTAAAGCTTAGGGATATGATCCCTGGCTAAGATGTGAGATAAGAACTAGGAGGGGAGAGACGGGGAATTCCTTCGCTAGTATGACCTACCTAAGTTTATTTAGTATTTAATTGGTCGGTCAGAGTATAGGGATAATATGTGATATGTTAATTAACCATTGTTTTGTGGCAGTATTTGAAAATGGCATCCGAGAATGTTGAGAACATCAATGGAGCATAGGAGACCGTTGAGTCTCCAAAGATCAATAACCAGGACAATGTGCATCAGGAAGGCGACAATACTCATGCAAATAACAACACTGGCCAAATGATGAACGACGGAATGTTCCGAGGCTTCATGCAATTCATGCAACATTAGGCAAGAGCGGCTCCTGTCCAAAATACAGGTGGAAACACTGGCAACTCTTGGACTGTCACCGCCAAACAGTTCAAGGAGCTGGGACCACCAGAGTTTTAGCCAAAACCACTTAAGGCGGAGACGTGGATAAAGCAAATCAACAAGATATTTGATGTCTTGGGTTGCTCCGAGGAGCAAAAAGTTCCCTTTGCCACCTTCATGTAATGCGCCGGAGGCGACATTGGTGGGAAATCAGAAGCGTACTCAACCTATCGCACTGAAGATGACTTGGGAGAAGTTCTAAGAACTGTTCAATGACAAGTACTTTCCCGAAAGTATTCGTCAAATGAAAGAGGTAGAGTTCATTAAATTGTAGCAAAACAACATGAATGTGTCGCAGTACGAAGCCAAGTTTGTCGAGCTGTCCCAATTTGCGTCTCATTTGGTTGATAATGAGGAGAGAATGACGTGGATATTTCTAAGAGGTTTGAAACCCGAGATACGTCAATGCCTCATTTCTCAAAAACTTTGTTTGTATTCAGATGTTGTTAATAGGGATCAGTTATTGGAGCGCGATAATGAGTTAACCCAACCAAAAGAGAGTAGCCGGCAAAATGATAATACCAGTGATAGCAGTCATCGAAGCGGTGACAATAAGCGTGAAGGCAATCAACAAGCCAGAAATGGTAATCACTTCGGTGGTAATCATGGCTAAAGCAATAAGAATGGACATTTTAAGAAGAGGAAATTTGACAATGATGGAAAGATGTCAGCACCAGGACCCTTTGTTAAGGAAGGAGAAAGACCACCTATCATATGTTTCAAATGCGGAGGGGAGGGACATATCAGTACAAACTGCGCGATGCTGTCCAAAGCATGTTATAATTGTGGAAGAGAAGGTCACCTAGACCAATTTTGTCGTTCACCAAAGACAAGTTCAGCTAGGATGGAGGCACCAAAGGCCGTCCCAGAAAAGTCAAAACCGGTAGTGCAAGGGAGAGCGTTTTTTGTGACTTCTCAAAAAGCGAGTAACCCGAACAAAGTTAGCACGGGTTATTTAATTATAAATTCTTGTGAAGTCTATACCTTATAAGATACCGGTTCCACCAATTATTTTATCTCTCTTGCTTGTGTTCAATGTTTAACTTTGACTCCTGAGAAGTTAGATTTTGACTTATTGGTTGAAACTTCGTTAGGAGAAACCTTTGTTACCTCCACTGTTTATAAATCTTGTTGATTCAAATCGACACTTTCACGTTACCTGTCGATCTTATCTCTTTGAAAATACTTGCCTTTGATGTAATTTTAGAAATCGATTAGTTAACTACTCATCATGCTTTTCGTAAGGTTATTAGCTTTCATATTCCTAACTAACCTGTTATGCAAATTCAAGCAACCAAACCACTAAAGTCGATCATTGTCATATGAAGCCATAAGTAAAGAGCCCCGATCCTTTCATTGTTGACTTCCTTGTGTGGAATGTACCAAAGCCAAAACTTTCTGTAGGCGACGTCGTGAATGACGATGGCAAGTTGATAGGTATCAATGTGACGTACTATCCAAGTCATGGATGAGAGTCATAGTTTTGAATGATATTTCTATTGTTAATAAAATTTCCTGTCGTATTCTTGAAGACTTCTTGGCCTACCCAAGAGCATGAAATCGAATTTTGTACTGACCCCAGTACAAAACCCCATTTCTAAAACCCTTAAATATTTCTTCAACTAAAATGTGCATAACATGCGCCAAAGACGTTGGCTCGAGCTGTTGAAGATTACGATCATACCATTCAATATCATCGTGGAAAAACGAACGTGGTAGCTGACGTGTTGAGTAGAAGATCGTATGCATTTATGAGTGTAACGTTGTTAACACAAAACCCATTTCGTATAACTTACAAATGATGAAGATAGAGTTAAAGACTCTAAGGACCCACATGGTGATATCAAATATAAGAGTAGAATCGACTTTAATCGATAAAGTTAAAGCCATGCAAGCTACATACTCAGAGCTGATGAATGTGTAGAAGAAGGTTCAAGAGGGCGTTATTCTAGAAATAAGAATCGATGAAGAGAGGAAATCTCAACCCTCGATTTTATTGGCTCATTTGAAATCCTTGATCGAGTATGAACTGTGGCCTATAGACTCGTTTTACCGCAAAATATGTTGTGTGTTCATAACGTTTGTCACGTATCGATGTTACGTAAATATATGGATGACCCGAACCACATTATTGATTTAGAACCATACGAGATAGCGGATAATTCAACGTATGAAGATGTACTTGTTAAAATCCTGAAATATATTCTACGCTTAAAGGTTATACCTCAAGAGATAGGATCTGATGAAGTGTCCTCATTTGTTCGGCATACCAGGTACGTACGTAAATTTCGAGGGCGAAATTTCATAAGGAGGGGAGATTGTGAGACCCCAAATTTTACGAATAAAGATTTAATTTTCTCGAAATATTTTTTTGACTATTATGGTGTGAATTTGAGATAAAGTTATAGTTGTGGGTAGTATTTATAAATTTTGAAAAGTATACAAGTTGTTAAATTATATTCGATTGGTCAGGGAATATTCTTTATTTCGGGGAATATTCGTAAGACGTCACAATTATTGGTGGACCCCACAATGGAATTATTATCGGATTGAGAAAATGACAAAAATATTTTATAAATAACGACGGAGGTGTTATTATTAAAACTGTTGAACTACCCAGTAGTAAAAGTACAGTAATACGCGTGGTTGCATAGTAGCACACGGTATTAATTATAGATGCTTACGTGAGAAGTCACTCAGTTATACTTAATTATTGCTACAGTAATTGCTGTATCATATCTCTCATATTATTGATTCGATTATTGTCACAGTATCATCTGTATTATATGTTATATTATTAAATCAATAATTGAGATGACAAAGTTATTCATATTATTAAATTACAATATTTACAATGTCTAGAAGTTATGTGAAGGAGAGGTTTGGTCACCTAATTGCGCTCCAACAGGGAGAAATCCTTATTGGAAAGCCACCTCTTTCTTGGGAACAACCTGGTTTCAAAATATTGTGAGTTATAATATTAATGATAAAAAAGTTCTTGTTGATTAAAGATGAATTTGATAGTTTCATTATGTTGGGATTATTTGTGTTAGTAGAAATCGACATCTATTCCGATGATAATTTATGTTTGAAGGTTATATTGTTCAATCGGGTATTCGGGAAACTTTTTGTGTCGGAGTTACTATTTACGAGTTACTATTCATGAGTTACTATTCACGAGTTATTATTCATGAGTTACTATTCACGAGTTAATATTCATGAGTTATTATTCATGATTTATTATTCATGAGTTACTATTCATGAGTTACTATTCACGAGTTACTATTCACAAGTTTTAATAGTAACTTGTCCTTTCGGTTTTCCAAGAGTTATTTGACCCTTCAGCTTTCCAAGAGTTATTTGCCTCTTCGGTGTTCCAAGAGTTAATTGCCCCTTCGCAAATAGTAGTTGTCTCTTCAATATTACCAAGTCATTTTAACCCTTCATTAAAACCAAAAGCCACTCTCAGTTCTTCTATAAATAGAAGCTCATTTCTTCATTATTTCTTACGAATTCACTGAAACTCTAGAGAGAGAGAAATTATAGAGAGAAAAAAAAAGAGTTTTCTACTACTTCACTACTTCGATATCCAGTTTCTTTTTGGTAAGGGGTGTTATTCTTTCTTATTCATGAAGAGAACTTATGTTATTCCATTCTTTATTATTCTGTTGGAATAACCTATATACATACGCATACTACCTATACTTGGTGAAATCCTCTGTTATTCATTCTTTATTATTCATTGGAATAACTCAGATATGTATATGCATACCTATACATAATCAGACACGCCAGACACCCTATACTTGGTGAAATCCTCTCGTTATTCCATTCTATATTATTATGTTGGAATAACCTGCTTATGCGAAGTACCACATACGTGGTTAAATTCTTCTATTATTTCGTTCTTTATTATTTCTATTTAATATCCTCGCTTGCATGCAATTTCTTTGACACGGTTCCATTATTTATTATTCCGCATTTATTATTCTCTCGGAATATCCTGTTTGTGCATTTTACGCCAGACCTGGTTCCATTATTTATTATTCTTTATTTATTATTCTGTCGGAATATCCTATCTGTGTGTTTACGCCGAACCTAGTTCCATATTTATTATTCTGCTGGAATAACCTACCTATGCTATCTATCACATGCCTGGTGATTTCTTTTGTTATTCCATTCTTTATTATACTTAGTTGGTTAAAATTTTGACTTCCATACTCCATGAAATTAGTGGAATATCCTTGATATTTGCACTTCATCCAGTATCTTTTCATGGAAATATTCTTCTAAGCATTCTTGAATTTTACACTACAAAGAAATATCATGTTGACAATTTGGACGTTATTAGTTTTTGGATAATTTAATTCGTGAACTTGTTTTATTGAATTCTTATTTCATTGACATCATCCTCATGTTTATATATTTTTTTGAAAGTCATCTGTGGCCTGTAGTGCATAGATGGACTTGGTATGATTATGACCAGAGATTATTCGGTATAATCATGACCGTAATGTTACAAATGATGTGGTAAAAGTCCTCATTGGCTCGTAGTGCATTGATGGACAGTTGTTGGCATGATCATGACCATTGATGAATACACGAATATCCTTGGCCCGTAGTGCATGGATAATTTGTGGTCGTGACCTAATGAATATCCTCGCCAGTAGTGTGTGTGGAGATGATGTGGATTATTTATTAAGCTGAGTCTCAACTATAAAAATTGATGAAAACATTTTACATCATAAAAGATAGTAGATTTTATTCTCTACTTGACTCTTTTAATGGATTGCTTGTTCCGCTGCAGTTAAACTTGATGTCTATTGTATTTTATCAGTTTAACATTGTTGAGGACTAATGATAATTTATTCTGCATTATCTTAGTCATAATATTTCTTACTGGGCTAGTTGAGCTCACCCTTTCTTCACTGTTCTCTTTAGGAAATGAGAATATAGTTGGACTAGTCTGGATATGATTGATGGTCCAGATGATAGCATTAGTAGTCCTCACTATTCTGTTAAATAGTGTGACAATAATTGTAATGAGTACTTATTCTGAGAGTGGATATTGTCTAAAAGACAATATTTGTATTAAAACTCACAGCTTTTGTTGTATATTTAAGATTGTATTTGTATTTTGTACCATGTATCTGGCGACCCAAGATGGGTAATGTATACCTATTTTGGGGGCGTCAGAATATGCACGAAAGGTCTGTCTAGCGGCAGCATCGTCAAACGTGCATACTCCTCCAAAGTAGGAGTCAACTCTTAGGTCCCAAATCGGAAAACCTGCCTCTTCGATACCCAGTTCTCGAGCATACCCTCTACAAATCCTGTGGGAAATTGAAACATCAATAGGGTCATAGTATACTGCAGCTAATCATTTATGATCACCATGTCTGATGGTGATATACTATCATACCATGAGCGCATACCAGCTACCACAAAAAATGGTGGGGTATGATCAATACGGCTAACTGTCGAAGAAGACATCTTTACGGGTCGTGTCATAAGACCATCCAGGGGTCAATGCTGAGTATCTCTGAACATACATAAATATGCATAACATAATAAACATGCATGATACAATATATGGCAATATGATATAGGGAATGAAAATATACATACATTCCTAAGTATATCATCATCTAATACATCTCTGTACAGCTAAAATACATGGAAATGGGGAGAAGTTACCCAACAACTCAACAGAGGCCTATCAAAAGATATAACGAGAATGGGGCGAAGCTACCCAGTAGCTAACAGAGTCCTATCAAAAGAGATAATGAGAAATACGTCAGGAAAAGTCAATAGTGTCAATGTCTACATCATCGATGTTATCCACCTGATGTAACTCCTCCCGAGTCACTAGATCTCTATTTACAAGGATGTCAGGACTATACAAGGGAGGATTTGCACCGGCAAAACCATCTGGTCACCTAAGGGGCCAGCGCCAGAGTTGGAAGGATCAAAAGTATCTACCTCTAAAGGATCTCTGCCCAAATGTCGGATGAAGAAATGTGCCTGGTTCAACTGCTGGGTCAATCTATCAATCTGTGTCACATGAGTCGGATCTCTGACACAGGCTAACCAATTCGTCATCATTACGGATCCTGGAACCATATCCCCCATAAACTGTGTGGCGCGGGTCTGAGCTCCAATGGTACAAGGGATCCACCAATACTGGAATATCTTCTGAGTGTAGGGGCCCTCTGACAAAGTAAAATCGTCAATCCCCAACAATGGATATCAATGACGGGTGACTACGAAATAGGCCAATAACGTCTGGTAGGAGGCAAGATCGGCATACAGATCTTTGTTGTAGTGCTCCTGATAGCACGCTCTCCTAAGTAGAGCTCCCATCCTCCATCTGTGAAGAGAGGAATCCTGCGGGTGGAAATGACGTACTCAACTCTAGTCGGGTACCCATCCTCAAATCCAACTCCCAAATGCTCCCCAGAGTAGGGAACCCATGTGATGACACCTGTTGTCAACAACTTCAGTTATAGGCGACAATGAGTGAAATCCTCAGTAACAGGGACCTCCGCCAGTATGGAATGATGCCATGGCCGTCCTCGTGGATATGTGTCTAAACCTAACACGCTCAAAGGACGCAAACATGGAAGCCTCTCATAGGCCCAAAACTACCAACACAAAGGCAAACATCTACTGTCAGTCAACACTCTTAACCTATACACGGGAAAAGATAAGCGAAACACTCACCAGCAGAAATGGGTAGAATCCTAATCATGCCTCGGTCAAGCCTTGCGATCGCATGCGCATTCCCCTGAGGAAGTAGGCAAAGGTGTAGGAACCCCAATCATAGTCTCCTATACGGTCCACGTGTCGAGTGGCGCTGATCAAAGCGAAGGACACCGTAGAGGAATTATCTATTATGAAGAAGCCCCGAATGATCATCAGGAATAATCGCCGAAAAATGCGGTCCCTGACTCTCACATCATCGGGTATAAGCTCACTCAATAGCCCGCTCATAGCATCTACGCTCAAAGGACTGTCACGAACGATCCACGCCTTTGAGCGCTCCATTTGGAACTCCCAACAAGGATCTACTTGGCGGTAGAGGGTAATATCCGCCCGTCTAAAGCCTTTGGATCCTCCAAACTCCATACCTGTGATAAACTGCCAATCCATCGGCGTCATCATCACCTCACAGTCCAGTAAATGGGAGTGACTGACTCTGGTGAAACCACCGCTCAGACAATGCCTTGAGGTAACCCCAGGGATAGTGACGGGGAAGAATGGAAAAGAATGCTCCAAATCCCCAGCCATGTACAATCGCTCTGTAGTCATCATGCAAGGCCTGATACATAGAGTGGATGCTAAACTAGTTCCCTCAAGGCTGTGTGAAGCCAGGAACCTACATCAAATGCAGATCAACATCAGAATCCTTGACTCATCATCAATAGGAAACAAAGAAGATTAAGATCTAACTTCATACCTCGTTTGTGTGCAGGTATCACTGAAGGATGCCGACTCAAGTCACCTAGAAGATTTGGGTTCGCCACTTGAATTCCTGGAAAATCCCTACGGGGAACACGTACAGCAGGAGCAGGAACTTCGACTGGTACATCCTCCTCCTCGTCCTCGACATCCGACACTTCAACATGGATAGGACGTATCACTACCTCCACCAAACAGCGAGGCATTCGATAGACCCAGTTTGAGGCTCTTGAAGCCCTCCTCTCAGACACACGGAAGTAGTCCTATGGGAACTACTCGGCTGATCCGGATCCATAATATCTGGACAACAATTCTACAAATCACCTCAAAAAGGGTGTGGAAAATTCTTACCTGGAGCTTTTCAACATGCATGCATGCATTGTTTTAACATACATCTACAGTAGAGTTAAAAATGCATGACTAATCATTCCTACATTTTGGGAAAATTTTACTATAGCCCCTTTGTAAATGGGACTATCCTATATGCATTTAATATATTGCAATAAAAAATCTGTAAGCGTAGTTTAATTACCAGGATTATTTTGCTTGTCAACCTTTACTCATTTGTCCTTAGATGGGATAAGAAATGATAGTAAAAGGTGCTAATTTGACTGTTTCAAAAGTCAAATTTTTCACATCATTATGTTCAGCATGGTTTTTACTAACATTTGTTATGTTGAATATTTTTTATCAAGTCATATCAACATGCATATTCACTATTATGTGTCTAAATGAATTTCATGTGATAAGTCATTTTCCACCTGATAGAAACTAGAAAAGAATACATGCATACGTTACCAGGACAATGAAGAACGCTGGTACGGTAGCAGATTATGCAGAAAGTTACCCGTACTCAACAAGTCTGATGAGAAGCTCTCAGATTTCATTCGTTGCACAGATTGAAAATGACTTATAAAAGCAACCTTTGGGCTTTACATAGCCACGGTTGGCCGCAGGTTCACCTGTGGCTGCTGCAGGTGTACCTGCGGCACTCCTACATGGGTCCCACACCTCCGGCTCGCTCCAGTTAGAGTTGCAAAGGAGGTCTTGCTAGCTAAAAAGGCCAAATCAGGAATAAAAGCGCTACACGATTGAGCTGAATAGCCCGAAATATTGGTGTTCATGTGTCAAACTCTTGCTCCACATGTTCCACATTCTGCATACAAGGTATACGATACCAGTGGCCTCAGCTTTCACAAATCATGCTCAGCAAAACCCCACAAAGGTCTAATGCCGTCAATGAGAGCCAGGAAACCCTAACGTATCCCCGGCGGGGATTACAATGCAGAATCTGCGAAATTCAATCATCCATGTATCCCCACCGGGGGTTACAACGCCGAAGTTTCAAGCATCCACGTATCCCCGGTGGAGGTTACAACGTAATTCAACCATTGATGCACATATCAATGAAGGTCAAACAGCCTTGACATCATGTCAGCCGATGGCAAGTAAACCCATCGAAGCAAATCATCAACATATCCCTGGCGGGGGTTACAACGCAATTGAACCATTGATACACACATCAATGGAGGTCAAACAGCCTTAACGTCATGTCAGCCGATGGCAAGTAAACCCATCGAAGCAACTCATCAACCCTTTCCCCGACGGGGGGGGGGGGGGGGTTACAACGTAATGTGACCATTGACACATACATCAATGAAGTTCAAGCAACCTTGATAATGCACCCATAAGGGATCTATCCGGTGATGCACACATCAACGAAGGTCAGGCAACCCTGACAACAACAGGCTGTTGGCAGTAACTCCAATACGATGAGGGAATATGTTATACACATCCTCAAATAGACAAAGCTTTATCCCCACAGATCTCTTACACACAAGAGGTACCTCTATGCAATATAAGCCAGTGTCTAGGATTCAAGACTTTGGTGATAGCCCCAACGTCAACATCCTTGAAGAGTTGGATCGCATGTCCAAGCCATCTCTAGTTATCATCCCAGTAGGATTACATGACAATCATGCATAATATATTTGCATCATGTTGCTGCATATAGCATCATGTTTATTTCAAGTGTCTAGGATTCTTTATCCTATCCATGCCTTGCATTGCATGAATATGATAAAGAAGGGTATCTGTAGACACTCAAAATTTTTTTGCACAACTGTTACTAACATTACAGGAGGGCTGAATCGTCTTTCAGAGATAACCCTAGAAGACAGCTCACATCCATTCTGGATACCATCGGAAGTTCTGTCTCCATTCCGGATACTACTGGAGGATCAGTTCATAACCCGGACCACACACCGAGAACATCAGTCTCAACCCAGACCACACACCGGGAGTCTAATTCTCAACTCTGGAACACACACCGGAGGGATCATTTCCAACCTCGGAGATAACCCCGAGTTTCGTCCTTGGCGATAACCCCAGGGAATGTTGTTACAATTCCGGTGATAACTCCGGAAATGCTTGATTCAAAAACATGCGATTAGCTTCAATCACAGACCTCCTACCGAGGCACTCATCTCTCAAACCCAAAGCTAACATCGGGTATACAGGCACTTACAAGATGACATTGCGGCATTCAAACACTTGCAGCAGTCCAATCTCAGATGTAACCCTGAGCAATGTCTGCTTTCAACTCAAACCGGCGATAACCCAGGTGAAGAGTCAAACGTCATCTTGCCACATCATCTGCGCGTTGTCTCGACACTTCAATACATACATACATACAACTATATCCTTCAAGAACCAGGATATCCAATCCCGAGTGACTATTACGCGTGGCAGTACACCGGATAGAATTTGAAGTTTGAAGACCATGGGCATAATTCCTTCTTCTTGACTTCATAAAACCTCTAATCCATGTCATTGCGTAACTCTCGACACAAGCTATCCGAAGAAGGTCACATATACCTCGTTCAGAAACTCGGATTGAAGTTCTGTAAGTTTGAGCGGACATTACAATATGTGAGTGCACGTACTTCGAGACGATGGGACTCGCGAAGCCTGGGCCCACCACGCCCAATCGCAGTGTAATCATGGCCGTTTGCAGTACACTGCATGACCATCAAGATATAAATATTGGTGAAATTCACCATTTGAGAGAGGGAAGAGAGAGAAAAGGCGAGGAAGCCTTGTCCATTTTACTCTGTACACACCCATATTGAGTGTTTCCTCTTCTGTTAGCTCACATATAGCTATCTTTTGTCCGGCGGGAGCTGAGTATTTATCCACATAGAGTCATAGAAGTCTTTTTTGGCAGCTCACTGTAAGCCTTCTTACATTCTATAAAGCTTTCTTCTCATATTAGAACACAATGTTGTACACGTTGAAAGTCATGTGAGTGTGTTTGCCCGGACTTCGATCCGTGGTTTTCATTTCTGTCTGTATATATATATTTATATATATGTATAAATCTTTATACGGACTAACATTATCGAGTTATGCCTTGATTGAGCCTAGACTTTGGTCTGGAGCGTTTATTGGCTTTTATATATATATATATATATATATATATATATATATATATATATATAAGCTGTTGTCCAGGACTACATCGATGAGTCTAGAACTTGATGCGGAGCATTTAATTGCTTATATATATATATATATATATATATATATATTTACATTTTGTCCTACCTGGAGTTCACTTCGTGGCAGTTGATAGCTTTTACAGCTTTATTTACATTCCAATCCCGCCTGGAGTTTACTTCGTGGAGGTTGATAGCATTTACTGCTTTATTTATATTTCTGATCCCCCATGGAGTTACTTCGTGGTGGCTGATCATGCACATATATATATATATATATATATATATATTTACCACTTATATATATAACTATTACTACATTCCATACAAATTGCAGTATCATGTGAGCCTAGGAATCATGTGATCACAAATTTAGTCTACTGAATCTAGATTCGGTTCCCATGATGGACTTTTTCCAGCTGTAAGCAGCTTGTACATTATTTACAGTGTCTGAATTCTCTTGGATGGTTGTCATGCCCATAAGGAGTTTGGTACTGCTGTATATTATTTTCTCGCAGATGCTTCACATCTCGAAAATAAAAACAAACAAGCCGAACATTTAATAATAAAATGGAAGTATCAAAGGCCTCAATTACTATTGAGCACAGGGTTTGAAAAAACCTTTTTTTATAAAATTTCATTGCTATATCTTATTTAAAACTGAATTTTCTACAAAAATTCAAACCCTATGTATATAGGTGCAACGAGGCATAGCACTACTTCCAAATAATTGCACATTGATCCACACACACACATTCATATAACTGTTTCTTTGAGAAGTGGCGGTCACCGTGGTAACATGGATGTCAGGGGGTGCCTAACACCTTCCCTCCGCATAACCAAGCCCTTGAACCCTTAATGAATCTCAGTTTTATAGACCCGTTTAGCAGTGTCATATCACTGGTCAATGTGCAAACCTTTTTGGTTACGTTGGTGCAACCAGTTAAATTCACCAACTGGTGACTCTGAAAGTCCAATCATCAACATTACACATGTCGGACCTTTTTCACTTGTTTTTTCAAAAAAATCTCACATTAACATGAGAACACGAAAGAACAAGAAACGAAAAGGGACATTCAAAAATACCGACGTCGACAGACACCCCTGAGGCTTAATAACTCGAGCAACCTATGCCATCATTCGAGACATTAGGCTGGCGACTTATCTTTTATCTTTTCATTAATTGCCATTATTTTTGCCATAGCTTCATACCCCACAACTAAGAGTTAGGACAATTGCAAAGTGCAAACATGCATATAAGATCAAGTCTATTCCAAAAAGCACTTTAAACTAGGATGTCGTGCCTAATCAAAAGGTTGAATATTCGTAATTCTCTAAACATTCTCATGATTCTTGCCTCACGGATGCTTATCAAAATTAATCTTATTCATAACAAGTTAAGCAAAAACCTCCTTCTAAGAATACTTAACAAGTATATTATCGCTAATACATTTAGATGGAGGCTGAAAGCTCATAAAAAGGTGAAAGAGTCATACCTCACATGTGGATTATTCATTCTAAGAATAGTATGATTGGAAAAGACCAAATGATCATACCGAATCGCCAGTAAGATGATATGAGGGAAGCTCTGATGATGATGGACCATGCTGATTGTGTTGACTGGAGAATTTTCCTCTTTAGGATGGCTGATAAATGCCCTAATGTTGAGTTGTCGCTTTTTTGAGATTGCCCCATTCTTGTTGTAAGGGTTCCAATAACGAGTTGTCACCAATTTTAACCTTTCCCCAGTCTTGCTTGTTGTCTGGGATAGTTGCTTTGATAGATGGTCTGATAAGATGCCGAGATCGCAAGAGGCTTTTACCTCTGTACCATATGGTGAATAGGTATTGGATTTGGGATTTAATGCCCTCAATCATTATTCTTGAAATATTTACGTAATAGTCCTTGATGATTTTCTTCTGATTTGATGAAGACTTGTGATTGAGGGTGTCTGCTCTTTGAAGGTCCTCGTTGCTGGTGGTCTTGCTGTATCATTATTTCTTCCTTTCTGGGACTTGTGCCAGATTTGACGGAATGAAATTGAAGTGTTTGTTTGGGTTTTTTTTTATTTTAACTGCACCATAAATGGCTACCTACGTACCCCCATTGAAGAGGGGAGATCAGGTCTTTCGTAGTTCAGGCATTTGGCTGAGAACTAACTGGCTTAATTTTTTTTATATTGATTTTTTTGATTTGTTTTGAATTTTTGAATTTTTGATTTTTTTTCAATATTTACATGCATGGAAAATAAAAGGCATACTATGAAGAAAGTGGTACCGTCCTAATATCTCCTGGAACTCCCAACTTTATCTTCTTGACTAGGGGGACTATAGGTTGGTCTCCTAGTTTTCCCCCGTGAAACGAGGGATACATCTTCAGCGCCTTTATAGAGTACCCTCTTGGGATCGCTCGCATACTTGCCAGTCTGTATATGTTTGTCGACTGCTTCCAAGGCAGTGAAGTCTTTAATCTTGTCTGCCTGCAGGCCCATCTCTGCCATTTCACTGTGTTTGATCATCTATGAGAATGGCTTTCCTATGCCTGCCAGGATTCTCTCATAGAAAGGCGCCTATTGGATATCAATAAATTTCATTACCATCTCAGTTTCTGTCATTGATGGAATGACTTGCGCTGCCAGACGTCTCCACCTTTAGGTATATTCTCGAAAAGACTTTGTATTTTTCTTTTTGACTTTAGTCACTAGGTATGGATACGGTGCCATTTGTGACTGAAAACTGTACTGATTTAGAAAGGTGTGGGCCAATTCTTCCCAGTTGTAGATTTTAGCATTGTCGAGTCGGCCATACCAAGCTTTAGCCTCCCCAGTAGGACTCTTTTGGAAAAGCTACATTCTGAGGCTTTCATCTTCAGCATAAGACCCTAGCTCGCCATTGAATACTTTTAGGTGCGTATAGGGATCACCTACTCCATATTACTGTTCAAACTCTGGGACTTTGAATTTGTCAGGATATCGAGCCCCTAGGAATATGCAGAGATCGGAATAGGTGACACTTCCATAGTTTCCAGTCCCTTTGATTGACCGGATGGATTCCTCCATTTGTTGGACTTTCTTCCTAATATCACTAGTTTCTCGAGCATCCTTGAGTTTTGTGATTTCAGGAGTTTTGTTGGTTCCTTTATTGGACTGAGGTTCAGGTATCTGGGTTTCAATCTTTTTGCTAATACCCTAACTGCCCCTTAGAATGAATGACTGTGGTTGAGTAGGCATTGTCTAGCCCAGAGTGTTTTTACTTTGTTCTTTTAGAAAGACAGCCAATTCTACTATCTGATTCCTTAATCCTTTGAACTTTTCTAGAGACAATAGTAGGATTGGGTGGGGCACTTGTAGCCATGTTTGACTGTGGGCTTAGTACCTTTTTGGATTTTGAATGGGTAATGGGACCAATCGTTTCCCTACAAAAAGACTTATGTAGTTTAGTCTTAGTGAATGTAGGAATGTTACATGCTATGTAATGTGTCTGTTTTAGGAGTATTATCCTGCAAAACGGATCTCAGTTGTTTAAATGACAAAATAACATGACAGGTTTTGATATGAAAGGGAATGTATGTACACAGATTCCTTTATACTTTCCATTACATTGAGATTGACATTGAAATGAAATTATAAGTAATTGAAATGGGAAGGTATGAAGAGAATTCCCTCCGCGTGGGGTTTATCAGAGGCTGACCTATCTTAGGTTACTCTCACGACTTATTGGCATGACGGTTCTCAGATCATCACAATTTACTCGACGGGAAGTTAATTCGGTCTTTCAACTGAAGCGAATCTGGGTGGTGCCTTTCCTAAGCCTCATTGGAATTAGTCTCCCTACGAGTCCAGCAATCAAACACCGACAGGATAGCCTACTGGTGGAGGGAACACACAGCATACATTTACATGCAACGTATCTTACCGTATGGAAATGATGACATGTGCGAAGCACTAATATCAGAGGCAGATATAGTGCGAAGCACTAAGTTCATTAATTAAATGCATTAGTACACATTCATTCAAATGTAAATGAAACATCCATACACAAGCATATAAAATGTTTTGAAAAGTTTTGAATAGCGGCTTAAGCCCTCTTACTTGATGTCCCCAGCGGAGTCGCCACCTGTCAACGTTTGGATTTTTATTTGTCCCTTTCTATTCTTATCTTTTGGTGTTCTCATGTTAGATGAGATTTATTTGAAAAAACAAGTTTGAAAAGGTCCGACGTGTATATGTCGTTGATTGGACTATAAGAGTCGCCAGTTGGTATTTTAAAATGGTTGCACTAACTCAAACAAGAAATGGTTTGCACATAGACCTAGTGATGTGACAATGCTTAACTGGTTTGTGAAACCGAGATTCGTTAGGGTCCGGGGGCTTGATTAAGCAGAGGGAAAGTGTTAGGCACCCCCCGACTTCTTTGGTGACACGGATACTGCCACTTTTCCATTTAAACTTTTATCTAAATGTGTGTGTTGGTCTATGTGTTGTTGTCTAGAAGTAGTGTTATGCCTCGTTTTCACCTATATACAAAGGGTTTGAATTTTGAATAAAAGTTCAATTTTAACAAGATATAGCAATAATATTTTGTAAAACAGGTTTTTTAAACCCTTGTGCTCAATAGTAATGAAGGCCTTCCATTTTATTATATGTTAAGCCTGATTGCTTTTATTATTCTCGAGATGCGAAGCATCTTCGAAAAAATAATGTACATAGAAGTGCCGAACTCCTTTAGGGCATGAGAGCCATCTAAGGATATTCAAACACCGTGAATAATTTACAAGCTGGTAGCAGCTAAAAATTTTCATTGCGGAAACCGAATCTAGATTAAGGAACTGAATCTGTGATCACATGATTCTTAGGCTCACATAAGGAAGAAATATGTACAAAAGCTGTAAACAGTTGTATATATATAAAAGCTGTAAATATATAAATAATGAACAATAAACTTCCAAGAAGTAAACTCCCAACAGGACGTGAAATGTAAATATATATATATATATATATATATATATATATATTTACATTTCTGTCATGACTGAAATTTACTTCGTGGCCATTTACAGATTTTATATATATATATATATATATATATATATATATATATGGGAAATGATCCATAGCAAGTATTTGCTATGGATGAAAAATGGGCAAATAGCATCATAACCATCCATTGCAATAATCAAGGGCGGAGATTAAAAATGGTACAGCGCCGTCCGCCAGACGAAGTAGCGGACGCTGCTTAAGATATTTTCAGTCGATTTTGTCCCTAACGCCTTGGATTTCATTGGAATAAATCTCCATCCGCTACTTCGTCTGGTGGAACTCTAAATCAAGGCATCAGGAAAGTAGCTAGATCCATGCAATATATTAAGCAAGGCAATTCGTGTTGAATATTATGCCTTAATATATTAAGCAAGGCAATCTATTTTGAATATTAAGCATCCATATATTAAGCAACTAGATCAGGCAACATAATTAGATCCAACACTATTCGTTATACGTTCCCAAATTGAAAAGATATTCGCAAAATCATTCATTAGAAAAACAGAGAATTAAAACAGTTAATAGATAATAGAAAATCTGAGAATGGAGAATAAAAAATAATTCAAGTCGCAGAGAATAAGGAATAGAAAATAATTCACAAGCAAGTCGTCGCAGGTCAACATCGTTCTGGTAAGTTTTCAATTATGGCTGAAGATATTTTTAATTCAAGTTCTTCAAATTCTTCTCATGATAATATTGACATCGATAATATTGGTGTTCATAAAACGAACCAATCGCATAGTAACACTTCAAAAATTCCATACGAGGGTCAGATTTTTTCTACTATCCAAGAGGCGGAAGAATTTTATAGAACATATACATGTAGTAGTGGATTTGAAATAAAAATTGGGGCAACTCATAAATATGCTAACTCCAACAATTTGTCCAACCGACTTTTTACATGTAAGAAAGCTAGAACACCAATTGAAAGAAAGAAACAAGACGTTAATGAAGTTGATGGTAGTAAGGTCAAAAAAAAAGGGATTCTATAGGTCGGACGATGTGCAAAGCTAGAATATTTATTGTTCATCTAAAGAAAGAAGATACCTGGAAAGTTTCAAAAATTGAGGTTACTCACAATCATGATTTGGTGACTCCGAGCAAGAAAATTTTCATTCAAACATAGAAGAATATAACTCTTGTCACTCAAAGTTTAATCGGAACTTTCACAAGGGCTAGAGTTGGGCCAAGTAAAATGATGAATGTATTTAGTGAAATAGGAGGAGGGGTGGAAAATTTTAGTTTCAGTGATAAAAATATTCGGAATGTTGTACGAGATATAAGACGTGACACAATAGATACAAACGATGCCCAAGCAGCGTTGAAGTACCTTAAAAAACTCTCGGCGGAAAATCCTCTATTTTTTTCGATTTCAAACAAGATGAAGATAATCGCATTGAATTCATCTTGTGGATAGATTATCGATCAATGATAGCTTACAAAACTTTTGGGGATGTGGTGACATTTGATACAACTTATCGAACGAATAAGTATTATATGTCGTTTGTTCCATTCACGGGGGAATCATCATTATCATTCCATCTTGTTTGGTTTTGCACTGATTCAGGACGAAACAGAGGATACTTTTGGATGGGTTTTTGAAACTTGGCTTCAAGCTATGAACAACAAGGCACCGATTACCATTATCACTGATCAGGACAAAGCTATGAGCAATGCGATTGCTAAGGTTCTTCCAGAAACACACCATGTTCTTTGCACATGGCATATTAGCAACAAATTTCCAAAGAAATTACATACATTGTATGAACATTACCCAACATTTAAACATGATTTTAACTGATGTGTGTTAAAATCTTTGACTGTTGCGAATTTTGAGGAGCGATGGAAAGAGTTGATGATAGATTACGAACTGCATGATCATGATTGGCTCCAATCACTTTATGAGGTTAAGCACAAATGGATCAAGGCGTACACAAAGAATTTTTTTGCAGCAGGAATGACGACTAAATCTAGAAGTACTGAGGGAATGAAGAGTTCGTTCAATGAATATGTGAATGCGACAACGAGTATCAAGAAATTTATCGTAAATACAAAAAAAAAGCACTTGAGAAGCAGGTTCTGAGAGAGAGAAAAGCTGACTACGTAACTTGTCATCGGACCCGAAACATGACTCTTGAATCACCATTGGAAACACATGGAGCAAATATTTATACAAAGGAGATGTTCAGATGCTTTCAGATTGAGATAATAAATTCTCATAAGTACGTAATGCAGAAGCTTCAACATCTAAAAACATCGGATACAAAGTCGTATGCATTGTGCAAGGCAATCGACAACGAAGAATCAAATAGGTACGTTACTGTTGTTAGTAATGTTCAAACTGGAGATATAAATTGTAATTGTAAAAAATATAAAAATTCTGGTATGCTTTGTAAACACATTATAAGGCATATGATTGCCAAAAGTTCAAAAAAGATACCTGATAAATACGTTTTAAGGCGGTGGTGTAGAGATGGTAATTAAGTGAACACTGAATTACCAAAGATTTTGACTGAAATGTCCAACTAGAAGGAATCTCAGACGATGCGTTACAATTATTTGGTGACGTTGCTCTTGTGATTAGCTTCTATATGATCGTGCTCAATAAATGGTTTTAAGCATGTCATACAATTGTGCATTGACAATCAACCCATCGTTGAGAAATTTGACATTGATGAAATTAGTGTAAAATAGGTTCCTGATATTTGAGAAGATAATGATCAACCCGTTGAAGATGAGATGTTATTGGATCCTATTTTTTCGCAAACAAAGGGGCAAAAAAAAAGCTACAAGAATAAGGAGTGGGATCGAAGAGGCTGCAAGTCGTAAACAATTGAGAAAGTGTGCAATATGCAATATGATGACCAATCATGATAAGCGGAACCACTACAAAATTATGAGTCAAGAAAAGTCGGGTGTTTGAAGTTATCTTAATATGTGATTTTATGATTATGTAATGGCAAAACTATTTACTTTTGTTTATATATTTTGATTTATCAACATGATTTATTATTTCCCAAAAGTTACATTAAATGAATTACTCACAATTAGTGAATGATTTAGAACTTGTATTTCCAAATATCAATCGTACGGAGAAAATAATATTACAAAAAGAGAAAAAAATTAAAATCGAATATATTAATATGTAATATTACAAAAAGAATTTGTGTAATTTTCTGGTCTTGATGAATGGTGTGTTAAAAAAGCTTTATTCTGACATTCAAATTGTTAGCCTCGGGAAGACCCGTTGTGAGAAAGCTTTGCACAGAATGATCCACAAGATAAGGATGGTCGCAGAACTGAAAACAAAAACTTAATAAGCACAAGTTAAATAGGCAACTATATCTTCAAAATCATAGCAAACAAGCCAAGTAAATGACAGAGAATAAAAGATCATCAGCTGACTCGATCACAATCTCGCTTAATTTGCACACCGGAAAGCCGGGACAGAACCCAATATTTAGCAAATATAGGCGTGCGGACTTGCGTTCCAATTTTTCAATAAATACCTAATTACATCAATTTTACCTAATTGAACATGCCAATATGTTGATTATTTGTACGATTACATACTCTTTGTCAAATTCCAAATCCTTATAGTTGATAAATGGGAAGAACACAGAGGGTTCTTCGCCAATACATTGGAAACATAAGCCAGGTTGCACTGCAAAAAAAATCAATTAGTTATTTAAGGCCAATTCATAGTATCAGATTTATTATTATATTTATAAGGAAAATAATGTTATCTATAAGATTCATTTATCTAAAAAACAAAAAGAGCAAAATGTTGTACCATTCTACTTGAAGGTCTTTCAACATGTCTGTCTACAATGGAAATGTCCAAGCACCTGGACTTCGTTACACATTCATAATCCTGCTTCATGTCAACCACAAAACACAAAAAACAAAATACAAGCAGGAATAGTATAGAAACAAAAAGCAGTTACCATGTGGTTTCTGACTATACATCTAAAGGCTAAACACTTGTGTTTCAAGATACCCAACTCTATTTGATTCCTCTCATTTTTCAATCAAGCGAAATCTAGAGCTATATTGCAGAAAAGCAGAATAATGACGCATGTAAATCTTAGTTTTCGCAAGGGAACTGATAAATGCATTCCATATTTCACCAAATGCAGTCAACTGTAGAACACAACTTTTTCTTTAACCTTGCAAAGGAGTTCATCCATCAAAAGTGCAGGCATTTAACATCTCCATTTTCACAATAGCTTCCGATTGCCTTTATAACAAAAATAAACTAAATTCCAGCAGTCATTGTTCATAAATAACCGAAAGATCTCACCCGATTCAAGAAATATCACTGTCTAGAATGCCTTCCACTTTGGTAATATATTAGCATCCTAAATCAGCAAATCAACATATAAAGAAGAAATGGTAAGACAAGTACTTGCAAGGAAGATAAGTTTTATCCTAACGACAAAACGTCAATAAACTATAACAAATACATCACTGCTGTAAAATATCAGACTAGAAAATCATATTTATGAGTCAAAAAAACATACAGATACACTAAACAGAGAAACAATAAATCATTTCAACAATTTTTTATCCATTCTGAAACTGCATTCCTACTTTTATCTTCTTTGAATTTCTTTTGTCTTCATCTTCATCTCCATTATGAACCTGCTAATGAAAAATAAACATGAATATACAAGTAAGTACGCGGTGAATATTGACATAACTATGTAGTAAGTTCTGTTCACTTTCATGCCTTGGAAATTTTCTTTTTGCTTCCTTTAGTCATATCCTTATCTCCATCAATAACCTGCAAATCAGAAATTTGCATGAAGGTGTAAGATGACAAAATAAAAAATAATACATGTGATAAATACATACGTTTGTGCATGCATACACACGCAGACACCGATACATCTATTAAGTCAAATCATTCATGGATACAATTGTGCATCGTGGTGCATAATTAAACAAAAATCATACACTACATATCAAGAAAAAATAGAGACAACATCCCATAATAAAAATGGATTTGATAATATGTATATATCAGTTGAAATGTAAGACCTTGAAAGGAGGACAATTTCCAATCTTAAAAGGAACAGAACCGAAGAATTCCCTAAAAGAGGCACATGGTCACTTTTGTGACTAAAACAAATAGATTTGAATGATTTATCAATAATTTCTTCAAATTCCATCATGCATAACAGTACTAATATCATACTACTACTTTTCTACTAATCATCAACCAAATCTTATACTGTCATAAGCATTTTCAACAACTCTATGAATTCATGTAGTACATCTTTCATATAGCCAACGGTCAAACAAAATATTAAAAGGTTTTACAAGCCAATACAACATCAATCCACACATATGAACAATTAAAAACTTGCAATTAATTAATTTGTTAGAGCTTTATTGAACACTATTTGATTACAGCTTGGATTATAGCTTTTTTGCGACTAAAATAAATATTGAACACTATTAAGCAAATAGTAAGATGCACATACTGCCTGGGATTACAACTTTTTTACAGGCATCTAGAAATGTTTTTATAGTTAAAATCAAGTGCAAGTGATTGCAAGACAAATGCCACCAAGTACCCAAGTTGACAGAAAGCCAGACCAGAATAACCCAAAGCTGGAAGCCTGGGAAAACAGTGACAAATAAGAGAAAATGAATCTCATACTCAATTTTGTAAATAACGTATTTAGATAGATAGGATGTGACGCCCCCAAATCCGAGTATCTTCCAACCCAACAGATGGTGCTACATGGTACTCATAACCATACATTCATTCCATTGAAACAACATCAAAATGAGTGTATTAACTACATTCTTATTACAATAATAATAAATCCTTTCCAGATTATGTTAACTAATTACATTCTTTATTCGTCATAATATAATTCATACAAACATACTAGTCTATTACAGGATAAACTAATTTATTCATCTTCTCCTTGCCTTTATCTTTACTAGAACTCTCGGTTCGCTCGACCTTAGCTGCAATCATATACTTCAAGCAAGAAGTGAGCATAACTAGCTAAGCAAGTCTAACAATATATTATATAAATACCACTTCAAGAATCATATGATTATTCTTCAATAACTGAACAAGTAGTTATGAAGTACTATAAAACATTGAATAGCACTTCTCATCTCATAAAACAATTTCGAAGTACATATAGTGGCTTAGAAATTCTAAGTAAGTCAAAAGACCATGAACATTCTCTTTTGATTTCCATTCATAAAAAAGACAACCCGACACTAAGTCTGTAAGTCCGATATATCTTACGAGCACTTCTAGGTGATCAGCCTATAGTACTCTATGTTGATCAACATTCATCCATTAAACATATTTACGTTTAAGTTATGTACGATAAGGCGGAAAAGATGAACGATAATATCGTTCTTGTATGTAGTATTGATCAATACAGGGCACATTGGGATGATCACCCTCGTGCCCGTAAGTTATGACAGTTTGCAGATGAAGTTCTTTTTAACCTTTTCGAAAATAGAAAATAATGTTCATAGTTTGTCGACTAATCTCTAGTTATAGTCAGTACGTAGTTTCAAAAAAAATTGATATAGAATTGTTATGTAATTATTATTTGTTCAGCTTACTTCACAACTGTTGATTCGTTGTAGAAGTGTCGTACAAAGAAAACTTTTACTTCTTTCAGCTAATATTTATAATTGTTATTACTTGATGGGCACTGAAATGCTCATCCTTGCTTAATTTAAATGTTTTCAGCTAAGTGTGAACAACCTGAAGGTTCGGATAAGAACAAGGAAAAGGAAAGCATACAGAATAAGTGTTATGGTATTCTATGTAATAGTATGACTTTATTCAGACTATGATATTTATTATTATCATGTATTATAATGAATGTAGTAAAGGTTGCGTACTTGGGATTAGACTCTGATATATGTAAATTAAGTTTGATATTTATATTATTGTTATTATTAGTAGTATTATTCCTCTCATTGAAATGGTATCGTAAAGCACCAAGTTCGGGTGTCAAGTACTTGAATTTAGGGGCGTTACAACATGGTATCAGAGCTTTAGGGTTAGAAACCTTAGGTGGGATAGACCTTAGGCTATAAACTTGGGACAGAGGGAAACGTTGAAAATACAAATAACTGATATAGAGTTTATGAGGAGATGAATTGAATGAATTCATCGTAAAATAAAATAAAAGAAAACTTATATAAAACTATTATTTGTTGTGTGTATATACTATGTGCTAATCTAGATAAACTATGTGTGTAGATGTCAGATAGAAAAGGATTAGGATACCCTCAGATTTTAAAGGAGTCAACCTCCATAACCGAGCCAATATCAAAGCCAATAGCTGAAATAGAGGCTCACATTGAAAGCAACCTTAATGAGGTGTTTATACTGGAAAAATATAGTACCAGACCGAGAAACGATAGTACAACTGATAGGTAAGGTATAGTTAAAGAATATATGGTCGAGCTCGAGTTCTTCAACTCATATGTTTGTGATGAGTTCTTAAACTCATAATATGTGGTAAGTTTAACGAACATGGTATAGTTAGGTGTGAATAAATTATTGAAGATGATGGGAATATATAGAATACTAAGCAATTGATCCTTAGTGAAGGAGTAAGAAATAAGTAGTATTAGTATCACTTGATTATGTATGATTCTATGATGCATATACGATAGGTATGTTTGTGTAATATAACTTTTTGTATAAGTTGTGGCAGCGATTCCTGACTTTTGTGTCGCAAAGGGATAGTGGATGTTTAAAGCAGTATGTGATATGGTATGTCAAGTAGTATGAATATGAATCTATATTGGATTAATGAAATAAGTTTGTATAAAGATAGTAATTATTTATCTGAACACTGTTTAATGCAGTAAACCAAATTTTCAAAATCTAATATTTTGAATACATGTTTATTTAAGCAAAAAAATTCGCGTTATATGCCAAACGTATATGATAAGGCTTAGAATGTAAGTTAATAAAGAATAATTTATGTTAATACCGCCAAGATGAAAACTAAACAGAAGAACTTGTCAACAATGCCGGAGGATAACTAGGCCCAATACAGAATTTTTCGAATATGGTCGCTCAAGCTATGCAAAATGGAATATCAGCCGTGGGAAATCAGCCAAATAATTGATCTACAAACGTTAAAAAAACTTCAAGGCAATCATACTACAAGGATTTAGAAGATCAACTGACCTTGTAGACGTATTTGTGATAGCTAGGATAACGGAGGGGCAAAAGACAGCTTTTGCCACCTACATGTTGAAAAGGGAAACAAATTTTTGGTGGGAGACAAATCAAGCTAGAGCCGGAGAAGGGAGTAATGGTAATAGGACTGGAAAAAGGAAAGGAGATAATTTCGGGAATATCGAAAATAGGTAAGGAGGTGGAAAGAAACAGGTTATGCAATATGGAAATTTCGGATAGAATCACTCGGGAGAATGTCTTAAAGGTAAGTTTGTGTGTTATAAGTGTGGGCAGAAGGGACATATCTCTCCCAACTGCCCCAATCCTAGGGTGAACAGTTGGTGTTTCAGGTGTGGATCAATGGAGCATAATGTGAAAGACTATCCAAGAAGGAGAAGGGAGGCAAAGAATGTGAATACAGGAAAAACCAGCAGGACATTGGCGACAACGAGACCAACTTCAATAAACATACCAACAAAACAAACCACAAGAGTCTTCAACATGACCGTTCAAGATACCGTGGCAGATGGGGATGCAACTCCAGTTATTATTCGTATAACTTTTATTTTCTTATATATAATTTTCTTATATATATATAATAAATTATTTTATAAAGAAATTTTGAAGGAGGAAATTGAGTTCTTTTACAAATCAATTTTCCGTTTAATCAGATAGACAAGCTTTATACTGAATAGTTAAAGGTCGGTTCCAACAATTATGATCGAGATCTACTTGCAATGATTGTGTATGTTATGCACCCCTGGTATGTATAGGTTTTAAAACGGTGATTTCAGGGACAAAATCTTTATAAGGGAGGGTGAATGTAATAACCCGATATTTTCTATATAATTAAATTAGAAATTTTGCGTATAAATTTTTTTTATTTATAAAGGTGAGAATGCGTGCAAGGTAATGTGTATGTATTTATGTGACGAATATATTTATTACATGAATGATTACAAATAATTTTATTTTAGAATTGTTGCTCATTATACATTATATTCTTATAATAATTAATTTTTTAGTAGAAATGCTTTTATTAATTAGTTTCCATGAAAATATGATTATATATTATTTAAATAATATATGAAATGTTTATTAGAATTATTATAATAAATATTTTATTATATGAGTTTGTTCAGATTATTCAAGTTAATTATTTTAATTTAATTAATAATGATATATATGCAAGGTAAATCAGATATGGAATCCAAACCCTAATTTTGGATTTTTGGCTAAGAAATGGGAATAATAATATAATATTATTATTTTTCAATGCTATAAATATGTACTTTATGTGTGTAATGTTAATGTGTAGAACAGTTTTAATGTAACATGACAAAACTCTAATATTACTAGGATAAACCCTATTTTAAAACTCAAACCGGAGTTTACGATCGATAAGAAATTCTGTTAAGGTGATTAATAAAAAGTGTTATAATTATAACTGTTAATTAGGGAAACCCTAATTTTTGAAAACCCTAATTACAAAACTAGAAACCATGATTTGTTAAATAGGAACCTTAATCGCTAATTAAGCAAGCTTAATGTTAATTAGTGAATATTTAAATCTAATTCCAAGTCTAATGTAATTAGAAACCTAATCTAATTAAGGAAACCCTAATTACAAATTTTAAGAAACAAAATTTTTGTGCCAAACCTTAATGTGACGCCCCCAAAATAGGTATACATCACCCATCTTGGGTCACCAAATACATGGTACAGAATACAAATACAAACTTAATTATACAACATGAGCTGAGAGTTTTTACACGAATATTGTCATCTAGACAATATCCAAACTCAAATAGAGTCTTCATTACATTTATTGGCACATTTTATTATAGAATAGTGAGGACTACTATAACAACATCGTGGGCCATCACTCCGTCCGCCGACTAGTTCTGGCTATGTTCTCATTTCCTGAAGAGAACAATGGAAGTAAAAGGGTGAGCTCAACTAGCCCAGTAAGAAATATTATGACTAAGATAATGCAGAATAAGTTATCATTAGCCTTCAACAATGTTAAACTGATAGAATATAATAGACAACAAGTTTAACTACAGCGGAACAAGCAATCCATTAGAAGAGTCAAGTAGAGCATGATATCTACTATCTTCTATTATTTAAAAAGTTTATCATTAAATTTATTGCTGGGACTCAGCTTAATAAATAGATCACATCATCGAATCATCTCTGCACTACTGGCCAAGGATATTCATTAGTATCACGTCCACAAATTATTCTTACACTACGGGCCAAGAATTATTCGTGTAATCATCAATGGTCATGACTATACCGAATTATCTCTGGTTATAATCATACTAATAAACAGTCCATCTATGCACGTAAGCCAAAGATGACTTTCATCACAATATAAGCACGAGGATGATGACAATGATATAAGAATTCAAATAAAAGAAAGTAAAGGATACATTTTTAAAGATTTATAATTTAATTTATCCAGAATTTAATAATGTCCAAATTTTCAATATGATACTTCTTTGAAGAGTAAAATTCAAGAATAATATCCATGTATCAAAAATAATTTGGACAGAAAAACAATAAATTTTTCGGTGAATAGTACCCCGTGAATAGTACCCTATGAATAGTACTTTGAGAATAGTGCCCTGTGAATAATATCCCGATATGAAAAGTGCCCCAAATACCCGAGTGAACAATATTTGAGTGAATAGTAATCATGTGAATAGTAACCCATGAATAGTAACTCGTGAATAGTACTCTGACATGAAAAGTGTCCCGAATACCCGAGTGAATAATATTATAGTGAATAGTAAACAGGGTGAATAGTAACCTATGAATAGTAACTCGTGAATAGTACTTCGGTTGAAAATATTGATATTTAATAAGAAAGTTCATATCAATATTCCAATAAAATGATATTGGATGAAGCACAAAACTCACGAATATTCCACTAATTTCAAGGATTATTGAAGCAATACTTATCATAGTAAGTTTAGATTTAAGAATATGAAAAGAATTAACATACGAAAACTGCAAATGGATTTTCACTTGTCATACGGTACATAATCCGCGTTATTTCGACATACTAAAGGATGAATACGAAAAATAGTATTCCTTATGAATACGAAAGAAATAGTACCCCTTACCTTAGTAGAAAGTTGGATACTGCAAAAGTGAAGTAGCTGAATACTCTTCTTCTTGCTCTCTATAGTTTCTCTCTCTATAGTGTCTCTTGTGAATCTCAGTGAATTTGGTGAGAATGAAAGAAGAATTAAGCTTCTATTTATAGGAAAATGGACTAAATAGTAACTAATTCACGAACGGTCCAGATTGATTCACAATTAGAACGGACGATCCATATTGATTACTATTAAAACCACAACCGATGGTCCAGATTGATTCACTTTTAAAACCACCACCGACGGTCCAGATTGATTTACTTTTAAAACCACCACCGACGGTCCAGATTAATTTACTTTTAAAACCACCACCAACGGTCCATATTGATTAACTTTTAAAACCACCATCAATGGTCCAAATTGATTTACTATTAAAACCACCACCAATGGTCCAGATTGATTTAACTTATTACACTTTAGTACCCCTAATGTTTTCCAAGTTTGCATTATTCTCCTCTAACTTTTGTAATTCACTTATCTTCAATAAACACATTCTTAATACTTCAACAATTATTCATCATTAATATTATAACTCACAATATTTAACAACCAGATCGTTCCTAGGAAATAGGGGACTTTCCAAAAAGGATTTCTCCATATTGGCGCACAATTAGGTGACCAAACCTCTCCTCGACAGAACTTTCTAGACATTGTCAATATTGCAAATAATAATATGAATAACTTTGTTGTCTCAATTATTGATTTAATAATATAAAATATTATGCAGATGATAATGTGACAATAATTGAATCAAATAACGTGAGATACTATGCAACAATTACTGTGTCAATAATTGAGTATAACTAAATGACTTCTCACGTAAGCATCAATAATCAATACCGTGTGCTACTATGCAACCACATGTATTATTGTACTGTTACCACCAGTTAGTTTAATAGTTTAACGGTAAAACTTTCGCTGTTATTTTTATGAAAAGATATTTTTGTCGTTTTCTAACTACGACAATACTTCCGTTGTGGGGTCCACCAAATATTGTGTCGTCGTACAAATATTCCTTGTTAAAACGAATATTCCCCGACCAATCGAATATTCACTGACACAACGAATATTTTATATCAACTTGCTTACTTTGCAAAATTTTCCAAATATTACCCACAACTATAACATTATATCATATCCACACCATAATATTCAAAAATATATTTCGAGAAAAAATATTATTTATTCAAAAAAAGTTAGGGTCTTACACTTAGGGGTTAAACCCTAAGGGTCAGCCAATATGACAATAATGCTCTTAAAATCACAAGTCAATTGTCCATAATGCACTTTTGTATTCTTTATTAAGCTTGCTTGCAAATCCTACCAAATCTAGGAGTTGGTGACCAACTTATTTGACATTATGACTTAAATAATGCCATCAATCAGTCCATTATCAGCCAATACATGCATCTAAGACTTGCATGAATAGATTGGGAGAGAGAAAATATCAATTATTAGCTCATTTTGCACAAAACACTCAACCATTTTCTCTCAACTCAAAACCCACAAAATCCTTTGGCAATTCAGTCCCCAAACCGAGCCCCACTAACACCCATAACAAAATCAGTAGCCTTGAATCAAAATTTGATCATAGAAGGTATAAACCCTAACTTGAAATCTGATCTCAGTTGCTATGTTAGATGTTATGATTTTATGTTAAAACTTATTTTTTGTAGTGTATTTAAGTTATCTGGGTTGGTATCTTGTAGATCCATAACACCTAAGTGCTCAAAATTGAGATTTTAAAAAATCAAGGTTTTTTTTTTGTGTCTGATAACGTAATGTCAGACCTTGTAGATCTTTCTCTGTTTATGTTTTTGGTTGTTTTAAGCTTTGATCTTGTAGTATGCTATGAGCTCTTTAAACTGGAATTTGTATCAAGGTCAGAACATGAACAGATTTCATGTTATTCGTGGTAAAACCACGTTGACCGGCATTGACCGGGAGAATTCTGGGTAACCCAGATTTCCCCAGGTCGGTGTGACAGCGAGTTCATGGGTTTTGATTTGTTAGTTGTTTATTATTTTGCTTCTGTTGTAACAAAATTGTTGTATGGTATATGGACTACAGATTAAGGCTTATAGATCACCTAAATAACATACAGATTTGATTTAATTGATGGTCAAACTAGCCTGGACGATCACGATTGTAGTTTTTTGGGTAACCTAGAAAACTTAAGAACACGGTTCTGACACGACTTTGACCGGACCTTATCTGTTTGATGTGTTGTTGTTAGATGTGTTTTCTATAATAGATCTCTTTAGTTACATGTTTTCTATACACTGAAATCATCAGACCATAAAAATATTACAAGACTAGCATGTAGTGGAAGCCCAAAGTAAGACTCCGCGATCGTTTCTTCATTTCGGGCAGCGAAATGAAGAAACGACTGATAGCCACTTTAGATGCCCAGATCTCCTTTGTTATGTATTGTATGATCATGATTGTTGTTGTATCATGTAGTTACATTAGTTCTACAAACAGTGATCAATAGATAGCCCAGAAACATCATGATCTGATCAGAAATCTTGGTCAAAGTAGGCCACTCGAAAACTGACATGAATGTTCCGGGTTTTGCCAAGAACATAAAAAACACATATAGCGACGGTTTTGTCGCTATAAAGTAAAATCTTAGCGACACTTTATTTCTAAAATTAATTATTTTATTTAATAATTAGAAAATTAGTTTTAATTATTAAAAATACGAATGTAATTACTAAAAATTATTTTAAAGTCCGAAAATTAGTTTTTAATAATTTTAATATACTTCATAAATATTTAATATTTTTGAAATATTAAAGGTATTTAATTTATTTAATTATTATATTAAATAAATTATTTAAAAATGATTTTAATACTAGAAAAATTATTTAAAATTATATTATGAAATAAGAAAATATTTTAAGTTATTTTTAATGACTTTTAATATTATGTGATAAATTTCATTAATAAATTAATTTTAATGATAATTAAGTTATTTAGTAAATGCATTAAGTAAATTAATTAAAATAATTTTATTTTATTAAAATCATTTTAAATAATAATAAGGTATTTAAAAATATTTGAAGTTATAAAATATAACTTTCAATATTTAAAGGTAAATTTCATTAATAATGATATTAGAATTATTTAATAAATGTATTAAATAACTTAGTTTAAAAATGATTTTAATATTATAAAAATTATTTCAAATGAAATTAAGGTGTTTAAAAATATTTTAAGTTATAAAATATAACTTTTAATATTTAAAGGATAATTTCATTAATAATTTAATATTAAGTATATTAATTCAATATTAATGATATTAAATTTATTTAATAATTATATTAAATAAATAGTTTTAAAATGATTTTATTGATTTAAAAATCATTTAAAAGGATATAATTGAATTAAAAATATTTTAAGTTATAATTAATGACTTTTAAAAATCATTTAAGGGTAATATTAATACTTTAAAAGTATTTTAAGTTATTGCTAATAACTTTAAAATTTTGACAATGGTTTCATTAATAGTTTAAAATTAATTAAATATTAATGATAGTAGAATTATTTAATATTTAAATCATTTAATAATGATTCCGGTTTTTGAAAAATCATGAGAACTTATAATAATTGTTTAAAAATTATTATAAGTCGTTTAAAAATAATTTGACCGATGTTTAAGTTATTTAGAACTTCAGTGTAGAGTCTTTGACACGATAATTACCCGATAAAGCCGTCGGTACACCGACAGGTTTCATAAATTGATCTGGACTTATATAATTTGATTAGCTAAGTGTTTATTTGTGATCCAATGACTGTTAAACATGTGTGACAATGTGATTAGGTTATATGCTGACTGTAATAAGCAGTATTATGTGTTATGATATGTTATTTTAATCTATAAAATGATCATATTACTGATAGGTCGCTATATAAAAGATAAAACGAAGATGTGTATTGTAAGCAACAGATCAGGCAAGTATCCTACCTTTGCATTTACTTTATGCAATGGACAGAAGTAAAAAAGTTTCAGAATTACATTATATTTGTGCCAGAATATTAAGTCTATTGTTACCGATTATGTATCCGATCATTATTTATTAGTACAGTATTATTATATAATTCAAATATTTATTTTGTTCGTTAATTTATAAATATGGTTATACAAGTGTCCCCATTTAGATAATCATTATATTTAATCACATGTTGATATATACCTATTGATCTAAAGTATGTATACATTAATTAAAAGTCATCTAAGCTATTTGACCCAACTAGACACATATTTAGAAATATCGTTGAACATGATAAAACTTTATTGTATCCAATCAAATTGCTTTTGTTTGGATTCCTGACTAAGTATGAACATCCCGAATATTGGAAAACTTTTATACACCCAAGGCGGAAAAGATGAACGATAATATCGTTCTTATATGTAGTATTTATCAATATAGGGCACATTGAGATGATCACTGTTGGGTAAAATCTAATTGCGCACAACAGGCAAGTATACATGGTCAACAAGTAATAAAGTGTAAGTAGAGTATCGTTTCCACGAGTAATTGTTTAATTAAAATCACCAAGTACAACCAAGTACTAACTCGTAACCAACTCAATCTTATTTAAACGATTGAATTTCAATTTATAAGTAAACTAATTCTAATTACCACAAGTTAAATTAAGATTACAGAGATTTAAGATCACAACTTCACTTATTGCTTCATTTAAGTTAACACACTTCTCATCAATTATTCTCAATCCTGAATTATTAATCAAGAACACTAAAGCAGATAAAACCACCTCTCGATGCATAATACCCATACCCACTTAAATCCACAAATGATAGAATTAAGCAAGACGCCATAATTAACTAATCCACTATATCTTTATATGAATTATAATTAAAAAGGATTTAAAGCACAAGTTCTCTATAAGATTACATATGGCGTAAAGGCATATCTCTATCCTAAACATTAATCATGAATTCCATCTATGTAGAAATCAGAAACACATGCTATCATGATCAGATCTAAATCTATACTTCATATCTCGAGTTCATATAGATTATCACGGTAATGAATGGCCAATCAATTAAACAATTAAGTCCAAACCACAATAGACAATTATTACAATAGAACATAGTAAATGATAACAAAGCATATTAAAATAAACTAAACAATAAGATCCATTGTAATCTCAAACAAAGAATTAGTTCATTGAATTAAAACTAAGAATCCAAACTTGAATACACATTAAAAGATAAGAATAAGAGTAGAGTAAAGAATAAATCCGTTGTCAGAAAATCTCCATCTTCCTCAAGGTACTGCTCTTAATCTTCAATGGTGTCCAAGTTGCTTCAATCCCCAAATCTCCTATGAACTAGGGTTTTGCTCCTAATCTACTCTACTCTAATCTAATAGAATCCCCCAAAACTAGCCTCATAATCCAAGTTAAAATCAATTATTTATAGTTCTTATGGACACCCTAACAAGTTAGGCAACTAAGAATCCTATTCTAGCTCAAATTGGACAACATAACACCCAATTTAACTCTCCCCAATCCGATTGGCGCGCCCGGCGATGTTCCTAGGCCATTTTAGCGCGCCCACCATCTGTAAGCAAAAAATCTGCAGAGACCAGTAGCCTGCTAGCGCTTTTTTTATCTTTGTGACATCCTTTTGGTAAAATAGGCATAACTTTTGATCCGCTAGGATTTACGGGGCCTGCCACCTATGAAATTTATCTAGGCACACTTAGAAGGGGGGGGGGGGGGTTAAATAAGTGTGGGAGCAATCTATGACCAACTTTTAAACTTTAATTAAACTATTAATTTTAGGCTACTATAATGATTGAAATCTACTTACTGAATTAATATAGCCAATTAAATGAAATACTTGATGTTCAAGAATTATCTTAATATAATGCAAGTAGTCAAATTTTAATAATTAAGTAACTTATGTGATTTTAAAGTAGAGCAAATAATAGAATCAACACCAAGATTTTTTACGTGGTTAAGCTATTACCCTCTATAATAATAGCCTAGTCCACGTCCAATACCAACTAGTATTGGATACTCACTTTATTTATTTCTTTATAAATAAATACAGATTACAAAACAGATTCCAAAAGATTAATTAACAATTAATTTCTCTTGAGCTCTCTTGCTCCTTGTGCACCTATGCACTCTTCAAGCAACTTTGCTTTCTTGAACTTGTTTGCAAGCTTTCTCTAATCCACTAGGATTAACACCTTTAGACTACACTTAGTCTAAATAGAAATTTAATACAAATATAGAGCTATGATCAATACAAGAATAACCAATTTAACAATTAAAGGTTCAACTATATGCAATGATCAATTAGTACACAATAAATAAATAATTAATTTCTTACCAAATACCAGCTTAAATAAGATCAGAAAATTATTTGCTTAACTTCTCAAGAATTGCACTCAGTAAATCAATTCGCTCGTGAACAGTAATAATCACTACAACAATAAATTTTGTGAGTTGTGTGTTTTTCAAAACATGAGAATACTATATATATAGTCAACAATATATTACTGTTATATAATAGAACATTGTAAATTACATTGCTTAGGTAAAGAACAGATAAGTAGAGTTAGTTTCATATTTCCACCTGTTCAATTAATCCCACAAAATCGGCTAAAATATTTGTAACAGATCACAACACTAAAGAACCACCTTTTATACTGTTAGAATAATTTGAAATACTCTTTGAAGATAACCCACAAAAAGACTTTGACTAAGTCTTTTTCTATCCATTAAAGTGACGTGAACAGCTATGCACCTTACCAAATATCAAGGTATATTAAAGTTCCAATAAACTTATACACATAATCCCTTGAAAACCACATACTTTATCACAAAGTCATGTAGCTATCGTCCTTTAATCTTTTTAGGATGCATACCCACGTGTAGCAATAATTTTAAAATGACCAAGAAATATCAATTTGCCTCTAGGCATATGGACTACTGCATGAGATACACATGTGATATATTTATCAAATCACTTTTTGTATTTGTTTAATCTGATCTCATTTTATTTTTAGAAAAACCCTTTTTCGATTAAAAACATTTTTCATTTAAGACATATAATAAAAATGCAAATAATATGTCCAAGAGCCTTTAAATGAAAAATCAATTATTATGCGATTGATCTTACATTTGTCTTCCTAGAAAGAGAAAGACTCTTTGTCTAATTGAAAATCTCGCCATTGTTCTTTTATCAACGAATACCTGAAACACAATAACACAATTTAGTATATAATCATTTCATCATCAAAACTTAAGGATGGAATATGAAAAAGTCAACATTCTCCCCCTTTTTGATGATGACAACCCAAAAATTGTTTAACTCCCCTTGAATATATGTATAACATAATTAGCTCCCCCTAAATCCATGCAACAATATCATTTCAGGTTACTAAAATTTGAAATTCGTTTTTCAGTAAATTTGTTACCTGCAGTTATTGTTAGTTCATCAAATATCAAAATATTTACTGCTAACAAATATATCAAATATTTAAAATCTGAATCCAAATTAAACATAAGTCTTTTGGTGATGCACACCAAACCAAAACCAACATTTTTAAATCCGTCCATAAACATCCCAAAAATAATAATAAGCAAGAAGAAATATCATTAAAAACTCTCCCCCTTTGTCATCAAACAAAAAGGAAGTAGTTCATTCGTCGAGATCTACCACAGCTGCATGTCGAGCTGCCCGTTGAGTGAAATAAGGGCGATGATTTGCACGATGAAACTTCTCAGCAATGCTCAAATCAGCAGCATATTGGGGAGACCTGGGAATGACAGTAGCAGGTGGTAGAGGTACATCTAGAAATTCTCCTTGATATTCAGCTAACCAATTGCAATGTATCCACTCCGAGACAGTGGAATGCTTACGCTGCATATGCAGTTTAGATCCCACATCATTGAAACAAACAAAAATAAAATCAGCCAACTCCCTTATTTGATTACTAAAAAACTTAAGCTCTTGACTCAACTGACAGGAATTTTGATTAAGTTATCTTTGCATCAACTCAACCAAGGCAGTTGTTTGCACCTCAAAACCGGCTTGCAAATCGATAAACTCATCTTCAATGTTATGATAGAGTTTATTGATTTTAGGTGCACCCAAGGGCAACTTACCTTTTTCCAACAAAGACATACGGTTATGAAGGGCAGACATCTCAACTTGGATTTTCTCTTGGTTACAAAGAATTACTTTTAACAGATCAACAACTTCAGGAGAAGATTGAGTGGGGGGCTGAATAGGAGAGGATGGGATTGAGATTGAAGGAGCAGGATTTTCAGAAGTGACACAAACAAACATACCATCAAGTAAACTGATACGCGACATTTTCAGAGAATTAACGCTGATAGAATCAGTGACCGAAACAGAGTTTTCATTTTCAAAAGAGATTTTAAAATGATTAAACAAAGTAGTAAGAGTGGCACTGTAAGGCAAACATGTCTTTGTTTTACGCAAACATGTAGTCATGTGATAAAGCATCAGTTGAGACAAATTAAAATAAACACCTCTTAAAATTAGAGCAACAATGATCAAGTCTTGATAGGTAAAATTTGCTCATCCACTTAAACGAGGCAACAGATTGTATCTAACAAGATGATGGAGGACACAAGAGATAGGAGAGACATCCACAGTTTTAGGAGTGAAAACATCAGTTACCAAATTGTTGTTCATCATAATTTGTAACTGTTCCAGAGGAGTAAATGGAAAATGAACAACACCTTTCTTTGAAAAAGGACACACATCAGAAGATGGAATTTTCAAAATACTACTAAAAGCCACGCCTGAAAAATATAACTATTTTCTTTTGACAAAAGTGGTATAAAAATCACCATGACATTCTAGATTTGTATAAAATTGTTGAACAAGTCTAGGGTATGCCACAGATGGAGGAAAAAATATGGAAGAAATACCACAAGTCTCAAACAATAGTTTCAAAGGAGATTATTGAAAACAGATTTGATTAACAGATTTTTCATAAACAAATTGTTTTGGAAAAATGATTGTTTTAAAATGCACCTCATATGCATTATTTCAAAAATAGTTGTCAAGCAAATCAGAGGAAAAGTTAGGATTTACCGAAATCAGTGGGGGTGTAACCTCTGGCTTAAAAGATGGAGTCATTGGCTGACGTCGCCGAGAGGGTCCAGATGATTTCGACAAGGATGGACTAAAACTTGACTCATCAGAAGATGAAGAGTCCACATACACTGTTTCCTCAGATAAGACCTTCTTCAGTTTGCGTTACTTGCGTAAAGGTCCGACAATTGATTGGGGAGGAGCCGTCGTCTGATCGTCATCAGAATCGATCAACGATCTCTTATACGTACGAGTTCTCATGGTGTGTTGAAGTTTTCAGATGAAGAATAAGATGAGAGAGTAAGAGAGAATCAGACGAAATCTAAGATATAAAGAGAATGAAAAGATACAAAGTATATATAAAAAAATACATGTATGTATCTTGACGTCTCTCAAATATTTCTGTCTCCCAAGGCTTTACGTCTCTCAAAAATCTCAGCCGATTTTGTCTTTTCAATTTTCAAAAACCATGATGAGATTTGCAGGTACGCGCACGGCTCTCTAGAAAACCCTTCCGTTGTCCAGTCTTTTCAGTTTATCAAAATAATTATGATAGATATGGCGTGTAATAATAGAGGACTTAAATTAACAACCGTAAATTCAAACTCATAATTATCCTTAATGTATCAGTTAATTAGATATCCATGCAAGCTAGGATAATGAAAACACATATTTGAAAATAAGTTATGCAAGACACATCCCAAGTTCTCTTCGCAGCATGCAAAATCTATCTTCGCTTAATGGTTTAGTAAAAATATCTGCAATTTGATTTTCAGTTGGAATAAAAATCAATTTAATTTAACCTTTTGACACATTATCTCTTAAAAAATGATGTCTAACTTCTATGTACTTTGTACGTGAATGTAACATAGGATTTTTAGATATATCTATAGCACTAGAATTATCGCAATAAATAGGCACACAATCACATATTATATCAAAATCACATAGAGTTTGTCGCATCCATAATATCTGAGAGCAGCAACTTCCTGCAGCTAGGTATTCACCCTCAGTAGTTGAAAGAGCCACTGAGGCTTGCTTTTTACTATGCCATGATACGAGACTCTGTCCCATGAAAGTACAAGCACCACTCATACTTTTTCTATCAATTTGACATCCTGCATAGTTAGCATCTGAATAACCTATTAGTTCAAAGTGATTGGAAATTGGATAAAATAACCCTAAATTAATTGTACCACTTAAATATTTCAAAATCCTTTTAACAGCATTTAAGTGTGATTCTTTGGGTTTTGCTTGAAATCTTGCACAGAAACAAACATTATACATTATATCAGGTCTAGAGGCAGTTAAGTATAACAAGCATCCAATCATACCTCGATATTTTGTTATATCAACATCAATACCTTTGTCATTAGTGGTGAGCATTATTGACGTGCTCATAGGTGTACCTTTTGAGTTAGATCCTTCAAAACCAAATCACTTGAATAATTCTTTTGTGTATTTGGTTTGATGGACGTAAATTCCGTCCTTCGTTTGCTTGATTTGAAGTCCCAAAAAGTAGTTGAGTTCACCCATTAAGCTAATATCAAATTCTTTATGCATGCACTTAGAAAACCACTCACAAAGATGATCATTAGTAGCACCAAAAATTATATCATCTACATATATTTGAACAGTAATGATATCTATATTTTTATGCCTAATAAATAATGTAGAATATATTTTACCTCTAATAAATCAATTTGATAAGAGATACTTACTTAACCTGTCGTACCACGCTCTTGGAGCTTGTTTCAAACCATAAAGAGCTTTCTTTAATTTGTAGACATAATTAGGATACTTTTCATGCTCGAATCCAGGAGGTTGTTTCACATAGACTTCTTCATTAATGTATCCATTGAGGAAAGCACTCTTTACATCCATTTGATACAGTTTAAACTTTTTGTAGCATGCAAACACCAACAAAATTCAAATTGATTCTAACCTAGCCACTTGTGCATGGGTTTCTTCATAGTTGATCCCCTCTTGTTGGTTATACCCTTGGGCTACTAGCCTTGCTTTGTTACGAGTGATTGTTCCGTGCTCATCAAGCGTGTTTTTGAATACCCATTTCGTACCAATGATGGAAGCATCTTTTGGAGGAGGCATAAGTTCCCATACTTGGCATCTCTCAAATTGTTGAAGTTCTTCTTGCATTGCCAATAACCAATTTTTGTCAAGTACTGCATCTTTTGCATTCTTTGGCTCAACCTGTGACAAAAATGCAGAGAATGCACAATGATTTTGTAAACCTCTTCGTGTGGTTACACCTTTGTTGATATCTCCAATGATATTCTCCGGAGGATGATTCTTGACATATCTAGCTATTTTTCGCATTTAAATATCATAAATATCATGTAAAACTTCCTCTTAATCATGAGACTCATCTTCAGCATCCTATAAATTTTCAGGTTCACGTTCCTGCTTGTTGTCCATTTCAGTTTCCTGAAACTGCTCATTTGGTCTCCCGTTTTGTTCTTTTCGGTTTGCTGGAATTCTGACTGTCTCTAAATTTCCTGCATCATCTTCACTTTCTTTTGGAAGATCATTGTTAGTTTCATTAAAAGTGATATGAACAGATTTTTCTCCGCATGATTTTCTAATATTAAAGATACGATAAGCCTTACTATTTTGAGAATAACCAAAGAAAATTCCTTCATATGACTTAGCATCAAATTTTCCCAAATTATCACTTGTATTTAAAATGAAACATTTCAAACCAAAAACTTTGAAATAACTTATATTTGGAATTTTATTATTTAGAAGCTCATAAGGTGTTTTTAAAATAATAGGACGAATGAGTACTCTATTTAAAACATAATATGATGTACTTACTGCTTCGGCCCAAAATTTCTTTAGAAGCTTACTTTCTTGTAGTAGAGTTTTTGCCGTCTCTTGTAGAGTTCTATTTTTCCTTTCCACCACCCCATTTTGTTGATGAGTCCTTGGGGCTGAAAATTCATGGCTAATACCCCTTTGATCACAAATGGTTATAAAATCTTTTTGAAACTCAGTACAATGATCACTTCTAATTCTAATAAGTTTATAGCTATACTTTGTTTCAAGATTTCTTATTAATTTTTCAAATTCATTAAATGGTTCATCCTTAGTTCTCAAAAATAATTCACATGTGTATCTTGAAAAATCATCAACTATTACAAAAGCATTGAATTTACCATTAATGCTTGAATGCCTTTCCGGACCAAATAAATTAAGATGAAGTAGTTGCAAAGGAGAAAAGGTCGATACCATATTCTTTGCTGAAAAAGAAGTTCTTACTTGTTTCCCCAGTTGACAAGGAATACATATTCCTTTCTTTTCAAACCTGATTATTGGCAATCCTTTGATGAGATTCTTTGAGCATAATTTCTTGATTAAGTCCATGTGAACATGTCCCATCCTTTTATGACATAAATAAGCTTCATCTTGTATAGATGTAAGACATAGCTCTTCATCTTGTTGCTCAAAATCAAGAGTGTATATATTTCCTTCTCTTTGTGCAACTAGAGTAGTATTGTTAGTACCATGAAATATTGTGCATTTATCTTTTTCAAAGGCAACTTAATGGCCATTATCCATCAATTAGCTAATACTAATTAGATTAAATTCAAGACCATTGACAAGATGCACATTATTTATACTTACCTTGCCATTACCAATTTTACATTTTCCAATAATATCGCAGGTTTTATTGTCTCCAAACGTGACAGTTCCATTCTTCTTCTTGATATTTAGTTCCACGAATTTTGATTTATCACCTGTCATGTGCCGAGAGCATCCACTATCAAGAATCCATTTTTGAGTTGGAACTCTTGCTTTTAAGCACACCTATCAAGAAAGAATAATTTATCCTTTTGGTACCCATATCTTTTTGGGTCCATTTATGTTAGTAGCAAGCAAATTATTCTTTTTAATCCATACCTTTTTAACCTTATTTCGTTTCTTAAAACAATTAATATCTAAATGACCTTTAATACCACAATGCTTGCAAGTCGTGAAAGGGGAACAATAATTTAAACTAAATCTTGACTTTGATTTTAGCATTTTTATATTACTCTTTTTATGCATAGGATCATAACCAATTCCTTGTCTTTCAAAACTAGGTCTTTGTTTACCTAATATGACATTTAAATTTTCTCCACCTTGGACAAATTTTGCAAGAGATAATTTTAATGAAGCTATTTCTTTTTGAAGTTCACTATTATGAAAGGTTATAACAGGAGATTTATCACTAAATGCATCAGTACACACATCTCTCATTTTTAATTCATTAGTCAATTTTTGGACTTCATAATTCAAGAAATTTACCTTATTGAAAAGTATTTTGTTATAGTTATCTAAATAATCAATCTTAGCAATCAAAACCTTTTCTTCTTTACAAGTAGATTCCTTTTCAATTTCTTTCTTTTCATCTATTAGTGAATCCACCTCACTCATTAAAGTATTAACTAAACCTTTTAAGCATGCATTATTTTCTTTTAACTTCTTATTTTCTTGTTCTAATGAGTTCAAATCATTAAAAGATACCTAATTAGATTCACCATCAATTCCCACGAAACATACTTGTGATATCTCATCTTTAGCATCGATCTCCACTTCGGATTCCTCATCACTCCACGTCATAAGAGCTTTGTTCTTCTTGTTGTCTTTGTAGTTTGTCTTCCCTTTGTTCTTTAATTGAAAACAATCTTTCTTGAAATGACAAGGGCGTCCACATTCAAAGCATCTCTTCAATTTGCTTTCCTTTGGACTTATTTGAGTTGAAAGTATTTCTTCTTTTGTTCTTCCTTTGTAGTAGTCCTTTGAGTCTTCTTGATATCATGGCTATTTCTTCATTTGAGTCATCATCTAGCTCCTCTTCATTATCAGCAATAAGAGCTAAGACCTTTCTTCGAGGAGTTTCCTCCTAATCATCATATCTCTTTAACTGATGTTCATATTCTTCTAATTCACCAAACAAAGTTAAAGTATCCATGGAAGAAATAGTTGCAGAATCTTGAAGACTAGTGATTTTAGAAGCAAACCTTTTGGGCATAGCCCGAAGCAACTTACAGTTGAGCTCACTTTGAGGAATAGTCTTGTCTAGTAATTTTAAGGAGTTTACGAGGACTAGGAATATTGCTTGAGCTAGCTTGATGGTTTCATCTTTTTCGAGCTTGAACATTTCATAATCGTGCATGAGCATACTCAGTTTGACTTCTCGTACTTTGGAAGTACATTCATGACTTACCACTAGAGTATCCCACATTTCCTTAGCTGTGTTGCATGAGGACACTTTGTCTATCTCGGATTGTACCATGCTGCTGAGGAGTGTGTTCATTGGCTTTGAATCGTATGAGACCATGTAGATTTCGGTTGAATCCATTTCTAGTAGAATTTATGGTGTCCCATCATCTCTTCGTGGAATAACTGGTCCGTTCTCCACAACCCACCATTCCCAAGGATGTCTTTTCAGACAGATCCTCATCTGGAACTTCCAGAAGTTGTAATTTTCGGTTCCGAATAGCAAAAGGAGGTCTATTAGTTGACTGTCCTTCTTGATTGTTGTTCTTGAACTGTGCCATGTCAGAATCTTTCCCTACAAGTCACCTTTAAGACCAAGATAAGTAGAACCTAGCTTTGATACCAAATGAAATTTATCTAGGCACACTTTGAAGGGGGGGTTGAATAAGTGTGGGAGCAATCTATGACCAACTTTAAACTTTAAATTAAACTATTAATTTTAGGCTACTATAATGATTGAAATCAGCTTACTCAATTAATATAGCCTATTAAATGAAATACTTGATGTTCAAGAATTATCTTAATATAATGCAAGTAGTCAAATTTTAATAATGAAGTAACTTATGTGATTTTAAAGTAGAGCAAATAATAGAATCAACACCAAGATTTTTTACGTGGTTCAGCTATTACCCTCTATAATAATAGCCTAGTCCACGTCCAATACCAACTAGTATTGGATACTCACTTTATTTATTTCTTTATAAATAAATACAGATTACAAAACAGATTCCAAAAGATTAATTAACAATTAATTTCTCTTGAGCTCTCTTGCTCCTTGTGCACTTATGCACTCTTCAAGCACCATTGCTTTCTTGAACCTATTTGCAACCTTTCTCTAATCCACTAGGATTAACACCTTTAGACTACACTTAATCTAAATAAAAAATTAATACAAATATAGAGGTCTATGATCAATGCAAGAATAATCAATTTAACAATTAAAGGCTCCATTATATGCAATGATCAATTAGTAAATAATAAATAAACAATTAATTTCTTACCAAATACCAGCTCAAATAAGATTAGAAAATTAATTGCTTAACTTCTCAAAAATTGCATTCAGTAAATCAATTCGCTCGTGAACAGTAATAATCACTGCAACAATAAATTTTGTGAGTTGTGTGTTTTTCAAAACATGAGAATACTGTATATATAGCCAACAATATATTACTGTTATATAATAGAATGTTGTAAATTACATTACTTAGGTAAAGAACAGATAAGTAGAGTTAGTCTCATATTTCCACCTATTCAATTAATCCCACAAAATCGGCTAAAATATTTGTAACAGATCACAACACTAAAGAACCACCTTTTATACTGTTAGAATAATTTGAAATACTCTTTGAAGATAACCCACAAAAAGACTTTGACTAAGTCTTTTTCTATCCATTAAAGTGACGTGAACAACTATGCACCTTACCAAATATCAAGGTATATTAAAGTTCCAATAAACTTATACACACAATCCCTTGAAAACCGTATACTCTATCACAAAGTCATATAGCTGTCGTCCTTTAATCTTTCTAGGAAATCATGATTACATGCATACCCACGTGTAGCAATGATTTTAAAATGTCCAAGAAATATCAATTTGCCTATAGGCATATAGACTAATGCATGAGATACACATGTGATATATATATTAAATCACTTTTTGTATTTGTTTAATCTGATCTCATTTTATTTTTAGAAAAACCTTTTTTCGATTAAAAACATTTTTCATTTAAGACATATAATAAAAATGCAAATAATATGTCCTAGAGCCTTTAAATGAAAAATCAATTATTATGCGATTGATCTTACATTTGTCTTCCTAGAAAGAGAAAAACTCTTTGTCCAATTGAAAATCCCGCCATTGTTCTTTTATCAATGATTACCTGAAACACCATAACATAATTTAGTATATAATCATTTCATCATCAAAACTTATGGATGGAATATGACAAAGTCAATAACCTATCAAATCGAAGATATCGACGAGATATACAACTTTCATTCTTTGAGCTTTGACAGATTCGAGCCGGATAAATGTCGAAATTGGGCATGAAGTAGATGCTCTGTAAATGGCAAGCATAACAACTCTTAGTTTTGAACTTTGTCGATAAAAAGGCCATAACTCTCACATCCGAGCTCTGATTGGGATGATTCAAGATGTTTCGGAAAGATAAAAAGTATATCTACAATAAAATTGAAGTTTCAAGCTAGGAACATGCATCCAACTTGCTGTTAAAAGTCCTTCAATATTCTCTTCTTGCATTTGTTAGCGCATTTTAGTCCAAAAGATGTCCACATTATTTTTCCTTGCTCATTCATTCCAATGTCGTGTCATAGCCTACAAAATAACATAAAATATATGAAATGAACACACAATGCATGCAAAGTAACTACAAAACATAGGTTTAAGCAACTAATTCAAGTAATAGATATCGGATAAGTAGGTATAAACCTACTTATCAAATACCCCCAAACTTAAACAGTTGCTTGTCCTTAAGTAAAAACATAAAACAACAATTCTATGCAATGTAACTATTCTACATGCCTACAAATCCAACAGTAATGACAGAAACAAGTCTATTCAACCGGCCTTAGAGAAATCAAGTAAACATGATAATACATCATATCAAAACAAATCATTAACTTCCCAATCAATCATCAAATCATAAACTGTTATCACTAATATAGTGCGTGTGTGCTCAACAACAATGCTAACTAATATAATGCTAAATACAACACATAATAGATCTCTTTAAAGGCATCCTACAGTGAAAACTCACAAAATTCATGAACAAGCTAAATCCAACTAAAGTCAAACATCCACCTAGTTCAAGAGTCCAATCCGGGATACTTATGCTTTACTTTGCATTACAGGGGCTTTTTTCTCTTTTCTCATTTTATTGTTTTTTTTAACCATGACTGTGCAATGTCTCATTCCATTAGGCTAACAGTGTTACCCCTTAGCGAGCTTTCGACCAACGACTCCGAGACCATATAAGACCTTAGTGCGCTAGGTGTAAACACACTCCCTCGGGCGTACTTTCTCAAGTAACAAAGGCCCCAAAAAAAACTAGCAACGGTATTTTTTTTTCATCAATTTTTTCTTCTTTTTTTTCCTTCTTTTTTTTAAGCTTATATATCCCAAATTTTTCCACCAAACTTAAGTTTTTGTCTAAATTTAGCCATCTCCGCCTATTCATGTCTTTCATTTATTCAAACTAATATTATCCTTAAGAAGTCCATTATGTATCAATTTAAACTTAATCAGTCAACAAAGTTGTCTCTAACGTGCTAACCTGATTATACCAGTTTCAAACAGGAAAAGATTCAATTCATAACAAGAAATCACATTAAAGTTCTAATAATCAGTACTATACTTGTCTACTCAATCCCATTCTCATCATTGGCCAAAATAGATCAGAATTATCAAGCAATTTGGACTCATGCAAGATGAACATAGTAACTAACTATTATTTTTGAATTTTGATTTTTTTTAACAAGAAACTGAATATAATGCTATTAAAACAATACTACTATGCAACTACTTATGCAGTTGTACTACATGAATGCAAACATAATGAACCTACACTAAATTAACAACATATGCAAAATAACATAACATAAACAATAAACTAAACAATCAATAAAGAACTAAAATAAACTCCCCCAAACTTAGCAATTACAATGTCCTCATTGTAAGAATATAGCAGTAAGTAGAAGAGAACTTCCCTGTAATCAGCTAAGCATGAGGTGAAGGTGGCGATGGCGGCGACGATCATTTTCCTATCCATTGAACCTCTAATACCTGCAATGAAGAGAGACAACATGGATTAGAATAGAACTTTGGAATATAACATTATTCCTATCTACTAAATAAACTTGGAAATCATATAAATATACATAAAAAAATTCTTGGGTTGCCTCCCTGTTAGCGCTTGAATTACAGTCTTTTAGCCTGACTTTGTCTGGTCAACGCTATCTAATTCCTCTTCAAAATTTGAGGAACCCTCCATCCATCAGAAATAATGTAACTTTTGGTATGTTCCCATTTGTGATGGCAATCTAATTAAAGTCACCTAGCATGCTTTGTTTAAATATGTGCCCAATTGAGAATGTTGAATAACTTGGTGTTTTTCCGTCCGTTGAGCCTATGATTCGATTGGGGCTTTGAGGCTTGGCAAGAACAACGGGCTCTTCTTCTATCTTCTCCTCTTTATCCCACCATGACTTTATATTTGTACTAGCTCTCTTGTCATAAAGAACCTTGCCGACGACATGACTACCAAGTGGGCACGATTTTGCAAATCTAACTGGACCCTTGATCTTTGGCGGAGAACGAACTTAGGGCACTAATAACATCAGCTCATCCTCGTTGGTATTCATAGTTAGTTCTTCACCGACCTATTTTTCATTATCCCCATTTGTCTCCTCTTTTTCAACATCTCGTGTCTCATCCAATTGTAGATTTGGCTCGGGCAGTTCATCAATCTTGGAATCCTCATCATAACACCAATTGTTTTGAGGACAGTTGTTCAAGGCTTTGAGAATTTGATCCATCTGGTTCTGCAGATTTTGAATTGATATCTCTTGATTTTGAATTGACCGCTCTTGATTAATCCTCATCTCCTCATTTGATGCTACGAACTTGGACAACAATTCCTCCAACCTTTAATTATCTGTCTTAGTTTTGGAATCCATGTATTGAAGACCATGAGTTGAAGTGGTGACGAGTTGTTCCATCTAGTGCTGAAAATTGTAGCTCGATATTTCTTGGCTCATCATCCTCTCCTCTTGGTTCGCTATGAGCTTTGACAGTAATACCTCCAAATTTGTCTTTTCTTCCTGTGGTAATGGAGGTTTACATGAAAAATTCGGTGTGTATGTTGGGTTTAGAGCGTAGTATTGGTCTTCATAAGTAGAGCTCCATGACGAATCCGGGTGATACCCCCAAACTTGATGATAATTAGCATATGTATAATCGTTAAGGTATTCATTACCGTGTTGTCCCGGCCCAAAACTAATGGTGCATTGATGACTCGGATGATTACCAGCATAATAATGGCAATTAACTACTATTCTTCGATTACGTTGGGCTGCAACAACGTCCAACCTCCTCGAAAGTGTCTCAAGTCGCTACCGATAATGCGAGAAAATGCATTGAGACCATCAATCCGCTCCCCCTCGGGTGAGTCATTCTCAGATATCTGACGGTGATAATTAAATTCCGCCATGGTACCTGAAAAGAAAGAAAAATAAGAAGAGAAATAAATAAAAAGGAAAAAAATGTTTAAATTAAGACTAATTTGATTGAAGCTAATATTGGCAAAAATATATTAAGTAATTCCCCGGCAATGGCGCCAAAAACTTGTTGGGTAAAATCTAATTACGCACAACACACAAGTATACGTGGTCAACAAGTAATAAAGTGTAAGTAGAGTATCGTTCCCACGAGGAATTGTTTAATAAAAACCACCAAGTACTAACCCGTAACCAACTGAATCTTATTTAAACGAATGAATTTCAATTTATAAGTAAACTAATTCTAATTACCACTAGTTAAATTAAGATTACGGAGATTTAAGATTATAACTTCACTTATTGCTTAATTTTAGTTAACACACTTCTCATCGATTATTCTCTATCCTGAATTATTAATCAAGAACACTAAAGCAGATAAAACCACCTCTCGATGCATAATACCCATACTCACTTAAATCCACAAATGAAAGAATTAAGTAAAACACCCTAATTAACTAATCCACTATATCTCTATGTGAATTAAAATTAAAAAGGATTTAAAGCACAAGTTCTCTATAAGATTACATATGGCGTAAAAGCATATCTCTATCCTAAACACGAATAATGAATTCCATCTATGCGGAAATCACAAACACATGCTATCATGATCAGATCTAAATCTATACTTCATCTCTCGAGTTCATATAGATTATCACGGTAATTAATGGCCAATCAATTAAACAATTAAGTCCAAACCACAATAGACAATTCTCACAATAGAACATAGTAATTGACAGCAAAGCATATTAAAATAAACTAAACAATAAGATCCATTGTAATCTCAAACAAAGAATTAGTTCATTGAATTAAAAATAAGAATCCACACGTGAATACACATTAAAAGATAAGAATAAGAGTAGAGTAAAGAATAAATCTGTTGTCAGTAAATCTCCATCTTCCTCAAGCTCCTGCTCTTGATCTTCAATGGTGTCCAAGTTGCTTCAATCTCCAAATCTCATAAGAACTATGTTTTTGATCCTAATCTACTCTAATCTAATCTAATGAAATTCCCCAAAAGTAGCCTCCTAATTCAAGTTAAAATCAAGTATTTATAGTTCCAATGGACGCCCTAGCAAGTTAGGAAACTAAAAATCCTATTCTAGCTCAAATTGGAAAACATAACACCCAATTTAACTCTCTGCCCGCCGATCAGTGTGCCCAGCGTTGTTCCTAGGCCATTTTGGGCGCGCCGCCATCTTGTGTGAGAAAATCTGCAGGCCCAGCTGCGTGCCCGTCTTTTTTTATGGCGCGCCATGCCGCTTCTTTTTTCTAATGCGACATCCTTTGGTAAAATAGGTATAACTTTTGAACTGCTAGGAGTTATGGGGCCTACCACCTATCAAATCGAAGATCTCAAAGTGATCTATAACTTTAATTCTATGATCTTTGACAAATTCGGGACTGATAAAGGTCGAAATTGGGCAGGAAGTAGATGTTATGTAAATGGCAAGCATGACAACTCTTAGTTTTGATCTTTATTGATAAAAAGGCCATAACTCTCGCATTCGAGCTCCAATTGGGATGATTCAAGATGTTTCGGAAATATTAGAACTATACCTACAATAAAATCCAAGTTTCAAGCTAAGAACATGCATCCAACTTGGTGTTAAAAGTCCTTCAATATTCCCTTCTTGCATTTACTTAAGTATTTTAGTCCAAAAAATGTCCAAATTATTTTTTCTTGCTCCTTCATGCCAATGCCATGTCATAGCCTACAAAATAACATAAAATGTATGAAATGAACACACAATGCATGCAAAGTAACTACAAAAAATGTTCATAGTCTGTCGACTAATCTCCAGTTATAGTTAGTACGTTGTTTTTAAAAAAATTTGATATAGAATTGTTATGTTATTATTATTGGTTCATCTTACTTCACAACTGTTGATTCGTTGTAGAAGTGTCGTACAAAGAAAACATTTACTTCTTCCAGCTAATATTTATAATTTTTATTACTTGTTGGGCACTCAAATGTCCATCCTTGCTTAATTTAAATGTTTTTAGCTAAGTGTGAACAACCCGAAGGTTCGGACAAGAACAAGGGAAAAGGAAAGTAAACAAAATAAGTGTTATGGTATTCTATGTAATAGTATGACTTTATTAAGATAATGATATTTATTATTATCATGTATTGTAATGAATGTAGTAAAGGTTGCGTACTTGGGATTAGACTCTGATATATGTTAATTAAGTTTGATATATTTTCATAAGTTATTAAAATAAGAATTTAATAATTAAAATTCATCCTTATTATCTAAAAGAGAGGTATATATATTTTGAATTATGTGATTTGGTGTGAAGAGAATTATATATTCATATGTTGGAGAATGTGAGATTTAATAGTTAATTAAACTATTAAAAAAATTAAATAATATTAGTTAATTGAATTAAGTTGAAATTATGTTATGAGATAATATAATTTTAATTAATTATACCTTATGGGCAATGGAAATTATTATGAGTTAAGTTTCATAAATAGTGTGAATAATTCACTTAATTAAAATAGTGAATTAATACAAGTATAATTGATTTAATAAAGTGAGAAGGTAATATATTGCATGAAAATGTAAATGTTAGTATAATGCGAGTAAAATATTTATTAAGTACATTAAATATTTTAGTTGGAAACTTTATGGAATAAAATGAATATTTATGGTATTAAATAAATATTTGATGAAAATTGTTATGGGATAGTTTATTTAAGTGTGATAAAATAGATGAGAGATTTATACGTATTTTATTACTTGAGTATAATGGTGATATTCTAATTTAATTAAATAATTAAATTAGAGGAGTGAGAATTTGTTAAATAATGTTATGATTATAATGGTTGAATAGAAATTATAATTTTCTTGATAAGGTTAATTTTATTTCTTAAGGAATTAAAGGTACATAATCTAGTTTATATTTCTAGTTTATGTGTTCTTGAGTTTCTTTTAAAATTAGGGTTTTGGTTAATGAATTTGTGGGTTATGATGTTATATATGTTATTAGATTTTATAATTTCATAATGGTCATCTAAAATGATTTTTTGAAATCAAATTCATGTATTTATGCTAAAGAAGAGAATTTGGGTTTTGATGGTAATGTGTGTTTTGGTGTACTTTGAGACTAAAATTGATGATGAATTCGTGATTGAAACTTTAAATTGATGGATGATTGTTGTTCTCCTCTATAAAACGAAAACAACGCAACTTGAACGGATCGAATTGGTTAAGAAATGAATTCGTGATGAATGAATACACTTAGCATGTTAAAAATATGAAAAATTAGTATAAACCAATTAGAATTAGTATAAACCAAGTCCCACATCGACTAAATTGAGAACTTTACCCCTTTTCTAAACCTATAAATAGAAGGGCTTGGCCCTTTGTTTCATTCACTAACAATAAGGCCTCCAATTTTGAGAAAAGCTTTGTTGTGGGAGGACTTTTTATAAAGATCTCCTTAGTTAAATCTTGGTTGAGTACGTATTCAGTTTGTGGAATTCGTATTTTTGGGTATGTTTCTTATTTAATTTTTGGTAATGTTATTATTTTAAATATTATATTTATTTTAAATATTGTATTTATTTTGTTAGTTAAAGTTTGAATTTTGGAAGTTTAGTTAGTTTTGTTAGTAAACTAGTTAGTTTACTATGTTTATTTTGGCTTGGAATTGATTATGTAAATGAGTTCTAATGATTGTAATTAGAGATATGGAGCCGAGACCTTAGACGAGTCTGATTATGTTAAATAAGACCTATTTGTAAAGAAAGTTGGGTTGGAACGAGTCGAGGCGAGTTTTGGATGCCAAAACGAGAAGTCTAAAAAACTAGTGGAATGCTGATCCAAAAATGAAAATTCGGGGTTAGCTAGATTGTTTAGAAAATTTTGGGCTTTTGGTATGTTATAGTACACTGAATAAGCTTTCCATAGACTCTGGAACGGACTAATTCCGACTTCGGAGCAAAGAGTTATGACCATTCAAAGTAGTCGCGTCAAAATTGTCTAACCAACTCGGGGCAGTCACCTTGAACTAATTTTTTGGAATTCTGTGTTTAGAATTTGGAAAAGGTCAAAGAATAAAAGTTGTAGTCCCGGAAGTTAGCTTCGCGTGGGCTCAAGAATCGCTCAAAAATGTTTTGAAACGGAAAAGTTATGACTGTTTTAGCGAGAGAGGGTAAAGATGGGAAAGAATGAAAAATAGTTTTGAACGCCCCTTTTTGAACATTATTTTGGACTGTCTATCTTATCCGAAATGGGTGTCCAATAACTTTTAAAAATAGGTTAATATGATGTTTACAGCTGATATATCCAAAGTTGGATGTCATCGGACTTATGAGATATATAGTAAAGTTTACATTACAACTACTATGCGTTCTTTATGTGACTAATAGTTGATGTGTATGATTATATAATTGTGTAGAGACACGTGAAGTGCGAGATAACTGTAAGTTGTTAAACTGTTATTATTGGTAAACAACGATCAAGGCAAGTCTTTTGGTTCTTATTTTTACGTGGACTTGATGAACTATTTTAAATTGCATGATATGATATATATATGTGTTTAAGCGAGCATGATATGTTATACATGTTGTAATCATGAAATGTTAAAGTTAATTTATGAATACATTGTTTTGGTTAAATAATGATGATTGAGTAAGAAACTCAATCTTTATATTTGCTGTATGAATTAAAGCATGTATGCCATGTTACTTTAATTATTAGGATATGTATGTTGAGCATATTGTTATATGTTTATGTGATGCATGAAAAGCTGTTAGAACTTCACGAAATTTGTTGAGCTCACTCTTGCAAATAATAATTTTTGCAGGTCAAGATTTCAAGGTAAGGATATGTGCTAAGTGAATTATAGAGATCCATATTCACGAAGATTACTTATATTTTATGAGAAATGTATTTAATATTTTGAATGTAACATGTTGTTGAATTGTAAGTTGGGCTATCCGGTGTATATGAATATCTATTTATGATGTAAGACTTTGTATAGTCATTTTGTTGTAACGATTCATGATATAAATTTGAATCGAAGAGATGTAATGTAAAGGTTGCGATTTAGGGCAATACAGAAGGAAATGTATAAAAGTTTTAAATATTCCGCATTTTTAGTGATTTTAATATCGAATAATGATGTAAAGATAGATTAAAGTTGTATTGTTAACGATCGAGAAGGAGAATATTATTGTATGAATTTTTGGGGTCGTTACAGTTGGTATCAAAGCTATAGGTTATAAACCTTAGGTAAGAGTACCCTAGGCTATAACCTTAGAGAATAAAGGAGAAGATGATAAAGAATAAGCTCAGATAGAGTTTGAACAATAAGAAGTAATTTAAGAAATTTATAAAGAAGGGATTAAAACATGCGTGAGAGGATTCAAAGAAAAATCTCGTAGAGTTATAAGGAATATGAATGTGGGGTTACCCAACTCCAATAATAAGGATGTAAGATGATAATAAATAGACAATGTCTATAAGAAGAGAATGATAAAGAAGTTAAGAATAAAAAGTTATATTTAAGTATGGTACAATCGTACTCTTTAATAGTTGATGTATGGTATCTGGCTAAATGATTCCTTCATAGAGCGAAGGTATATACGAACTAGCAACTCGGAACCTATTTTGTTGGTTGTTTGTGGGAAACCACTCAGCGTACTATATTGAAACTATTAGAGACTCGATGTGTACCAAGTGTAGAAAATGGATACGTATGATGAAAATGTGGAACCCGAATGAAATGTTGAGCAATGTAAATGAAGTTGGAAATTCTTAAAGGAAGAATTGTTATATAAACAAGAAAATTCAAAGAAGAATCTTGAAGAGATATAAAGATAAGAAATGGGAGTTACCTAACTCCAATAGCAAGATAACGAATAATGATGAATAGAAAAAAATGTAAGATTAAAAGCATAAATGAAATCGTAAATGATGAAAAAGGAAAGAAAGAGGATCGTAAAACAAAGCGATCACGAGTGAAAGAAAAGAATTTTAAGGGAGATGATTATAGAATAAGATCACGACGTGATCATTTAAGTTATAAAAGAAAGATGGTCTATAATGTTTGAATAATTATAGCTTGATGCTTTATGAAGATAATGTACTATGAAATAATACGTGATAAACTCACGAGGAGTTATAAATGATGAGGTATGAAAAAATTCGTATCGAGCAAAGAGCAAGTTATACATGCAAGATAGAGTTAGGTGGGATTTCAATTGAGGACTCATGTGATGGTGAGTTGTACAAACCTTTGTATGGGCGAGGGTTTTTGCTTGCACTTTCGGTTTATCACATTGATAATCATTGGAATGTTGGTGTCGCACTATCAATGTATATGTGGTGAAAAGGTGATTCTTTTCTCATGTGTATATTTGATAGTTAGAAACTATTAAGATTAGTCGAGATATTATTAGGATTAGGTGCGGTTCTTAAAACTAATACATATGGTAAGTTAAGTAACTCATAATAATATGGTATGTTTTGAACCCTCTCGGCGAATGGACGCCTATATGGTGCGACTAGGATAAGTTCATAAACTCATATTATTGTGGCAAGTTCACGAACTTCCAATGTGCGGTAAGTTTGATGAACTATCTTTGGGGGTATAGGAAGATTGTAAGTTGAAATACAAGAATATTTAGTATAAGAGCATTAGTGGTGCTAGAAATAAAAAGAATTAGTCGATAATGAGGTAATGAAGTAAAGATTGAAATTAATGGAGAAAATTAGATATTCAAATCTTCTAGCTTTGCTAGATTTTCAAAATTTATTGACTTCCGTCTTAGATGGTTGTACTTTTAATTTTTGAAAAATGTTGGATCACACTAGTGAACCAAAGAATTTTAAAAAGCAGTGTTATTATTCGCGTATATATCTTTTTTTTTTTGGCTAGATAAAAAAAATATATGATTTTTAAATTTTCAAAATATATTTTAATTATATGTATCGGGTGATATGATAAAGCGATGGAGTCATCAATGCAATGGAAACGGTGTTGGATGTGATCATATGATCGTCGACCCACTATGGTGAGATGTAGTATGACAACGTCATAATCAAACGCCATAAAAGGATTAAAAGATTTTTTTGAGATTTCTTTAAGATATGATATATATATATATATATATATATATATATATATGTTTTGATTGATGTCAGAGTTGTTGTAGAAGTCTATGCTATTTGATTGACTAGAGCGAATATTGAAAGATGTTCATGAAATTCAAGCGTTCTTTGTCAAACTATACCAAACCAAATTTTTTTAGTGCGGATTCGAGATATTAAGAAGTCGAGGTGAACAACCCTATAAAGGGGACATGTTATCGGAGACAATGGTTCCAAAAAAAAATATATATAGTCATTATGATGTTAAGATGTAATATGTTGTGCGGCGTGTAGTGGTACGATAAAGTGATCACCTAGAGTACTTGCGCAGAGGGTGTTTTCGGTCTTTGTGATTGATAAACATTCATTTTAAAAGGGTTTAAAGTGTGAAGAGCAGGGGTGAAGCACTATTAAACCTAGAGATGAGTTCATGGTCTTGTGACCCCTCGGCATGATTGGATAATCTTTTAAAATCTGAGTTATTCATACTTGCTTCCCAATTATTGAGAAATTGTGGAGGATTCATGTTATTACGAAGTGAATATGGTAAGGATGATATTCCTTAGAAAGAAGTAAAGTAGAATGCGACCTTTGAATGATGAATATATTGAATAAGTGAGAAAAGAAATTTTGAAATGAGAAGGAGATGAGTTATCAAAAAAAAAAAATAATGTAAAACTTTTAATAGAAAAGTTTAATAATTGTAGAAAAGATCTTTGTGGAAAGAAGTGGTTATAGAACCCAATGAATGAATAAAGTATTAACGTAAAATCTATTTTGATAGATTGATTGAATGAAGATTAATAAATAAAATTTTGAGGATGAAATTCTTAGAAGAATGGGTGAATGTAATATCCAGAAAGTGTTTATGATAACGATCCTTAGAGAAGGAAATGAATGGGTTAAAGAATATATAATACTCAAAATATAATTGAGTTCAAGTGAAAGTTATGAAATAAAACCTAGAATTTGTTGAAGTAATGAATGTAGTAGGAAATATAAAACCTATATTAAGGTAATGTGTTGAAGATATTCAACGATAAATTTTGAAAAGAGATTTGGTGAAAACCAGAGTAAGGGGGGTTTCTTTGATTAGAGACGGAATCCTTATAAGAGAGGAAGGATGTGACAACTCGAATTTTCATAAGTTATTAAAATAAGAATTTAATAATTAAAATTCTTATTATAAGGTGTATATATTTTGAATTATGTGATTTGGTGTGAAGAGAATTATATATTCATATGTTGGAGAATGTGAGATTTAATAGTTAATTAAACTATTAAAGAAATTAAATAATATTAGTTAATTGAATTAAGTTGAAATTATGTTATGAGATAATATAATTTTAATTGTTATACTTATGGGCAATGGAAATTATTATGAGTTAAGTTTCATAAATAGTGTGAATAATTCACTTAATTAAAATAGTGAATTAATACAAGTATAATTGATTTAATAAAGTGAGAAGGTAATATATTGCATGAAAATGTAAATGTTAGTATAATGTGAGTAAAATATTTATTAAGTACATTAAATATTTTAGTTGGAAACTTTATGGAATAAAATGAATATTTATGGTATTAAATAAATATTTGATGAAAATTGTTATGGGATAGTTTATTTAAGTGTGATAAAATAGATGGATTTATACGTATTTTATTACTTGAGTATAATGGTGATATTCTAATTTAATTAAATAATTAAATTAGAGGAGTGAGAATTTGTTAAATAATGTTATGATTATAATGGTTGAATAGAAATTATAATTTTCTTGATAAGGTTAATTTTATTTCTTAAGGAATTAAAAAGGTACATAATCTAGTTTATATTTCTAGTTTATGTGTTCTTGAGTTTCTTTTAAAATTGGGGTTTTGGTTAATGAATTTGTGGGTTATGATGTTATATATGTTATTAGATTTTATAATTTCATAATGGTCATCTAAAAATGATTTTTCAGAAATCAAATTCATGTATTTATGCTAAAGAAGAGGAATTTGGGTTTTGATGGTAATGTGTGTTTTGGTGTACTTTGAGACTAAAATTGATGATGAATTCGTGATTGAAACTTTAAATTGATGGATGATTGTTTGTTCTCCTATAAAAAAAAAAAACAATATAACTTGAGCGGATCGAATTGGTTAAGAAAGCGAATTTCGTGATGAATGAATACACTTAGCATGTTAAAAATATGAAAAAATTAGTATAAACCAATTAAAATTAGTATAAACCAAGTCCCACATCGACTAAATTGAGAACTTTACCCTTTTTTAAACCTATAAATAGAAGGGCTTGGCCCTTTGTTTCATTCACCAACAATAAGGCCTCCAATTTTGAGAAAGGCTTTGTTGTGGGAGGACTTTTTATAAAGATCTCCTTAGTTAAATCTTGATCGAGTACGTATTCAGTTTGTGGAATTCGTATTTTTGGGTATGTTTCTTATTTAATTTTTGGTAATGTTATTATTTTAAATATTGTATTTATTTTGTTAGTTAAAGTTTGAATTTTGGAAGTTTAGTTAGTTTTGTTAGTAAACTAGTTAGTTTACTATGTTTATTTTGGCTTGGAATTGATTATGTAAGTGAGTTCTAATGATTGTAATTAGAGATATGGAGTCGAGACCTTAGACGAGTTTGATTATGTTAAATAAGACTTATTTGTAAACAAAGTTGGGTTGGAACGAGACGAGTCGAGGTGAGGTTTGGATGCCACAACGAGAAGTCTGAAAAACTAGTGGAATGCTGATCCAAAATTGAAAATTCGGGGTTAGCTAGATTGTTTAGAAAATTATGGGCTTTTGGTATGTTATAGTAAACTGAATATGCTTTCCATAGACTCTGAGCGGACTAATTTCGACTTGAACAAAGAGTTATGACCATTCAAAGTAGTCGCGTCAAAAGCTGTCTAACCAACTCGAGGCAGTCACCTTGAACTAATTTTCTAGAATTCTTTGTTTAGAATTTGGAAAAGGTCAAAGAATAAAAGTTGTAGTCCCGGACATTAGCTTCGCGTGGGCTCAAGAATCGCTTAAAAATGTTTTGAAAAGGAAAAGTTATTACTTTTTTAGCGAGAGAGGGTAAAGCTGAGAAAGAGTGAAAAACAGTTTTGAACGCCCCTTTTTGAACACTATTTTGGACTGTCTATCTTATCCGAAATGGGTGTCCAATAACTTTTAAAAATAGGTTAATATGATGGTTACAGCATATCCAAAGTTGGATGTCATCGGACTTATGAGATATAGAGTAAAGTTTACATTATTACAACTACTATGCGTTCTTTATGTGACTAATAGTTGATGTGTATGATTATATAATTGTGTAGGGCACGTGAAGTGCAGATAACTGTAAGTTGTTAAACTGTTATTGGTAAACAACGATCAAGGCAAGTCTTTCGGTTCCTATTTTCTACGTGGACTTGATGAACTATTTTAAATTGCATGATATGATATATGTGTTGTAAGTGAGCATGATATGTTATACATGTTGTAATCATGAAATGTTAAAGTCAATTTATGACTACATTGTTTTGGTTAAATAATGATGATTGAGTAAGGAACTCAATCTTTATATTTGCTATGTGAATTAAAGCATGTATGCCATGTTACTTTAATTATTAGGATATGTATGTTGAGCATATTGTTATATGTTATGTGATGCATGAAAACTGTTAGAACTTGCTGGCTGCTGAGCTATCGAGCTCACTTTTGCAAATAATAATTTTTGCAGGTCAAGATTTCAAGGTAAGGATATGTGCTAAGTGAATTATAGAGATCCATATTCACGAAGATTACTTATATTTTATGAGAAATGTATTTAATATTTTGAGTGTAACATGTTGTTGAATTGTAAGTTGGAAGTATAAATTTATCAGGGTGTATATGGATATCTATTTATGATGTAAGACTTTGTATAGTCATTTTGTTGTAACGATTCATGATATAAATTTGAATCGAAGAGATGTAATGTAAAGGTTGCAATTTAGAAATATATAGAAGGAAATGTATAAAAGTTTTAAATATTCGCATTTTTAGTGATTTTAATATCGAATAATGATGTAAAGATAGATTAAAGTTGTATTGTTAACGATCGAGAAGGAGAATATTATTGTATGAATTTTTTCATTTGATTGGATTTTTGAAAATCCTCCAATATTGAGAGAGAGAGAGAGAGAGAGTTCAGATGGGAGAAAGCTGAGGAAAATGAGGAGGAAAAGTTGTTCGTGAGCAAACTTTATCCGACGGAAGGAGATTAAAGAAGGAAGGTAATCTGAAACCTAACTTCTATATAATTTTTCTTTAAGTTTTTATGTTTAAAATGTAGCTTAATGAGAATAAGAAGTAAAGAATGTTAGGAATGATTTCATATGGTTGAAATCACGAGAAAATGAAGAAATAAGAATTATAAGTTTATTTTATAAATTTCTTAAGAAAGTATAAGATTCGTAATGAATTTAAACGATCCGAATGATTCATATGAATAATTCGGTGAAATAAATAAGGAATGGTGTTTTATAACATCGAATTCCAATAAAAAGTGAAATCGTAATCAAAATATCGATTAAAAATGAAGAACGAATGAAGAACACAAAGAACTCGCGAAGAACGTGAATAACGTTGTTAATGGACAAATTTAAAACCATAGTTTTATAATTGTTGTTCATGGACAAGTTTAAAACCTTCGCGTATAAATTAGTTACTTATTGCTTGGTTAGGAACGGTAGAAAAGTTCATGAAGAACGGATTAAAACTTAGTTATAATGAAGTTATGACTAATATTTTGTAAAAGACGAAGGAGAATTAAAAAGTGTGTAAATGAACCCGAAGGTGTAGGGTTTCATAAGAAAGTAAGAGAAAGTAGAAAAAGTGAGTCGTGGACTCAAGAATGAAAGAATTATGTGTTCGAATGACCGAATTGTGGACAAGTGAACGAAGAACGCTAAAAACATAAAACGAACAAAGGATGAAAATTAAGCCAATCGAATGGCATGTTAATGAATTCAGGATGAATTTCTATTCGAGGGGGATTGAAGTACGTAAGATAAAGAAGAGAATTGCTTTGCAACGACCTCGTTCTGAGTTATAACGAATAAGTTATGAAATCGGGAAGTAAGCGTCTCCGATCAATTTAACACTTAGAAATCTTTTTCAAAAGTTAGGGCTTGGCGCCGCAGCGCAAGCCATGCTTTGTAAGTTGGTGCAGCAGCGCCAGACCAGAGAGCCAGACACTAGAAACACGCACCGCAGATCGAGTCATAGTGCAAAGGCGTCACGACTCTGTGGTACCGCAATGTGCTGAAGGAAGGAAGGGGACCGCCGCCATGCACGTGTAAAGTGTAATGCCCAACGATGAGCTTTTAACTGCTCAAACCCAAGGGAAAGTGTAACAAAAGCTAATAAACATATAGTTCATCAAATATAACACTTAAAAAAGTGATTTAAATCTTTAATGAAGATTGGATGGAAAGATTAATCGAGATTTAAAGATAAAGAACATAAACACAACGATTTTACGATGAACGATCGGTCTTAGCATACAACGAAATGCATGTCTTCAACATTAAGAAAGAATAACGAATGGTTTCAAGAAAGCCGTAGCAAACAGTAATAAGATTAATGAAAGCCGAATGTGATTCGGATAGAGAATATTAGAATGAAATGTAAGCGTTAAACACTTTAACCAACGTGAAGGTTGAGTGTACGCAAATACTAAGTTTATAGAACCTACACCCTGTGTATGGTTTGACCATATGATAATGAAGACCAATGATTAAACCGTGAACCGTGACGAAGCTAAATTAAAGACAAGTACGCATAACGTAAAGAAGCCGAGTTAACGATTAACTTGAATGATCGCTCTTAGTATACAAAAGACTGTATGACTTAGAGGATAAGAATAAATCCTTAGGTATGGCATTTACTTGCCAGAAAGCCAAAAGGAATAAGAAATTGACTTAAAGAACGTTATAGTGTAATGGTTCAGATAAGTTGAGATAAGTTTATGTTGTGGTACAATCGTAACCATTGATGGTTGACATATGGGAGCTGGGCTAAACAATTCCTTCAGAAAGTGAAGGAATATATGAGACTGATAACTAATCTAACTCACTGTGATGGTAGTGTAGATGAGACGGGAACTTGTTTGTTGGTTATTTATAGTAAACCACTCAGAGTACCATATGGACTACTAGCAGAGACGCGATGTGTGCGGAGTCTTAGAGAAGTTATAAAAAGAAGATAAAATAAAAATAATAAAAAATGATGAACATATTGAGTAAGATATCTACGTATGTCATAAAGCCATAAACTGGTAATGAAAGTTAGTCGCGTAAACTTAGTTTGCAAGAACGTGAACCCTAAGAATTAAAGTTAAGCAAACCAATGCACAAGTCAAATATAATGACTACTTGGTGTATATATTCCTTATGTGTTATATAGGAATTAGAATGAGTAGTTCAGCGTAAGTTGTAGCTGTGCGTAAGGCAAGTTTTCTAACTTCATTCATATTCTAAATGAATGCTAGTTTCTTAAACTTCTTAGATGTTGAGCTTGAGAAGTTCTTTCTATGTGTAAATGTGTGATATTTGTTCAAGGTGGTAGTACGTATGAGGCCTTGTGCTACAATTTGAACACTTCGGTGTTTCTGTAAGATGAACTATTCTATAATTGAACTGTTCAATAAGAGAATGTTCTGTTTATACATGATCAGTTATTGTTAAGTCTGTGCTAATAATTCTAGCTAGACAAGATGAGTATGAAAAAGGTAGAAGTATGAAAGTATTTCAATGTAATTGTGAATAATGTTTTAAAATGATAGGAATCGAGATTATTCCTATTATTTAAGCTACTTCATAACATTTGTTTGGTTATCAAAGTTTTAAAGGAATGTTTGAATTCTTAAAGTTATTTGTTCAACTATTATGACTTATTGACCAATTGAATGCTCACACTTACTTTAAATGAAAAAGATTTTTAGCGTACGAGTAGAAGAACCTAAGGATCCCGTAAAGATCAAGCTGATCGGTATCCAGAAGAAGTGCCACTCATTAGATGAATGAGTGTGAAGATCAAGTGAAGACTTGTAATATAGGATGATATAATTAAACTATAGACTAGTTAAATGAACAGTTATGTATCATTGGTGGCGGATGCAAGTCACTCGTGTAAAATGAAAAGAATAATGTAATTATCATTATTTGTAATGAACGAGGTTATAAGGTATTATTGAGAATGTATGTTGTTATATTTCAGTATATAATGATGAATGCTTGGAATGAAGTGGGACTGTGATGTACAGAATCTGGTTATGAAGATAGACTGGATTTCGGGGCGTTACAAAGTGATATCAGAGCTGATAGATTACAAACCTTAGGTATGAGTACCTAGGCCTATAATCTTAGAGAGAAGGATAAGAACTTCACCACATGGTCATAGTGAATCGTAATAACAGATGATCTGTTAAAAGATGAATGATTTATAGCTAATGCTATAAATGAATGGTACTATGAAGTAGTACGAAAAGAAGAACTCAGAATGAGTTGTAAAGGATAACATACAAATTAAAGAAAATTCGTATTAAGTAAAGAGAAAAATTTGAAGTCATAAAATTTCAATTGAGGACTCGTGTGATAGCTGAGTTGTAAGAACCTCTGTTATGGATCGGAGGTTTGTGCTTTGGTGTAACAAATGCTTAGCTTATTACAGTGATAATCATTGGGATATGTCGCGCTATTAATACGTATATAACGAGAGGGTGAATCTTTTCTCATGTATATGCTTGGTAGGTAGAGAATGATAAGATAGGTTCGAGTTCTTGAGACTCATACTATAAAAAGTTTATGACTCATAGTTATATGTTATGTTTCTGAGCCCTAAGCATATGGATAGTCATTGATTTGTTCTTGGATTACATATCGCAAAGATAAGTTCTTAAACAAATATGGTTGTGGAAAGTTCCTAAACACATAAAGTGTGGTACATTGACTGACTATACTAAGGTATGTGAATGTTTAGACTGAAAATGAGTTATTTTTAGTAGACTTAGCAATGGAGGTGCTAGAGAAGATTAAGTATTTTCGCAAGTAAGACAATGAAGGAAGATGGAGAATAGGATATTCCAAGTCATCTAGCTATGCTAGATTTTGAAGTTTCTTGAAATCGTGCTTATGTGCGCATATTTTGAAAATGAAAGGATTGGTTCAACTTTTGGAACTAATGGATTTTAAAAGAACTATTCTTGGTATGTTTATGCTAATTGTTTTGGCTAGATAGAAATTGATTTGAAATATCAAAATGAATTTTATATCATCAGGGCTTTTGATACCAAGATGGTAAAAGGATGGAGTTATTAATGCAATTGAACCTAGTGTTTGATGTGATCTTAGAATAAACAACCCACTATGGTATAATGTATAATGATGAAGTCATAAACTGATGAAGTCCTCAACATACTGTGAAAAGTATGGTATCATAACGTCATAAAACATTTTGATGTATTGCGAAAGGAATTTAAAGGGTAGTCGATGTCAATTGATTTGACTAGACGAATGTTTTAAGTTAATATCCAATTTATTGGTATGGTCTAAGCTACTTGATTTGGCTAAGACAAATGGTATGTCATGATTAAAAGAAAATTGAGCTTTCTTTGAAGAAGTTGTGTCAAACCAAATTGTTTTGGTACGGAATATAATGATTAAGTCTAAGGTGAACACACCCTAAAATGGGGTTATACAATGGGTTGATTGCCTATGTATAAAAGGGGTAGTTTACCTTCTGTGTGATTGTGAACTGACCGTGGAAGAAGGTTTACGGCGTCATGCTGTTAAACCTAGTAAGAGTTTATGGTCAATTTGACCCCTCAGCCAAAGTATGAAATGTTTTAAAGGAATTCTTATATTCCTCGTTGTTCATTCTACTTCATATTCTTGATAAGTTATGAAGGTGAGGGAATGTTTGAAAGATAAGAACTTCTTTGAAGAAAAGTTGAGAAGAAGGGTAAGGTGAAATTTTGAGGGTGAAATTCTGTGAAGGAGGAGGGAATGTGATGACCTAGGAATGGGTGTGGTTTCAAGAAATTCCAAGGATGAAATTTTTATAAGGGGGGAAGTGTAACAACCCGGAGAATCTAGATTGTTCAGAAATTAAGATTTAAAGAATTAGTTATTAATAAAATGAATTTTTATTAATAATATTATGTGTTATGTGTATATTAATCGTTCTAGAGCCTATGAGGATTATAAGTCGGGAGGATTCTGGCTACGAGCTAGACTGAATGAGTATGAATTTTCAAGATGAAAATAAAATTTTTCCTGTAAAAAAATATTTCTAGGGAAAAAGACGAAATATGCACTATTCATTCGATGAAACCCTAAGGGTTAGGGTTTGAATAACCTAAGCCTTTTCAAGAGTTTGGTATGTTAAAATGACATTCGATCGAAATATTTGACGATAATATATCGTGAAAAGTTAAGTAAGCCGATAAAAGTTTTTCTAAAAAATCGTGCAGAAATCGGACAAAATAAAAAGGACGAAAAGTACTGTTATGTACTTTTCATTCGTTTAACTACGTTAGGGGAAAACGTGAAGGAAAACGCTTAACGTCAAAAAGTGTTTTTTAGTTTTTCGAAGATCCAAAGAATACGTAAAAGTTAAATTGTAAACGAAAGACAAAATTTCCAAAAATATTTGGATTTCAAGAATCGCAGTTTTTAAATTTGTCAGACAAAACCTGAAAGACAAAACCATGAAACTTCCAAGGGAAGTTTCGTGAATAGTAAGGAGGTGTGAATAGTAACTGGAGGGGAAAATGACTATTTTGCCCCTAGCTTAGAAAATCTATAAAAGGAAGCTTAGATTTCATTTGATTGGATTTTTGAAAATCCTCAAATATTGAGAGAGAGAGAGAGAGATATTTTGGATGGGAGAAAGAAGAGGAAAAGGAGGAGGAAAAGTTGCTCGTGAGCAAACTTTGTCCGACTTAAGGAGATTAAAGAAGGAAGGTAATCCAAAACCTAACTTCTATATAGTTTTTCTTTAAGTATTTATGTTTAAAATGTAGATTAATGAGAATAAGAAGTAAAAGATGTTAGGAATGATTTAATATGGTTGAAATCATGAGAAAATGAAGACATAAGAATTAGAAGTTAATTTTATAAATTTCTTAAGGAAGTATAAGATTCGTAATGAATTTGAACGACCCAAATGAATCATATGAATGATTCAATAAATTAAGTAAGGAATGGTGTTTTATAACATCTAATTCCAATAAAAAAGTGAAATCGTAATCAAAATATCGATTAAAAATGAAGAACGAACGAAGAACACAAAGAACACGGGAAGAACGTAAAGAATGTTGTTTATGGACAAATTTAAAACCATCGTATTATAATTTCTGTTGATGGACAAGTGTAAAACCATCGCGTATAAGTTAGTTGCTAATTTCTTGGTTAGGAACGGTAGAAACGTTCATGAAAAACGTATTAAAATTTAGCTATAACGAAGTTATGGCAACAATTTTGCAAAAGACGAACGAGAATTAAAAAGTATGTAAATGAACCCGAAGGTGTAGGGTTTCATAAGAAAGTAAAAGAAAGTAGAAAATGTGCATCGTGGACTCAAGAACAAATGAATTCTGAGTTCGGATGACCGAATTACGGACGAGCGAACGAAGAATGTTAAAAATGTTAAACGAAAATGAAAGATGAAAATTAAGCCAATTGAATGGCATATTAATTGATTCAGAATGACGTTCTATCTGAGGGGGATTGAAGTACATAAGATATGGAAGAGAATGACTTTGGAATGACCTCGTTCCGAGTTATAACGAAAAAGTTATTAAATCGGGAAGTAAGCATCTCAGATCAATTTAACATATAGAATTTTTTTTGAAAGTTAGGGCTTGGTCAGAAGCGCTAGCCATGCTTTATAAGTTTGGCGCCGCATGATCTTTGGACTGTAGAGCCGAGATCTTGGAAACCCGTATCATGACATGAGTCATAGTGCATAGGGTGGCGCTTGAAGACGCCAAGATGGCGTTAAATATGAGGGAAAGGAAGAGGACTGTCGTCGCGACGCCGGTGCAGGGCAATGCCCAACGATGAGCTTTTAACTGCTTAAACCCTGGGGAAAGTGTACCGAAAGCTAATGAACATATAGTTCATCAAATGTAACACTTAAACAAGTGATTTAAATCTTTAATGGAGATTGAACGGAAAGATTAAATGAGATTAAAAGACAAAGAACGTAAACGCAACGTTGTTGCGATGAACGATCGATCTTTGTATACAACGAATCACATGTCTTTGACATTAAGAAAGAATAAGGAATGGTGTCAAGAAAGCCATAGCGAACGGTATTAAGATTAATGAAAGCCGAATGTGAGTCGGATAGAGAATATTAGAATGAAATGTACCCATTAAACACTTTAACCGACGTAAAGGTTGAGTGTACGCAAATACTAAACGAATAAAACCTACACCCTGTCTATGGTTTGACCGTATGATAATGAAGACCAATGATTAAACCGTGAACGGTGAAGAAGCTAAATTAAAGACAAGTAGGCATAACATAAAGAAGCCGAGTTAACAATTAACTTGAATGATCGCTCTAAGTTTACAGAAGATGACTTAGACGATAAGAATGAATCTGAGGTATGTCATTTACTTGCCAGAAAGCAATAAGGAATAAGAAATTAACTTAATGAACATTATAGTGTAATGGTTTGGATAAGTTTAGATAAGTTTAGGTTGTGGTACAATCGTAACTTTTGATAGTTGACATATGGGAGCTGGGCTAAACAATTCCTTCAGAGAGCGAAGGTATATACGAAATTGGAAACGGATCTAACTCACTGTGATGGTATTGTAGATGAGACGGGAACTTGTTTGTTGGTTGTTTGTGGAAACCACTAAGAGTACTATATGGACTACTAGCAGAGACGTGATGTTTGCTGAGTCCTAGAGAAGTTATAAGAATAAGATAAGAAGGTAAATAATCTAAAATGTTTAACGTATTGAGTAAGATATCTCCGTATGTCATGAAACCAAAAAACGATAATGAAAGTTGGTCGCGTAAACTTAATTTGCAAGAACGCGAAACCTAAGAAGTAAAGTTAAGTAAACCAATGCACAAGTCAAATATACATGACTAATTGGTGTACGTATTCCTTATTTGTTATTTAGGAATTAGAATGAGCAGTTCAGCGTAAGTTGTAGCTGTCCGTAAGGCAAGTTTCCTAACTTCACTCATATTCTAAATGTATGCTAGTTTCTTAAACTTCTCAGATGTTGAACTTGAGAAGTTCTGTCTATATATAAATGTGTGATATTTGTTCAAGGTGGTAGTACGTATGAGGCCTTGTGCCACAATTTGAACACTTCGGTGTTTCTATGAGATGAACTGTTATGTGACTGAACTTTTTAGTAAAAGAATGTTCTGTTTGTACATGATCCGTTATTGTTAAGTCTGTGCTAATAATTCTAGCTAGACATGATGAGTATGAAAAAGATAGAAGTATGAAAGTATTTTAAAGTGAATGTGAATAATGTTTTAAAATGATAGGAATCGAGATTATTCCTATTATTCAAGCTGCTTCATAACCTTTGTTCGGTTATCGAAGTTCTAAAGGAATGTTTGAATTCTTAAAGTTGTTTGTTCAACTCTTATGACTTGCTGAGCAATTGAATGCTTACACTTGCTCTAAATGAAAATCATTTTTAGCGTACGAGTAGAAGAACCTAAGGATCCCGTAAAGATCAAGTTGATTGGTATCCAGAAGAAGTTCCACTCATTAGATGAATGAGTGTGAAGATCAAGCGAAGACTTGTAATATAGAATGATAGAATTAAACTATAGACTAGTAAAATGAACAGTTATGTATCCTTGGTGGCAGATGAAAGTCACTCATGAAAAATGAAAAGAATAATGTAATTATCATTATTTGTAATAAACGAGGTTATAAGGTATTAGAACCTGGGAATTGAGAATGTATGTTGTTTTATTTCAGTATATAATGATGTATGTTTGGAAAGAAGTGGGACCGTGACGTACAAAATCTGGGTATGAAGATAGACCGAATTTCGAGGCGTTACACACCTAGCTCTTTGGGTCACCCATGGATTGCCCCATGGGTTTTAACCATCCAATAACCCATCAGTTCGATTTGCGGTGTAGTTTCTTAATTTGGGCCTTAGCATAAATCATTTTGGGCCTATCTTGGGCTTGACATATTATCTTATTGGGCTTGACACAATTCAAGTCCAATTGGAAAATGACAAAGTCCACTTACTAAAGTCCACAAAAATTAATCGTATTTTACTCATACAATTCTTGTATTCTCTTCGTATAGTATTCGTACGATATTAGTATTATACGTCATATTAATTTTTATATTATACTCGTATACTAATTTGTATCATACTCGTATATCACATGTATAATAACCCTAATCATTATACACATTTTAGTTCCTTCTTGGAATTCAGTTTCCCTAACCCTTAGGTATTAAGTCTGTAAGCAAAAACATCATTTACCATAACTAAAATATTATTGGATATTCCATTATGTCTTAAAATTCTTTCATTACTCGTTTCTCAGAAATTCATAATTAATTCCCGAGTGGAAATGGTTGAATAGTGATTTTACAAAAAAAATCTCGAAAATCTTTTATTTTCATCTTGGAAATTCAAACAATTTAATTCTACCATATAGCCAGAATCCTAACCACATCCGCACATTCTAGGTCATAGAACGACCTTCAAATAGCTTTCTCATATAAATAATCAATTAAATTCATTTAATCCACATAATCAAATAAAAGTTTAATTCTCATAAAAATATGATTTTCTCGGGCATTACATTCTCCCCCCCCCCCTTATAAGGATTCTGTCCCCAGAATCTCGCTATAATTACATAAACAAATGAGGAAAATTTTCCTTCGTTTTACTCTCGAGTTCCGATGTTGCTGCTTCGGCACTGTGGTTCCTCCAAATCACATTCACCGAATGTATTATCTTATTTCTCAAGACTTGTTCCTTCCTATCAATAATCTGAATTGGAAGCTAAGCACTTACTAACATATTAAGCTATCTCTCTTTTCATATTTGGCTAACCAAAGTTTCATCGAAGGTCTTGATACATCTTAGTACTATCTAAATGTATCAAGAACCTCAAACTATGGGCCTCTTTTATTAGTTCTTCTTTTAACTTGGAATTATTTGGAACTCAAATTCCTCCTTCAAAAAAAGATTATACTCGGTCTTCTCTTCATCGTCCATCCTCTTCTTCATTCGCTCGTACTTTTCGTTACCTAGTTGTACTTCCTTAGCTCGTTCCATTTTCGTGGATTGAGTCTACATTGTGAATAACATTTCTACAGCTTCATTCAGTAATTTAACTTTTAGCTACGTTCTTTCCATCTCCATTATTAACTCATTCTGAGTCGTTAATATTGATAGATTTTCCTTACTCTTCCTACCTAACGAGTCGGCTAGTACGTTTACCTTCCCTGAATGATATAAGATATCACAGTCGTAATCCTTTATCAATTCTAACCACCTTCTCTACCTCATATTCAACTCCTTCTGCGTGAAGATATATTTCAAACTCTTATAGTCCATGTATATCTCACACTTCTCCCCATATAAATAATATCTCTATATTTTTAATTCAAAAACTATAGCTGCCAATTCTAGATCATGAGTATGATAGACCTTCTCATAATCCTTTAACTGACATGATGCATACGTAATGACCTTGCCAAGCTACATGAGCTTGCAACCCCGTCCTCAATGCGAAGCATAGCTATAAATTACAAAGTTCCTCGTATCATCTGGTAAAGATAATATATGTGCCTCACTTAACCTTCTTTATTAGTTCCTGAAAACTATTTTCTCACTTCTCATTCCCAATATACTTATCAATAACATGTCCTAAAATTTGTATATCTTTTAAACCAAAATTCACACTTAGTGAATTCTGTATCCAACTTCTCCATCCGTAGAGTTTCCCAAACTATCTTCAAATGTTTAGTGTGATCATCTGACGTCTTAGAATAGACTAGAATATCACCAATGATCATTACGACAAACTTGCCCAAATATTATTTGAACACTCTATGACACTAATGGTACTTTCAACCATAGCACCTCACAAGAATACCTATCAATTTGCCACCGACTTTCTCGGTGCCCCTTACAGAAAGTCTAGCTTCAATGCATTAGTCAACCCAAACGACATAACTAGAAACTCATAATGACCTTAATGAGTTCTAAATGTCATCTTAGGTAACTCCTTCCTTACTTTCAACCGACGATACCCCGTACACAAATCTTTCTTAGAAAAATACTTTGCCCATTTCAACTGATCAAATAGATCATCGATCCTGGGCAATGGGTATTTATTTTTAATTATTAACTTGTTCACTCACGATATTTGATACACAAACGTAACTATCCATCCTTCTTAATTATAAATAATATCGGTGCTCCCACTCTCTGGGTATCCACAATATGGCACATATATCCCATAACCCTCCCTCAACAATTCTTATGACTGTGTTCAATGGAATTTATTTCTTCGTTTGCTACCTTAACGTCTAAAGATATTTCTACTCTTTTCAAGAATAAACTTAATCGCTTAGCAAATTCATATGCAATAAAAGAACAAGTAACACCCTAATCAAAATAACACATAAGCATTCACTTTATTAACTGGAATGATACCTATTACTACATCTGTTGATGCAACCGAATCTTGGATAGTCATATTAAAAGTACAGGCCGTAGGTCTACCCGACGATGGTGGTCCAATAATGGCTAACTTACCACTACTAGTACCCTTGCTACCCTCTGACCCCTCCTTTGGGTAATTTTTTCCTATGTGGTCCATCGACCCACAAACAAAACATCCATGATTTTTCTTAGGATTAGGACAATTGGGTGATATATGACCATCCTATCCACAGTTATAACAAACTAATTTCCCCTTCAGATAGACTCCTAGATGAGCCTTCTCGCTTGTCTTGCATGCTTTGATCCTACGCTTAGGATCCCCTTGTTCCACTCCAGTATTCTCGGAGTTAAAACCCTTTCTCTTGGACAGACTTCCACTGCCACTAGCTCCTTTGAACTTGGGTCCTCCTTTTCCCTTACCCTTATACTTCCTCTCCTTGTGGTATTGGCTCAAAGCCTCACTACCACCCTCCGCGATGACTACTTTCTCCAGAATGGTCCCATATGAGGCACTCTAGAAAACAGAAATCCTACTATAGAACCAAGGTTTCAATCCATGCTCAAACCTACAAGCCTTAATATCCTCAGTGTCCACTTTGTGTGGACCAAACCTTGCTAATTCATTGAATTTTGCCGCGTACTGGGGAACTGTCATGTCCCCTTGCTTAAGTTCTAAGAACTTAATCTCCATCCTCCCCTGCATGCTTGTAGGGAAAAAAGTTCTCAAAAAAAACCTTCTTGAACTGTTCCCACAATACTGCATATGTTCTAGCCCCACCCTGGTGAGCCTCCCACCAAAAGTTGGCTTCTCCCTTCATCATATAGGTCGCAAAAGAAGTCTTTTGCGCCTCCCCTACATTTGTAATAACAAACGCCTTCTATATTTCTTTTACCCATGTCTGGGCCTCAATTAGGTCTGTAATTCCTTTGAACTCCGGCGGACCTACGCTTTAAAATTCTTTAAAGGTAGTCATTCTGGCTACCCTAGGGACTACGGGTGCTCTATCCCCGGTTTGATTAAATACAACCGTTAATAAATTAATGAAATCTTCCATAGGGTTGTTTTGACCCCCTGGTTATCTTTATGTGACTTAACCTTCTTATTACGTTGTCTTCTTCTTAGCGGCATTTTTTTGATTAAATAAATAAAGTATCATTATTATTTATTTACTTACATAGTTATTATTCACCAAACAACAACTCATACCATAACAAAGAATATTAAATAAAAAATTCATTATATTAATATACTTCATCATTCAAACTATTTACAATTTGATTCCATAGCCAAAGCTATCACATTCCTATCCCGCGATTGAATTTCACAAAAGTTGGGACTTACAAAAAGACTACCCTTTTATACAAAAGAGGGCTTTACATCACTACACACATATTTATGACTCTAGACTTCTAATAATGCATAGCAACATCCTCGTGTTTCTCACTAGCAAGAATCGACACAATATCTCGACTAAAAGTATGTCGAGTTTTTCCCGACTCAATGGAATAACAAGTAATTTTTAGCTTGAAATCCTCATGAGCACTTTCATGGATGTAAGACATTTGTCCAATCTTCTGGTCCTTCTCCCCAGTTCTTTACGAAGCTCATCACCCTCATTCTTACAATCTGTCGCCTTATCCTTCATGAGTACCTTCTCGTCATGCTCAATCTCAAAATCTGCTTCTGCAGACACCTTAGCTTTATGGAGATCACTAATCTCCTTCCTTTGGTTCTGCACAATAGTGCGCAGTTGCACATTCTGGTCAAGCACTGCCAGATACAATGACCACAATGCCTCTGGAGGTGTTGGATCTATTGTAGGTACCACCGTATTAAACGATGCTACCTCCATCTCCTCATCCACATCGACCAACATATCCCTATACATGAAGCTATCAATGGACATCTACAATAACACATAATATGTTGACTAGTACATAATACGCAATACTATAATCACAAATCATATTTAATTTATTTATGGTTAATTTCCAACTTTTCAATATTTCGGTACAGAGTTTCCTCAATACTTAATTAACTCACTTAAATAGAGTTCATTCGCTCCTACTTCTCATCTACTAACGAGGTTAATAGCCTAAGGTTCTTCCCCCCTTAAGTTTTATAACCTAATGCTTTGATACCAGATTGTGACGCCCCCCAGTCTAGGTATCTTCCAACTCGACAAATGGTGCTACATGGTATTCATAACTATACATTTATTCCATTGAAACAACATCAAAATAAGTGTATTAACTACATTCTTATTACAATAATAATAAATCCTTTCGTAAATTCTGTTAACCAAATACATTCTTTATTAGTCATAATATAATTCATACAAACATACTAGTCTATTACAGGATAAACTAATTTATTCATCTCCGCCTTGCCTTTATCTTTTCTAGAACTCTCAATTCGCTCGACCGTAACTGCAATCCTATAATTCAAGAAAAAAGTGAGCATAACTAGCTCAGCAAGTCTAACAATATATTATATAAATACCACTTCAAGAATCATATGATTATTGTTCAATAACTGAACAAGTAGTTATGAAGTACTATGAAACATTGAATAGCACTTCTCATCTCATAAAACAATTTCGAAGTACATATAGTGGCTTAGAAATTCTTAGTATGTCAAAAGACCATGAACATTCTCTTTTGATTTCCATTCATAAAAAGGACAACCCTACACTAAGTCCGTAAGTCTGATATATCTTACAAGCACTTCTAGGTGATCAGCCTATAGTACTCTATGTTGATCAACATTCATCCGTTAAACGTATTTACGTTTAAGTTTTGGCAACCTCGCGTGCTCATCGAATAATCGATGTAAAATACATTTGTTTATTCATACTCAGGCTTACCTTGAATCCATACCAAACAATTGGCGTAGGATAGCGTTATCAATTCTATATTGAAAGACTTATAAATAAATCAATCAATCTTTTAAGATTAGTCTAGCTGAGTTAAAACTGGCATCGACCCTTTCGTAAAATAATTCATTCATCTCATAACATGAATCACAAAAAACCAGGCTAACATGAAAGTTAGACAAACATTAAGAAAACTTGCCTTCAAGCGTCTTCAAAAAAAGATTCAACATTTCTTGGTCTTTACAGTCTCTACAATACATAACCAGATAACATACCACATTAGGTCATACACAATCATGTCAGGTTCTTAATGTATTTTACCCTTCTTCTCAATCTAATTGTTCAATAGATTTATTAACATTAGTTATGGTTAATCGTATTATTTTACGTTCACATTCACGTAATCGTTAACAACTTTTAGTTGTAATTCTCAACGTTATAGTTGTGAAAGCCCTAAATTCGGGTCCCGAATCACCATAGATCTGGTATAATCATTCTATAACTATTGTGGAAGATATAAACATAAATTGTTTATACAATAAACTTTACACACTATTCTCCCAAAATCGAGTAACCTTAACTTATACACAATTCATAAACTATTTAACACATAACATTATTATCAAACTATAATATTACAAACTAGCTGCACATTTTATCCTAAGTTGAACTTGGCATTATCTTTTTCCTGTATCCGAACGTATTCACCTTATCTGTAATATTTATTATGATATAGCAAGGGTGAACATGAAAGTTACCCAGCAAGTTTAAATACAATTTAAGGATATATTATGATTGAAAGAGTCTGAATAATAAGCTGGCTATAATTCATCAATATAATTGAGAACTAGCACGAACAAACTTTTGACTGAACAAGTATTGAACATGAACAAATATATCTGGACCAACTGGTAATGAAGGTGATCAGCCTTTCATACCTGACTTATACATGCAAGATGTACAGAGTATAATTCTACATGGCAATTAGCAATGATTAACCATAAGCCTATCCGAATAAAACAACTCTTAGTAGAGTTAAGAAAAACTTGCCTGAACCGTTGATTACTATTATGCAATTTATATCGATTTATCCGAAGACCTAATATTAGTAATATAGATCTACAATATTATAATAATATCATCACAATATAATACTATTATATGTATATATATATATGTTAGGTTTATAATATTCATTAACGCAATCAAAATGCATAAAAAGTGCGGAAGCGTGTAAAAATCAGAGTTTAAAAAATTTACAAACCATAAACCCGGATCACCCTTTATGCACAATTATTAATTAAACGAAAGGATAAAGAATAAAATCATACCCTTGAAGATCCGAGCTTCCTCAGGTACAAGTTCACCTCCAATCCTTTTCGCGTTCAACTTGAATCCACCGGGTTAGGTTCCTTCCTTTGATCAACGTCAGCCACCCAAGTGTTTGGCCTCTAGAGGTGATCCACCAAGGAAGAATAGGAATTCAAGAAGAAGGGGTATTGGCTCAAACCCTAGTTTTTTCTATTTCTATAGAAAAGGGCGTACTCTCCAACAAATTAGAATTATGTCGTTGTAAAAGTCAACAACCTCCCACCACCCATAATAAGACTCCTCTTATTTATAGATTTGGGCAACCCATCTTAACAATTAAGGAATTGAGTTTTATTTAATTAATTAAATTCTTTTAATTAATTAAGCTCCCTAATCTTATTAGGGATAATTAATTAAACTCCTTTAACTAATTTTCCCTCCTAATCCTATTAGGAATAAATGAGAGTACTTATATTAAATTAATTCCTAAACTCTTTTAGAAATTAAAATAATAATAATTGTAATAATATTAATAAGACTCCTCTTATTAATTTATATTTAATATTTCTAAAATATTAAATAATAAATATTAAGCTATTTAATTTATTCTATCACCATAGATTAAATTAAATATACATAACATATTATTACGATTATGCCATTAACTTCTTAAATAATTATTCTTCCTTTTATGGTGTGACCCTTTAGGTTCTCCATATTAAACCTAGGTTGTGAATAAATCAATTAGAACAATTCTAATCTTATTTAAATAAATAAATTAAACAATTAATTTATTTAAATAAATAATATTTATTCTACAATAGGGATAAGCCTCCCTAGCGATCAACGACTTTCCAGATAATATAGATTTCAACATTAATCATTAAAGAACCTTTGAGTAAATAGTTCTACAGTGCAATTCAATCCTTCCACCATACAATGTCCCAATTAAATATAAGACATGGAATTCTTTGTCAAGTCTTATTTTATTTAATTATATGTATTTCGATCCTTAAATACACAACTCCAAATAATGCAAATTAGAAACTCCTTTCTAATTTCATTCTGCCTTGGCCAAGGACTACTGGGTTGTCATTTATCGAATCACATAGGACATTTCTCTTCTTTTATTAGAAGTGGTAGATTCTTTATTGATCATACATTATCTCCATGTACAACTTATTATACCCAAGCATACCCTTTTGATATACCCTAAGGGTCTTAAGGAATAAGTCAAAGTATAACTCATTATATACAAGATACTATGATGATCTCAAGTCCAAGGATTACTTGTACTACTATCACTACTGAGAATTCCTATTGACGAGCAAATAAAACTCCATTAGGTATTCCTTAGCGAGCCACGTTCGGTGAACTTATTCTCTAATAAGCACCTACATACTTGCTTTAGTGTCTCCACACAAATGATCGTGAGATCAATCATCCTCATCCAATGAGCAAGCAACGATGTACCAATCTATCCGGATTCACTAATCCCCAATTTAGTAATCCAACAATTGGGAACTATTTTAGTTTTAAGCTTTCTAAGAATTTAGATCTCATTAGAATGATCATCATCATTATTCTAAAAGCATTGCTTAAAACTATGGGTTTATCACATATTATTAAAACAAAGATCATGTAGATAATTAAAAGCCTTTAATAAATTAATACTTTTTATTAATAAATGAATAAGATTGTTACAAAGTATATGCTTTATCATCAAACATGATTGGCTTTGTGTGCATACTACTTTCAATCTCCCACTTGCACTAAAGCCAATCGTCATGGTATCTTATACTCTTCTTCTCTAAGTGACGATTATCCCGCCGTTGGATAAGCTTTAGTTAATGGATATGTAATGTTGTTCTTGAGAGTCCACTATCTCTACAAAGTGATTTCCCATCTTTCAATGATTCTAATATTCAAATGAAAGTGCCACAACACATGTTTAGATCCAAGATGAGACTTGGGAGGCTGTTCTTAGTTACGTAATGAACTTTTAATCCAAACAATCAACTTGCGACTTCATTTATAGCTATATACTTTGTCTTTATCACTAAACCAAGTAACTCTCTCTTGCTTGTTTGGAACCTTTCTAATTCAACGCACCATCGTTCAAGGTAGCCCTTTACCTTAAAGTGGATTTTTCGTCGTCTTTAGTGCGTCGAAAAACTTGAGTCTCATTAAGCCCTCTAGTTTTAATTTAGACCCACCATGAATATGATCACATCCTTAGTGCCAGTTAAGCACTTTAATATGTTTTTCACTGACTCATAGTGAACTTCTCCAGAATATGACCGATCAACATCAGGTCTCATACATTTCATTGCATACATGATTGTTACTCATGCGACCTCTCTTTTCAGGAGTCTGTGGGGACTATTAAGAGAGATACACTCCATGGCTCATCAACATGAGACATCTCTTAGAGTTTGCCATGCTAAACGACTTTAGCATCAAATGAATATACGTTCCTTGGGTTAAGTCGAGCATCCTCTTAAATCTATCTATATAGATTTATATCCCCAACTAAGATACTCTTCCAAATCATTCATGGAGGAATGTTTAGACAACTTTATCTTTACTGATTGTAGCATTGATATGTCATTCCTCATCCGTAGTATATCAACATATAATACTAGAAATTTCACGATGCTCCCACTGACCCTTTTGTACACACTAGAAGTCTTACCTCATCGAATGTAACTCTGGATCATCATCTTCTATGATGTGTACCTCATCATCATTATCCATGATGAATCCATACCTCCTAGGTATCTTTGGTACTATTCCAGATTTACTATTCGGTTGTGGTACAATAGGTCTATCTACATGTTCCTCTTATTTGACTTATAGTGTTTTGTGGTTCTTGAACTCTTCAAGATCTATTATCCTCCCACTAGCCCCTTCAATAATAAACACATTTATCTTAGAAAGCGTGCGTGTTTCGCAAACAAACACCTTTTGCTAAGTAGGATTATAGAACATATACCCTAAACTTACTTTAGGATGTCCCACAAATTTACACTTGTCAAATCTTGTCCCAAGCTTATCCTTTTGAAACCTTTTCACATAAGTTGGACAACCCCTTATCTTAACATACTTAAGATTAGGAATCCTCCCATCCATAACTTTTATGGAGTCTTGAAATGGATTTTGAGGTTACCTTTTCTTCGTAGATATGACCATTTCTAGGACATGACCCAGAGGGATCTTTGGAATGTCGGTAAAATCATTATGGACCGCACCATGTCCAACAAGGTACGATTTTTCCTTTCGGATACATAAATCATTTATTACATATCGAGGCGTCCATTATGAGAAAACCATTTGAGATAATCTAGAAATTTATTGCATAAGTATTTATTCTTGATCTAATCAATGAATCTTAATACATTGCCAATTTGTTTCACTTCTGAATTCTTTGAACCTTTCAAATAATTCATACTTGTATTTTAGCAAATACACACATTCAACTCTTTGAATGATCATCTCCTTTTCTTATACTAATTTGTTCAATATGCAAAATTATTTTCATGTAAGTCAAGTATACAAAATTTATTAAGTAATATTCCAGTTCTATACAAAACATTATTATTATAAATAGAACAACAATTGTTCTTAATTATAATACCAAAGTTTTCATTGTCCAACAATAAAATGGAAATAATGTTTCTAACAAGAATTGGAATATACAATAACAACTTATTAACTTAATAGATTTGCCCGTAGGCAGTGCTAAACTATAAGTTTCTATAGCTAATGCAGCAACCTTTGCTTCATTTTCCACACATAGGATTACTTATCTTTGTTTAACTTTCTACTTCTGCTTGGTCCCTTCATAAATCTATATTTATGATAACCAAAGTCGGTATCCAATACCCAAGTAGAACCTTGACTTAAAGAAAATTTATTTCAATCATGAACAAAAAGCGTATTATAAAGAAACTTCACTAAGCTTCTTTGGTTAGCCTCTGCAAGATGCTTCTCATGATTTCTTTCCCGGTCCGGGCTTATAGCATTGGAAGCAAACTCCTTTGCTATCCGTGTCGATTTTGCTCTTATTATCCTTTGTTTATGCCTTTCTATTTACCTTCTTTGAATCGTTCTTCTTTTCGGAAGATCCTTTGGCCCCTACCAAGAAGACTTGATCTTTCTTGGTTGGAAAGTGACTCTCAACATTTTTCAATATGTTAAGCAAATCAATGAGGCTATCTAGCTTGTTCTTATGAAAATTCACAACAATTGTGAAAGGAGTTAGGAGTGAGTGCAAGATCAAATCTTGGCTCAACTCTCCATCCATGACAAAACCAATTGTCCTAATTGATCAATCAAATTGATTATGTTAAGAACTTTTTTTCTGCATTTATAGTGCCATTGCCCATTCTAGATCGGAAGAGCTCCTTAGATGTCGATATCTATTAGTCCTACTTTCCTCACCATCAACTACTTGATGTGCGGGAATATAGTAGAGCATCCATAGTTTCATCGTACAAGCTCGTTCGTTACTCGTGGATGCGAGCATGATGCATTGAGCCAATTGTGCATCATCTTGCCACTTTCTAAAAGTAGCAATCTCTTCCTCGAGGCATTATGCGCAACCATTGCGAGGATAGGCGTATTAAGGACATAAGATAGCTTTTCATTATGAGAACTATTCTCAAATTCCTTAACCTATCCGTTTAATTGATTACGGTTAATTTAGCATTTAATATGCTTCATATGATGATAGTAATTTTAGACATTGTAAAATTTCGTAAATGAATTTGTAATTAACAACATTTTAACATACATTCTATTATTAATTACCAAAATAAATTAGGTCTTGTTTTAAATTGGTATCTCCCACTATTTTCTTCAAACTATATTACCCTCACTTATATAGTTAAGCAAAATCTAATTAAAGATTTGCTAGTGAGAATAAGGATCCCATTTCAAATGTATATAGCCTTGTGGTGACACAACAAACTATATATAAATAAATAGGTAGACAACTTTTGTCAATTACATCAACTATGCAACTCCTTTTCTTTTTGCCTCTTAGATTATTTTGATCAAGTGGTGGCACATCCAGAATCAAAATTATCCAAGTTAAGTTCGACCTAGCACTCCATATATTCAAAAAAGAAAAATATCATCCTTGTGGTGACACAACAAAACAATATTGTTCAATTTTCTTTATAAGCATCAAATGTGATAAATTAACATCTTAAATACTTAATACTTGCCTTGTGGTGACACAACAAACCCATATTAAATATTTAATACTCTATTAATTTTATCATGCTAGAAGGCGACGTTCGATATTCCAAATATCTTTGAACGCTTAGGACTTAATATAAAAATTGAGGGGTTTGTTATTAATTTGTCTCATCTTGTTTAGCGCGCATGTACATATATATATAAAATACGCGTCATATTAATAAACATGTGAAGCATGTTTGCATAATATATAATATATATATATAGTATAGCATGCACATATAGAATACTATATTCTACACGGATTGATTATGGACTTTTATTCTAGTTTGGTTCACTAGAGCCACCAAGTGAACCAAAAGGTCAAACCCTAGGGGTGCAAGAAATAATATTTAAATATAACTATTACATTTAAACCCGGGCTCCATTACAAACGGGTCTTCAAGCGCTCATTGCTCCTTTGATCTCTAATTTTCTAAAATTAATTCTAACTATTCCTATTACAAAACTATTTAAAATAAATAGAAACCTTGATCGTGATCGAGGGAAGTACATAGGAGGAGATAAAATTTACATTAAGAAAAATTAGAGAAGGCGAGTACGCAGAACCCCATTTAATAAAACCCATACATTCATGCATCCAACTAAAATAAAATCCAATCATATTGGTTGATAGTCCATAATCAATCCCATTTATTATCATACACATCACCATATGCATCAATAAATAACATTCATCTCATGAATAATAAACATTTAATATATATATTGATATCATTTAATGGGCAAATTTAGTTAGTATAAAATCTAATTTTGAATAAAAATAAACTCCTTTATTTAAATCCAAATTTAAATCAAAATAAAACTATTTTATTTTAATTTATCAAATTTTTAATAAAATAAACTATTTTATTTTAATCAAAAATTTTAATCAAAATAAACTCCTTTATTTTAATTAATTATGGAATCCAATTCCATGTAATAAAAAAAAATCTTTAATTAAAATAAACTCTTTTATTTTAATTAATTGTGGAATCCAATTCCATGTAAAAAAAATCTTTTATTAAGGAAACACGGATATTCTTTCCTATTCACAAATAAACTCTTTTATTTTGAATAATATGAAATCTTATTTCATATTTAAATAAACTCCTTTATTTAAGGAAACACGGATTTTCTTTTCCTATTCACAAATAAACTCTTTTATTTTGAATAATATGAAATCTATTTCATATGTAAATAAACTCCTTTATTTAAGGAAAGATCAATTTCAACTCCAATTAGTTATCATGGAATCCAATTCCAACTCTAATTAGTTAGCATGAAATTCTAATTTTAAAATTAAAATAAATCTTTTTATTTTAATATTAAAATAAACCTTTTATTTTAAGATTAAAATAAACCTTTTATTTTAATTATAAAATTATTAAAATTAAAATAAACCTTTTATTTTAAAATTAAAATAAAATTTTATTTTAATTATATATAATAATATATATATATATATATATATTATATATATATATATATATATATATATATATATATATCATATATATATATATGTATACTAATTAGTCTTGTAACTTCAAAAAATAAAAGGTGCTGACCAATTTTTTTTTTGTTTCACTTAAAAACGCGTGCATATTATATATATATCATATATATAAAAAAAAAACGGATTCCTTCTTTATTTAAATCCTGTTGCTTCTACCGAATTTTTTTTTTTTGTTCTGGCCCTCGATTTCCGTGTATGTTTTGTGAATCCTGTTATATCTTGATTCCCGTACATCAGACCAACTTGTTTCCTTTCAATGCATATATATACAACGTGAATAGCAGCGAATTCGGTATATAAAAAAAAATTGTTTTTTTTTTTAAAAAAAATTTTATACAATTAAATTATGCCCAATTAAATTGTTCTAAACACATATTAAATTTGAACAATTAATAATTCGCATAAAGGTTTGGCTCTGATACCACTGTTAGGTTTGTAATATTCATGAACGCAATCAAATTGCATAAAAAGTGCGGAAGCGTGTAAAAATCAGAGTTTAAAAAATTTACAAACCATAAACCCGGATCACCCTTTATGCACAATTATTAATTAAACGAAAGGATAAAGAATAAAATCATACCCTTGAAGATCCGAGCTTCCTCAGGTACAAGTTCACCTCCAATCCTTTTCGCGTTCAAGTTGAATCCACCGGGTTAGGTTCCTTCCTTTGATCAACGTCAGCCACCCAAGTGTTTGGCCTCTAGAGGTGATCCACCAAGGAAGAATAGAAATTCAAGAAGAAGGGGTATTAGCTCAAACCCTAGTTTTTCCTATTTCTATAGAAAAAGGCGTACTCTCCAACAAATTGGAATTATGTCGTTGTAAAAGTCAACAACCTCCCACCACCCATAATAAGACTCCTCTTATTTATAGATGTGGGCAACCCATCTTAACAATTAAGGAATTGGGTTTTATTTAATTAATTAAATTCTTTTAATTAATTAAGCTCCCTAATCTTATTAGGGATAATTAATTAAACTCCTTTATCTAATTTTCCCTCCTAATCCTATTAGGAATAAATGAGAGTACTTATATTAAATTAATTCCTAAACTCTTTTAGAAATTAAAATAATAATAATTGTAATAATATTAATAAGACTCTCTTATTAATTTATATTTAATATTTCTAAAATATTAAATAATAAATATTAAGCTATTTAATTTATTCTATCACCATAGATTAAATTAAATATACATAACATATTATTACGATTATGCCATTAACTTCTTAAATAATTATTCTTCCTTTTATGGTGTGACCCATTAGGTTCTCCATATTAAATAGGTTGTGAATAAATCAATTAGAACAATTCTAATCTTATTTAAATAAATAAATTAAACAATTAATTTATTTAAATAAATAATATTTATTCTCAATAGGGATAAGCCTCCTAGCGATCAGCGACTTTCCGGATAATATAGATTTCAACATTAATCATTAAAGAACCTTTGAGTAAATAGTTACTCATGACAATTCAATCCTTCCACCATACAATGTCCCAATTAAATATAAGACATGGAATTCTTTGTCAAGTCTTATTTTATTTAATTATATGTATTTCGATCCTTAAATACACAACTCAAATAATGCAAATTAGAAACTCCTTTCTAATTTCATTTACCCTTGGCCAAGGACTCTTTGGGTTGTCATTTATCGAATCACATAGGACATTTCTCTTCTTTTATTAGAAGTGGTAGATTCTTTATTGATCATACATTATCTCCATGTACAACTTATTATACCCAAGCATACCCTTTGATATACCCTAAGGGTCTTAAGGAATAAGTCAAAGTATAACTCATTATACACAAGATACTATGATGATCTCAAGTCCAAGGATTACTTGTACTACTATCACTACAGGAATTCCTATTGACGAAGCAAATAAAACTCCATTAGGTATTCCTTAGCGAGCCACGTTCAGTGAACTTATTCTCTAATAAGCACCTACATACTTGCTTTAGTGTCTCCACACAAATGATCATGAGATCAATCATCCTCATCCAATGAGCAAGCAACGTATGTACCAATCTATCCGGATTCACTAATCCCCAATTTAGTAATCCAACGATTGGGAACTATTTTAGTTTTAAGCTTTCTAAGAATTTCGATCTCATTAGAATGATCATCATCATTATTCTAAAAACATTGTTTAAAACTATGGGTTTATCACATATTATTAAAACAGCATCATGTAGATAATTAAAAGCCTTTAATAAATTAATACTTTTTATTAATAAATGAATAAGATTGTTACAAAGTATATGCTTTATCATCAAACATGATTGGCTTGTGTGCATACTACTTTCAATATATATATATACACAGGATAACCTAAACACATAACACATAACCCTATCAGCCTATTACACACATAAGACTTAGCATCAAGTCAGACTATTGTAGTTTGAGTTGAAATCAAACACTAAATCGACATCCCGACTGATTAAGTCAGAACAATTATCGAGTTTAAGTTCAATTAAACTCTGCCTAACCACTTAACAATATCTTAGATAATTATGTTATCAGTCAAAATATTTTTCATAGGCTCGCAACAATTTTCAGATAATTAATATCATTTATCATGATTTTTGAATCATTAAACTCGTATTTATATGAATTAAATACCACAATATTCCTTAATCATTAATATTTATTTAATATTAAATATTAATGAAATCATAATATAATATTATAATATATTTATAATATCACAAAGTATTTTTAATACTTTAAAATCATATTTATATGATTTTAAAAGCAACTAAATCCATTATCCAATAATTGATATTAATAATAAAATATTAATATTTTCATGACTAAATATCAAAAGTTATATTTTATGACTTCAAATATTTTTATAACCCTTAAATCATTTTTATATGATTTTAAATCATTAATTCAATTTTTATATAATTTATTTAATATATTTATTAAATAAATTAATTACCATTAACAATAAATTATTAATGAAATTCATCACAAAATATTAAAAGTCATCAAAAATAAATTAAAATATTTTCTAATATCATAATATAATTTTTCATGATTTTTCATGAATTAAAATCATTTTTCAATAATTTATTTAATATTATAATTAAATAAATAAATACCTTTTATATTCCAAAAATATTAAATATTTTTGAAATATACTCAAAATAATTAAAAACTATTTTTCATAATTTATTATGTATTTTTAATAATTTAAAACTATTTTTTTTATTTATTAATTAAAATAAATAAATTTCTGAATTTAAGTGTCGCTAAAGGTGGCTTTAGTGACACAACCGTCGCTGAAAGTGTTCTTCAGCTGTTCATGAGCCTTCATGTCAGACACAAAGATAGAAGGTTTGACCGGGTGTAATTCAGTGTTCGTTTTGATTTTTGGGTTTGCTAAGACATTAAACTTGTAGTATTTATGTACTACTACAAGTATATACCATTGTCTAAGTCATTAAGCATCACAGTTGCAAGATCCAAGCTTCGCGAAGTTGTTGTCGAGGCTGCTTTGGGATTTTCGGGTTTCTAGATTTCGATCGGTTGTGAGTGACCACACTCACGCTTTCGATTTTATACACATTCTGGTCATTAACTAGTCGACCTCTTAGTTCATAAATATAGTACATATGTAATAGAACACATAAATATCATGAGATCAGTCCAAATATAACAGAATCTTACGTTGTGATCTGGTCAAACCTTGTTAGAGGGGTTGTTCTTGAGAAATCTGGGTTTTCCTGATTTCATCTTGAGGCTGGTGGTCAATGCTAGTTTGACTGTGATTATTTTACACTCCGGTTATGATATAAGTGATATAGTGACTTCACTATGTAGTCTACATACCAGACTTCATCATGAAAACAAAAACATGGCCAAACAAGCAAATAACAGTAAGATTCATGGCCTTAAAACCTTGTCAGACAAAACACGAAAAATTCGGGTTTTAGGACGATCTCTCGTGGCTGATTCAACCATGTTTGACCACCTATAACTTGCAAATTATGCATGATCTGACCCTGTTTCCAGTTCCAGATCATAGAAAACCTGGCATACTATAGATCTATAACATAAAACAACACTAACACTTAACAAATAAAGATCTATAGCCTTTGACATATGGTTGTCAAGCCATTTTTCAAGCATTTCCTAGATTTCTAAAAACTCAAATTTCTAGCATCAAAATGATATGGATCTAGGTTTTGACAACCCGGATCATCAAATGACACCCTCATATACAACTTTAAATAACCAATTACAACAAATAACATGGATCACATGATTTAGGGTTTATACCTTCTTAGCTCAAATCCTTTGATTCTGGTCTCTGATCATTATCTTGATGATCAAGAGGCTTGTTTAGAGACTGAAATACTTCACAAATTCGGATGTTTAAAGAGAGAAGGAGTTGGTGAGAGCTTGGGTGCAAAATAAGTAAAATGCTAGACTTTCTACCTCCTTAACACTTATAATATTTTGATGCAATGAATTTGGCTTACCTAGCTGATGTTGTAGACTGATTTGCTGGAGTTTATAGAGTCACCAAGTCAAATGAGTTGGTCACCAACTCCCATATTTGCTTGTTTTGTAGGTTAGTTAAAAAAATGTGACATAAGGGTATTTTTGTCATTTCCATACAATTTTATTTCTAGAATTGTCATTTATTACAAACCCTTAGGGTTTGACCTTAGGGTTAAAACCTAAAGTTTCCATAATTCACATTTCTAGGATTTCCAAATTAGGGTTTTCGAAATAGAAAATTAACATTTCTAAATTATAATTAAGATTCTCTAAGTATATTAATATTTCTTAATGATAATTCAAGTTTGCTAATTAGGATTAATATTTCCTAATTAATATTGCAAATTTAGCAATTAAATCCACAATTGTACTTTAGGGTTTCTAACAGAATCATTAGGGTTTAAAAATTTGAAACTAGGGTTTGTTAATTAATTAAGCTTTACCCTAATTAATAGCATATGATCATTATAATTATCCTTTAAGTTCCCAGATTAGGGTTTCAAATTACCGTAATCTCAAATTAGGGTTTCCAGAACCGGTTTCTAGGGTTTCTTATCAGTCATTAGTGTTTTCTAATAGAACGTTGACGTTCTTAATATATACTTAGGGTTTGACACTGATAAATTTTATCTGGTCAACCCTTGACCCTTAACCACATTCTGAACACATACATAACCATATACACAGAACATATTCACATATACACTTAATCCTGAATAATTCACCTAAATCCTTCACAGAATTTTGAAATCCTCAAAATTCCTTCCCAAAAACATCAAACGCATACACTTATTTTCTGTCTAGGTCTATTATTTGACCTTAAATTAATCATTTAAGATTTTAATAAATTGTCTAATTTCTCGGGTTGTCACAATAGTCATCATCGAGGATGCTGCTTTAAGTTAATTAAGTAATTAATTCATCATCAATAAATTATCTTTCTCTTTATATTCAAAAAACTTCTTTCCTTACATAGTCTTTGGTCATGGTATTTGGCTCCCCTATACAACACTCATGTTACTGCACCAGGGTTTCAGTGTGTGATGCTTCAGTCTTGGCGTTGCGGCGCCACTCTTAGTACTAGAGGTCGTACAAGCCCACTTCAAGTAACTTCATCATCCTACTGGCTGCTGCCTGCTGGCCTGACCTTAACTCTCTAGGTCGATCATGCTGTGAGAACACGAGCCTCGTAAATTTTTACTGAGACTTTTGCTTGATGAACTTTTCGGGCTCATAAATTGTTCATTTTAAGTCTGAATTCGCTCATTCAAAAGCCATTAGCTCACAAATAACATGAACTAAGTGTTCATGTAAGAATTTTACATTTTCAAATCTATTAAAACGGAATTCACCTTTTAAGTCCGTTTTTACGAAAACGATAAACGTTCGTGAACGTTCATACCTCGTTTCTTCGTTCTAAGTCAGAATTTCACCATTTTCGAGTCTGCAATTCTAAAATGCAAACTTAGACTATTCTCCACCGGAAACTAACATTTTCCGAGTTCAATGCTAACTTTTGACTTTCATTCCGAGAATTTCATGATTTCAACGATTATCGTCTAATCTCGTAAATTCCGCCATAACTTCGTAACTTAAGAATTTTACACTGTTCCAAATGGATTCAATCCGGTGATTCATTATTTATAACCTAAACAATCAAGATGCACATAACCTATGATGGTTTTAAATTTGTCCATCAACAAGCAAATAAACGGTTATTAGTTTTCTTCGCTTAAACTTTTATAACCGCTTATGATTCTTAATTGTTCATGACTTATCAATGTTTTAATTCACTAATAGCTATCCTTATTACTCCGGAAGAGACATGCTCCACAAATTCATACTTCTCTATGAAAAAGAAATAGAAAATGATCATAGACTTAGGTTTATGTATAATACCTTAATGTTCTTCGCGTTCTTGACAAAAGCTTGTATGTTTTGCTTTGGATTGCTCTTGATTATTTGTTAAAGCTCTTTTCTCTCTCTCAATATACTATCTAGAGTTGGTGAAATAATAAAATGAACCAACCTAGCTTCTCTTATATTGGAAAACCTAATGGAGGGCAATTTGGTCATTTGTTCCACCCCCTTACCATTCATTTACTTAGCCACAAAGAAAATGCACTTTACTTGTCCACCAAGTGGACGACCCACCTAGCTCTTTGGGTCACCCATGGGTTTTAACCATCCGATGACCCATCGGTTCGATCCGCGGTTTGGTTTCTTAATTTGGGCCTTAGCATAAATCATTTTGGGCCTATCTTTGGATTGAAATAATATCTTATTGTGCTTGACAAAATCCAAGTCGAATTGGAAAATGACAATGTCCACTTACTAAAGTCCATAAAAACTAATCGTATTTTACTCGTACAATTCTCGTATTCTCTTTGTATAGTATTCATATGATATTCATATTATACATCTTATTAATTTTCATACTATACTTGAATACTAATTTGTATCATACTCGTATATCACCCGTATAATAACCCTAATCATTATATGCATTTCATTTCCTTCTCAGAATTCACTTTCCCTAACCCTTAGGTTTTAAGTCCGCAAGTGAAAACTTTATTTCTCATAGCTGAAATATTATTGGATATTCCATTACGTCTTAAAATTCTATCATTACACGTTTCTTAGATATTCATAATTAATTCCCGAGCAGAAATGGATGAATAGTGATTTTACGAAAAATTTCTCGAAAAACATTTATTTTCGTCTTAGAAATTCAAACACTTTAATTCTACCACATAGCCAGAATCCTAACCACATCCGCACATTCTAGGTCATAGAACGACCTTCAAATATCTTACTCACATAAATAATCAATTAAATTCATTTAATCCACATAATCAAATAAAATTTTAATTTTCATAAAAATCCGATTTTATCGGGCGTTACATTGGATACTTACTGATGCTTGACAAAGTTCACCTTGACTCCAGGGAGTTTAGAGAAACCAGGCCAAATTGTCTCATTTTGTGTGCCAAGCATTCTGAATATCTATAGCCATACAACCTAAGCACAACTAGTTAGCACAGAGGTACGTATGTTGTATACCAACCCTATTAAGATCTTGTATTCAGTAATTACCAAGGGCTGGCTGAAGTTTGAAATTTAATCTACTTCCCTAGCTTGTATTATTGCAGACCAGAATCCCTCACTAATTACCAAAAAAGAACAAATATCTAGGATGCACAAACTGCTATACAAATGACCTAAAACTGCCACCCCCAAGCATATGTAACTATGTCTTCCAATTTTTCCAATAACAACAAATATCTAGGATGCACAACATTTTTACTCTTGGTTGGAAACAAAATAGCACCACACAAGAATAATAGATATGCCTTTGTGTGTTTTACGACATCATCTGGAGTAGCATCACCAGGTACTTCTCCATAACTCTGTCTTAACCAAGGCAAACTTATGCCCCCTTTTATAGCATTGTTCCCACTCATCTACTACAACATGTTGCCCAAAAACCCTTATAGATAGCTTTTGGGATTTTTTTAATTCTCTGTAAGTCAAAGGTTTTCCTAATAGAGGCAACCCAAATAAAAATCGCACATCCTCTAAAGAAATGCTAATCTCTTTATAATTTAAGTGAAACGTATTTGTTTCACTTCTCCAACGTTCAACTATAGTAGATACAAGAGATGCATCAATCTTTGACACTATATCTTGATGACAAAATATACCAAAACCTAATTGTTCCAGCATATATTCTTGTTGTTCAGTCAAGTTCCATTCAGTTAATTTTGCAGACATTTGAAAAATTTCTAACACACCCATATACTACACGTCCAACAACATAAAAACATAAATCGTGACAACATGAATGTTTCTAACAAGTGTTTAACAAAATGAAAGTTGTTACACATTAATAAACTTATAATATTTTACCATAAGCCTGACGATACGTGATTTTCTTGGTCCCATAACACAATAGGATTAGCTGGTCCAGGATTAATATCCATATGTTTCCAAAACATTCATCACAATGTTAAGTATTAAATAATCTATAAAAATCCCCATCAAAAATAGATATGAACAAAATGATTAATATAAACTATAATAAAGTTAATGAACATATATAAAGTAGAATGCGAAGCAGTGATATTTAAACACAGGCAAAGCAGTGTTATTTAATTGTGGAAGTATTACAAGTCCTCTAGACTCTAGAGAATGCAAAGCAATGTTATTCAAACACTGCATATCAGGTTCAGGATTTCAATCCACAAATGAATATCTCTTTGGGCAGATTGATATGCAGATTAAGCTTGTCCCTAAAAATTCTGATGGCACTGTTGTAACCTATTATGTAATCCACCAAATTACTATACAATAACGGTTCATAGTTTCTAAATTTATACTTCTATGAGTTTCTGATTTTTTAGTAAAATAATTATCTAAATAAAACTCCATCCATCCATCCACCAAAGTCAGGTACCTATTTAGCCCATAAGTTTTTCTTTCAGTATATCAAGTTAAAAAATTTACTAATCACATATTATATTAAGTGCAAAAAATTTCTCATTCTCTGTTAATTTTTCACACATTCATCATAATGTATGCATTTAAATACTAGTTATTTTATCATCTCAGTTTCCTAACATTTTGTCTAATACTTCCCCTTTAACATATCAACATATCATCAAAGTGTCAATGCATATCAACATATCAACATATCAACATTAAACATGACCGGAACATGTATTTAATCGAGCCACAAGATGGCCACTCGAACCAGTCTGGGATTATGGGTAACCCATAAAACCCAGCAGACCTCTGAGAGTTATTTTTAGAGCTTGGATCATACAATTATGTGATGTTATGGCTATGGAACTTGTTCATGATTGTAGTGTTACAGTTATACTATAATTATAACCCATCAAGCAGCCCAGAAAACACTTAGATCATAGATCAACTGCTGGTCAAACGTGGTACCTTAACAACTAACATGAAGTTCTAGGCAACTCAAGAACATGCCCAAGAACACTTTTAGCGACGCTTGTGTCACCTAACCTTTAGCGACAGATAAATTATAAATTATTTTAATTAATAAATTGAAATATTTAGTTTTTAATTATTAAAAATACATAATAAATTATTAAAAATTATTTTAAAGCCTGAAAAATATTTTTTAATTATTTTGAGTATATTTCAAAAATATTTAATATTTTTGGAATATAAAGGTATCTATTTATTTAATTATAATATTAAATAAATTATTTACAAATGGTTTTAATTCATGAAAAATCATGAAAAATTATATTATGATATTAGAAAATATTTTAAGTTATTTTTGATGACTTTTAATATTTTGTGATGAATTTCATTAATAATTTATTATTAATGGTAATTAATTTATTTAATAAATATATTAAATAAATTATAAAAAAATAAATTAATTATTTAAAATTAATTAAAAATGATTTAAGTGTTATAAAAATATTTTAAGTTATAAAATATAACTTTTGATATTTTGACATAAAAATATTAATATTTTAATTTTAATATCAATTATCGGATAATGGATTTAAGTGTTTAAAAATTATATAAATATGATTTTAAAGTAGTAAAATACTTTTGTGATATTATAATTATATTATAATATTATGTTATGATTTTCATTAATATTTAACATTAAATAAATATCAATGATTAAGGAATTATGTGGTATTTATATAATATGAATGGTATTAATTATCTGAAAAATTATTTCAAGCCTATGAATAATGTTTTGACTGATAAGAAAATTATCTAAGATAATTGTTAAGTGTTTAGGCAGAGTTTAGTTGAACTTAAACTCGAGTATTGTCCGAATAGACCGCCAGATGATAGAATTGTGTCGGTTTCAAGTCAGACTGAAATAGTTTGACTTGATACCAAGTCTTATGTGTGTTGTAGACTGATAGAGTTATGTGTTATGTGTTTAGGATATTATATGTTTATATATATAATAGTATTATATTGTGTTGATATTATTCTAATATTGGAGATCTATATTACTAATATTAGGTCTTCAGATAAAGAGATATAAATTGCGTAGCGGTAATCAACGGTTCAGGCAAGTTTAATTTAACTCTTTCAATCATGATATATCCTTAAATTATATTTAAACTTGATGGGCAACTTTCATGCTAACCCTTGCTATATCATGATAAACATTGTAGATAAGGCGAATGCGTTCGGATACAGGAAACGGATAAAGCCAAGTTCAGCTTGGGTTAAAATGTGCGGCTAGTTTGTAATAGTATAATTTGATAATAATGATATATGTTAGATAATTTATGATTTGTGTATTAAGTGAAGGTTTTCGACCTTGGGGTAATGTGTAAAGTGTATTATATAAACAATTTATGTTTATATCTTCCGCAATTAGTTATAGAAATGGTATACCAGATCTGTGGTGATTAGGACCCGAATTTGGGGCTACTACAGTTGGTATCAAAGTTGTTGGTTATGAAGCTTAGGTAGGAATACCTGAGACCAATAACCGCAGTGATTAGGATAAGATCTAACTCACATAGAGTTAGTTGGTCGATAAGATTCATAGCCGAATCTCGATGAGTTGTTAAGACACAGAGTTCCCTAACTCTGATAATAAAGTTGAACAGTAATGGTGGATAGATCGAGTCTAGAAGACTGAAAGTTAGGGATAGGAGATCGTAAAACAAAACGATCAAGATATAGAAATTAATCGTAATATATATGATGAGATCACCCCATGATCAGATAAGGTTATATTATGGAGAAGGATCAAGCGAATGATTGAAAAGTTTACAACAAGATGCTGTGTGTAAGTTGTACTATGAAATTATACTAAGAAAACTTATGAAAGAGTTATGAATTATGAATACGGATTAAATAAAATTTATATTGAGAAGGGGGTTAAGATTAGGTGGGGATTTCAATTGAGGACTCATGTCGGCAGCTGAGTTGTATGATTCCTTGTATGGGCGGGGAATTATACTTGGTGTAAAAACTACTTAGTATCTAGCATTGATAATCATTGAAATGTTGTGTCGTGTTATTTCCTATATGCATGTTAATAGGGTGATTCCTTTCTCATGTGTATAACACATAGATAGGTCATAGGTAGAGAATATAGGATTAAGTACGAGTTCTTAAAACTCATACTTATGTGACATTCTTGACTCATTGTTTGCTGGGCAACTTTCATGCTCACTCTTGCTATATCATGATAAACATTGCATATAAGGCGAATGCGTTCGGATACAGGAAAAGGATAAAGCCAAGTTCAACTTAGGTTAAAATGTGCGGCTAGTTTGTGATCTAATGGGTTAAAAATTTTAATCATAAATTGGCTCCAAAAATCTTTCTATCGCCCTAATTTTGTGAGAAAAAAAATATAAATTGTGAAGGATGTTTCTTTCGCTAATAACTATATTGTCACTATACTTTTTTCTTTCACTGTTCCTTCGCTAAACAACTCTTCATGTGAAGGAATAAATTCCTTCACAAAATTTCCTTCGCTAGAGGTCATTTTTTGTGTAGTGTCAAATCAAAGCCTACATAACTAAGAAATAGATCCCTAACATAAAACACCATAAACATCTAACACAGACGAATCTAAAGGCACTAACATATGACTGTCATACCATTTTCCAACTTTTTCCCAGATTTCTAAAAACTCAAATTTTGAGCACTTTGATGTTATGGATCTGGGATTTAACAACCCAGATCACTAAATGACATGTTATTACACAACTTTAAACAATAAATTACAACATATAACATAAGATCACATGTTTAAAATTTAGGGTTTATACAACTTTGATGATTGATCTTGAATCTGATCCTTGAAGTTTGTTCTTGGCTTGCTAGAGATCATGTTAGAGACTGAGTTACATAATATTTTCGTGGGTCTAAACAGAAAAAATGTTGGTTGAGTGTTTGGTGACCAAATAGCTAATTTTGTGAACTTCTCTCTCTCTAATTCTATATGTATATATTGGTACAATGTACTATCTGATAAGGAGGCTGAATGTTGTGAATTTAAGTCACATGGGGTGGTTAGAGTTGGTGAATAACTCTCAATTTGCCAAGATTTGCAAGCTACCTCATAAATAATGCAATAAGGGTATTTTGGTCATTTTTATTTTTTTTAATGGCATATTTATCAATTGTCCAAACCCTTAAGGTTTAGGTTTTAACCCTTAGGGTTTAGGGTTTAACCCTTTAGATTTTAAAATAAATTCTAGCATTTCCAAATTAGGTTTTCAAAATAAAAAATTAATATTTATAAATTATGATTAGGATTCTATAATTATATTAAAATTTTCCTAATCATAATCCAAGCTTCATTAATTAGGTATATTATTTCTTAATTAAATTTGCTAATTTAGCGACTAGGTTCATAATTGTACATAAGGGTTTATAACCCAAGAATTAGGGTTTTAAATAGAAAAATAATCTTTCTAATTTAGAAATTAGGTTTCCGATTATATTAGGGTTTTCTAATTACTTATAACTTGAAAATTAGGATTAATGTTTCCTAATTAACATTAAAGTTATTAAATTAACAATTAGGTTTTCCCTAATTATAAATTAGGGTTTCTATCCAGAAATTAGGTTTTTCTAAATTAATTAGGGTTATCCCTAATTAGGTTATTATTAATAACGTTTAAACCTTATACTAACATTTGCATCACCAAATTAGGGTTTTTAATTTCCAAATTTGGGTTTCGGAGTCCCGAAACTGAAATTAGGGTATCTAGAACCGGTTTCAAGGGTTTCTTATCAAACGTTAGGATTTTCTAACAGAACATTGAAGTTCTTAATATAATATTATGGTTTGAAACTGATAAAATTTATCTGGTCAACCCTTGACCCTTAACCACATACTGTACACATATAATATCATATTCACGTATACACTTAATTCTGAATAATTCACTAAAATCCTTCACAGAATTTTGAAATCCTCAAAATTCCTTCCCAAAAATATCAAACGCATACACTTACTTTCTGTCTAGGTCTATTATTTGACCTTAAATCCATCATTTAAAATTTTAATAAATTGTCTAATTTCTCAAGTTGTCATACTTATCCGATAATTAACAAATTTATTGTCAATTAAACTTGGTCTCAAAGCTACAATATTATTTTAGTTTAGTCAAATATAATTCATAATATTTTTCGAAGCTTTTAATAATTTTCAAACAATTATTATATTTTATAATAATTTGTCAAACTTTGGAATCATTTTTAAATGATTTAAATTCGAATAATCCCATCATCATTAATACTTATATAACATTAAAATATTAATGAAACACTTGAAAAAATATTAAAGTTATTAGTAATAACTCGGGATATTTTTAAATCACCAATATTCTCCTTAAATGATTTTAAAACAATTTAAAATCATTTTTAACAATTATAATTAATATTTAAATATTAATTTATTTCTCCTTAAAATATTAAAAGTCATATTTTATAACTTCAAATATTTTTAAATCACTTATCTCATTTTAAATGATTTTTAAATCAATAAAACAAATTTTAACTCATTTATTTAATATAATAATTAAATAAATATAGTATCATTAATATTAAATTATTAATGAAATTTACCTCAAAAAATATTATAAGTTACATTTTATAACTCCAAATATTTTAAGCACTTTATTCTCATTTAAAATGATTTTTATAATATTAAAATTATTTTCCACTAATTTATTTAATATACTTATTAAATAAATTAAATATCATTAATATCCAAATAAATATAAATATTAATGAAAATATGTCAAATTATCAAAAGTTAATTTTCATAATTTAAAATAATTTTTAAAACTCATTTTGAAATTTTTAGAAATTATTTTGTATTTTTAATCATTTTCTAGAAATTAATATAATTAATTTTATGAAAACCGTCGCTAAAGCCTTTAGCGACACTAACTATCGTTGTTGGTGTTATTGAGCCTCAAGAACACTGACAAGCAGTCTCAAGGTGTCACCTTTGTCTACCTTTAATTCTCAGTCCATGTATGTTCTGGGCTAGCTAAGACACAGATCTTGCAGTATTGATGTAATACTACATGATCCAACCATCATCAAGATCATACAACAACACACCATGGAGATCTGAGCCTTCAAAGTTACTATCGGAACGTTTCTGGGTTTTCTAGGTTGCCTAGAAACCTAGTTAGTTCCATGTAGGCACTTTCTAGCTCGATTAACTTAGGGTTCTGGTCATTAGGTAAGTCTAATTACATCACAATCACAAGATTTGAGCCGCTCAAACCTTGTCAGAAAACTTGTTCTTGAGTTTTCTAGAAATTTCAGAAACTCAAAGTCATGCTCAGATATCTTACTTTGACCATCCTCTACTTTAATCTTGTTTATTATTTAAGGGATCTAATGTGACGCCCCCAAATTCAGGTAGTTGAAACCCAAACTCGGTGCTTGACGATATCATTTCTATGAGCGGAATAATACTAATAATAATAATAATAATATAAATACCAAACTTGATTTACATATCAGAGTCTAATCCCAAGTACACAACCTTTAAACATTCATTACAATACATGATAGATAATAAATATCATCCTTATCTTAATAAAGTCAAACTATTACATAATATAACACTAACTTATTATTCAACCTTTCCTTTCCCTTTGTTCTTAGCCGAGCCTTCTGGTTGTTCACACTTAGATAAAAATATTTGAATTAAGCAAGGATGAGCATTTGATTTCCCAGCAAGTAATAGCAACAATAAATATTAGCTGAAATGATTAAATGTTTTCTTTGAACGACACTTCTACAACGAATCAACAATTGTGAAGTAAGCTGAACCAATAAAAAACAACATATCTTTTCAATTTCAAATTTTCGAAACTACGTACTAACTATAAATGAGGATCAGTCGACAGATTATGAACATTGTTTTCTATTTTCGAAAAGGTTAAACAGAACTTCATCTGTAAACCGTCATAACTTACAAGCACGGGGGTGATCAGCACGTTATGCCTTGTATTGATCAATACTACATATTTTAACGATATTTTTGTCCAGCATATCCGCCATAGGTGCATAAAACTTTCCCAGATTAGGGATGTTCATACTAATCTAAAATCCGGACCAAAACAATTTGGTTGGATACAATAAAGTTATATCTTGTTCAACAATATTTTTAAATCTGTATCTAGCTGAATCAAATAGCTAAGACGGCTTTTAAGTCAATGTATACATACTGAAAACTAATAAGTATGTACCAACATGTGATAAAGTATAATGATTATCCAAGTGAGGTCACTTGTATAACCATGCTTAGAAATTAACGAACAAAATATATATCTTGATTATTAATAACAGAATTAAGGAACTTGAACAACAGATTATAATCTAGTAACTTAATTATATAGAATCATTGCATAAGTATATACAAAGGTTAAGATATTTGAACGATGAAAAAGAATTGTTCCGATATTAGCTTACATATGTCCATTGCATAAAGTAAATGCAAAGTTAAGATACTTGCCTTGTCTGTTGTGTACAGTTATGTAACTTAGTTTTATCTTTTATATCAAGCCATATCATTAATAAGATCATTTATTCGATTAGAATAATATATCATAACACATAGTACTGCTATTTGTAGTCAACACATAACCTAATCACATTGCCACATATGTTTAGCAGTCATTGGATCACAAATAAACACGTATACAGACAATTTATATAAGTCTAGATCAATTTCTAAAACATGTCGGTGTAATGACGGCTTTATCGGGTAATTATCGGGCCTAAGACTGTATCCTGAAGTTTAATATCAATTTGGATAACTTAAATATCAGTCATATTATTTTTAAATAACTTATAATAATTTTTAATTAATTATTATAATTTATCATGATTTTTCAAACACCGGAATCATTATTAAATGATTTAAATATTAAATAATTCTATTATCATTAATATTTAATTAATATTAAACTATTAATGAAACCATTGCCAAAATATTAAAGTTATTTATAATAACTCAAAATATTTTAAAGTATTAATATTACCACGAAATGATTTTTAAAATAATTAAAATAATTTTTAAATAATTACCATTAATACTTAAATATTATGCATTATTTATCAAAATAATAAAAGTCATTAATTATAAATTAAAATATTTTTAATTCATTAATATCCCTTTTAAATGATTTTAAATAAATAAAATTATTTTTAAATTATTATTTTAATACAATTAATAAATAATTCTAATATCATTAATATTAAATTATTAATAAAATTATCCTTTAAATATTAAAAGTTATATTTTATAACTTTAAATATTTTTAAACACTTTATTTTCATTTAAAATGATTTTTATAATTTTTCAAATCATTTTAATTAATTTATTTTATATAATTATTAAATAAATCTAAATATCATTAATATTAAATAATTAATGAAATTTAGCTTTAGATATTAAAAGTTATATTATATAACTTAAAATATTTTTAAATACCTTATTATCATTTAAAATGATTTTTAATATAATAAAATAAGTTTTATTTAATTTATTTAATACATTTATTAAGTAATCTAAATTCCAATAATATTCAAATAATTACTATTTTTTATGAAAAATATGCCAAATTATTAAAATTAATTTTTATAACTTAAATTAATTTTTAAAATTATTTTTGTAATTTTAGAAATTAATTTCTATTTTTAAATGATTTTTGGAAAATAAATTAAATAAAATTAAAAAGTCTATCGCTATAGCCTTTAGTGACAAAAACTGTAGCTGTGACAACCCGAGAAATTAAAAAAATTTTAAAAATATTAAATGATTGATTTAAGGTCAAATAATAGATATAGACAGAAAATAAGTGTATGCGTTTAATATTTTTGGGAAGGAATTTTGAGGATTTTCAAAATTCTGTGAAGGATTTAGGTGAATTATTCAGGATAAAGTGTATACGTGAATATGTTCTATGTATATGGTTATGTATGTGTTCAGAATGTGGTTAAGGGTCAAGGGTTGACTAGATAAATTTTATCAGTGTCAAACCCTAGTATTATATTATGAACGTCAATGTTCAGTTAGAAAACCCTAATGTCTGATAAGAAACCGTAGAAACCAGTTCCTGAAACCCTAAATTCAGTTCCGTGAATTTAAATCCCTAATTCGGTATATTGAAACCCTAAATTGGGTATTTAAGTACAACGTATACGATTTTTGTGTATTAATCACAAACCTAATTAGGGATAACCCTAATTAATTAATTAGAAATTCTCATAATTAGAAACCCTAATTATTAGGAACCCTAATTTGTAAATGTGAAACCTTAATTGGTAATTAGGTAATTTTAATTTTTAATTAGGAACTATTAATCCTAATTTTTTGAAGTCCTAATGTGATTAGGAAGTTATAATATAATTAGGAAGCCCTAATTATAATTTAGAAATCGCGATTTTCTATTTTAAAATCTAATTAGAAAATCATAGAATTTTAGTTTGCTAAAATCATTAGGGTTAAACCCTAAACCCTATAGGGCTAAACACTAAACCCTAAAAGTTGGATCAAATGACAATTTTAGAATTAAAATTATATGGAAATGACCATTTTGCCCCTTTTGCAATACCAAAATGAGTTGGTAAGTAGGTCTTGACTTATTATGGGTTATTCACCAACCCTAGACCTAACCCTAGCTTAGCATGTGACTAAAAACACAATACATTAACCATATTCATTGTATTCCTTGTTTATAAAAGATTAAACTGAGAGAAAACTCACTTTACTTTCCTTACTAGCCAAAGCCATCCTCTCTCTCTAAATTCGAAATTGAGAGTGGAAGGGAGTGAGAAGATGAGCTATGATCAAGTAATAGCAAGCCAAGATCAGATCTCAAAGTCAGAGATCAAAGATCAAGATTGAAAGGTATAAGAACCCTAACTTAGAAATCCTTAGATCTGATGTTTGATGTTGAAATTTGTTGGATAGATATGTGTAATAAGGTGTCATTTAGTGATCTGGGTTACTAGAACCCAGATCCATAGCATCAATGTGCTCAAAATTAAAGATTTAGCAAATCTGGAAAAGTTGGGAAAAGTTGTCTGACAGCCATATGTCAGACCTCTTAGATCTGTGTGTGTTTACTTTTTGGTGTATTTTTTGTTATAGATCGGTTCTTTGTTGTTAGGGCTTTGATCTGAGTCTTGAATCGAGCTCAGATCATGTATAGATTGCAAGATATGATCGGTCAAGGTCCATTGACCAAGCACGAAAAGTTGAATCTGGGCAACCTAAAAATTTTTAGGTTGTCTGACAAGACTTTTAGGACCACTGATCTTGCTGTATATTAATGTTTTGGCCAAGTTGTCGTTTTGTAGTTGTAGCCTGGAATGTAAGCTACATACTAAAGTCATTAGATCACCATGATCGTGCTCAGAATCATAGAAATGTGTGGTCAAAAAGCCTTTGACCAAATGGTTCAAGAACATTTCTGGAAAACCCAGAAATGTTCAAGAACAGTTCTTGACCATAGTTTGACCGGCTTGAATCTTGTGCATTTGTTGTATTTATATAATATAAATACGAGTTTAGTGATTGAAAAATTATGATAAATGGTATTAATTATCTGAAAATTATTTCAAGCCTATGAATAATATTTTGACTGATAAGAAAATTATATAAGATAATTGTTAAGTATTTAGGCAGAGTTTAATTGAACTTAAACTCGAGTATTGTCCGACTAGACTACCAGATGATAGAATTGTGTCGGCTTCAAGTCAGACTGAAATAGTTTGACTTGATACCAAGTCTTATGTGTGTTGTAGACTGATAGGGTTATGTGTTATGTATTTAGGTTATTCTATGTTTATATATATAATAGTATTATATTGTGTTGATATTATTCTAATATTGGAGATCTATATTACTAATATTAGGTCTTCGGATAAAGCGATATAAATTACGTAGCATTAATCAACGGCTCAGACAAGTTTTACTTAACTCTACTAAGAGTTGTTTCGTTCAGATATGCTTATGGTTAATCATTGCTGATTTCCATGTATAAGTGTACTCTGTACATATTGCATGTATAAGTCAGGTATGAAAGGTTGATCACCTTCATTACAAGTTGGTCCAGATATATTTGTTCATGTTTAATACTTGTTCAGTCAAAAGTTTGTTCGTGCTAGTTCTCAATTATATTGATGAATTATAGTCAGCTTATTATTTAGACTTTTTCAATCATGATATATCCTTAAATTATATTTAAACTTGCTGGGCAACTTTCATGCTCACCCTTGCTATATCATGATAAACATTGCAGATAAGGCGAATGCGTTCGGATACAGGAAAAGGATAAAGCCAAGTTCAGCTTGGGTTAAAATGTGCGGCTAGTTTGTAATAGTATAGTTTGATAATAATGATATATGTTAGATAGTTTATGATTTGTGTATTAAGTGAAGGTTTTCGACCTTGGGGTAATGTGTAAAGTGTATTGTATAAATAATTTATGTTTATATCTTCCACAATTAGTTATAGAAATAGTATACCAGATCTATGGTGATTAGGACCCGGATTTAGGGCTACTACAGTTGGTATCAAAGTTGTTGGTTATGAAGCATAGGTAGGAATACCTAAAACCAATAACCGCAGTGATTAGGATAAGATCTAACTTACATAGAGTTAGTTGGTCGGTAAGATTCAAAGACGAATCTCGACGAGTTGTTAAGACACAGAGTTCCCTAACTCTGATAATAAAGTTGAACAGTAATGGTGGATAGATCGAGTCTAAAAGACTAAAAGTCAGGGATAGGAGATCGTAAAACAAAAAGATCAAGATATTGAAATGAATCGTAATATATACGATGAGATCACCCCATGATCTGATAAGGTTATGGTATGGTGAAGGATCAAGCGAATGATTGAAAAGTTTACAACAAGATGCTGTGTGTAAGTTGTACTATAAAATTGTACTAAGAAAACTCATGAAATAGTTATGAATTATGAATACGGATTAAATGAAATTCGTATTGAGAATGGGGTTAAGATTAGGTGGGGATTTCAATTGAGGACTTATGTCGGCAACTGAGTTGTAAGATTCCTTTTATGGGTGGGGAATTATACTTGGTGTAAAAATTAATTAGTATCTGACATCGATAATCATTGAAATGTTGTGTCGCGCTAGTTTCTATATGCATGTTAAGAGGGTGATTCCTTTCTCATGTGTATAACAGATAGATAGGTCATAGGTAGAGAATATAGGATTAAGTACTAGTTCTTAAAACTCATACTTATGTGACATTCTTGACTCATAGTTATATGAGTTATTTATGAAACCCTCAGGGAATGGACGCCAAAGGTCTGACTAGGGTAAATTCTCAAACTCATATAATTTTGGCAAGCTTATGAGCTCATAAGTGTGGTTTGACGAACTGGGTATAGTTGTGTGTGAATAGAGTATTGAGGATTATAGGAATAGATAGACTGTTTAAGAAAATGATTGTTAGTGGAGACATAAGTTTTACAAAACTCCTGGCTATGCTAGACTTCAAAATTTTGACATCAAGCTAAATACGCACTATGTGCTTTTAAAAAAAATGTAGACTCGTAATCATTTTTGAAACGGTTTAAAGTATAGTCTGTGCTACTTATTTCGACTAGACGCAAATGATTTGAAATATCAAAAGTTATTTTATTTATCACTCATGTACCATGTAACCTGGTGCAGAGATGATAAAAAGGTGATGGAGTTGTAAATACATGAATACTTAGTGTGAATGTGATCTAAAATCATTTTTCCACTAATGTATGATGTGTTATGACGAAGTCATACAATGACGACATCCTCAAACGGACTGTTAATACAGTACGGCATCATGACGTCATTCTCGAAAATGTTTTCAAAATTTTAATTTGCCAACGTGGTTTGGCTACACCTAAATAATTCGATTGAATTGAATTATTGATATGAGTCTACGCTATTCGATTCAGCTAGACTAATGTTTATGAAAACTCTAAGTGTTCATTGAAAGAAATTTCCCGAACCAAATTCTTTTGGTGCAGAATCCTATGATAAGACTGAGGTGAACTATGTTGTTTGGATAAATAATCCAATCAAGTAGCGTAAATATTCGCTAGACATGATAAATACATTATGCATGCATGACGTAAGAGTACGATAGGCTAATCACCTAAAGTACTAACAATGGTAGTTTACCTTCTTCATGATTGTAAACATACCAAGTAATGTATTGTTTTGCGGTATAAATACCGTTAAAACTATGTGTTCATGGTCTATATGACCCCTCAGCATAATTTGAAAACTTTTACTCTTGTGAGTGGTGTATTGGGTAGCATGTGATGATGTGTGAATGGTGTAAGCTGTATGGTGTAAGGTGTAAAGTGAATTTCGAGGACGAAATTCTTAGAAGAAGGGGTGAATGTGACAACCCGAGAAATTAGAAAATTTTTATAAATCTTGAATGATTGATTTAAGGTCAAATAATAGACCTAGACAGAAAATAAGTGTATGCGTTTTATATTTTTAGGAAGGAATTTTGAGAATTTCAAAATTCTACGAAGGATTTAGGTGAATTATTCAGGATTAAGTGTATACGTGAATATGTTCTGTATATATGGTTATGTATGTGTTCAGACTGTGGTTAAGGGTCAAGGGTTGACCAGATAAATTTTATCAGTGTCAAACCCTTGTATTATATTATGAACATCAACGTTCAGTTAGAAAACCCTAATGTCTAATAAGAAACCCTAGAAACCAGTTCCTGAAACCCTAAGTTCAGTTCCGTGAATTTATATCCCTAACTCGGTATATTGAAACCCTAAATTGGGGATTTAAGTACAACGTATACGATTTTTGTGTATTAATCACAAACCTAATTAGGGATAACCCTAATTAATTAATTAGAAATTCTAATAATTAGAAACCCTAATTATTAGGAACCCTAATTTGTAAATGTGAAACCTTAATTGGTAATTAGGTAATTTTAATTTTTAATTAGGAAATATTAATCCTAATTTTTTTAAGTCCTAATGTGATTAGGAAGTTATAATATAATTAGGAAGCCCTAATTATAATTTAGAAATCATGATTTTCTATTTTAAAATCTAATTAGAAAGCCTTAGAATTTTAGTTTGCTAAAATCTTTAGGGTTAAACCCTAAACCTTAAAGGGCTAAACACTAAACCCTAAGGGTTGGATCAAATGATAATTTTAGAATTAAAATTATATGGAAATGACCATTTTGCCCCTTTTGCAATACCAAAATGAGTTGGTAAGTAGGTCTTGACTTATTGTGGGTTGTTCACCAACCCTAGACCTAACCCTAGCTTAGCATGTGACTAAAAACACAATACATCAAACATATTCATTTTATTCCTAGTTTATAAAAGATTAAACTGAGAGAAAACTCAGTTTACTTTCCTTACTAGCCAAAGCCATCCTCTCTCTCTAAATTCAAAATTAAGAGTGGAAGGGAGTGAGAAGATGAGCTATGATCAAGTAATAGCAAGCCAAGATCAGATCTCAAAGTCAGAAATCAAAGATCAAGATTGAAAGGTATAAAAACCCTAACTTAGAAATCCTTAGATCTAATGTTTGATGTTGTAATTTTTTGGATAGATATGTGTAATAAGGTGTCATTTAGTTATCTGGGTTGCTAGAACCCAGATCCATAGCATCAATGTGCTTGAAATGAAAGATTTAGCAAATCTGGAAAAGTTGGGAAAAGTTGTCTGACATCCATATGTCAGACCTCTTAGATCTGTGTGTGTTTGCTTTTTGGTGTATTTTTTGTTATAGATATGTTCTTTGTTGTTAGGGCTTTGATCTGAGACTTGAATCAAGATCAGATCATGTATAGATTGAAAGATATGATCGGTCAAAGTCCATTGACCAAGCACGAAACGTTGAATCTGGGCAACCCAGAAGTTTTTAGGTTGTCTGACAAGACTTTTAGGACAACTGATCTTGCTGTATATTAATGTTTTGGCCAAGTTGTCATTTTGAAGTTGTAGCCTGGAATGTAAGCTACATACTAAAGTCGTTAGATCACTATGATCTTGCTCAGAATCATAGAAATGTGCGGTCAAAAAGTCGTTGATCAAACTGTTCAAGAACATTTCTATAAAAACCCAAAAATGTTCAAGAACAGTTCTTGACCAATAGTTTGACCGGCTTGAATCTTGTGCATCTGTTTTTTTTAAGATGATCTGGTGATTTGTTGTTATACCTTGACATAACTAATATAGATTTGAACCTTAATATCACATGAAACATGACCGGAACATGTATTTAATCGAGCCACAAGATGGCCACTCGAAACTGTCTGGGATTCTAGGTAAATGTAGCGCCCCCAAATCCGGGTATCTTCCAATCCGACAGATAGTGCTATACTGTACTAACATTCATACATTTATTCAATTGAAAAGCCTCAAAAGAACGAACATCTCTTCTATATTATCAAAATAATATTTACATTGTCCCAAGTTCTAAACCCATTTCAAAGGTTCATTGTCATAATATTAATAACATTACAATAATAACCTATACTATTACATAGACAGATTAATGATCTGCCTTAGCTTTTCCTTTATCCTTATTCGATCCTTCGGGACATTTAGTCTTAGCTCCATTCATATGGTTCCAGCAAGAGTGAGCATAACTAGCTCAGCAAGTATGACAATTTCAATAACAACATGCTTGACACATACGAATCGTATATCTTCAATAACTGAACAATAGTTATGAAGTACCATTCATGATTCAAAATAGCACGTCATCTTTCTTTCAAAATTCTTTACAATAATAACAATATTCAGCAAAACATTCACTCCGGTCTAGCCAAAGAAATTGGCTTTAACTTCCTTGAATATAAATTCATGCGTAAGAATACATGAACTTCAAAAACTTGTTCAGATTGAACTGAGACAAGAGTTAGAATACTTTCTTTTAGCGTCTGCTACGGTATAAATACTTTACGTTCAAGTCTTTCAAGTCTCTATAATACATGATCACATAATGCCTCACATTAGGTCATATATAACCAAGTATGTATATGACTACATCTTACCCTTCATCTCAATCTAATTGTGTATTAGATTCATTTACTATTCGTTCCGGTTCATCATTATAATTACATTCATTTGACTAGGTTATCTCAAACTTTATACAACATCCTTAAGGTTTAACAATGTTTAAACAATGTTACTTTATGTTACTTAAAGTATGTTTACTCATCATTTGGTTTAGGGGTTGAAATATGGCCAACTCTGTCTTGAGAAATTTTTTCAAACTTTAAATTTTGTGAACTTTTCGGACGCATAACTTCTTCATTATAAGTCTGAATTGGCTCGTTCAAAAGCCTACGGTTCACAAATTACGTAATCTATGCGTTCATGCAAAAATTTTATCTATTTGACTTTGTTTACTAAAAATTCACCTATTGGTTCATTTTAACGTAAACGATAAACGTTCATGAACGTTCAATGCTCGTTTCTTCGTTATAAGTCGGAATTCAATCATTCTCGAGTCCGTAACTCTAAAATGACGAATATGACTTGTCTCCATTAGAAAATATTACTTCCGATTTCAAACTCAAAATTTGACTTCTAATCCGGGAATTTCACGAATTCGACGATTATCGTCTAATCGTGCGATTTTCGAAAAATCTTCATTACTTAGAATTTGTTCATTATTTCACTTTCATTCATTCATTCTATGCACACATCCATAAACCTAATACAACAACTTATTTTCATTGTTGGATTTTGACTTTATTCATTCATGAGCTTATAACTTATTCCATTATAAACTACTTATAGCTTCATTGATCATAACTTAAGAAAGTTATAGTCTTTTAATCACCATGCATATATGTTTTCACATATAGTTTTATTCATGTATAGATGATTCATATACATACAAATTCTTTACTTCCATTAATAAAATCATTATAAGTTCATAATACTTTCAAATAAGTTTATAACTTATGCTAGCTTAAATGACTTATTACCAACTTATGTGGCTTAAGTTCATTACTTCCACATTCTTCTTACTTCTTAACATCCATGTTCCTTAATTCATCTTTGCTTATCAACCTATCATGAATAGAGATAGAAGATAATTTAGAGAAGAAGTCTTACTTTAGAAGTCTTGGTAAGTAGCTTCTTCTTCTTCTTCTTGCTTATGGAAGTGACTTATTTGTAACTTAAACTCTCTACCAATTAAGCACTTTGTAAGTGTTGGATTATTTAAACAAGTGCTAAATGGCTTGCCAACCTTCCCTATTTATAGAACTTACAAAGTTAGGGCAATTTAGTCATTAAACCCACACACCTCCTTAAGCCACCTCCTTACTATTCATTACTTGGCTAACACAAAACTTATCCTTTGCTTGGCCATTAATTCTTTTACTTGGTCATTACATTAACTTGATCACCACACATTTAACTTCGTTACTACTTATTAATCTTGGTTACCACACTAACTTGGTCACCACTTATCTTGGTCATTACACATTAACCATATTAATATGGTTTGCCCCATGGTTCAAACAATTCATTGGACTTTAGTTTAGACTTAGATTAACCTACCTTTTGGGCTTGCATTAATAAACATTAACTTGTTTATTAATTAACATTGGGACTTAACATTTAATTTACTTGGGCTTGTACCAATTGTTAACCAATCTTCCAAGTCCATTAACATTGCTTAATACATATACATATTGTCTATGTATTATTCTCGTATTATACTTCGTATACAACTTCGTTATATACGATATTCCATTCTTCATACAAACTGGTATAATACTTCGTATTATACTCATTTTCATTCCCTTGTACAATACCTATGTATCATACAATTAATACTTACTTACTAATACTTCGCTCTCCTTAATATTCACGAATTAAGTCCGCAAGCGAAATACTATGTTTTCCATAACTAGATTATTATTACATAATCCGTCTTACTTTGATATTCTATCATTACGTATTTCTCGGAAGTTCAAAAATAATTCCTGAGCAAATACCGATGAATAGTGTTTTTCGGAAAATTTCTCAGAAAACTTTTATTTTCGTCTTATAAATTCAAACACTTTAATTCCTTCACGTAGCTCAAATATTACGACATTCCAACATTAATAGGTTATAGAATGACAACCATCTTGATATCACAAATAATATGATTTTATTATTATTTAATTTAATAAAATCATTTTACATTAAAATTCGAATTTCTCGGTCGTTACATTCTTCCCCCCTTATAAAGATTCTGTCCCCAGAATCTCGTCTTACTTTAATCAAATAGATGAGGAAAATTTTTCTTCATCTTTTCTTCTAATTCCCACGTTGCTTCTTCGGCATCGTAGTTTTTCCATAATACCTTTACTAACGGTATTACTTTGTTCCACAGAACTTGTTCTTTTCTATTAATGATTTGAATCGGCGATTCTTCATAGGTTAAGTCCTTCTCAATATGAATCGGCTCATATTCGATTACGTGCTTATAATCCGGCTTATAAGGACGTAATACAGATACATGAAACACGTTATGTATTCTTTCTAGGTCTGGAGGTAATGCTATCATATAAGCTACCTCTCCCACCCTTTTTAATACCTCAAAAGGTCCTATAAACCTTGGACTTAACTTCCCTATCTTTCCAAAGTGCATCTTTCCTTTCCAGGGAGATACCTTTAGAAATACATACGAGCCTACTTCAAACTCTCGATTTAATCTATGCGAGTCCGCATATTTCTTCTGTCTGTCTTGAGCTATAACAAGACGCATCCGAATTAACTTTATTACATCCGCTGTCTGTTTCACCAATTCTGGTCCTAGCGTCCGGCGTTCTCCCACTTCATCCCAATACAATGGTGTTCTGCACCTTCTTCCGTACAAATCTTCATAAGGCGGCATGCGTGTGCTTGCATGATAACTGTTGTTATACGTAAACTCTACAAGTGGTAGGTGATCATCCCAACTACCCTTGAAATCTATGACGCAAGACCTTAACATGTCTTCTAACGTCTAAATTGTCCTCTCGCTCTGCCCATCAGTTTGTGGATGATAAGTTGTGCTTAACTTCAACTGTGTTCCCAGCTGTTCTTGCAAACTTCTCTAGAAGTTTGATGTGAATCATGAATCACGATCTGACACAATCAATACTAGTACTCCGTGTTTGGAAATAATTTCCTTGACATAAAGCTTAGCTAACTGGTCTAAGTTATACTTGACCCTAATTGGTAAGAAGTTAGCCGATTTCGTCAACCGGTCAACTATTACCCAAATTGAATCGTACCCTTTGGTTGTTGTCGGAAGTCCCACCACGAAGTCCATCGTGATATGCTCTCCAATGACTGTAACAAGCCACTTGGTCTTTGATGTTCAGCATTAACTTTTTAACAAGTTAAGCATCTACTCACATATTCAGCTATTTCTCTCTTCATGTTCGGCCACCAAAAACTCTGTCGAAGGTCTTGATACATCTTAGTGCTACCAGGATGTATCGAGTACCTTGAACTATGAACTTCTTGTAACACTTGCTCCTTTAATTCCGTCTCATTCGGAACCCAAATTCTTCCTTCAAATCTTAATAATCCCGCATTATCAAGACTATACCTAGTATCTTCCTTATCAGATATCCGCTTCTTCATTTGGTTACACTCATTAGTCTTGAGTTGTACCTCCTTGACTCTCTCTACAACGGTAGATTGCATCTCCATCGTAAAAAGTATCTGCCTAGAGTCACTTGGCATCTTCACTTCTATTTCTATCCTAGTCGTCTCTGCTATTAACTCATTTCGAGTCGTTAACATAGATAACCTTTCCCGACCCTTCCTACTTAAGGCGTCGACCACTACATTGGCTTTCCCAGGGTGATACAGGATTTCACAATCGTAATCCTTTATCAACTCTAGCCATCTTCCCTGTCTCATATTCAACTCCTTCTGAGTGAAGATATACTTAAGACTCTCATGGTCCGTATATATCTCACGTTTCTCCCCATAAAGATAATGTCTCAATATCTTTAAGGCAAACACTACAGCGGCCAGTTCCAGATCATGAGTAGGATAAACTTTCTCATAATCCTTCAACTACCGTGATGCATACGCAATGAATTTGCCATGCTGCATGAGCACGCAACCAAGTCCTCTATGCGAAGCATCGCTATAAACTACGAAATTTCCTGTGTCATCGAGTAATGACAAAATAGGCGCTCCACTTAATCGTTTCTTCAGTTCTTGAAAACTGTCTTCACATTTATCCGTCCACATATATTTCACCGTCTTCCTTGTCAAGTTAGTCAATGGGGTAGCTATCTTTGAAAAATCATGGATAAATCTTCGATAGTATCCCGCTAACCCTAGGAAACTCCGCACCTCGATTCGGGCGCGTTTTCGGTTGTTTGATTCATCACCGCCTCCACCTTCATTTGGATCCTTTGAAATCCCTTCTTGGGTGATGACATGACCTAAAAAGCGTACCTTCTCGGCCAAAATTCATATTTAGTGAATTTCGCATATAACTTCTCATTTCTTAGTGTCTCTAACACTAATCTTAAGTGTTCAGCATGATCTTCTGGCGTCTTTGAATAGACTAGAATATCATCGATAAACACAACGACGAACTTGTCCAAATATGGTTTGAACACTCTGTTCATCATATCCATAAATCAAATTTGGTGCATTAAATCAACCCAAATGACATTACCAGAAACTCATAATGACCATAACGAGTTCTGAATGCCGTCTTTGGTATGTCCTCTTTCCTAACCTTCAATTGGTGATACCCCGTCCGCAAATACTTTGCCCCTTTCAACTGATCAAAAAGATCATCGATCCTGAGCAATGGGTATTTATTCTTTATCGTTAACTTATTCAACTCTCGATAGTTGATACAAAGCCTTAACGATCCGTCTTTCTTCTTGACAAACAATACCAGTGCACCCCATGGGGAAACACTCGGTTGAATGTACTTCCTATCCAATAGTTCCTGTAACTGAACCATTAGCTCCTTCATTTCCACATGCGCCATACGATATGGTGCCTTTGAGACTGGTGCCGCTCCTGGCACTATGTCTATTATAAATTTGATCTCCTGATCCAGTGGTAACCCCGGTAATTCACTTGGAAACACATCCATGAATTTGTTTACTATGTGTATTTGTTCTATGGTTTCTCCCACTCGCTGGATGTCAACAACATAGCACAAGTAACCTACACATCCTTTCCTTAAAATTTTTCTAGTTTGTGTCATCGTAAGAAAACACGAACGTCCCGACGATTTATTACCGTAAAATACTACAGGAGGTTGCTTCAACGTCCTAATGCTCACACATTTCTTCTGGCAATCTATAATTGCTCCATGGTTAATTAACCAATCCATTCTGAGAATTACATCGAATTCTCCCAACTTTATCGGTATTAAATCTACCGATAATTTACAACCCCTTATATCTACGCAATAATTCTTATGAATATTTTCAACATGAATTATCTCTTCATTTGTTACCTTAATAATCAAAGGTATAAACAACTTTTCTGAAAGTAATTCTAATCGTCTAGCAAAATCACATGCTATAAACGAACAAGTAGCACCCGAATCAAATAGCACGTACGCATTTATGTTATTGATCTGAATAATACCTACAACTACATCCCCTGATGCCACCGCATCTTGGACCGTCATATTAAAAGTGCGGGCCATTGGTACTACCAATGATTTAATTTGGACCACTAATAGCCAACTTACCACTATTAGTTCCCTTATTTCCATCTGCCCCCTTCTTTGGACAGTTCTTTGCTATGTGGTCAGTTGATCCACATACAAAGCATCTATGGTTGTTCTTTAGATTGGGACAGTTAGGCGAAATGTGCCCGTCCTGCCCACAATTATAATATAATGCCTTACCCTTGAGACAGACTCCTAAATGAGTCTTCCCATAGGTTTTACAGGCCTCCATCCTCTTTTTGAATCCCTTGCTTTACTCCAGTATTTCCAGAGTTAAAACCCTTCCTCTTTTGACCGTCGCCACTACCACTGGCTCCCTCGGTCTTGATTCCCCCGTCAACTTTTCCCTTATTTTTCTTATCCTTGTGGTACTGGCTGAGAGACTCATTCCCACCTTCGGCAATTATTGTCTTTTCTAATATGGTTCCAAAGGAAGTACTTTGGAACACAGAGATTCGGCTATAGAGCCAGGGTTTCAAGCCCTGATCAAATCATCTAGCCTTTCTCAGTTTAGTGTCCACTTGATGTGGAGCAAATCTTGTCAGTTCATTAAACTTGGCAGCATACTGGGGAACTGTTATATCCCCTTGTTTCAAGTCAAGAAACCTCATTTCCATCCTCCCCTGCATACTCGTGGGAAAATAGTTCTCGAAGAAAATCTCCTTGAACCTTACCCACGTTAGATTTTCTATTCTGGCCCTAGCCTGGTTTGCCTCCCACAAGAAATTAGCCTCCCTTTCATCATATAAGTTGCGAAAGCAACCTTTTGACCTTCCTCAACATTTGTTATAACAAATTCTTTCTCAATTTCTTTCACCCAAGTTTGGGCTACTATTGGGTCCGTAGTTCCTTTGAACTCCGGCGGACCGACACTTTTGAAATCCTTTAAAGTAGTAGCTCGTACTACTCCAGGATTTATGGGTACATTAGCCCCAGTTCTATTAAACGCAACCGTTAAAAGATTAACGAACTCTTGCATTGGATTAACCGGACCTTCTTCCGGCTGCTCAACATTAGTATCTTGATTTCGTTGTCTTCTTCTTGGCGGCATTTTGCTGTTAAGAAAACAATACTTCATTATTACTTTTTTCTTCTTGTTTTGTTATTATTTATACTGAAACAATAACCTATAACCATTACACAATGTGTTCCATAAAAAAAAACTTATATTGATTCATAACTTGTAGTATAACACTACATTGTTTTACATTACTCAAGCCTTAGCTGATTACATTACCATCCCGTAATTGCTTTCCAAAAATTGGGATTTACAAAAGACTACCCTTGATATACAAAAGAGGGTTTTACGTCACTACTAGATACATAATATTTACATATCTAAACTAGTCTAGCTATAACTAGATTACATTTGCCAAATGGCATTCTCGAAATCTTTCTTGGCCAACCCGGCTATGACATCTCGACTTATAGTGTATCGAGTTTGTCTTGCTTCTACTGGATATCCAGCTACTTGCTGCTGGAAGTCCACGTGAGAACTCCTATGTATATAGGACATCCTCTCTAACTTCAGTTTTTTAGTCTTTAACTCCTGCTTAAGCTCAAAGACTTCGTGTTTCAGCTCGTGGACCTTGTCCTTGGCTAAAACACGATCATCGTGTTCCTCCACCCGCATGCCTTCCATACTTAATTTGTCCTCCCGGACAACTTGGAGTTCCTCTTTCAACTCCTTAACTTCTTGACAGTAGTGGACGTTTCTATCCAGAACTGACATAAATAGTGCCTTCATTGACTCTCCAGTAGTCAACTCTTCCGTAGGTGGAACCTGATCAATGGACATCACGTCCACCTCTTCCTCTAGCATGCCATCGAAAATAGACATGTAGTCTAAATAGTCCGAGTCTCCAGACTCGATTATCACCACCTCTGGTTCTACTGCCACGGGATTGGGTAATATCTCTACTCGATTAACTGAATCCTCGCTCACTACATGTATATCTCTATACATATCATTTTCTCCTGACATCTACAATAAAACAATATAGTTTGATTAGTACACGTCAGTAGAATAATAAAAACACATAACCTAAGATAATGCATTTTTATAAGGTTATCTTTCATCTTTTATTTCTTTATTAAGGTTATGAATTAAGGTTCTAATCCCCCCTTAAGTTTTATAATCTAGGCTTTGATACCAACCTGTAGCGCCCCCAAATCCGGGTATCTTCCAACCCGACAGATAGTGATATACTGTACTAACATTCATACATTCATTCAATTGAAAAGCCTCAAAAGAACGAACATCTCTTCTATATTATCAAAATAATATTTACATTGTCCCAAGTTCTAAACCCATTTCAAAGGTTCATTGTCATAATATTAATAACATTACAACAATAACCTATACTATTACATAGACAGCTTAATGATCTTCCTTAGCTTTTCCTTTATCCTTATTCGATCCTTCGGGACGTTCAGTCTTAGCAGCATTTATATGGTTCCAGCAAGAGTGAGCATAACTAGCTCAACAAGTATGACAATTTCAATAACAACATGCTTGACACATACGAATCATATATCTTCAATAACTTAACAATAGTTATGAAGTATTATTGATGATTCAAAATAGCACTTAATCTTTCTTTCAAAATGTTTTACAATAATAACAATATTCAGCAAAACATTCACTCCGATCATAGACCTCGAGCATTTCATTCTTCTTTGAAAAGGACAACCCGAAACTAAGTCCGTAACCCGGTATTACTTACGAGCACTTCTAGGTGATCAACCTATTGTACTCTATGTTGATCAACACTACATTCATTAAACGTATGTACGTTTAATTGGTGGAAACCTCGCGTGCCTGTCATTTAACCGACAAAAACATTTGTTTAACATTTCAGTCTTATTTTGAAAACCATATCAAGTAGTTGCCAAAAGATAATAACATTTTATAACAGATGAATAGATTATCAATAATCCACTCAACATGTCAAGTCTAGCCAAAGAAATTGGCTTTAACTTCCTTGAATATCAATTCATGTGTAAGTATACATGAACTTCAAAAACTTTTTTAGATTGAACTGAGACAAGAGTTAGAATACTTGCCTTTAGCGTCTACTACGGTATAAATACTTTACGTTCAAGTCTTTCAAGTCTCTACAATACATGATCACATAATGCCTCACATTAGGTCATATATAACCAAGTATGTATATGACTACATCTTACCCTTCATCTCAATCTAATTGTGTATTAGATTCATTTACTATTCGTTCCGGTTCATCATTATAATTACAATCATTTGACTAGGTTATCTCAACCTTTATACAACATCCTTAAGGTTTAACAAAGTTTAAACAATGTTACTTTATGTTACTTAAAGTATGTTTACTTTTAAATCCATTATCATTCCTTCTTTATACTTATAAACATCCTTCTTTGTCATTGTTTTCGAGAGGCTGGCATTTGCTGGCCAACTTTATTACTACATTTCATGTTGCATTTGAGTTAATAATGGAGAAGTCCCGGACTTAGTGACTGTGCACATGAGTCCTTACTTAAGTGGGCAGCAGGCATGGCACTTTCCATTATGTCATGAGATGCGCTCATGGCATGGCTGTATTTCATCATTAGTAATTAAACTTTCTTCATTTGCCATGAGTTTCTAGTATGCTAAGATACTATTACGGTGTGGCTTACGCCATCATTTAGCCTAGGGGTTGGTATTTGCCAACTCGCATTCACCGAAAAAAATTTTCAAACTTTAAATTTTGTGAACTTTTCGGACGCATAACTTCTTCATTATAAGTCCGAATTGGCTCGTTCAAAAGCCTACGGTTCACACATTACGTAATCTATGCATTCATGCAAAAAATTTATCTATTTGACTTCGTTTGCTAAAAATTCAAATATTGGTTCATTTTAACGTAAACGATAAACGTTCGTGAACATTCAAAGCTCGTTTCTTCGTTATAAGTCGGAATTCGATCATTCTCGAGTCCGCAACTCTAAAATGACGAATATGACTTGTCTCCATTGGAAAATAATACTTCCGAGTTCAAACTCAAAATTTGACTTCTAATCCGGGAATTTCACTAATTCGACGATTATCGTCTAATCGTGCGATTTCCGACAAATATTCATTACTTAGAATTTGTTCATTACTTCACTTGCATTCATTTCATTCTATGCACACATCCATAAACCTAATACAACAACTTATTTTCATTGTTGGATTTTAACTTTATTCATTCATGAGCTTATAACTTATTCCATTATAAACTACTTATAGCTTCATTGATCATAACTTATGAAAGTTATAGTCTTTTAATCACCATGCATATATGTTTTCACATATAGTTTTATTCATGTATATATGATTCATATACATACAAATTCTTTACTTCCATTAATAAACTCATTACAAGTTCATAATACTTTCACATAAGTTTATAACTTATGCTAGCTCAAATGACTTATTACCAACTTATGTGGCTTAAGTTCATTACTTACACATTCTTCTTACTTCTTAACATTCATGCTCCTTAATTCATCTTTGCTTATCAACCTATCATGAATAGAGATAGAAGATAATTTAGAGAAGAAGTATTACTTTAGAAGTCTTGGTAAGTAGCTTCTTCTTCTTCTTGCTTATGGAAGTGACTTATTTGTAACTTAAACTCTCTACCAATTAAGCACTTTGTAAGTGTTGGATTGTTTAAACAAGTGCTAAATGGCTTGCTAACCTTCCCTATTTATAGAACTTACAAATTGTTAACCAATCTTCCAAGTCCATTAACATTGCTTAATACATATACATATTGTCTATGTATTATTCTCGTATTATACTTCGTATACAACTTCGTTATATACGATATTCCATTCTTCATACAAACTTGTATAATACTTTATATTATACTCGTTTTCATTCCCTTGTACAATACCTAAGTATCATACAATTAATACTTACTAATAATTCGTTCTCCTTAATATTCTCGAATTAAGTCCGCAAACAAAATACTACATTTTCCATAACTAGATTATTATTACATAATCCGTCTTACTTTGATATTCTATCATTACGTATTTCTCGGAAGTTCAAAAATAATTCCCGAGCAAATATCGATGAATAGTGTTTTTCAGAAAATTTCTCGAAAAACTTTTATTTTCGTCTTAGAAATTCAAACACTTTAATTCCTTCACGTAGCTCAAATACTATGATATTCCAACATCAATAAGTTATAGAATGACAACCATCTTAATATCACAAATAATAGGATTTTATTATTATTTAATTTAATAAAATCATTTTACATTAAAATTCGAATTTCTCTCAAATTAAATTACAAAGAATACGAAAACCCAAAGAAGCCTCGCGGGTTATTTTTAGAGCTTGGATCTTACAATTATGTGATGTTATGGCTATGGAACTTATTCATGATTGTAGTGTTACAGTTATACTATAATCATAACCCATCAAGAAGCCCAGAAAACACTTAGATCATAGATCAACTGCTGGTCAAACGTGGTACCTTAACAACTGACATGAAGTTCTGGGCAGCTCAAGAACATGCCCAAGAACACTTTTAGCAACGCTTGTGTCACCTAACCTTTAGCGACAGATAAATTAGAAAATGAATTATTTTAATTAATAAATTGAAATAATTAGTTTTTAATTATTAAAAATACATAATTGTTAGTAAGTATTTAATTAGTCATTTCAAGCCTGAAAAATAGTTTTTAATTATTTTGTGTATATTTAAAAAATATTTAATATTTTAGGAATATAAAAGGTATTTATTTATTTAATTATAATATTAAATAAATTATTAAAAATGGTTTTAATTAATGAAAATCATGAAAAAATATATTATGATATTAGAAAATATTTTAAGTTATTTTTTATGACTTTTAAAATTTTGTGATGAATTTCATTAATAATTTATTATTAATGTTAATTAATTTATTTAATAAATATATTAAATAAATTATAAAAAATAGAATTAATGATTTAAAATCATATAAAATGATTTAAGTGTTATAAAAATATTTTAAGTTATAAAATATAACTTTTGATATTTTGACATGAAAATATTAATATTTTAATATTAATATCAATTATCGGATAATGGATTTAAGTGTCCAAAAATCATATAAATATGATTTTAAAGTATTAAAAATACTTTGTGATATTATAATTATATTATAATATTATTTTATGATTTTCATTAATATTTAATATTAAATAAATATTAATGATTAAGCAATTATGTGGTATTTATATAATATAAATATGAGTTTAGTGATTGAAAAATTATGATAAATGGTATTAATTATCTGAAAATTATTTCAAGCCTATGAATAATGTTTTGACTGATAAGAAAATTATCTAAGATAATTGTTAAGTGTTTAGGCAGAGTTTAATTGAACTTAAACTCGAGTATTGTCCGACTAGACCGCAGGATGATGGAATTGTGTCGGTTTCAAGTCAGACTGAAATAGTTTGACTTGATACCAAGTCTTATGTGTGTTGTAGGTTGATAGGGTTATGTGTTATGTGTTTAGGTTATTCTATTTATATATATATACAATAGTATTATATTGTGTTAATATTATTTTAATATTGGAGATCTATATTACTAATATTAGATCTTCGGATAAAGCGATATAAATTGTGTAGCGGTAATCAACGATTCAGGCAAGTTTTATTTAACTCTACTAAGAGTTGTTTCGTTCAGATATGTTTATGGTTGATCATTGCTGATTGCTATGTATAATTGTACTCTGTACATATTGCATGTAGAAGTCAGGTATGAAAGGCTAATCACCTTCATTACCAGTTGGTCCAGATATATTTGTTCATGTTCAATACTTGTTTAGTTAAAAGTTTGTTCGTGCTAGTTCTCAATTATATTGATGAATTATAGCCAGCTTATTATTCAGACTCTTTCAATCATGATATATCCTTAAATTGTATTTAAACTTGCTGGGCAACTTTCATTCTCACCCTTACTATATCTTGATAAACATTGCAAATAAGGTGAATGCGTTCGGATATAGGAAAAGGATAAAGCCAAGTTCAGCTTGGGTTAAAATGTGCGGCTAGTTTGTGATCTAATGGGTCCAGTGTGTAGCTAGCATGTAAGTGAAGAGATCTATCACATAAAATATATATAACAACAGAATCGCTAGATCCATGCCGGTCAAACCATGTCAGAAGACATGTTCATACGTTTTATGGGTTACCCATAAAACTTATTTCATTATCATCCGGCTCGGTTTGACCGTCCACAATGATCAACCTATTTGATGTTTAATTAGGTGTTATAAAAGCATGAATTTATAATCTATATAACATACTATAACCTAGATACAAAAACAAAAACATATCATCAAACCATTGTCAGATCCAAGCCCATCAAGATCCTGTCAGAACTTTCTGGGCACGTTCTGAGTTACCCAGAATCATTCGGTCATGTTTGACCACCTATATCTTATAATCTATACACGATCTGGACTTGATTCAAGTTCCAGATCAAAGATCTCATATCATACTACATGTTCAGACCTTTAAGCAACAAAAACACATAACAGACTGAGATCTATAGGACCTGACATTTGGTTGTCAGATCATATTTCTCAATTTTCCAAATTTTTGAAAAACATCAATTCCAAGCCTATATATGTTATGGATCTAACATCTATCAACCCAAATCATTTAATAGCACTATATTCAACATGTTAAAACACTTAAACACCAAATCCAACATGACTTTAATGATCAGATTTTAAACTAGAGTTATACCTTTCTTTTGAAAAATCAAGAATCTGAGCTTCTGATCTGTTATGAATGTTAGTGGGGCTTGATTTGGGGACTGAAATGCCAAAGCTTTTCGTGAGTTTTAGAGAGAGAATGTCTAGGTTGTTTTTGGTGATGAAATGGCTAAATTATGAATATTTATCTCTCTTGATATATATATATATATATATATATATATATATATATATATCAAGAGAGATAAATATTCATAATTTAGCCATATATATATATATATATATATATATATATTGTTGTAATGAAGTGGCTGAGATTTTATGGCTGATATGTGTTATATTAAGAGCACATGGGTAAAGCTTGAGTTGTTCACCAACTCCCATCTTGGCTAGATTTGCAAGTAACTTAATAAAATATGCAAAAGGTTAGCTTGGTCATTTTGCTCCCAATTTTAATGGCTAACAAGACGTTTGTCCTAACCCTTAGGATTTGACCCTAAGGTTTTACATTGATTTTCTAGAATTTTATACCTAGGCTAAAAATGAAAATTTAGTTTCCTTAATTAACTTAGGTTTTCTAATTATATAAAACATAAAAAAAAATTAGGATTAAGTATTCACTAATTAACATTAGGACTTATAATTAGCAATTAGGGTTTTCAATTTGACAATTAGGGTTCCTAATTTAGAAATTAGAGTTTTAATTAGTAGTTAGGGTTTTCTAAGTAATAATTACGGTTTTCCCTAATTAACATTAAGCTTCATACTTTAGCGATTAGGGTTCTAGTTTAGTAATTAGAATTTCTAATTACTAATTAGGGTTTATAATTTCGAAGTTAGGGTTCCTAATTTAAAAATTAGGGTTTCTAATAATTAGGGTTTTCCTAATTAAGATTAGAATCTATAATACTAATCATTAATCACATAATACTGTTACTAAACAGTCTTGAACTTGTGTTTGGTTTTCAAATTAGGGTTTAACACAATAATACTAGTTTTTAGCATGATATACCATAATTGACCAACCATTATCAGTCTACACATATACAGTACATATTTATAGCACTGAAACAAAAATAATATTATATTATTATTCTCATTCCTTGATCAAAATCCAAAATTAGGGTTTGGATTTCATATCTGATTTACCTTGCATATTTAACACTATCAATTAAGTTAAAATAATTTGTGACAACCTCAGAATTTAGAAATTTTTTAAAATTATAATTGATTGATTTAAGGTTCAATATTAGAACCTAGACAGAAAATAAGTGAATGGATTTGTCATTTTTGAGAGAGAATTTTAAGGATTTCAAAATCTTTTGGTGAATTATTCAGGATTAAGGATATAAATGAATATGTTCTGTATTATATGTGTACAGTATGTGGTTAAGGGTCAAGGGTTGACCAGATAGCCTATGTTAGTGGCAAACCCTAATATTATATTAAGAACGTTAACGTTCAGTTAGAAAACCCTAACGACTGATAAGAAACCCCAAAACTGGTTTTGAAACACTAATTTCACTTCGGGGGATTTCGAAACCCTAATTTGGGATATTAGAACCCTAATTTGGGAATTTAAATGGTATGAATAAGCTTTTTGTGTACTAATTTCAAACCTAATTAGGGATAACCCTAATTAATTAACTAGAAATTCTAATAATTGGAAACCCCTAATTTGTAAATTTGGAACCCTAATTGGTAATTAGGCAATTTTAATTTTTAATTAGGAAATATTAATCCTAAATTTTTTTAAGTCCTAATGTGATTAGGAAATTATAATATAATTAGGAAACCCTAATTATATTTTAAAAAACATAATTTTCTATTTTGAAAACCTAAGTTGAAAATCCTAGAAATTTATATTTTTAAAAACCTTTGGTTTTAACCCTAAGGGTCCAAACCCTAATGGTTGTGCAAGTATCATCGTGCCCTTAAAATGGAAATTTAAATGACATTGATGCCCTTTTTATATTTTTATAAGTTGGAGTGTGAATCGTGCCATAATATAGAGTTGGTGACCAACTAAACAAATCCCATGTGCTTTAAATCTTTCCAAGATCATATTTGTGCCACCTTGCAACTCAAATACATTGAATCAAAGAGATTAAAGTTAGAAAGTAAGAAAAATCTCTTACTTTCCTTATAATTCTATCCAACCTTTTCTCTCTCTATAAAAAACGAAATCTAGAGTGAGAAAGAGTGAAAAGTTGAGCCATGATCAGTTTATAGCAAGCCAAGAATAGAAAACAAGGATCAGATTCAAGATCAAGTATTAGAAAGGTATAAAAACCTTAAACCTAGAAATCATATGATTTGATGTTAGATGTTATTGTTTATTGTTTAAAGTGGTGTATAAGATGTCATTTAGTGATCTGGGTTGTTAAATCCCAGATCCATAACATCAAAGTGGTCGATATTGGAGTTTTTAAAAATCTGGGAAAAGTTTGAAAAATAGCCTGACAACCATATGTCAGAGGCCTTAGATCTTTATCTGTTAATGTTTTGCTGTGTTTTATGTTATATATCTGTTCTTTGTAGTAAGGTCATTGATCGGGCTGGAAACAGGGCCAGATCATATATATATATATATATATATATATATATATATATATATATATATATATATTGCAAGATATAATCGGTCAAAGTGCGTTGACCGAGCACGAAACATAGAATCTAGGCAACCCCAAATTTTCCAAGTGGTTCTGACAAGTTTTTCGAAGCCTCTGAGCTTATTGATCTTTACTGTTTTGGCCAAGTTGTTGTTGTTATGCTATGGAATGGTATGTGAACTACACATACAAATTAGTAGAATACCTAGATCTATTATAGAATCAAAGATAATTAAGGACAAAGTAGCGTTGACCGACTGACTTATGAAGAAATCTGGAAAACCCAGATTTCTCAAGAACACGATTCTGTTAGAGTTTGACCAGCTTTAATCTTTCATATTTGATGTTGTAAGATGGATCTAATGCAATGTTATTATACCCTGACACCTCTATTACAAGTTTGAGTTCATAGATCACATAAACAATGCTTAGAATCAAAGATATAAGGCTGCAAAGTAGGACCCTTATTACTACTTGAGTTTCTGGCAACCTAGAAACTCAAGAACAACGTTTGACAATCTTTTATGAAGCTTAATTAGATCTCCTTGATAAGTTGTGTAATGGCCATGGAACTGGTTTAGAGTTGTAGTACTACATTAGTAGTACAACATTAACATTTTTACAAGCCCAGAAACCTTATAATCGTGATTCTAAGACTGGTCAAACCACCCACCCTACAAACTGATAAGAATTTCTGGGTTTTGCCAAGAACATCTCAAGAACACCTATAGTGACGGTTCTGTCGCTATATGGCCCTTTAGTAACAGATAATTTCAGAAAATCAATTATTTTATTTAATAAATAGAAAAAAATTGTTTTTAATTACTAAAAATACTTAATTAATACATAAAAATTATTTTGAAGTCCGAAAATTAGTTTTTAATTATTTATAGTATATTTCATAAATATTTAATATTTTGGAATATAAATGGTATTTAATTTATTTAACTATAATATTAATTAAATTATTTAAAATGATTTTAATACTTGAAAAATTATTTAAAATATATTATGGTATAAGAAAATATTTGAAGTTATTTTTAATAACTTTTTATATTTTGTGATGAATTTCATTAATAAATTAATATTAATGGTAATGGATTTATTTAATGAATATATTAAATAAATTATGGAAAAATAGAATTAATTTTTTAAAAATCATATACAAATGATTTAAGTGTTATAAAATATTATAAGTTATAAAATATAACTTTTCATATTTTGACATGAAAATATTAATATTTTAATATTAATAGCAATTATCGGATAATGGATTTAATCTTGTTTAAAAATCATATAAATATGATTTTAAAGTATTAAAAATACTTTATGATATTATAAATATATTATAATATTATGATATGATTTTCATTAATATTTAATATTAAATAAATATTAATGATAATAGAATAATGTGGTATTTATATAATATAAATACGATATAAATGATTGAAAAATTATGATAAATGGTAATAATTATCTAAAAATTATTACAAGCCTATGAAAATTATTTTGACTTATAATAAAATTATCTAAGATAATTTTGAAGTGTTTAGGCAGAGTTTAATTTAACTTAAACTCGATAATTGTCCGACTAGACCATCAGGATGTTAGAATATAGTTGGGTTTAACTCAGACTACAATAGTTTGACTTGATACTGAGTCTTATGTGTGTTGTAGACTGATAGGGTTATGTGTTATGTGTTTAGGTAATTATATATATATATATATATATAATAGTATTATATTGTGATGATATTATTCTAATTTGTAAATCGATATTATTAATATATTAGGTCTTCAGTCAAAGCTTAATAAATTGTGTAACAGTAATTGTGACGCCCCCAAAATAGGTCCATTCCATCCAACCCATTCTGAGTCGCCAAATACATGGTACAGAAATAACTACAACTTTATTATTACAACATATAAACTGTGAGTTTAAATACAGATATTGCCATCTAGACAGTATCCACACGCAAATAAATTCCCATCATAATTATTGATACATTATTTTACAAAAATGGTGAGGACTACTAAACAACTCTCTCTAGAACCTTCATTCCATACCCCGACTAGTACTTGCTATATTCTCGCCTCCTGAGAAGAAAAATGGAACAAAAAGGAAAAGGGTGAGCTCAACTAGCCCAGTAAAGAATATTATGACTAAGATAATATACAACAAATTATCATTAGTCTTCAACAGGAAAAAAAACTAATAGAATACAATAGACAACAATTTTTTAAACCATTATTCGTAGCGGAAATAATAATTCATTAGAAGAGTTAAGTAGAGAATGCAACTAATATCTTCTATGTAAGAATTTAAAAGTTAAATCGCTCATCTTTTATCCTGTAACATCAATCAACATACATCCGAATCAAATATTCATCTTTGCACTCATGTGCCAAAGATATTCATCAATTGGTCAGTGTTCATCTAAACACTGTTCATCTTTGCACCACTACGGCCAAAGATATTCTTCAGAAATCATTCATCTTTGCACTCTGTGCCAAAGATATTCCATAATATCATCATTTAAGACTGAAGATGATGAAAAATATTTTTAAAGAAACGAATCCAGTGAAACAAAATGACAAGGATTAAGGATTAAGGATTCGTACTTTATTTTATCCACGTCCAAAAATACCTCAAAAATAATCATAGTGGTGTAAAATTCAAGAATGATCAAAACATGGATACAATCAAAGCTAGTCTCCGAATAGATATTTTGGAACGAAAAGAAAATTTTCATTTTTCGATGAATAGTGCCGTATTCGTGAATAGTGCCGTATACGTGAATAGTGCCCTAAAACGGGAATGTAAATTCGACACCAAAAGATAGAAATTCCACAAAAAACATCTTCACGCTTCATGAATAGTACTCGTGAATAGTAACTCGTGAATAGTAACTCATGAATAGTAACTCGTGAATAGTAACTCATGAATAGTAACCCCGACATGAAAAAGTTCCAAATTTGATAAAAACTTCCAACCAATATTTCAGCATAATGATATTGAAGAAATAATATCATTTGAGAAGAAAATAACATCCCTTACCTCGAAAGACAATACTTCTAGTTGAAACACCGGATATAGGCTATGACTTGAACTTGCACCGTATAGCAATACTCAAAGTATACTCAAAATACTCACAAGAATACGTTCGATAATATAGAGAGAGAAAACTTCAGTTTCTTGTGTGATTTTCAATTCTAACCTAAGCACCCTATTTATAGGAAATTGCTTAGAACACCAAAGTAAAAAATTTAATATAATAATAATATATTATATATATATTCCTATGCCAACCAAGACTCCTGAAATCAGCATGTTTACAACACATGGGGGGCCAACCAAAACAATAAAAACGTTTTTGTTGATATAAATAATTAAAACTTCCAAAAATCAATTATTTCAGAACTTTGGAACTTCAATAATTCATAATAAATAGCCCTTTTATCAAAAAATTCGAATCTTGCGAATTATTATAGGAAATTCAATTCTCTACAACTTTACAGAAGAAAGTTTTTCCAAATTCCAAACAAAAATTGACCGAAATCCATAAACGGACGATTTTACAACCTATAATCAAATTTCAGTCAAGAAATGGGGTCCACTGACACACAAAACATGTGTTAATCATTTAATGCAACAAAAATACTCTTCCTCCTCATATACTCATATATCCCACATTCATTGTAAAAATATCACCGTTAATATATTATTAAAATAATATATTTAAATGAATTATTTTATCAGAAAAAGATAAAATATTAATTTTCAATAATTGTCATTTTAAAATTTTTCTCCATCTATATCCACATAAAATCAATATTTTCCTCATCATATGAATCAATAATTAATTATTCACAAATAATATTTGAGTAATCACAATATTGACAACCGTGCAGGTTCCCAAGAAAGAGGGGCTTTTCAATAAGAATTTCTTCTTCTTTGGCGCGCAATTAGGTGACCAAACCTCTCCTTGAGATGAACTTTCTAGACATTGCCAATAATGTTATCTAATAATATTATTAGGATAATATGAATTATTGCCCCGATAATGAAAAATACTGTGTAGTGACAATTATTGAAATAACAGTAATATAAAAAAAATCAACGCAGTAATTATTGAATCAATAAAATAAAATACTGAACAGTAATTACTGTAACAATTATTGAGTAGTGCCTTCTTACGTAAGAATCAATAATTGGTGCAATACCACGTGTCTCTCGCTCAACAACGCGTATTAGTGTGTTTTAACCACGGGTATTCCAACAAGATTATTCAGTAAATAACTACGCCTGTTATTTATAAACAACTTATATTTGTCGTTTTCTTCATCCAATCACTTTCCGTTATGGGGCCCACAAAAGATCGCTACTAAATCGCATTTACGAATATTCCCCCCAGATACGAATATTCCACGACCAAACGAATATTCCCAAACAATAATGAGTATTTTATAACCACTTGCTTATTTGAAATATTTGCGTATTTTACCCATAACTATCCACATTAATCAAATCAACCCTTACTATTTCAAAATAATAAATAGAGAAAATAAATTTCATTTATTAATATTTTGGGGTCTTACAACCTCCCCTCCTTATGAAATTTCATCCTCGAAATTGACGTCGACGTACTGGTGTTTCGAAAAGATGAGAATACCTCGCTTTCATTTCCGTTTCCAACTCCCAGGTCATTTCCTCAATAGCATGGTTTCTCCACAAAACTTTAACTTGTGGTATAACCTCGATACATAGGACATGTTCTTTCTTATCCAAGATCTTTCTGGTGTACCTCCTCGTGACGTTAAGTCTTGGCTATCTCAAATCTCGGTTCTAACTCAATAGACGAGTTCGGGTCGTCCACATATTTACGTAACATCGATACGTGAAAAACGTTATGAACACGCGTCATACTTGGCGATAAAACAAGTCTATAGGCCACAGTTCCTATTCGATCGAGAATTTCAAATGGATTAATAAATAGAAGGTTTGAGCTTTCCTCACCTCACCGATTCTCGATTTTGAAATAACAACTTCTTGCACCTCCTTCTTCAATTTCATCAGCTCCGGTGTGTATCTTGAACAGCTTTAACTTTATCGATTAAAGTTGATTATACTCGTATATCATCACGTGGGTACCTAGAGTTTTCATCTCCATCTCTATTATTTATAAATTATACGAAATTAGTCTTTGACAATATCATTACTCGTACTTATATCGATCTTCTACTCAACACGTCAGCTACCACGTTCGATTTTCCAGGATGGCATGGTTAGAACATGTGCTGAAATGAGTCTCCTCTTGAGTTCTTCGAAGCTCTTCCCACATTCCTTGCTCTATTCGAATTTTGTATCTCTACAAGTCAGCTGCGTTAATGGAATAGCGATTCGAGAATATCCTTCAACGAATCTCCGATAATAACCAACTAAGCCTAGAAAGCTACGTATTTTCGATTACCGACTTAGGTTGTTCTCAACTGTAACTCATATCCCAACCTTGGATAGCACATTTTCAATGACACCTATCAGTTTACTATCGCACGAATATGGTGTCCCCTACGGAGAGTCGGCGGTGCATTCCACAAAGGAAGTCACCGGATAAAGGCTCGTGTACCAAATTTATAGTTGAATTTTTAACTCCACGAAGTTCAATAGGAGCCATTCGATATGAGATTTTAGAAATGAGTTTTGTATCGGGTTCAAATTCGATACAAAATTTAATATCAGGCTTTGGGAGTAAGCCAAGAAATTCTTCATGAAATACGTCAGGAAAAATCAATAACAACAGGAATATTATTCAAATCTGACGTGTCTTTATTCAAATCCATAACATGGACTAAGAAAACTTGACATCCGTAATAAACGAATGACTTCATGGCTTGATATGAAAATGTTTGACTACAATGGTTTGATTGCTTGAATTTGAATAACAGGTTGCTTAAGAATATGAAAACTAACAACCTTACGAAAGTAATCAATTTCGGCATGATGAGTAGTTGAGCTTAAAATCACAACAAAAGCAAATATCTCTATAGAAATAAGGTTAACAGGTAATGTGATAGTGCCAACATGAATCAAGCAAGATTTCTAAACAACGGATGTAATGAAAGTTTCTCCTAACGGAGTCTCCATAAATAGGTCAAAGTCTAATTTCTCCGTAGTCAAGTTCAAACGTTGAGCGCAAGCAAGAGAGATAAAAGAATGGGTAGAACCGGTATCTAGTAAGGCATAAACTTCGCAAGAATTTATAATTAACTAACTCGTGCTAACTTCGTTCGGGTTCTTCGCATTTTGACCGGTCACAACAAACGCTCTTCCAGGAATCGTTGACTTTGATTTTTCTGGGACATCCTTTTGAGTCACCATTCCCACTGGACTGGATTTCGATACATGTACAATCTCGAGCGATATGTCCTTTTTTTCCACAATTATAGCATACCTTAAAGCTGTTAGGGGGCGAGTTTAATGATATGTCCCTCTTTCCGCATTTGTAACATACGACCGGTGGTCTTTCACCTCCTTGGAACTAGTTACTCATTTGGCTACCGACGTCTTCAAATGGTTGTTGTTGAATCTCCTCTTTTTAAAATCTCCTCCCACTCGCTTCTTCTATTTTCATGGCCACGATTACCACCAAAGTGGTTACCGCCTTTTGTCTGTATTCTTCTTTCTCCATTTGGTTATCGTTATTCGATGACCGCTATCTTGGTATGATCCTGGTTATGGTCCCTCGGTTGAACGTACTCGTTATCTTGCTCTAACAACTGAGCCCTATTGACAACATCTGAATAGAGAGAAAATTTATGAGAAATGAGATACTGACGTATGCCGGGTTTCAAAACTCTTAGAAACATCCGTGTCATACCTTCCTCATTCTCCACCAAATGAGGTGCAAACCTGGATAACTCCGCGAACTTCGCCTCGTACTGGGACACCGTCATGTTATTCTGCTCCAGTCTAATAAACTCCACTTCCTTCATATGACGAATACTTTCAGGGAAGTACTTGTCATTGAATTGTTTCTGAAACGTCTCCCATGACATCTTTATGCCGAGTGCAATTTGGATGGGTACGCTTCATGATTCCCACCGATGTCTGCCTCGCCACGGAACATAAAAGTAGCGAATGGAACTTTACTGTCTCCGTGCATCCCAAGACATCAAATATCTTGGTAATTTGTTTGACCCACGTCTCGCATTAATCGGATCCCGCTTTCCCCCTGCATTCGGTGGTCCCAACTTTGAATCGCTTGCATTTGTGACCACCCGTGAATTGCTATCATTTCCTCCACAATATTTTGAACACGAGTCTCCTCAAATGCGATTTTGCATGAACCGCAAAAAGTTTCTAAACATCCCCTCGTTCATCATCGCTTTCCGGTGGTGTTCATGAAGGTACATTGTCACTGTCAGACGTTCTCCTCGTTGGTAAAAGCAGGCATCTCCACGGTCTCATTTACTCCTCATTAATATTCTCATTCGACATTCTAAAATACCGTCATAAAACAAGGGTTAATTAAGGAAATCAATATATCACATAATATCCCTATATCTTGACCAACTAACAAATAAGCTTAGGTAGGACACACTAGCGAAGGATTTACTCGTCTCTCCCTCCTAGTTCTATTCCCCGATCTCCGCCAGAGATCATATCCTAAGCTCGATATTAACCGTGACGCCCCAAAATAGGTCCATTCCATCCAACCCATTTCGAGTCGCCAAATATATGGTACGTAAATAACTACAACTTTATTATTACAACATATAAAGCGTGAGTTTAAATAGAGATATCACCATCTAGACAATATCCACACGCAAATAAATCCCCATCATAATTATTGATACATTATTTTACAAAAATGGTGAGGACTACTAAACAACTCTCTCTAGAGCCTTCATTCCATACCCCGACTAGTACTTGCTATATTCTCGCCTCCTGAGAAGAAAAATGGAACAAAAATAAAAAGGGTGAGCTCAACTAGCCCAGTAAAGAATATTATGACTAAGATAATATACAACAAATTATCATTAGTCTTCAACAGGAAAAAAACTAATAGAATACAATAGACAACAATTTTTAAACCAATATTCGCAGAATGAAATAATAATTCATTAGAAGAGTTAAGTAGAGAATGCAACTACTATCTTCTATGTATGAATTTAAAAGTTCGTCATCTCATCTTTTATCCTTGTAACATCAATCAACATACATCCGGAATCAAATATTCAACTTTGCACTACTGTGCCAAAGATATTCATCAGGTTGGTCATGTTCATCTAAACACTGCTCATCTTTGCACTACGGCCAAAGATATTCTTCAGAAATCATTCATCTTGCACTACTGGGCCAAAGATATTCCATAATATCATCATTTAAGATCAAGATGATGAAAATATTTTTAAAGAAGCGAATCCGGTGAAACAAAATGACAAGGATTAAGGATTAAGGATTCGTACTTTGTTTTATCCACGTCAAAAAAATACCTCAAAAATAATCATAGTGGTGTAAAATTCAAGAATGATCAAAACATGGATGCAATCAAAGCTAGTCTCCGAATAGATATTTTGGACTTAAAAGAAAATTTTTCATTTTTAGATGAATAGTGCAGTATTCGTGAATAGTGTCGTATCGTGAATAGTGCCATATCGTGAATAGTAACTCCGACACCACCAAAAGATAGAAATTCCACAAAAAACATCTTCACGTTTCATGAATAGTACTCGTGAATAGTAACTCGTGAATAGTAACTCATGAATAGTAACTTCGTGAATAGTAACTCATGAATAGTAACCCCAGACATGAAAAAGTTCCAAATTTGATAAAAACTTCCAACCAATATTTCAAAGATAATGATATTGAAGAAATAATATCATTTGAGAAGAAAATAACATCCCTTACCTCGAAAGACAATACTTCTAGTAGTTGAAACAGGATATAAAGGCTATGACTTGAACTTGACCGTATATAGCAATACTCAAAGTATACTCAAAATACTCACAAGAATACGTTCGATAATATATAGAGAGAAAACTTGATTTCTTGTGATTTTCAATTCTAACCTAAGCACCCTATTTATAGGAAATTGCTTAGAACACCAAAGCAGAAAATTTAATATAATAATAATATATTATATATATATATTCCTATGCCAACCAAGACTCCTGAAATCAGCATGTTTACAACACATGGGGGGCCAACCAAAACAATAAAAACGTTTTTGTTGATATAAATAATTAAAACTTCCAAAAATCAATTATTTCGGAACTTTGGAACTTCAATAATTCATAATAAATAGCCCTTTTATCAAAAAATTCGAATCTCGCGCCTTTTTATAGGAAATTCAAATCTCTACAACCTTGCAGAAGAAAGTTTTTCCAAATTCCAAACAAAATTCGATAGAAATCCATAAAGCAGACGATTTTACAACCTATAATCAAATTTCATCAAGAAATGGGGTCCACCGACACACACAAAACATGTGTTAATCATTTAATGCAACAAAATACTCTTCCTCCTCATATACTCATATATCCCACATTCATTGTAAAAATATCATAGTTAATATATTATTAAAATAATATATTTAAATGAATTATTTTATCGAGGAAAAAGATAAAATATTAATTTTCAACAATTGTCATTTTAAAATTTTTCTCCATCTATATCCACATAAAATCAATATTTTCCTCATCATATGAATCAATAATTAATTATTCACAAATAATATTACGTAATCACAATATTGACAACCAGCAGGTTCCCTAAGAAAGAGGGCTTTCAATAAGAATTTCTTCTTCATCTTGGCGCGCAATTAGGTGACCAAACCTCTCCTTAGATGTAACTTTGTAGACATTGCCAATAATGTTATCTAATAATATTATTCAGATAATATGAATTATTGCCCGATAATGAAAAATATTGTGTAGTGACAATTATTGAAATAACGGTAATATAAAAAAATGAACGCAGCGACAATTATTGAATCAATAAAATAAAATCTTTGAATAAGATCATGTAACAATTATTGATTAGTGCCTTCAGACGCGTAAGAATCAATAATTGGTGCAATACTGTAGTGTACTCTTCAACAACGCGCGTATTAGTGTGTTTTAACCACCGGGTATTCCAACAAGATTAATTCAGAATAACTACGCCGTTATTTATAAACAACTTATATTTGTCGTTTTCTTCATCCAATCACTTTCCGTTATGGGGCCCACAAAAGACTGCGCCGTCGTACGAATATTCCCCCACAGTACGAATATTCCACGACCAAACGAATATTCCCCGACAATAATGAGTATTTTATAACCACTTGCTTATTTGAAATATTTGCGTATTTTACCCATAACTATCCACATTAATCAAATCAACCCTTACTATTTCAAAATAATAAATAGAGAAAAATAAATTTCATTTATTAATATTTTGGGGTCTTATAGTAATCGAACGAACATGCAAGTTTCTAATACTTATTTATTGTGCAATTTTTTCTTAACTCGACCTCGAGTTGTATTATTCAATTATATTTATGGTTAATCATTTTTGATTGCCATGTCTAAGAATTATTAAATCGCATGATGTGCATACTGAATGTATTCATCAGGTATGAAAGGTTGATCACCTTCATTACTAATCAATCTAGATATATATATATATATATATATATATATATATATATGTTCATGTTCAATGTTCGTTCAGCTATGAAATTTTTTTCATGCTAATTCACAACTATATTGTTGAATTATAGCCAGCTTATTATTCAAATTCTTTCAATAATGATATATCCTTAAATAAACTTATACTTGTTGGGCAAACTTATGTTCACCCTTGATATATCATGATAAACATTGCAGAATAAGACGAATACACCGGATAAAGGAAAGGACTAAGCCAAGTTCAGCTTGGGACTATGTGTGCAGCTAAATTTGTAACAGTAATGTATGATAATATCTTTGTACGTCAGATAGGATAATGAATTGTGTATAAGTTAAGGTTACTCGACCTTGGGGAATAGTGTGTAAATTTAATTTATAAACAATTTATGTTTATATCTTCCGCAATAGTTATAGAATGATTGTACTAGATCCGTGGTGATTTGGATCCTGGATTTGGGGCTCTCACATAATTAACTTAATAATCTGAACTAAAATTTATATAATAAAATAATTATTATAATAATTCCAATAATTATTTAATATATAATCATATTTTCTTGGAAAATAAATAACAAAAATATTTTACTACAAAATTAATTATAAAAATATAATTTACAATGGTCGATAATTCTAATAAAATTATTTGAAATTATTCATGTAATAAATAAATTTTATTTATCACATAAATACATAAGCTTTACCTTATATATATTCCCACCTTTAAAATAGTAACAAAACAAAATAAAATTGTACGCAAAATTTTTGATTTAATTATATAGAAAATATTAGGTTATTACATTCACCCTCCCTTATAAAGATTCCGTCCTCGGAATCACTGTTTCAAAACTTATACATATAAGGGTACATAGCATACTCAGTCATTTCAAGTAGATCTCGATCGGATTCGATTGAACCAATCTTTAATTATTCAAAATAAAGCTTGTCTATCTGATTAAACGGAAAATTTGATTTCTAAATGAACTCAAATTCCTTCTTCAAAATTTCTGTATAACATAATTTACCATATATAGGAAAATCATGTATAAAAAAATAAAAGTTATACGAATAATACCTGGAGTTCCATCACCAGCTGCCACAGTATCTTGGATCGTCATGTTGAAGACCTTTGCGATTGATTTTGTTGGCTTTCTTGATGAAGTTGGTCATGTGACGGCTAGAGTCCCGCTGTCTTACCCTGTGTTCACACTCCCTGCCTCCATTCTCCTTTTCGACAGTCTTTCACCTTATGTTCTATTGACCCACACAAAAACCACCCACTGTTCATCCTTGGATTGGGGCAGTTGGGAGAGATATAGCCCTCGTGCCCGCACTTATAACATACAAATTTTTCTTTCAAACACTCGCCCGAGTGATTCTTCCCACAATTCTTACAATGAACAACCTGTTTCTTCACATCTTCCTGTTTCACCTGTACATTCCCAAAATTGCTCCATTTTCTCTTTTCACCCATATTCCCACTATTAGTTTTCACCTTCATAGGTCCTACGACCTTGCCTTTGTTCTTTTTCACCTTATTATAGAGGCTCATGGCCTCACTCCCCTCCTCAGTTGTAATAGTTTTTTCCATGAGTGCTACAAAAGTGTTTATCTGCAGCACTGCCACCTTGTTGTAGAGCCAGGGTTTTAATCCAAGCTCAAACCTTCTTACCTTCCTAGCCTCCGTATCAACTTGATGTAGAGCGAACCTAGCCAATTCGTTAATCTTTGTGGCATACTCCGCAACAATCATGTTCTCCTGCTTTAATTCCAGAAATTTCACCTCCATCGTAGCCTGCATACTAGACCAGAAATAGTTCTTGAAAAATAAAGTCTTGAACCTAGCCCAAGTAACTACACCTTCTCCTGCCCTAACTTGATTTGCTTCCCACAAAAAATTCGCCTCCCCCTTCATCATGTAGGTGGCAAAAGCTATCTTTTGCCCCTCAGTTACCCTAGCTATCACAAACACTTTTACAATTTCCTTAACCTAAGTTTGGGCTTCTACAAGGTCAGTTGTACCTCTAAATTATGGCGGTCCTATAGCCTTAAAATTTTTGAAGTTCGCCAAGTGATTATTTGGCTAATTCCCTGCAGTTGGCATTCCATGTTGCACAGCCTGAGCTACTATGTTTGCAAAGTTCTGCATCAGGTCTGCTTGTTGTCCCCCAACGTTGTTGATAGATTCTTCTACCCTTTGATTTTGAGTTTGACATGTTGGCGACATTATCTGGTTAAATAAGACTATAAATTATTCTTTACATTCTAAACCTTATTATATAAGTTTCACGTATCAAACTCATTTCTTTAATCAAATATAAATTCATATTTATTCGATTAATTCAAAGTACTTTACATAACATAACACATACTGTTATCCCTTTGTGACCACAAAAGTCGGGATTTACGACTTTGACTTATACAAAAGTTGAGAATATTATATTACACAGACATACTTATCATATATATTACAACAAACACACCTACACAACCGAACCTATACTACTTATTGACTACGCCCTTTTCTTGATCTTGGACAACTTTTTGCCTGATGACCTTCTATCCCGCAAATAAAATAGACACCTTGCTTCGGATATGGACAATGAGGAGAGAAATGTCCCTCATGTCCGCAATTGTAGCAAACATTTTCCCATTTTCTACATACGCCTTCATGTTTCTTGTCACAGTTTGTACACTTCTCTATTCGGTTAAGGTTCCCTTGGTTGTTATCGGAATTTCCTATATCGCAGTCTTTTATCTTTTTTCCCCTTTCTTGCTCGGAACTACACCCGACTTATTGCTTTTAGCTCCCACTTGATCAATTTGGATTTTAAGCTTATCTTGTTCTTCCATTGTTTCTATTAAGGCTTTTTGCAATTGACTATTTAACACCTTTTCTATTTCCCACAACTTTTCCAGAGAAGAAACCTTGTTCCTCAAATTCTGCACCTTCGTTGATGCTTGATCAGCTCCAACTTCGGTGTCTGAATCACTATCTGTGAGTTCCACCATTTCCGGATCTGGTACTACGTTTTCCACAATAACCACCTCATCGAGGTTGCTTTCATTGTGAGCCTATATTTCATTTATTGGCTTTGATATTGGCTCTTTCTTTATTATCTGAGGGTATCTTAATCCTTTTTCACCTGACATCTACATACATAAATTATCCTAATTAGCATATAGTATATACACATAACAAATAATAAATTTATATAAGTTAACTTTTATTTGGTTTGACAATGAATTTATTCAATTCATTTCATTTTAAAATCTATATGAGTTATTTGTATTTTCAACGTTTCCCTCCGTCTTAAGGTTATAGCCTAAGGTCTATCCCACCTAAGGTTTTTAACCCTAAAGCTCTGATACCAACTTGTGAATTTCATGGTGCTTCCAACCATAACACCTCACAAGGGTACGTATCAGCTTGCCACCGACTGGCTCGGTGTCCCCTACGGAGAGTCTGGCTTCGGTGCATTCCACACAAGGAAGTCACCAGTGAGAGGCTCAGGTCTCTTAGCAAATTCATGCTTATGGCTCTGATACCAACTTATGACGCCCCCAAATTCAGATACTTGAAACCCGAACTCGGTCCTTCACGATACCATTTCTATGAGCGGAATAATACTAATAATAAAAACAATAATATAAATGCCAAACTTAATTTACATATCAGAGTCTAATCCCAAGTACGCAACCTTTAAACATTCATTACAATACATGATAGATAATATATATCATCCTTATCTTAATAAAGTCAAACTATTACATAATATAACACAAACTTATTTTGTAACCTTTCCTTTCCCTTTGTTCTTTGCCGAGCCTTCTGGTTGTTTACACTTAGCTGAAAACATTTGAATTAAGCAAGGATGAGCATTTGACTACGCAGCAAGTAATAACAACAATAAATATTAGCTGAAAGGATTAAATGTTTTTTTTAAACGACACTACTACAACGAATCAACAGTTGTGAAGTAAGCTGAACCAATAAAAAACAACATATCATTTCAATTTCAAATTTTCGAAACTACATACTAACTATAAATGAGGACCAGATTGACGGACTATGAACATTGGTTTTCTATTTTCGAAAAGGTTAAACAGAACTTCATCTGTAAACCGTCATAACTTACAAGCATGGGGGTGATCAGCCCGTTATGCCCTATATTGATCAATACTATATGTTTGAACGATATTTTTGCCCAGCATATCCGCCTCAGGCGCATAAAAGTTTCCCAGATTCGAGATGTTCATACTAGTCTATAATCCGGACAAAAATAATTTGGTTGGATATAATAAAGTTCTATCTTGTTCAACAATAATTTTAAATTTGTGTCTAGCTGAATCAAATAGCTTAGATGACTTTTAAGTCAATATCTACATACTAGAAACCAATAAGTATGTACCAACATGTGATAAAATATAATGATTATCCAAGTGAGGTCACTTGTATAACCATGCTTAGAAATTAACGAACATAACGCAATTTGAAGGGCCATTCCTAAAGGGCCCAACGAATTCCTAATTTGAATTAGGGGGTCTTTTTGAATTGATTCTTTTATCACATTGTGATATTTTACATCATTGAATGGACCCATTCGAATAAAGTAAATACAAAGTTAAGATACTTGCCTGGTCTGCTGCGTAAAGTTATGCAACTTAGTTTTATCTTTTATATCAAGCCCTATCATTAATAAGATCATTTATTTGATTAGAATAATATATCATAACACATAGTACTGCTATTTCCAGTCAACACATAACCTAATCACATTGCCACATATGTTTAGCAGTCATTGGATCACAAATAAACACATATACAGATAATTTATATATAGTCTAGATCTATTTCTGAAATATGTCGGTGTACCGACGGCTTTATCGGGTAATTATCGGATCTAAGACTCTATCATGAAGTTCAATATCCATTTGGATAACTTAAATATTAGTCATATTATTTTTAAATAACTTATAATGATTTTTAATTAATTATTATAATTAATCATGATTTTTCAAACACCGGAATCATTATTAAATGATTTAAATATTAAATAATTCTATTATCATTAATATTTAATTAATATTAAACTATTAATGAAACCATTGCCAAAATATTAAAGTTATTTATAATAACTCAAAATATTTTTAAAGTATTAATATTACACTTAAATGATTTTTAAAATAATTAAAATCATTTTTAAATAATTACCATTAATACTTAAATATTACTACATTATTTATCAAAATATTAAAATTCATTAGTTATAACTTCAAATATTTTTAATTCATTTATATCCTTTTTAAATGATTTTTAAATAAATAAAAACTTTTTAAATTATTTATTTAATATAATTAATAAATAATTCTAATTTCATTAATATTAAATTATTAATGAAATTATCCTTTAAATATTAAAAGTTATATTTTATAACTTAAAATATTTTTAAACAATTTATTTTCATTTAAAATGATTTTTATAATATTAAAATCATTTTTAATTAATTAATTTAATATAATTATTAAATAAATCTAAATATCATTAATATTAAATAATTAATGAAATTTACCTTTAAATATTAAAAGTTATACTATATAACTCAAAATATTTTTTAAATACCTTATTATAATTTAAAATGATTTTAATATATTAAAATAATTTTAATTAGATTATTTAATAAATTTATTAAATGAACTAAATTCCAATAATATTCAAATAAATACTAAATTTTATGAAAAATATGCCAAATTTTTAAAAGTTAATTTTTATAACTTAAAATTATTTTGTAAAATTATTTTGGTAATTTTCAGAAATTAATTTCTATTTTTAAATGATTTTTGGAAAATAAATTAAATAAAATTAAAAAGTCTGTCGCTATAGCCTTTAGCGATAGAAAGTATAGCCTAATGTGTTCTTGAGAAACCCAGATCTTCAAAGTCACTAACTAAGGGTACTACTTTGACTAAGTTCAATAATCAAATCATGATGTTTCTGGGCATGATTTTGGTCTGATCTTGTAGTACTAGTGTAATACTACATGATCTAGCAATTATCAGGTTCATATCATGTCCCAAATGCAAAATCTAAGCTCAAGAACAAGCTGTCAGAGCTGTTCTTCATTTTCTGGGTTTCCAAGAAATGAAGAACAGTTCGACTGGCTATATTTGGGCTTCCACTACTTGTTATACTTGCATTTTTTTGTGATCTAATGAGTCTAGTGTATAGCCATCATGTAAGTGAAGATATCTATAACATAAAATACATATAAAAACAACAGAATCGCTAGATCCATGCCCGTTAAACCATGACAGAAGATATGTTCATACGTTTTCTGGTTACCCAGAAAACGTATTTCATTATCGTCCGGCTTGGTTTGACCATCCACAATGATCAACCTGTTTGATGTTTAGGTGTTATAAAATCATGAATTTGTATTTTATATAACATATAATAACTTAGATACAAAAAGAAAAATATATCATCAAACCACTGTCAGATCTAAGCCCAATAAGAACCTGTCAGAACTTTCTGCGCACGTTCTGGGTTACCCAGAATCGTTCGGTTATGGTCGGTCAACGTGGTTTGAACACCTATATTTTATAATCTGTACACGATTTGGACTTGATTTAAGTTCCAGATCAAAGATCTCATAGCATAATACATGTTCAGACCTTTAAACAACAAAAACACATAACAGACTGAGATCTATGGGACCTAACATTTGGTTGTCAGACCATATTTCTCAATTTTCTAGATTTTTGAAAAACATCAAATCTGAGCCTATAGATGTTATGGATCTAACATCTATCAACCCAAATCATTTAATAGCACTATATTCAACATGTTAAAGCACTTAAAACACCAAATCCAACATGGCTTTAATGATCAGATCTTAAACTAGGGTTATACCTTTCTTTTGAACAAATCAAGAATCTGAGCTTCTGATCTATTATGAATGTTAGTGGGGCTTGATTTGGGGACTGAAATTCCAAAGGTTTTCGTGAGTTTTAGAGAGAGAAGGTCTAGGTTGTGTTTGGTGATCAAATGGCTAAATTATGAATATTTGTCTCTCTTGATCTATATATATATATATATATATATATATATATTGTTGCAATGAAGTGGCTGAGATTTTATGGCTGATATGTGTTATATTTAGAGCACATGGGTAAAGCTTGAGTTGTTCACCAACTCCCATCTTGGCTAGATTTGCAAGTAACTTAATAAAATATGTGTTAGTTCCCAGTAGGCAAAATAGATCTAGAAGGGGGGGGGGGGGTTGAATAGATCCTTTTGAATTTAAAATACTTTTCTTGTTTATTTTATATTACTAATAATTTAGCATATGAAAAACATAAGAATCTTTTCAAACACAACAGAATAAGTAAAAAATCCCCTTCATTAATATATTCATAATCATACATACATTGTTCGTAGAGTTAATTCAGTAATAAGCAGTTAAGTCATACATAGCAGTTATAGCAGTTAATGTACATAATGTAAATGACATAAAGTAAAAGACACAAGGGTTTTAAGTGGTCCAAATACTCAAGCTCCTAATCCACTCTTCTGCTTTCAACTAGCAGGATTTCCACTAAGGAAGGGCAGCACCCTTAATGACTCAGATTCCTTCAAGGCCAGCAGCCTTGGGACTTCAGTTCACTAAGAACTCTTCAAGGTCAGCAGCCTTGGAACTTCTCTAGTTCCCTAGGAACTATTCAAGCCCAGCAGGCTTGGAAACTTCATTTAGTTCCTCCGGACAAGGACCCCTCAGGCCCTGGCTTCTTGTTGTTGTAGTTGTTGTTGTTTTGGGTGCTTAGCTGCTAAGATGTTATTAAGTTTTGAACATATTTTGTAATTAGCAGCTTGGTGTGGTCCTCTTTGCATTCTGCTTTGAGTCTGGACACCATATTCTTTGGTGTAGCTGATCTTTACTCTTTTCTGCTCATCTTCATCCGATGTCAGCTGTGCACCATCACCTGCTAGATTTACTAAGTCCCTGACCTTTTGGTAGACTTCTTCTGGCACTTAGCAATCCATGAACCCTTCTTGAAAGTTTTGCAGACATGGTTCTGCACTTGTTCAGTTTCAACTTTAGGTTCATGGTGATTCGTAGAGTGGCTCTCCTTATCGTCTTTGTACTCTGCCACTTTTCTGAATGCTATCTCCTTGGCCTTCTCAGCTCTCAGCTTGGCTGCCATCTTCAGTGGAATTCTCATCTTTGTTGAGTGAAGCTCTAATCTATTTAAGTCCTTCTTCAAAGCTGCTTCACTTCCACCTTGGTAGTCTCACTGTCACTGAGACTTGTTCTGTTGATCTTTGGTGGAACTCGTAGAGTCAACAATTGCATTCCCAACAACTCAACGATTCTGCAACATAGTAATCATCAATAAATCTTGATCTTTGAAGTTATGTTGATTTATACGGCTTTCCAATCTTCCCGTTGGAAATTAGCCGTTGAAAGCTACTCAAATTGCTTCACAGATCTCGATTTATTTGGTGTAGACTGCAGATGTGACATGACATCTTTTTTTGACTTTCTGACACTGTAGTTTACTGTTTCACCTACCTTGTCAGATATGTTACTTTGATGTCTCGGGCAAGTCGACGACTTTATTTCCTCTTTCTGATTTCTTGATCAGAGGTTGTCCTTGCATCGATGCTCTCAATAAGCTTTTGTCCGAATGCCAACTTTTAAATTGAACCGTTAGCAATGCTTCAATCCTCAGTTGTTCGAACTCAACGATTCTAATGCACTTCTTCTCGGACGTGATCGTAGTGTCTTATTGACTGATGCTTATTGACATGTAGAGTCAACACTATGATCTTGAAGAGTGTTCACTTGATCTTTTGTGAAGAACAACTCTTCCTTCTTTCATGCAGTGCTTTAAAATTTCAGTTTGCCTCGACTGCTCGCAGATACTGATGGCTTGACTCCTTGCTCTGGCCCCTTCTGAATAACAAGACACTTGAGATTTCTGACGTGCCCAGCTTGCTTTCTCCTTGTGATCTCCCGATCACTTATCATCAATGGACTGACCCAATGCTTAATCACTTTAGCCTTGTTCTTTAGAGGCTGACCAGTATCTTTGTGTATTCTCCATCAATTCCTTCTTCATTTGGCAAACACTACGATCCTGGTTACTTCCAAGATCGTTGTTATCTTTCCACTTGACAGCTACTGCACATGCTGACTTTCCTTAGTCAACTACTGAAGTCTTCTTATGATCATCTTGTGGAAGACTTCATCTTGAATGACTTAACAACTCAATCTGGATGCTGATTGGATTGATGCTTAGATCTTCTATTAGCTTGCATACCATTCGTTGAGTGCTCTCTAGCTTCCTTTAGGTGAGATGTATCTTTGTAGTACCAACCAGAGGCTTCATTGTTGGTTGATTTCACAATCAAAACAAACGTTCAAGTATACACGATCAACAAATGATAGAGTGTAGATCCCACAGAGAATTCTAATTAATAAATTCCAACTACTAGCACTATATCAATTCAATTTTATTTAAACAACCAATAACTGTGATTTATCGAATTAAGAAAATTAAATTAAGCAATTAAAAGAAATTAATCTAAAAGAAAGCAAGTACGCCAAACTAAGATTTGATTGAATTCAGATAAATAAGGATTAAGACTCCAATATCCCCAATTATGAATTATAAATCAATTATCCCAATTATTATGTCTACTGAATTGTTAACAGGAATTCACAAGTGCCAAAAGTCCTTTTCCAAGTGATCAATTGCCTTCTATTTAACCTAGATTAATTTTGCTATATTCCTATGCAAAACAATTGAATTAAACTTGTTACAATCCCAATTCCTTATGTGTTACATGCGACGAACTGATATTTCCATTCTATTCACAAACCTAATTATTCACTGTGTAAATAACTAAGTCACATGTCACCATGCCCAGTTCTAACCTTAGAATTTCTCTTTTAATTCCTTCTAGAGTAACAAGGTAATTATTGGCCAGATAATTAATCAACCAGCACAAAGCAAGATGAACAATTCACTTCAACATAAATAATTAAAATAAATCAAATAATTAATTCATAATCATAAAAGGTTCAATTGGTAGTCTTAATAAAAGAAATTAGTTCATAACGAAAATTAAAACCAACAATATTTGAAAAATCATCCTTAAATAATTACACAAATTAAAAGAATAAAGAAGAAGAAGAACTCCAAGTGAAAATCTTTAGAATCTCTTCTTGCTCCTTGATCCTCCAATTGTGTAGAATTCGTCCCCTAATTCAATAGAAATAATCATTATATACTTCAGTTGTCCAACCACAATCCAATTCCAACTTAATTTTGTCACAAAACACTTTTTTAAAGCCTTTAATGCTAGTCAACCGAAATCGATCCACGCCACGCGTCCACGGTCAACGCCGGTTGAGGTCCAGTATACAAGGCCGTGGAATACACTATGTTGAGCGCCCGAAATCACGGGGTGCAAAAATGAGCTATTATGCCCTTATTTGCTCAAATGCCACCAAGTGTTCCTACAGCTCCCAAATCTGCAAATCAAAACATAAATACAGTAAAAATGCTACTAAAGGACTCGAGAATACACAAATTTAAGCCCAAGTATATCCGATTCATGGGTATATTACCCAATCATCAAATACCCCCAAACTTAAATCATTGCTTGTCCTCAAGCAACACAACACAAGACACAAAAGACAACTAAACAACATGCAAATGCAAACTATCTAAATGATCTCAATTCCACTAATCCAATAGCTCACGTATATCCATAGGCCTCAGAAAAATCACAAGAACAGGCTAATACATCCTGTTAAAGTAGATCAATAATATCCCAACAATCAATGAATCTAAATCTGTTATTACTGACATTGTGAGTGTGTGTTCAACAACCATGCTAACCAACGAAAAGCAAAATATGAAAGATAATAAATTCCTTAGTAGGCATCATATAGTTTTAAACTCGAGAACTCATCAAATAAACTTAATTCAACTGAAATTAAACAATCACCAAAGTCCAGGGGTCAAAAAGGAATACTTATGCTTTTTTTTAATATGAGGGCTTTTTGCACTTTTCCCGCTTTATCATATATATTTTCATCATTTTTTTTCTCATGACTATGCATTGTCTTATTCCCTTAGGCTTTTCAGTGTTACCTTAACGAGCTTTCGACCAACGACTCCCAAGCCATTAAGACCTTAGGGCGCTAGGTGTAGAGACAATCCCCTCGGGCTTACTTACTCAAGTAACAAAGGCCACAAAACTAGACAAGCACGCCACAATGTTTTTTTTTTATTTTTAAAGCTTATATACTCCAAATATTTTCCCCCCAAGCTTGAGTTTATATCTAAATTCAGTCTTCACTAGCTATTTAAATTGTTCCTTCATTTCACTAGCATTCATCCTTTAGAACTCTATTATCTATCCATTTAAACTATCATAGCCGTCATGGTCATTTTTCAAAATGTGCTATCCTTATAATATCAGTGTCAAACAGATAAAGATTTAAATCATATCAAGAAAATCATATCACTAGCTTAACAATCCTTACTAGCCTTATTCATGCAATATTAATTTCATTATTGACCCCAAACATACGTACTATCAAAGGCTGGAATTAACATGCAAAACTAAAATGCAACACTTAATCACAATAATAAAGATCCAAATTAAAACCATTAACAATCTAATAATTCAAAATAAAAATTAACTACCCCCAAAGTTAATAAGAGCAATGTCCTCATGCGAAAGATAAAACAATATAAAACAGAGAACTTCCCTGACAAGCTTATGCCTCGGGTGGAGCATTATCATCCTCGCTCATCTCTAGATCTGAAGGAGGAAACACCGGCAGAATGGGAGCAGTGGGGAACTGGCTGAGATTAACACCCAGAAACACTTGGGCGTTCATGGCACTCTGGGCTGCAAACTGGTCAACCAAGTATTTGTAGATCACATCCTGACGTTCAGATAGGCTGACATTTTAGGCATCTAGATTGTAAAACCATCCGTCTATTTCACGTTGGACTGCTTCAGGAACCACACCACGTTGAGCTGCGAAGGAAGGACCATAAGTAGGTGGAGCCTGAGGTGGTGGTTCTTGAGAAGCTTCGACTTGGGGAATTATGAAACCCAATCCCCTAGGGTGGTTTTCCCCACCTGTCCATACTTTATACCTGATGATCAACTTATGGTCCAATACTGGCATAGGCGTTTGAATCATTTCATCGGATTTCCATTTGACCCCAAATTTGGCACATAAATTGCAAATTAAAGACGGATGGGGTAAACCTCCTGTGGTTCTGTGACATGACGCACAGAGAATTGACTGCTGAATAAGGTGGCCGACATCAATCTTTAGGCCTTGGATGATGGAATACAGCACTACCGCTCTCTCTTTGGTGACATGGCTCACATGTGTGCAAGGCATGAGTTTGGCGCAAATAAAAGCATACCACGCCTTTCCATATAGACTGAGGTTTGATAGTGGAAAGGTCATGCTGCCCCGTTCATGCAATGTCCATGTGGTTCCCGGTTGACAAAGCTCGCGAATTATCTTCTCATAGTCCGGCCCATCACTCACACGTTGTGCATACTCATCATTCAGGCCCTCTACTGGCAGTTGATAGCACGCATTAATGTCTTCTTCGCAAATTTCAACTGTTTTGACCCTCACAAAGACCCCATAATGGTAGTTCTCGGGCACGTTGGCGTAGAACTCTTTTATAACTACAATCACCACTGGATCGGGCTGCTCGGTGAGTGTGAACCAATTCCTCTCAGATATCATAACCGCTATGTCCCCGTCTTTGGAATGGTCGGGCCTTAAACCTTGTTCAGGGATGAGAGAGCGGGTAGCCATCTTATTGTAGCGTTCCTGTGCTTCGGCGCTGACACTTTTCAGTTACCAAGCGAGAGAATTAGAGACGTGTATAATGAGAGGAGAAGTGAAGAGAGAAAAAGTAAAGAGAGTAAAATTGTAACCGTCTAGCAGTTATGCCCCTCTAGGACTCTCATTTTAATCCTCGGTGCGTGGCACCTTTGTGTTTTATCTTGAGTGAAACCTCGGGGTCTTTGGTCCAAGGTTCGTGTTCGCATTCGGCGGTCGAGGGTCTTTGTAAAGACCTTATGCTCTCGGCGTCGAAGCGCCGAGGTCATCGATCAATCCTCGACTAAAGAGCGCTGGGTATTGTGTATCTTCTATTGTGGGCGTCAGGCGCTTAACATGGGTTAGGCATATTTGTACTCCAACAATGTGGCTCGTGTTCATGTTGTAATTGAAGCCAAGGCCTGTATCCCACACTTGTAATTACTTGTGCACTGAACAGTTTTCCTGGAAACAAGAGATCAATGTAGAGTGTTATGTTGAGTACGACTATGGACAATTAAAAATAATGAAGTAAATTCAACTAATAAACATTTTAAACTAATAAACTAAAACTTTTTGGGTTGCCTCCCAGTAGCGCTTGGTTTATAGTTGTCAGCCGGACTTTGCAATGTTGCTCAATTGGTCATTGGATCGGAGAGGTACATTACCGTTGAATGACGTTCAATGGGTCCACTCCAGTAATGTTTCAATCGTTGACCGTTGACCTTAAATTTGTGTTTTGAGTTTGGTTCTTCGAACTTTAATGTTTCCGTGTGGAGTGACAGATATAATCACGAATGGCCCGGACCACCGGGATTTCAATTTTCCAGGAAATAAACGTAGTCGAGAGTTGAAAAGCAATACTTGTTGGCCTGGTTCAAATGTCCGATCAAGAATTTTCTTGTCATGCCAGGCTTTGACTTTCTCCTTATAAAGTTTTGCATTTTCATAGGCGTTGAATCAGAATTTGTCCATCTCATTCAATTGCAATAACCTTTTCTCACCTGCTACTTGTAAATCGAAGTTAAGTTTGCGAATGGCCCAATGTGCACTGTATTCTAATTCGACCGGGAGATGACACGCTTTTCCGTAGACCATCTGATAAGGTGACATGCCAATAGGATTCTTATATGTTGTTCGATATGCCCATAGGGCATCGTCAAGACCCAATGACCAGTCTTTTCGAGACAGATTGACCACCTTTTCTAGAATTCGCTTGACTTCTCGATTCGAGACTTCTGCTTGACCATTTGTTTGGGGATGATACGCGGCTGCTATTTTATGACGCACCCCATATTTTGTGAGCAACTTTGTGAATTGTTTACTGTAGAAGTGAGTCCCTTTGTCACTTATTATCGCTATCGGTGTCCCAAATCGTGTGAAGATGTTTTTCTTTAAGAATCGGAGAACAACGTTGGCATCATTTATGGGTAAAGTTGCGGCTTCTACCCATTTAGAAACCTAATCGACTGCCAACAGGATGTACTGATTATTGAAAGATGAAGGGAAAGGTCCCATAAAATTGATTCCCCATACGTCGAACAGTTCTACCTCCAAAATTGAGTTGAGTGGCATTTCATTGCGCTTGGAGATATTACCTATGCGTTGGCACCGATCACACTTTAGCACATAGAGATACGCATCCTTGAATAGCGAAGGCCAGAAAATTCCTGATTATAACACTTTGGCTGCTATTCGATCACCGAAATAATGTTCATCCAAAAATTTTTCATTGATCATTATGTTGTCTTTATTCTGCACCTCCACGTTTTCCAACCGAGAAAGATGATCCTCCACCTGATTTTCGGTACCTTTTCTATCTCGGATCTCCAAATTAAATTCTTGCAGCAACAATACCCATCGTATTAACTGTGGTTTAGCGTCCTTCTTTTCAATCAGATATTTGATGGCAGAATGATCCGTGTAGACAATTACCTTGGTCCCAATCATATATGCTCTCAATTTGTCGAAGGCAAACACAACTGCAAGTAATTCTTTTTCGGTGGTTGTGTAGTTCAACTGGGCATCCGTCAACGTCTTGCTGGAATAGTAGATTATGTGAAAAATCTTGTCGTGACGTTGTCCCAATATTGCTCCAACTATGTAGTCGCTGGCGTCTCACATATATTCGAATGGTAAAGACCAATTGGGCACCACAATAATTGGAGCAGATACCAACTTCGTCTTTAATACCTCAAATGCCTCAATACATGACTGATCCATCTTGAAAGGAACGTCTTTCTCCAACAGGGAACATAAGGGTTTAGAAATTTTTGAGAAATCTTTAATGAAGCGTCTGTAGAAACCCGCATGTCCCAACAAGCTCCGGATTCCCTTCACAGATGATGGAGGGAGTAATTTCTCAATTGTCTCAATCTTCACTTTGTCCACCTCTAACCCTGCTGCAGAAACCTTATGTCCCAAAATAATCCCTTCTTTCACCATAAAGTGATATTTTTCCCAGTTAAGAACCAGGTTAGTTTCCATGCATCGTTTCAACACTAAAATCAGATTTTTCAAACATAGATCAAAGCTATCACCGAACACAGAAAAGTCATCCATAAATACCTCTAAATTCTTTTCGACCATATCGGAGAAGATCTCCATCGTGCACCGTTGAGAGGTTGCCGGTGCATTACATAACCCAAAAGAGATACGCCGGAATGCAAACGTATTGTAGGGGCATGTGAATGTAGTTTTCTCTTGATCCTCTGGCGCTATGGCAATTTGATTATACCCAGAATATCCATCCAAGAGACAATATAACTGATGTCCCACGAGCCTATCCGACATTTGATCAATGAACGGCAAGGGGAAGTGGTCCTTGCGTGTGTCTTTATTCAGCTTGCGGTAGTCCATGCATACTATCCATCCTGTAACAGTTCTAGTAAGTATGAGCTCATTAGCTTCATTCTTCACCACTGCCATGCCCCCTTTATTTGGTACGCACTGTACATGACTCACCCATGAACTGTCCGAGATTGGGTAAATAATGTCGGCATCTAATAATTTTATGATCTCCTTTTTTACCACATCCTTCATAATGGGATTTAGCCTTCTTTGCATCTCAATGGTTGGTTTTGCCCCCTCTTCCATTAAAATCTTGTGCATACAATAAGATGGACTAATTCCCCGAATATTCGCTATAGACTACCCAATTATTGTTTTGAACTTTCGCAAGACCCGTAGCAGTTTCTCCTTTTGCGTGTCAGTTAACTCCATCGAAACAATAACTGGTAGGGTAACGTCTTTTCCCAGATAAGCATACTGTAGATGAGATGCTAGTGGCTTTAATTCCAACACCGGTGGATCTTCTATCGAGAGTTTGAACTTTTTACCTTCCGTTTTGGGCCTCTCCATGGTGTCGAATAATTGATTGCTTTTCCGGAAGACTGATGATGTATCTAGCCATTTGACATATTTAATGTCCTCTTCAATGCCGCAATCGTCTGTCCCAAGAAAAATGGATTCAAGTGGGTCCTCTGAATAATTTCCACTGAACTTGTGATTAACCAATTCCTCCATGATATCAACCCGCAAACATTCACCTTTTTCTTTCGGGTAAGATATTGACTTAAAAACATTAAAGGTAACCTGTTGATCTTCAACTCTCATCGTCAATTCACCTTTTGAACGTCAATCAAAGTTTTACCCGTTGCTAAAAATGGTCGCCCAAGAATTATTGGAATTTCGCTGTCCACTTCACAATCCAAAATAAAGAAGTCCGCAGGGAAGATGAATTTATCCACTTTAACTAAAACATCCTCAACAATACCTCGTGGATATGTAATAGATCTATCCGCTAACTGCAAACTGATATTTGTTGGTTGTGGAGCCTGAAGTCAAAACTGGCTGTAGACGGATAATGGCATAAAATTTATACTAGCCCCCAAATCACACAATGCTCGACCCGTAAGCTGATTTCCAATTTCACATGGTATATTAAAGCTACCTGGATCCTTAAGCTTCGATGGTAACTTATTCTGAAGAATTGCGCTGCATTCTTCGGTCAATGCTATTGTTTCGAACTCACGTAATTTCCTTTTTCTTGACAAAACCTCCTTCATGAACTTGGCTTAACTCGGCATTTGTTCCAAGGCTTCGGCAAAGGGAATGTTGATATGCAGCTTTTTAAAGATATCCAAGAATCATGAAAACTGCTTATCCAACTTGGCTTTCTGAAACCTCTGTGGATACGGTATTGGATACGTTTTCGGCGTCCACAACTTCCTTTGTTTCACTTGTTGTGTTGTCCCTCTTTTCCCTATCCGTAACTGTATCTTGCAAATCTTTTCAACTTCGTAGAGTTACGGCCTTACAATGCTCATCTCTGCCCGAATTTTTCTTTGTGTCACTCGGAAGTGTTCCAAGTGGGCGGTTATTCAGTGCATGCGCTATTTATCCCACTTGATTTTCCAGATTCTTGATCGATGCACTTTGGCTTTGCATATTCAGCTCTATTTGATTAAATTTTTTCTCATTTGCCTCGTTCATTTTTTTAGACTATAAAACTTGAAGTAATACTCGGTATTAATGAGATGATTAACTATAAAACTTTAATAAATTGTTAGAATAAAAGTATGGATCTTCGGTTTTCTAAGTAACCCAAGGTAGTATTTTATGGTAATAAAATACCGCGACGCTCGTGTTGTCTAACGATGAAACAAGTTAGGAGGATGTTAAGGAAGAGGATGAGTCGTTAAGGTTGTGTATCGACTATCGTAATAGGAGTAAGTTAGCGGTTACGAATGAATACCCATGGCCCAGGATCGTTGATCTATTTGATCAAGTTGAAGAGGGCAAAGAATTTTTCTAAGATAGATTTGCGTACGGGGTATAGTCGGTTGAAAGTAAGGAAGAATGTAGAGGAACCTAAGATGACGTTCAGAACTCGTTATGGTTATTACGAGTTATGGTTATGTCATATGGGTTGACTGATGTACTGAAGTTAGACTTTCCATAAAGGGAGCCGAGCAAGTCGGTGGAAAATTGATAGGTACCCTTGTGAGGTGCTTTGTTTGAAAGTACCATTAGCATCACAGGGTGTTCAAATAATATTTGGATGAGGGTGTAGTAATGATCATCGGTGATATTCTAGTCTAATTAATGACGTCAGAAGATCACGTTGAACATTTGGAGATAGTGTGAGAAACACTACGGAGGGAGAAGTTGGATACGGAATTCACTACGTGTGAATCGTAGCTTAAAGAGATAGAAAAAGTTGTTATTAAGAAGTATGTTGGGAATGAGAAGTGAGAAAATAGTTTTTAGGAACTAAAAGGGAAGTTAAGTGAGGTACCTGTATTGTCTCTATCAGATAATACGAGGAATTTTGTATTGTATCTCAATGTTTCGCATAGATGACGAGATTGCGTGCTCATGTAGCATGGCAAGGTCATTATGTATGCATCACGCCAGTTAAAGGATTATAAGGAGGTTTATCCTATTTATGATCTAAAATTGGCAGCTGTAGTCTTAGAATTAAAACTCGGAAGATAGTATTTATACGGGGAGAAGTGTGAGATATACACGGACTCTAAGAGTTTGATATATGTCTCCACACAGAAGAAGTTGAATATGAAGTAGAGAAGGTGATTAGAATGGTTAAGAGATTACGACTGTGATATATTATATCATACATGGAAGGTAAAAGTAGTAAACGACGCGTTAAGTAGGAAGGGTAGGGAAAAGTTATTGATGTTAACAACTCAGAATGAGTTAATGACAAAAATGTCAAAAACAAAGCTAGAAGTTAAATTCTGGATTAAAGAGGTAGAAAAGTAATTCACAACGTAGACTCAATCCACGATAATGGAACGAGTTAATTAAGTACAATTAGGTAACGGGAAGTGCAAACAAATGAAGAAGAGGATGCAGGATAAAGAGAGGATCATATATCATCTCGTTTTAAAGGAGGAATTTGAGTTTTCATATAATTTGGAATTAAAAGAAGGACTAATAAGAGGGAGATAGAGTAATGTGTGAGTAAAGGTTTAGCTTCCAACTTAGATTATTGATAGGAAGTGACAAGTCATGAGAATTAAGATAATACCTTCGGAGAAGGTGAATTGAAGAAACCACAACGCCTAAGAAGCATTGTGGGAATTTGAAATTAAACTGATGGAAAAATTTTCCTCAATGGTGGATGTAGTGTTAGCGAGATTCTGGGGACAGAATCCTTATAAGGGGGAAGAGTGTAACGCCCCATAAAATTTGGATTTTTGAGAATTAAATTTTTATTTTCATTAAATGAATTTAATTCATTATTTATGGGAGTAAGCTATTCGAGGGTCGTTCTATGACCTAGACATATCAAAAAGTCGTAGTATTTTGGCTACGTGATAGAATTAAAGTGTTTGAATTTACAAGCCGAAAATAAAAACTTTCCGAGAAATTTTCCGAAAACACTATTCACGCATTTTTGCCCGGGAATTATTTTTGAACTTCCGAGAAATACGTAATGATAGAATATCGAGGTGAGATGGAATATCCAATAATATTTTAGTTATGGCAAACGAAGTTTTTCACCTGCAGACTTAAAACCTAACGATTAGGGAAAATGAATTCCGAGAAGGAATTTAAATTTGTATAGTGAATTAAAGCGTTGATCGTATAATACGTAGGTATTGTACGAGGTAATGAATACGAGTATAATATGAGGTGTTATACGAGTATGAATGAATGATGGTATGTCATATTTGAATAAGTATACGAAGTGGAATACGAGATTAATACGTAAATTATACATTATAAGGCTTTAAGCCAAAAGTAATGGACTTGTAGGATTGTGTAGAACATTGTAAAGTCCAAAGAGAAATGTTAAGGCCTATGTGTAGAAAGGGGTAAGTCCAATAGGAATTAATGTGTAAGCCCAATGCAAGCTAATGGTAAAGCCCAAAGAATTGTTAATGTAAGCCCAATTATAAGTTAAGCTAAAAGCCCAAAGTATGAACTTATGGGTTATTGGATGGTTTAAACCCGTGGATGACCCAAAGTGGTGGCCAAGTAAAGTACTTGGTGGCTAAGCAATGGATAAGTTATATAATGACCAAGTAGATTTAAGTGTTTAGCAAAGAGTAAGTTGAGTAACTTAAAGGCTAAGAAAAGTGTTTATGTGTGATAAGTAAAGTGCTTATGTGTGATGAACAAGTAAAGTGCTTATGTGTGGCAACCAAGTTCACTTAAAGGCTAAGTGTTGTGGTGGTCAAGCAAAGTGTGTGGAGGCCAAGTTAACTTAGTGCTTAAGCTTGGATAGTAAGGAGGTGATTAAGGAGGTGGAGGGGATTAATGACCATTATACCCTAACCTAGCAAGTCCTATAAATAACAAGCTTGGATTTCATTATTCCTTGTTAAATTTTCATCCAACAACTTCTCTTAGAGAGCAACTTAATGGTTAGAGGGAATAAGCACATGTAAGTTAAACTTTTATTGTGAGATTTTCAAGAAGCAAGAAGAAGAACAAAGCTTAGTCAAGTGATTATCAAGGGTAAGAACTTTAACCATGAATTTCTTTCTCTTCCATTAGTAGGGAGATGGGTAGTGGTAGAACATGTATGCTAAGGAATGATAGGAATGAGTAATCAAAGAGCTTAAGTTTTAATATGCCGTATAAGTCATGAATAAGTAATTTAAACTTAATTAAGTTATGAATTTATAAAGAGTTTATATGAACTACTCATATGTGTTCTTTAATAAGATGGTATGATAATAAGAAGTAAGAATGGTGGTTAAAAGACCTAAGCTAGGATAAGTCATGCAAGGTGAATTCATAAGTAGTTCATACTTTTACAAGTTATAGACTAATGAATAACAAGTAATAACTTATCGTGTCAATAAGTTAATGAAGTATGTATGTCAAGATGTAAGTATGTTGGATATGATATGAGAACATTGAGTAAAGGACTTTAATCAATAATAAGCCATAAGTAAACGAAATCATGAAAGTTATAAGTTGATAAGCGATGAACTTAGGAAGAATAAGTCAAAACCTAGTTTGAAAATAAGTTAATGTAATAAGTAGTTTTAAATGTTTATATGATGGTTAGAATCCATTTAGAACAATGATCAAATTGTTAGTAGCAAAGTTATGCCGGAATTCACACGATTGGACGTTAATCGTCGAATTCATAAAATTCACAGAATGGAAGTCGTATTTTGTGTTTGAGCTTAGAAACATTGGTTTTCAATGGAGACAAGTCTCATTTGGCATTATAGAGTTGTGGACTCAAAAATGACCGAATTCCGACTTAGAACGAAGAAACGAGCGTTGAACGTTCACGAACGTTTATCGTTTTCGTTAAAAATGAACTAATAGGTGAAATTTTAGCAAACGCAATCAAATAGATAAAATTCTTACATGAACGCATAGATTATGAAATTTGTGAACCGTACACTTTTGAACGAACCAATTCGGACTTAAAACAAAGAAGTTATGCGTCCGGGAAGTTTGTAAAAATTTCAAAACTGCAAAAATGTCTGAGGCACAGAGTCCGCGTCGTAGCGCGACTCATAGCCTTAAAGCCCGCGCCACAGCGCGAGGATAGAACCGTGCATACTGCTAACTCGTGCCGCAGCGCGAGATGCAGAGTATAAGGAACGTATGGTGATTAAAGGTTAATAATCAATTGAAGATGAACGTAATAAGAACAACGTAATGCGTTAAGCCGGCTACAGAAATTTGTTGATCAAGTTGCTTATGAATCCAATGGTTTGCAATACCAGTATAGATTTGGTAATTACTTAATGAACATGATAAGACATTTCCTAAATCACTGTTATAGTGATGACTTTAAGAATGTAATGTTGTGTAATGAGTAGTTAAACATTGAACGTAAAGTATAAGGAACGTGAACCGTATTCAATAATGATAAGAACTATAACGTTAAGAGTTACAACTAAAGGTTGTTAAGCAATACGTAAACATAAACGGTATGCAATAAAGTGTACTTATCTAACGATGATCGAGTTTCGATTAATAACGAAATAATGTTAGTAAGCAGTGAAGAAGGATGATTAACTCGAAACGAGTTAGATTAATGAAGTAAATCTACGTAAGACATAGAAGAGAAAGAAGTTGGTAAGAATGATGTAAAGATAATGGCAAGCCGGAACCAATAATAACAATCTAAGTCAGGATTTAGATTGAGATGAAGGGTAAGATTCATTAGGAATCATGTATATTCATTCATGACCTAATGTGGTATGTTATGTGATTATGTATTGTAGAGACTGTAAAGACTGAACGAAAAAGTTATTATACTGTAGCAGACGCTGAAGGCAAGTTTTTCTTAAAACGTTTGTCTAACTTTCGTGTTAGCCAAGTTTTCTGTGATTCATGTTATAAGATGCATGAATGATTTTAAAGAAAGGTTCGATGCCAGTTTTGACTCGGCTAGACTAATCTTGAAGATTGATTGATTTATTTACAAGTCTTTCAATATAGAATTGTTAACGCTATCCTACGCCAATTATTTGGTATGGATTTAAGGTAAGCTTGATTATGAATAAACAAATGTATTTTCATCGATTATTCGATGGGCACGTGAGGTTGTCAAAACTTAAACATATACACGTTTAATGGATGTAGTGTTGATCAACATAGAGTACTATGGGCTGATCACCCAGAAGTGCTCGTAAGCTATGCCAGACTTACGGACTTAGTGTCAGGTTGTCCTTTTCAAAGAAATTATGAAACGCTCATGGTCTTGAGCCAGAATTGATGTTTTAGTGAATATTGTTATTGTAAAACATTTTGAAGGAAATGAAATGCTATTTTGAATTATTGGTAGTACTTCATAACTATTATTCAGTTATTGAAGATACACAATTCCTATGTTTTAAGCATGTTGTTTAAAAGAAAATTGTTGTACTTGCTGAGCTTGTTATGCTCACTCTTGCTTGAACCATATGAATGCAGCTAGGACCGAACGAACCGAGGGATTTGACAGGGATAAAGACAAGACGAAGATGAACGATTAGTTTACCTTGTAATAAACTAGTAAGTTGTATATATATTAATATGATGAACAAAGAATGTAATGGTTATAGAACCTGGGAACGGGATGTAATATTATTAATGTAATAAGAATGTCGTTGATACGCACATTTTGATGTCGTTTCAATAGAATGAATGTACAGTTATGAGTACCATGTACTACTATCTGTCGGGTTGGAAGATACCCGAATTTGGGGGCGTCACAAATTTTGCTATATTCCTATACTAAACAATTGAATTAAACTCGTTACAATCCCAATTCCTTACGTGTTACATTTGGCGAATAGATATTTCCATTCTATTCACAAACCTAATTATTCATTGTGTAAATAACTAAGTCACATGTCACCATGCCCAGTTCTAACCCTAGAATTCCTCTTTCAATTCCTTCTAGAGTAACAAGGTAATTATTGGCCATGTAATTAATCAATCAGCACAAAGCAAGATAAACAATTCACTTCAACATAAATAATTGGAATAAATCAAATAATCAATTCATAATCATAAAAGGTTCAATTGGTAGTCTTAATAAAAGAAATTAGTTCATAACGAAAATTAAAACCAACAATATTTGAAAAATCAACCTCAAAGAATTACACAAATTAAAAGAATGAAGAAGAAGAAGAACTCCAAGTGAAAATCTTTAGAATCTCCTCTTGCTCCTTGATCCTCCAATTGTGTAGAATTCGTCCCCTAATTAAATAGAAATAATCCTTATATACTTCACTTGTCCAACCACAATCCAATTCCAACTCAATTTTATCACAAAACCACCTCTTTAAAGCCTTTAATGCAAGTCCCATAATTCAATGATTGCAGTAGATTGATCATTTCTCTTCATTAAGGGAAATTGAGCAAGTAATCTATAGCTCTTCCTTGTCCTTGGGAGTTCAGCTATAGGAGAGTCAGATTCGTCATTCTCTTCAGACTCTGATGCTTTTGGATCATCAGATGAACTTCCTTGAGGTTCAGTATTGGCAGGGGTAGGTATTTCATCTTCGGACTCATCATCTTGTGAACCATCATGAGGACTTGTTGGAGCATTTGCATTTGGAGATTCAGATGGGTCATCTTGCAGCTTCTCTTCAACTTCAAAATGAGTACTCTAAGAATTAGCCTTAAGGCTTACATATTCTTCTTCATCAGCAGAGTTTACATCTTCTTTCATGGATCCAGCTCCATCTTCATCGCTGGATCTGTTCTCCGGGGACTCAGTCTTGAGACCATCAGTTCCCTTATCTTCTTTTGACTCTATTTCCTCTTCTTTGTCAGATGTGCTTCTTTGGGGAACTGGAATAGATTTCTTCATCACTTTTGCTTTCTTCTTGGGTGGTTCTTGGAGTAGTCTGTTACTCCTTCTTTTTGGGTTTTCAGCAGTTGATGCTTGTTTTTCTCTTGCTCCTTATTTCTTTTTATCAGTGGAGACATGGCTTGATGAAGCCTTTGCATTCTACACATTCTTAGACTTCTTCTTTGCCGGTGTGGCAACAACTGATGTAGAGTCTTCAGATTCAGAGTTTTCTGCCTCTTTTGCCTTTCTCTTATATCAAGAGACTTTTCTGCTGCTCTCAGTTTGTGTTAGCCTCCTGTTTTCCTTTGGATTTTTCTTCCAATTTACAAATAGTTGTGGAGACATTACTTTGTGAACATTTAGAGGTTCTCCCTCATCATCCTTGATCTTGCTTCTCAGCTTCTTCTTCATCACAATACTCAGCAGTCTTCCATGAAATACCTTTGTAAGTGGTTTTTCTGTTGACTTGTTTAACTCAGCCTTTTCTATCCATTTGGAGATTTGATCGAATAGGATGGCTCCAAAATTGATTTGCTTCTTCAGAACTATCACAGACATAATCTTTAATTGTTGGTCGAGTACAGTGTCGTGTGCAGTATCCTTGCACAGTATACATTTTCCCACTATCTCATTAAGGAACTCGAATTCCTCAGGAAACTCCTTTTTCTTCATGTCCTTTAGACTAGGGTTTCTTTGGTACCGCATTGGCCTCTTGCCTTCTTCAATGTCGACTGCATCAAGGTTTATCAGACCTTAATTGTGAAACCCTAGACATTGATTGATGTCTGATGCTCTTATCTTCAGACTTGATCCTTTCACCTTAGTGGTCAGAAGCCCAGAATTCGTTGAAGCATTTGAGTAGAACTGCTTCACTAGCCTTGTATAGACTGGAGTGTCGGTTTCCTAGCACTCAGAGAACCCAGCCTTCTTTACGAGCTCAAATATGTCTTTGAACATCGTTTCTGATTTTTCAAACATTTTTGAAGCCGAGTTGGTTTCCTGTTATAACTCGTCATTCTACCATTTGAAGAGTTCAAGGTATATGGGTATGTGATTCAGAGGGATTTTAGCTAAATGTGATTTGGGCTCTGGAAGTTTGATTGGTTTGGCTTCGAAAAGGATTTTAGGGTTTGAAAATTGGAGGGAGAGAGGTTCGATAGGTTCTGGTAACTGTTTGTAGATTTTGAATTTGTCTTTATGGTCGTTCCTTCTGACTCTACATACACTGTGATGTGTCAACTAGCCATTGGTTGCACGACGCCCAATAATGAGCTGTAACTCCTCATTAACTTTTCAGTTATATGTCTCTTTTAGAAAAGTAGACATTTGATTGATGTGGATTGACCGTTGACCTCTTCGGTTCGTGGAGTAACATTATAAGGTATCTATGGACTCTACGTTTTTCTTTGTTGACTCAACGATCAACTTTTGAGAGATGTTGTAGTGGATGGTTTTGACATTACTACTCATTTTGAACTTGCATGGCTCAACTACTGATGTACTTCATGAAGCCTTGGGCACTTTTCTTTAGCAGGACATCTTTCCAACCAACATTCGAACTTATCTCCCATAATCTGAATGTTTGAGAAATTGTCCTGTTCTTCCAAGCTCCTCATGAGTTAGAGTAGCCTCTTATAAGACTACGATCGTCTAGTCTGTTTCTACGATCTCTGAGGTGGCACTACGATCATTGAGGTTACATCATGATCATTGAGTTCTCTTCAGTCTCTATTCTACGATCATTACCTGTCTAGGTCCTTGAGACGAACTTGATCAAGAAATCCTTCTAGGTTAAGGTAGCTCAGGAAGTGCAAACCTCTTAGAGTGAGCTAAGGATCAGGTTTGTCCCTGTGGCAATTTCCAGATGAAGTACTTTAGGAGTAGTTTACACTGATATCTTATTTGACTTTTTCTAGTGGGGAGATCCTCTTTCAACTTTAGACAATTGCATTTGTTGTAATCGTGGTGTCCTCCTACTCTTATACTATGATCAGCTGTTTGATCATAGGTGCTCCACGATTTTGAGTTGGTTGGCTGATAGGTTATCAGTAGTACGTTTTGAGACGTTCCTACTGACTATAGATCTTCATTTGGTTCATCAACCACAAAGTTTTGGGACTCTGTAGCTGGTACTTTGCTTCATAGAATATCTCAGTGTTGTTGTCCCTTAGTAGATTATTGCTTCCCCATGGTTGATGTTGTCTCTTCAGTGAGGTGTGATTTCTTTTTCTTTATGTGCATTAGGAGGTATCCTTGCATGGTTCTTTCAGGCTGGAATCACTACTGACAATTGAATTTGTTTGCACCATAAACATTTATATCTCTAGAACTGATCACTCTACGATCCTTTGACAATACTACGATCATAGTCTACTTTATCAACTTGAACCTGTGGAGTTCTGCTTTCGTAATGCGTTCCTCATGTTTGATGCTCGATGATCTTCTGATATGAGCTTCCTTGAGGACAAGCTTTGCATGCTTGAGAATCTAAGACCCTTTTTCATCTTTGGTTGAGTAGCCTGCTTTCATATAAAGGTTAGCGACCATTTGAGCTTCATTTAGATTGGCTCGGCCAGATCTTCAAGACGAAGCTTTGACATCTGTGAAATTTATCAATTATTTACGATGCAGTCCGAGCCTTCTTTGGTTGAATCGTCTTGGCTGAAGTCTTTTTCTTTAGTATTCCTTAATGTGGCCAGATAGACCAAGTACCTGCAGGTTATAAATTTCTATTTTATGTACCCATGGTTAACTGGGTCCTGCTCAGTTAGTTTTCTAAACCCCTGTTCTTTATATATTTGGATAATCATCATATTTATCACCAACAGTCATATTCATACATGTAATTAATTTAGATAATACATTTTGAGATGCATGATGGTGAGTGTGTGTGAGATTTGTTGTTTTAATAAAATACTCTTTTTCTTTGATGCTTTCATCATTTGCTAGGTTGTGTTCACAAGGTTTAAATGTTCACAAAGTGAAGATCAACTCTACAATTTGTTTGTATCTGGTTGATTCATAGAGATGATCAGTTTCTACGAATCTTCAAGATGCTCTAGTAGAACTGATCATACTCTGTGTGTTATTAAACACTTAGACCATAGGTTGTACACATACTAGCCCATCAGCAAAGATTACTTCACATAAAATTATTTTAATCTTGTGATGCTATTATGACCCTTTTCAGATTTCTTTCAAGATGTCATCTTCAACCTAAAACTTGGATAGAGAGAAAGTTTATATGCATTTGAGTTTCCACCCTCAGTGTACTTTCTCTCTTCACCTTTTTAGGTAAATTATGATTCCTTGAAAGAATATTATTATAGTTCATAAGAGGGTGCAATCATGATGTACATATTTATATTAGTGAGGAACCGTACATTTTTACTGTCACTTTCTTAACAGTCATCTATCTAAGATATACTGAGTTTAGGCATTGATGTGCATAGTTTCTCAATTCCTCCTAACGGCTAGCTGCTCCAGTTGACCTTCAATCAATTAGTCGTGGTCTTGAAGATGCAAGCTAAGAGAATATCAGTATCTTCAGTTCTTTGACATCCTTGAGTTCACAAGGTTTACATGCAGCTACAGGTTGGCCAGACACATGTTTGAGAAGTTCTTCTTTCTTTTCTAGATAAGCATTACTTAGCATGTATGGCCCTTTCATCTTTTCATGTTGGTGGATGTTTGATTCTTTTCTGTTGATGTCTCTTGAGCTTTCTAGCCTGGTCTTCAGACTACAAGATTGACCGCAAGCAAGGATTGGTCTTGTTGATATGGCAATCAAGAACATGGACCAATCTGAGCAGCTTCAGGTGTATATGCACATTTACCTGTACACAATATTTCCAATGTGTGAGAACATCTGCATATAACAAGTGACTTACTACTAAACTAAGTTTAGAACAATGTTTGTGCCTAGGATCAGACTCAAAGCGATTAGATTTGGAATATAGCAAGAGAACCTGCTCTTATACCAATTTTTAGTTCCCAGTAGGCACAATAGATCTAGAAGGGGGGGGGGGGGAGGTTGAATATATCCTTTTGAATTCAAATACTTTTATGGTTTATTTTGTATTGCTAATAATTTAGCATATGACAAACATAAGAATCTTTTCAAGCACAACGGAATAAGTAAAAGATCCCATTCATTAATATATTCATAATCATATATACATTGTTCGTAGAGTTAATTCAGTAATAAGCAGTTAAGTCATACATATCAGTTATAGCAGTTAATGTACATAATGTAAATGACATAAAGTAAAAGACACAAGGGGTTTTACGTGGTTCAGAGACTCAAGCCCCTAATCCACTCTTCTGCTTTCAACTAGCAGGATTTCCACTAAGGAAGGGCAGCACCTTGAATCACTCAGATTCATTCAAGGCCAGCACCCTTGGGACTTTAGTTCACTAAGAACTCTTCAAGTCTAGTAGCCTTAGAACTTCTCTAGTTTCCTAGGAACTCTTCAAGCCCAGCAGGCTTGGAAACTTCATTTAGTCCCTCCGGACAAGGACCCCTCAGGCCTTGGCTTCTTGTTGTTGTAGTTGTTGTTGTTGTGGGTGCTGAGTTGCTAAGATGTCATTAAGCTTTGAACATCTTTTGTACTTAGCAGCTTGTTGAGGTCCTCTTTGCATTCTGCTTTGAGTCTGGACCACAGTTACTTTGGTGCAGCTGATCTTTACTCTTTTCTTCTCATCTTCATTTGATGACAGTTGTGCACCATCAACAGCTGGATTTGCTAAGTCCCTAAGCTTTTGGTAGACTTCGTCCAACACTTAGCAATCCCTGAACCCTTCTTGAAATTTTTGTAGACATGGTTCTGCACCTGTTCAGTTTCAACTTTAGGTTCATGGTGATTCATAGAGTGGCTCTCCTTATCTTCTTTGTACTCTGCCACTTTTCTGAATGCTATCTCCTTGGCCTTCTCGGCTCTCATCTTGGCTGTCATCTTCAGTGGCATTCTAATCTTTGTTGAGTGAAGCTCTAATCTTTTTAAGTCCTTCCTCAAAGCTGCTTCACTTCCACCTTGGTTGTCTCACTGTCACTGAGACTTGTTCTGTTGATCTTTAGTGCAACTCGTAGAGTCAACAATAACATTCCCAACAACTCAACGATTCTGCAACATAGCAATCATCAGGAACTCTTAATCTTTGAAGGTCTGTTGATTTATACTGCTTTCCAATCTTCCATTTAGAAAGTAGCCGTTGAAAGCTACTCAAATTGCTTCACAGATCTCGAGTTATTTGGTGCAGACTGCAGATGTGACATGACATCATTTTCTGACTTTCTGACACTGCAGTTTACTGTTTCACCTACCCTTTCAGATATGTTACTTTGATGTCTCGGGAAGGTCGACGACTTTTTGACCTCTTTTCCTTGCATCGATGCTCTCAATAAGTTTTTTTTCCGAATGCTAACTTTCAGATTGAACCGTTGCTAATGCTTCAATCCTCAGCTGTTCGAACTCAACGATTCTAATGTACTTCTTCTCGGACCTGATCGTGATGTCTTATTGACTGATGCTTATTGACATGTAGAGTCAGCACTACGATCTTGAAGAGTGTTCACTTGATCTTTAGTGAAGAACAACTCTTTCTTCTTTCATGTAGTGCTTCAACACTTCTGTTTGCCTCGACTGCTCTCAGATACTGATGACTTGACTCCTTGCTCTGGCCCCTTCTGAATAACAAGACACTTAAGATTTGTGGCATGTCCAGCTCGTTTTCTCCTTGTGATTTCCAGTTCACTTATCATCTATAGATTGACCCAATTCTTAATCACTTTAGCCTTGTTCTTCTGAGGCTGACCAGTATCTTTGTGTATTCTCCATCAGTTCTTTCTTCGTTTTGCAAACACTACGATCCTGGTTACTTCCAAGATCGTTGTCATCTTTCTAATAGACAGCTACTGCACATGCTGACTTTCCTTAGTCAGCTACTGAAGTCTTCTTATAATCATCTTGTGGAAGACTTCATCTTGAATGACTTTACAACTCAATTTGGATGCTGATTGGATTGATGTTTAGATCTTCTATTAGCTTGCATACCATTCATTGAGTGCTCTCTGGCTTCCTTTAGGTGAGATGTATCTTTATAGTACCAACCAGAGGCTTCATTCCTTTGGATATTCTGGGAGTGCTCAATTGTTGAGAATCATGTTTGCTCTACGATTCTACCTTGGCTTTGTGAGCATGTCTGTTGAGGTCTTAGCTCTGTACTCTACGATTCAGCTTCGGCTGTGCAGACACTACGACTCCAAGATTAGATCTTGACACTACGATTTCTGTTGTTGTGCTTGTTGTCTTCATCTGATCTTGCTCAACTACGATCTCTGCCTTTGATACGATCAGTAAACTCTACGACTCTGAGTGTAGTCTACGATCCCTGACTTAGCTTTTAGTAGACTCTACGACTCCGAGTGTAGTCTACGATTCTTGACATTGCTTCGGCAGATGCTCGGTCGACTCGTAGGCAGGCTGTCTCTACAATTTTGGACATGACTTCCTCAGCAGACTACATCTCCGAGGAAGCTTTACTCGACACACTACGATCCTTCCTCGTCTCTCCGGCGCGTCATCTGAACTACGAGATCTACTATCTTGCAGACTACGATTCTGCCTTGATAGCTCTCGAGTTATCCTTGACTCTCCTGGCAGACTACGATTTTTGGTGCAGTGCTCGACGATCAGACAAGACTATTTATTACATCATATGATCAATCTAACATGTTTGATCTTTCTATGTTTATAGTCCTTGTACATCATTTCTTTTTAAGGACTTTACAAAGTTGTTTTGCTTATGTAGGATCAACCTAACATATTTGATCAATTCATTCTAAGTCCTTGTATATATGTTTCTATAATCTATCAGAGTACTTTACAGCTTTTCTTAATGCAAGCATACTTGCATATTCATTCATATATATCATAATCAAATCATATATAAATAGGAATATCATTCACATGTTTATTCCTGACAATATGCAAAAGGGCAGTTTGGTCATTTTGCTCCCAATTTTAATGGCTAACAAGACATTTGTCCTAACCCTTATGGTTTGACCCTTAGGGTTTAATCCTTAGGGTTTAACCCTAAGGTTTTGTGCATTAATTTTCTAGAATTTTGTACCTATGCTAAAAATGAAAATCTAGTTTCCTAAATTCCAAATTAGGGTTCCTTAATTAACTTAGGTTTTCTAATTATACAAAACATAAAAAAAAAAAAATAGGATTAAGTATTCACTAATTAATATTAGGACTTACAATTAGCAATTAGGGTTTTTAATTTGACAATTAGGGTTTTTAATTTAGAAATTAGAGTTTTAATTAGTAATTAGGGTTTTTTAAGTAATAATTAGAGTTTTCCCTAATTAACATTAAGCTTCATACTTTAGCAATTAGGGTTCTAGTTTAGTAATTAGGGTTTTTAATTACTAATTAGGGTTTATAATTTCAAAACTAAGGTTCCTAATTTAAAAATTAGGGTTTCTAATAATTATGTTTTTCCTAATTAAGATTAGAATCTATAATACTAATCATTAATCACATAATACAGTTACTAAAGAGTCTTGAACTTGTGTTTGGTTTTCAAATTAGGGTTGGCACAATAATACTTGGTTTTAGCATGATATACCATAATTGACCAACCATTATCAGTCTATACATATACAGTACATATTTATAGCACTAAAATAAAAATAATATTATATTATTATTCTCATTCCTTAATCAAAATTCAAAATTAGGGTTTAGATCACATATGTGATTTATCTTGCATATTTAGTAGTATCAATTAAGTTAGAATAATTAAAAACTTAATAATCTGAACTAAAATTCATATAATAAAATAATTATTATAATAATTCCAATTATCATTTCATATATTATTTAAATAATATATAATCATATTTTCATGGAAAATAAAAAAAATATTTTTACTACCAAATTAATTATAAAAATATAATTTATAATGGTCGATAATTCTAATAAAATTATTTGAAATTATTCATGTAATAAATAAAATTTATTTATCACATAAATACGTAAGCTTTACCTTATACATATTCCCACCTTTAAAATAATAATAAAAAAAAATTATACACAAAATTTCTGATTTAATTATATAGAAAATATCGGGTTATTACATCTAAAGGCATGAATCTATAGTCCATATAACAAACTACAACTTGGATACAACATCACAAACAAATCACCTAACATCTGACAGATTCATGCTCTTAAAAATCTTGTCAGACCATTTTGGGAAATTTCTGGGTTAACTAGAAATGCTTGGTCATGGTCCGTCAACCCACTTTGACCATCAATAACTTGTAATCTGGATATGGTATGACCATGATTCCACTAACAGGATACATTCCACATAACATACTACAAGTTTATTACTTCTAACACAACAAATCATTAACAGGTAAGAATTTACGGCCTCTGACATTTGCTTGTCAGACTATAAATTAGGGTTCTTAGCAGTTTTTCAAACTCCAATTTTAAGCACTTTGATATTATGGATCTATGATATAACATCATAGATCACCAAATAACACCTTATATTATGTATTTAAACACCTAAACACAAATTTTATCTTAGCATACAAGATCAAATATATATTAGGGTTTATACCTTCTCTTTAAACAAGCTTTGATTCTTGCTCTCCTCTACTAATCTTGATGTGTTATGGGTTCTACTAGGGACTGAAACACTTGGAATTTTCATTGGTTTGGAGAGAGAAAGGTTTGGTTGAGTGTTAGAACACAAATGAGCTAAGTTTTCAGATTTTCTCTCACTTTAATTCTCCTTAGTTTGATTCATTGAATCTATATGATACAAGGTGGCAATTTAGATCAGATTTGGCTGAGATATAGAGCACATGGGAGATCCACAAGTGATGACTCACAAGATTTGGCCATATCCCTTAACTTAAAAATCTAAGTAAAGGGTAATTTGGTTATTTCGCCCCTAAAAGGGTATTTTCATAATTTCCCTCATAATTTTAAGGGTATTCTAGTCATTTGACGTCAATCCTTTTAATATTAACCCTTAGGGTTTGATAATATTAATTAGGGTTTTCTAATTAAGGTTTAGAGTTCCCGGATATAAAATTAGGGTTTTCCTGAATTCGATTAAGGGACCTAACTTATCGTTAGGGTTTCTCAATCACAGATTAGAGTTTCTAATCCACGTTAGGATTTACTAAGTTTATACCTTATCTGATCAAACATTGATTATTAATTCTATATTGTACTAACACGTACTCATCAATATAATTATTATAACTATATTATCTACCGAATCCTTATCCGTAACTATGGTTAGGGTTTTTATCAGTTGTTACACAAAAATGTACTCATATTTCTCAGTCAATACACAGTTTGACCATCTTACTAAACTCATATCACAAATACTCAGCCCAATATTCATAATCAATATAAATATGAAATAAAAAAAATTATTCATAAAATTTTAATTTTTTGAAATTCTAGATCCTCACATTCTCCCCTCCTTATAAGGATTTTGTCCTCGGAATCACCGCTTTATCACTCTCTATAATCTTTTAAAGTTGTATCATCAATTCATTCTTATCAATGCAAAATTAATATGTGTCTCATATACTAACTTGTGACTTGAATCTATAAAACAAAATAATTCACACCAATATCTATCCAATATTACTCGCACAATTTGATTACTAAACGAAATCGTTACCTATCACCTCCTCCTGGGCATCTACTGCATCTTGCACCGTCATATTGAATGTACGGGCCATCGATCTTCCTGGATGAGCAGGTCCTCTAATTGTCAGGTTTCCACTACCGGGTCCCTTGTTGATACTTCCCTTATCCATATTCTTCTTCGGGACAGTTTTGAACCAAATGATCTGTTAATCCACACGCAAAACAACCTTATATCTTCTTCGTACTGGGACAATTGGGAGACATGTCCCTCTTGACCACAGTTATAACAGACTCCTTTTCTTTTCAAACAAACTCCTGGATGATTCTTCCTACAAATTACACAAGGCTCACCTTTTTTTCTATTCTCTTCTGTCTTATTAACCGATTGGGTATTATCACTCCACTTTTTCTTGTTAGGATTACTCCCACCACTACTTCCTCCTTCATTTATTTTCTTCTTCTTCTTCCTAATGATATCGGGATGCAGCTTCGTTTCCCCCTTCAGCAATGATTACTATCTCCAATAAAGCTGCAAACGTATTGATTTGCAACATAACTACCTTGTTGAATATCTCTGACTTCAATCCATTCTCAAATTTTCTCGCTTTTCTTGCCTCCGTGTCCACCTGATGAGGTGCAAATCTCTCTAACTCATTGAACTTAGCGGCGAATTCTGAAACCGACATGTTCTCTTGCTTCAGTTCTAAAAACTATAATTCCATCATGTCTTGCATACTCGATGAAAAATAGTTCTTAAAGAACAACTATTTAAACCTCGTCCATGTTACTACAGCTGTTCCAGCTCTAGCCTAATTAGTGTCCCACCAGTAATTGGCTTCTCCCTTCATCAAGTAGGTAGCAAAAGCTATCTTTTGATCCTCTGCTACTCTCATAATAATAAATGCTTTCTCTATCTCATTCACCAAAGTTTGGGCTTCAATATGATCAGTAGTTCCCTTAAATTATGGCGGTCCTACCGCTTTATAATCCTTAAAATTCGCTAATCTATTGGCTTGCTGTTCTATTGCTCTTGCTCTTGTTGCTGCCGCCCTATTTTGTATTGCTTGGGCTAACATGTCCATAAATTCTACATTAGGTCTACTTGACCTCCTTCATTATTCACCGAGTTCTCTTCTCTCTGGTTTCGATTCTGTCGTCTAGGCTGCATTATCTGACTTAAATAAATATCTTACATTAATCCTTTATCTCTATACAAATTCTTATTAATAACACAATAAGAATTTAATACTAATTTCTCATATAACCACATATTTATTCAGATAGCAAATAGTACTTTTAGTACTTAACATAATCACTATCCATTTTTTCACAAATATCAGGATTAACCAACACAACTTTACACAAAAAATTGCAATTACCACAACTTTACATAAAAAGTTACGATTCTCCAGAATCATCTTAATATTCATACTGAAAATAAAGATTACATTCATACAAACATATATATTTACATATTCTCACACAACGTTCTCGATTTTACAATCATTAATACATCTTTTGACTACCAAAAGATACTACTGCTTATACTTAAGCTGTCTACAGTCCACTCCCTTCACTTGCCTTCTTCTTACTTGGACATTGTTAAATCTGTGACCTATTCCTCCACATGAAAAACATCTTCTCTTATTTGGCTTAGGACAATTTGGCGAAATATGTCCTTTTTGTTCACAGTTAAAACACATATTCTTTCCCATCATACACTCCCAAGTGAGTCTTTCCATACTTACCACAAACTTGCTTCTTCCTCGGATTTGAATTTCCAGAATTACTGCCACTGTCATTGTCCCTCTTTCTTTTATTGCTACCCTTCTTCTTTTTGATTGTTCCCTAAGATGACCCATCACCTTCAACCTTCATTCTATCCATCTGTGCCCTCAAATCGTTTCTTTCTTCAGTCATCTCGTGTAATGCTCTTTCTGTTTTCCACAATTCCTCCAAGAGAAATACTTTACTCCGGAGCTCCTAAACTTCTATAGATACTCGATCTTTTTCTCATACTTTGGTCTTATTCTCTAACTCTACATGAGCTTCTTCAGGATCTACCTCTTTATCTTTATTCAGATACATTTCGGGATACTAATCATGATAACTCCCCAGATTCATCAAGGGTTCATCTTTTCCAACTTCCTCAACTTACTCGCTCTGCGTTGGCACCTCAACTACTAGCATTGGTGCAACAGCTGCTAACATATTCGTACATATTTCATCCTCTCTTGACATCCTACAATCAATTTTAATAATCTTGGTTAATACTTTACCAGTACAAAATTCATACACACTATGTGTCCACAAATCTCACTATTGATGCACTTCATCAATCCCTCACTTAAAACTCTAAATGAGTTTTCTCTATCTCGATTGTGGTTATAATCCTAGGGTTTCCCCCCCACCCCCACCCCCACCCCCACCCCACTTAAGGTTTATAACCTACAGGTCTGATACCAACCTGTGACACCCCAAAATCTGGGTTACCTGACCCTTGGGTTGGGTGCTCACGATCCATCATAAAAATAACATCTAAATACCCATACATATATGAATTACATCATACATCTCATTAATTAATATAATTAATATATTATCCCTATGTTTTTTAAGGTTAACATAACCAACATACCCCTAGATATACAAAAGAGTAATACCAAACATCATAAATATTGTTCATCATAACTACTCCAGCAATATGCCTTTGCCCTTGTTCTTCTTTGCCCCTCCGGCTACTTCATTCCTAGCTAAAATATTATATTTTAGCAAGGCTGAACAACAAATTTGTTCCGCAAGTTAAAACATACAATAATGTATAAGAATAAAGAATATTATACTATCGATTCGATATAATGTCACCAAAGTTCAAAGGACTTTGAATTAGCTGAAAAAATCATTAATCAATAACAAGACTTTCTCGCATTTTATGCGAAATAATAATTCGATAGTGAAAGAGTAAACCACATTTGAAATTTCTCTAATATTCAAATGAATAATAAGAATCAATTCTACGCAATAACAAAGTGGAATATTTTCTAGATTTTATGCTGAGCGATCCCACCAGATCTTGAACTTCTCGAGTAATTATCAAAGGTTTTACTTTGAATTACCCAAGTGTATCAGATAACCATAAAGATTAAATTATATCCCTCTGCAAGTACTTAGAGCGGCCAACTCTTTGTACCCAATATTATGTATAATACTCACACGCGCGTAACATCTGTATATCCGACCACAAGGTTCCCTTTATATAAAAGGTTGTTCTTCTCAGTCTTATAACAGAATTCGATTCCCGAAAATATAATATGGATTTAACAAAATACTATGATTTCAATATCCAATCTCTTTCTCGATCTAGCCAAAATAATTGGCATTTACTTTTCAATAACAATTGAGTTCTTTATCTTGAACCTATCAAGTTTCAACAAATATTCGTCTAGCCAAAATAATTAGCTAAGACCTAACTCAACACTATTCAACAATAGACAGAAATCAACTGTACTATTTGCAATCAATAACAACTCCTACGGATGTGAATAACCAACAATAGTTATTCCCCAGTCACGCTTTCGAAATCAATAATTTAGTTTGAATTAATAAACACACACTAAGTGCGAATAATCAACAAAAATTCTCAAACGTGGTATAATCAGCAATAATTAACCACCACTATATTTTAAAAGTAATAACTCAAGATTGAGTTAAGAAAACATGTCTTCGTTGTTTATTACTGCTACACAATATATTCTAGCTGCATTTGAAAGACCTATAATCGACAATATCGGTCTCACAATTAGCATAACAAATTACAACACATAACACTGTAATTTACAGTCACAATATCTTTTAGACACATCATCTTGTAGTCACATCAGTGTTCATAACCTATATAAACACTAATAAAGTCTAACTAGTTCAGTCTGGTTGGACTTCGGTCTTAATTCGGTGTCTTGGTCACCCTTATCCGACAATTAACACATTTATTGTCAATTAAACTCGGAATCAAAGCTTCAATATTATTTTAGATAAGTCAAATATCATTCATAATACTTTTTGGAAGCTTTTGATAATTTTCAAACAATTATTTTATTTTATAATAATTTGTCAAACACTGGAATCATTTTTAAATGATTTAAATTCTGAATAATCCCATCATTATTAATATTTATATAACATTAAAATATTAATAAAAACTTGTAAAAATATTAAAGTTATTTTTATAACTCAAAATATTTTTAAATCACCAATATTCTCCTTAAATAATTTTTAAAACATTTAAAATCATTTTTAAACAATTACCATTAATATTTAAATATTAATGTATTTCTCCTCAAAATATTAAAAGTTATATTTGATAACTTAAAATATTTTTTAATCACTTATCTCATTTTTAAATGATTTTTAAATCAATAAAACAATTTTACCTCATTTATTTAATATAATAATTAAATAAATCTAATATCATTAATATTAAATTATTAATAAAATTTACCTAAAAAATATTATAAGTTACATGTTATAACTTAAAAATATTTTTAAGCACTTTATTCTCATTTAAAATAATTTTATTAATATTAAAATCCTTTTCCACTAATTTATTTAATATACTTATTAAATAAATTAAATATCATTAATATCCAAATAAATATAAATATTAATGAAAAATATATAAAATTATCAAAAGTTAATTTTCATAACTTAAAATAATTTTTATAAATCATTTTCTAATTTTTAGAAATTTTTTCCTATTTTTAATCATTTTTCGGAAATTAATATAATTAATTTTATGAAAACTGTCACTAAAGCCTTTAGTGACACCAACTGTAACTGTTGGTATTCTTGAGCCTCAAGAACACTGACAAGCAGTCTCAAGGTGTCACCTTTGTCTTTGATAACCCTAAAATTCATAAAAATCTTGAATGAATAGAATAAAGGTTAGAGAATAGAACCTAGATGAGAATTTGAGGATTTATTTAAAATTTTCAAGTAAAACCTATATGGTTTGATATTCGAATGGGAATAGAGAAAATATGGGTTATAAAATTCCTAAACCCTAAAAATGAATTAATATGTACTTGAAGGAATATCAAGAATAAGGTACTACTATACCTATAAATTCGATGTGAACTGAATAGTCTAAGAAATGTTATATAAGTACAGATGGAAATTTTCTTAAGGAGATTAAATTTCTCTAGAAGAGATGCTATGAGGTTAAGCGAAGATGAGTATATGTATAGAAATATATATATACTTAGTAAGGTGCTATATATATTTTAGCAAGAGGAATGATGAATTAAGTTAATGATATAAGGATCAAGATAAAACTACGTTAGTAATTAACATAGCTTGAACGTTGGCCTTGACCGGCAAATAAGAATTTAAATAAGTATAAAGTCGTTAGTTAATACGATTAGCAATAAGAAGAGAGTAATTTAAAACTCAAAATTTGAGTTAGAGATAAATTTTGAAGCATGAACTGCTCGGTTGCATCCGGAACGTCAAGTTTAGTCAGAATGGACAGTAAACACAAAATGTGTAAAGGTTGACTTTTGATCAAAGTTAACAGTTGACTTTTTACGGAGAAAAGACAAAATTAGTGTGAGAAATGAAATATGTTATGATTTTATGATATTGTAGTACACAAAGGATCATGTGCCATGCAATATGTGATGTTGTGTACAATAAATATATTAGAATTATATTTATTATATGTAAGTAAAGTGTAGGAGTAAATTGCTAAAGAAAATTAGATGGGTAAAATTAAAGTAATTTATAATATAAAATTATTTTAATGTGGTAAATTGGTGGCATTAAATATACTTCATATATAGCCACTATTTTATTGAAGAAATCATGTATTACCTTGAACGTTGGCCTTGACTGGCAAATAAGAATTTAAATAAGTATAAAGTCATTAGTTAATACGATTAGCAATAAGAAGGGAGTAATTTAAAACTCAAAATTTGAGTTAGAGATATAATTTTGAAGCATGGAATGCTCGGTTGCGTTCAGAACGTCAAGTTTAGTCAGAATGGACATTAAACACAAAATTTGTAAAGGTTGACTTTTGAGCAAAGTTAACAGTTGACTTTTTATAGAGAAAAGTCAAAATTAGTGTGAGAAATGAAATATGTTATGATTTTGTGATATTGTAGTACACAAAGGATTATGTGCCATGCAATATGTGATGTTGTGTATAATAAATATATTAGAATTATATTTACTATATGTAAGTAAAGTTTAGGAGTAAATTGCTAAAGAAAATTAGATGGGTAAAATTAAAGTAATTTATAATATTAAATTATTTTAATGTGGTAAATTGGTGGCATTAAATATACTTCATGTATAGCCACTATTTTATTGAAGAAATCAAGTATTACCTTGAACGTTGGCCTTGACTGGCAAATAAGAATTTAAATAAGTATAAAGTCATTAGTTAATACGATTAGCAATAAGAAGGGAGTAATTTAAAACTCAAAATTTGAGTTAGAGATAGAATTTTGAAGCATGAACTGCTCAGTTGCGTTCGGAACGTCAAGTTTAGTCAGAATGGACATTAAACACAAAATGTGTAAAGGTTGACTTTTGAGCAAAGTTAACAGTTGACTTTTTATGGAGAAAAGTCAAAATTAGTGTGAGAAATGAAATATGTTATGATTTTGTGATATTGTAGTACACAAAGGATTATGTGCCATGCAATATGTGATGTTGTGTATAATAAATATATTAGAATTATATTTATTATATGTAAGTAAAGTGTAGGAGTAAATTGCTAAAGAAAATTAGATGGGTGAAATTAAAGTAATTTATAATATTAAATTATTTTAATCTGGTAAATTGATGGTATTAAATATACTTCATGTATAGCCACTATTTTATTGAAGAAATCACATATTACCTGGAACGTTGGCCTTGACTGGCAAATAAGAATTTAAATAAGTATAAAGTCATTAGTTAATACGATTAGCAATAAGAAGGGAGTAATTTAAAACTCAAAATTTGAGTTAGAGATAGAATTTTGAAGCATGAACTGCTCGGTTGCGTTCGGAACGTCAAGTTTAGTCAGAATGGACATTAAACGCAAAATGTGTAAAGGTTGACTTTTGAGCAAAGTTAACAGTTGACTTTTTATGGAGAAAAGTCAAAATTAGTGTGAGAAATGAAATATGTTATGATTTTGTGATATTGTAGTACACAAAGGATTATGTGCCATGCAATATGTGATGTTGTGTATAATAAATATATTATAATTATATTTATTATATGTAAGTAAAGCGTAGGAGTAAATTGCTAAAGAAAATTAGATGGGTAAAATTAAAGTAATTTATAATATTAAATTATTTTAATGTGGTAAATTGGTGGCATTAAATATACTTCATGTATAGCCACCATTTTATTGAAGAAATCATATATTACCTTGAACGTTGTCCTTGACTGGCAAATAAGAATTTAAATAAGTATAAAGTCATTAGTTAATACGATTAGCAATAAGAAGGGAGTAATTTAAAACTCAAAATTTGAGTTAGAGATAGAATTTTGAAGCATGGACTGCTCATTTGCGTTCGAAACGTCAAGTTTAGTCAGAATGGACATTAAACACAAAATGTGTAAAGGTTGACTTTTGGGCAACGTTAACCGTTGACTTTTTATGGAGAAAAGTCAAAATTAGTGTGAGAAATGAAATATGTTATGATTTTGTGATATTGTAGTACACAAAGGATTATGTGCCATTGAATATGTGATGTTGTGTATAATAAATATATTAGAATTATATTTATTATATGTAAGTAAAGTGTAGGAGTAAATTACTAAAGAAAATTAGATGGGTAAAATTAAAATAATTTATAATATTAAATTATTTTAATGTAGTAAATAAGTGGCATTAAATATACTTCATGTATATCCACTATTTTATTAAAGAAATCATATATTACCTTATTGAGGGTAATGTATGCATGTATTTAATGTGGTGGATATATTAATATATTTGTTACAATTAAATAAATTGTCTTGAAAGGAAAGAAAATAATTGGATATAAGATATTAGGTTATATGGATAATGGTATAATATTTAATATTATACCAAAGGATGTAAAGTAAAAATATGAGATGAGATCCGATATGTAAATATGTATATTGGTATGAACTAGTTAGTAAATTAAATTCATATTTGAATAAATGATTCAATATATTAAATTATATATTTAATATATAAATAAATTGTTTGAAAATAATTTACGAGAAAGGAGGAGGAAATTAAATTTAATTATACAATATAAATTGTATAACTTAAATAAGTTATTTAAATTACGTATGCTAATTAAATAACCTAAATGGTTGTCGTTATTTAGTGGTCCTAGTATTTTAATTATATACTAGTGACCTAATCTAAGAGATTTGTGAATCATATCTCAATCTATTTAATTATTTTATATGATTATGTGAGTAAGTGAATATGAATATTATGTGATGGTTTATATTTGTTTATTATATATAAAAAAATAAAAAGAAACTTGTGTGATCCTAGTTATATATTAGGAATGACTGAATTGAATAAATTAAGTGTTATGGGATGAGAGAATTATGATATTTAGAATATATACTAATTCTAAGAGATTTATTTTATACATCTCAATTAATTAATTTTATAACCTAATTATATCAAGTTTAATTGGGTTAAGAAATTAACTGTATGTAAGTAAGGATTTAAATTATAATTGTGTATATGAAAACCCTAATTAAATAACTAGGGAATGATAATATTAAAAGTATTGGACTGTAAAATTCATGGCCCAAGAAATTAAATTGAAAGCCCAAAAGATTAAAAAAAGTGGCACAATTTTAAAACCAATGAAAGAAGGGCATTTTGGACACTTGATATAGTAAGTATGCAATAAAAATCAAAGAAAAACATGGAAGAAAATGGGACACTTGTCCGGCAATATGAAGTTGAGAGAATAAGTGGGAACTTGTCCTCATTTTAAGCCACATAATGTGCAAAATATATTCACCAATTAAGCAAGGTGTCACTAATTAGCCTGGCCACTTATTCCCCATGTGTCATCTCCTTAATTAAGCCACTCATGTTAACTAACATGTGGGAGATAAAGAGGCCAAATTCCTAGTGGTTGTGGAAGAAAAATAAGGGTGCATGTGAAGATATGTACAATATATCAAGTTTAATAAAATAAATGTACCATTATTTCTTTCTCTTTCATCTCCTTCATTTAGCTAGTAAAATAAATTTAGAGAGAGAAAAGGAAAGAGAGGGCTGCCATTTATGGATGGAAGAAGAGAGAAGAGGAGAGAGAAAGTTCATCCATGGAAGAAGAAGAAGAATAAGAATAAATAGAGATGAAAAGTGATAATAAATAGAGATGAAAAGTGATAATAAATAGACGATGTCTATAAGATGAAAATTGCAAATAAAATCATAATATAATATGATTATTCTTTGAGAAGAATAAGAAGATAAGCTTTACATTGATAATCATTGGAACACGATGTTAGTATAACACATTGATTACGATCGAATAGGTAAGTATAAGGAGAAATGATTACGAAATAAGATCACGAATGGACGTGATCGACTAGGATTGAAACCCATATGAGTTCTTGAACTTCATAGCGTTGAATATGAACTAGGGTATAGATAAGTGTTAATGAAGTATTAAGGATATGATATGTTAAGTGATTGGAAATTTATAGCCAACTGAATTTGGCTAGAAATGTTTCGATTAAAATTTGAATTATTGATATATTGTCTAAGCTATTTGATTCAGCTAGACAAATGTTTATGAAATTCAAAGTATTATTTGAAAGCTTATGCCGAATCAAATTATTTTGGTGAGGAATCTTATGATAAGTCTGAGGTGGGCAACCCTAAAAATGGGGATATACTAATTGGATAAAATATTCCAATTTTAGAACGCATATAGTCGTTCTAATTACTAAGGTACAACAGACTGATCATCTAAAGTATCCGCATCGGTAGTTTACCTTCTTTATGATTATAAACATACCTAACATAAAATATTTCAGAGGTAGAGTACCTTTCTTTCATAATTGAAAGAGGTAGCAGGTAGAAATACCCCTAAACCTCAAAGTTCATAGTTTTTATGATCCCTCAGATAGATATAAAAATATTTTAAACTCTTTAGAGTAATGTTGTTGTAGAATGTGGTGATGGATATGAAATAGTGTTAACTCGTTGTGTACGAGTAGAAAATGAGATGACTGAATAAAGGTTATTATGACAACCTAGTTTTGATGAATGTTTAAAAGATGTAAACTTCTAGTGAGTAGTTATGGTGAAATGTGATAATAGATGAGAAATCCTCAAAGGAGTAAATTGTAAAGGTTAAGTTAAAAACCTAGTTTTGATCAAGAGAATAAGCAGAGATTATTATGCTTTAATTTCAAGGACGAAATTCTTAGAAGAAGGGGTGAATGTGATAACCCTAAAATTCATAAAAATCTTGAATGATTAGAATAAAGGTTAAAGAATAGAACCTAGATGAGAATTTGAGGATTCACTACTAAAAAAATTGTCATTTGTGATGGCCAAAATCCATCACAAAAAGTAGGAAAACCATCACGAAAGGTTTACGTGATGGCTTTAAGCATCACAACGGCGTCTTGTATACGCCCATCATGAAAAGTTTTACGTGATAGTTTTGGCAAACACGCAAACACTTAGTGTTTTTATGATGATTGATACAATTACATTAACACGTAATCTATTGTGATTGTCAAAGTCATCACAAAAAGACTTTAGGGATCAAATGTAGGAACGTGGAAATCTATTTATGTATATTTTATTTCACTGTATTATTGTATCTATATTAATTGTATCAAATGATACTTGTAGGATTCGAACCCTCCCCCCATTTGCAAACTAAATAACGAGTATTACCACTACACCAAAGCTCATATCATGATTATAATCTTAAAACAAAATATAAAAGGAAACATATGTGAGTTGACTTACTAAACAAAATTACTTCCACATAGGATTTGGTGATTGCAATGGCAGTCACAAATACTCTATAATGATGGTAATATTAGTCGTCACTGAGAGCCATCATATATTTTATTGTTTTGTGATGGCTTAAAAATATCATCACAAAATACTTTCTTTTTGTAATTGAAAATAAAAGTCGTCACAAAAATCTATCTTTTTAATGATTGTCACGGCCATCACAAAATATTGTTTTGATTATTTCTTACATTAAAATATTAGTGATAACTTAATTGCAATCACGAAAAGGGTATATCTATAAGTGATGACTTAGTGCGTCACAAAAAGAAAATTTATTTTGCGTGAAAAAAATTGGTGTGATTGACATGACCATCACAATTATAATACATTGATGGCAAGATTAGTCATTACTAAGAGCCATCATATATACTATTATTTTGTGATTGCTTAAAAAGTCCATCACAAATTACTATCTTTTGTGATTATTTTTAAAAGCTCTGTCACAAAGTTACGTCACGTATTCTTGTTTTTATAGTAGTGATTTATTTAAAATTTTCAAGTAAAACCTATATGGTTTGCTATTCGAATGAGAATAGAGAAAATATGGGTTATAAAATTCCTAAGCCCTAGAAATGAATTAATATGTACTTGAAGGAATATCAAGAATAAGGTATTACGATACTTGTAAATTCTATGTAAACTGAATAGTCTAAGAAATGTTATATAAGTACATATGGAAATTTTCTTAAGGAGATAAGATTTCACAAGGAGAGATGTTATGAGGTTAAATAAGATGAGTATATATATATATATATATATATATATATATATATATATATATATATATATATATATATATATATATATATATATACTTAGTAAGGTGCTATATATATTTTAGCAAGAGGAATGATGAATTAAGTTAATGATATAAGGATCAAGATAAAACTATTTTAGTAATTAACATAGCTTGAACGTTGGCCTTGACTGGCAAATAAGAATTTAAATAAGTATAAAGTCGTTAGTTAATACGATTAGCAATAAGAAGGGAGTAATTTAAAACTCAAATTTTGAGTTAGAGATAGAATTTTGAAGCATGGATCGCTTTCTACACGTCTGAACGCCAAGTTTAGTCGAATTGACAAAGAAACACAAAATGTGTAAAGGTTGACTTTTGGTCAAAGTTAATAGTTGACTTTTTATGGAGAAAAATCAAAATTAGTGTGAGAAGTGAAATATGTTATGATTTTGTGATATTGTAGTACACAAAGGATTATGTGACATCCAATATGTGATGTTGAGTATAATAAACATATTAGAATTATATTTATTATATGTAAGTAAAGTGTAGAATAAATTACTATAGAAAATTAGATGGGTAAAATTAAAATAATTTATAATATTAAATTATTTTAAGGTGGTAAATTGGTGGCATTAAATATACTTCATGTATAGCCACTATTTTATTGAAGAAATCATATATTACCTTATTGAGGGTAATGTATGCATGTATTTAATGTGGTGGATATATTAATATATTTACTACGCTTAAATAAATTGTAAAGACTATTTATAGAAAGAAAAAAAAATAATTGGATATATGATATTAGGTTATATGGATAATGGTATAATATTTAATATTGTACCAAAGGATGTAAAGTAAAAATATGAGATGAGATCCAATATGTAAATATGTATATTGGTATCAATTAGTTAGTAAATTAAATTCATATTTGAATAAATGATTCAATATATTAAATTATATATTTAATATATAAATAAATTGTTTGAAAATAATTTATGTAAAGGAGGAGGAAATTAAATTTAATTATACAATATAAATCAGATAGCTTAAATAAGTTATTTAAATTAAGTATGCGAATTAAATAAAATAAATGGTTGTCGTTATTTAGTGGTCCTAGTATTTTAATTATATACTAGTGACCTAATCTAAGAGATTTGTGAATCATATCTCAATCTATTTAATTATTTTATATGATTATTTGAGTAAGAGAATATGAATATTATGTGATGGTTTATATATTTTTTTATTATAACAAAAAATAAAAGAAAATAGTGTGATCCTAATTATATATTAGGAATGTAGAATTGAATAACTTAAGGGTTATGGGATGAGAGAATTATGATATTTAGAATATATACTAATTCTAAGAGATTTATTTTATACATCTCAATTAATTAATTTTATAACCTAATTATAGCAAGTCTAATTGGGTTAAGAAATTAAGTGTATGTAAGTAAGGATTTAAATTATAATTGTGTACATGAAAACCCTAATTAAATAATTAGGGAATGATGATATTAAAAGTATTGGACTACGTAAAAATCATGGCCCAAGAAATTAAATTGAAAGCCCAAAGGATTAAAGAAAGTGGCCCAATTTTAAAACCAATGAAAGAAGGGCATTTTGGACATTTGGTATAGTAAGTAAGCAATAAAAATCAAAGCAAAACATGGAAGAAAATGGGACACTTGGTTGACAATATGAAGTGGAGAGAATAAGTGGGAACTTGTCCTCATTTTAAGCCACATAATGTGCAAAAGATATTCACCAATTAAGCACGGTGTCACTAATTAGCTTGTCCACTTATTCCCCATGTGTCATCTCCTTAATTAAGCCACTCATGTAAACTAACATGTGAGAGATAAAGAGGCCAAATGGCTAGTGGTTGTGGAAGAAAAATAAGGTTGCATGTGAAGATATGTATAATATATCAAGTTTAATAAAATAAAGTTATCATTATTTCTTTCTCTTTCATCTCCTTCATTTAGCTAGTAAAATCAACTTAGAGAGAGAAAAGGAAAAAGAGGGCTGCCATTAATGGGTGAAAGAAAGGTATAAATACCTTTTGTTATGCATTTTTGATTATTCTTAATCAAATCTTGAATCTATATTTCTAAACTCAAAAACCATGTATATACATGTTAACGAGTGTTAAATGTTTAGATATACACATATTGGGTGTTGTTTTAGTTGGAAATCAAAAATAAAGAAAAGTGATTTTTGTAGTTTATTAGCCATAAAATTTGTATGTACTTTGGATTTTCACTGTTTTTTATCTACACCTTCTTTTTGCGATCCGTCAAAGATAGGTACTAGATATGTAAGTTATCTACTAAACCCAAGTGGTAGCACTCAAAAATGTTGAGTACACAGTTTGTAGGGACTGATTTAGCAAAAATAGTTTAATATCTTTTAAGGAAAAATAGACTGTTTTGGACCGTCAAGGGTAGGGGCAGTTTTGTCATTTTTCTGGCATTCAAAAATTCTGGAAAACTTTGGGAGGATACTATAATAAGTTTTCTAACATCTCCAAGTGGAATCACTGAAAAAGGAGTTGTAGATTTCCGTATGGATTATTTTTAACAAAGTACGAAAAACTCGTTTTTTCCAAAATAGCTACTACCCATAACTTTCCAGGGGATGTTTTGGTAACTTAATTTGTGAGAAAAATTCCAACCTTTTATGACATGAAAATATATTGTATAAAGTACCTCCTGTCCAAAAATGAGCTCTTTCGGATTTAAAATGACCAAGTTATGACCATTTCAATTTTTATGATTTTCCAACGAAAATGGCTATAACCGGAGTTCTATAACTCTGATGGCCACGAAATTTAAACTGGAGGCTCGCGTTAACATGTGTAAGATCCCACCAAGAGTTGGAAATTTCTGGAGTTAAACGTGAGGTAGCTAATTTCTTAAGGAATTAACTAAAAATGACTTTCGAAAAAATACTAAAGAAAGTTGGAAAATTATGGAAAAATACTTTTTGTGTATAAAATATATGTATATATGTTCTGACAAAGAATAGAAAAATAATAAGTTGATTTGGTATTTTCGTGAAAATGATATGGAATCCAGCTTGCTGGATTGAAAAGCAGTTTACTAAATTGAAAATATGTTGAATCCAGCTTATTAGATTGCAGTTTGGTTTGCTGGATTGGTCATCTAGATGATGGATTTGGAATCCAGGTTGCTAGATTTGGAATCCAGGTTGCTGAATTAGAAATTTGGTTGCTAGATTTAGAATCCAAGTTGCTGGATTCGTATTTGACTTATTAGATGTTAAAGAATAACTTATGAAATGAAAAAACGAGTGATAAATCATAATGTATATGATACAGTGATTGAAGAATTATCAAAGGATGCTATTAAAGCTAATGTTGTAAGGTTTTATATAATATTTAATTATGTGATTAAGTGTTAGATAATTGATTGATAAAATAATTCTATTATGATACAAAGTATGATATGCTGATTAAAAGATCAATCTTATTAATGATAGGTCTTACAAAATAAGTTAACTTAAATTGCGTAGCAGTAGTCAAAAAATCAGGTAAGTTTCCCTAACTCAGCTTGAGTTGTATGTTCAAAGCATGTTAGTGAATAATTGTTGTTGATTATTCACGTCTATACTGATTATTGATTTGCACTTAGTGCATGTTGCATATGTTCATCGGGTATGAAAGGTTGATCACCTTAATTACCATAAGGTTCAGTTAAATTGTTCATGGTCATTGTTGACCTTCAAACATTATTGATTCAATAATGCAATTATTAAAACTTGATTCATGTTATTTCACAATTATTATATTGTTGAAAACTTGAAAGCTTATTCATTCTTTTCCATCATGATATATCTTCATTGTATTTAAAACTTGCTGGGCAAATTTGTTGCTCACCCTTGCTATATCATGATAAAAATTTTCAGATTTAGATGAAAGCTTGAATAAAGATGTACAAAGTCAAAGTGAAAGATTAAATTATGTCATAGTTAGATCTATTAAATTTTCCTCGATTTAAAATAGCATTGTAAACCTTTTTAGATATTGAAGGTGTGTATTAAGTTAAGGTTGTAGACCTTGGGAATGATGTGTAATGTTTAATGTATAAACAATTTATGTTTATATCTTCCGCAATAGTTATAGAAATAGTATACCAGATCTGTGGTGATTTGGGACCCGGATTTGGGGGCATCACATTGTCTACCTTTAATTCTCAGTCCATTTATGTTCTAGGCTAGCTAAGACACAGATCTCATAGTATTGATGTAATACTACATGATCCAACCATCATCGAGATCATACAACAACACACCATGATGAAATGAGCCTTCAAAGTAACTGTTAGAATGTTTATGGGTTTTCTGGGTTACTCAGAAACCCAGTAAATTCCATGTAGGCACTTTCTAGCTCAATTAACTTAGGGTTCTGGTCATTAGTTTAGTGTTTAAATGGCTCAATCATGTTGTCCAACTACATCACAATCTCAAGATTTGAGACGGTCAAACCATGTCAGAAAACTTGTTCTTGAGTTTTCTAGAAATTCCTACAAACTCAAAGTCATGCTCAGATAGCCTACTTTGACCATCCAATTTTATAATCATGTTTGTTATTTAAGGGATCTAAAGGATGAATATATAGTCCATATAAAAGACTACAACTTGGATACAACATCACAAACAAATCACCTAACATCTGATATATTCATGCTCTTAAAAATCTTGTCATAACATTTTAGGCAATTTCTGGGTTACCCAGAAATGCTTGTTCAGGGTCGGTCAACCCACTTTGACCATCAATAACTTGTAATCTGGACATGGTATGACCATGATTCCACATAGTATAAACAAGTCTATAACTTTTAACACAACAAATCATTAACATGTAAGAATCCATGGCCTCTGACATTTGCTTGTCAGGCCATAAATTAGGGTTCTTAGTAGTTTTTCAAAACTCTAATTTTAAGCACTTTGATGTTATGAATCCATGATATAACATCATAGATCACCAAATAGCACCTTATAGAATGTATTTAAACACCTAAACACAAATTCTATCTTAGCATACAAGATCAAATATAGATTGGGGTTTATACCTTCTCTTTAAACAAGCTTTGATTCTTGTTCTCCTCTACTTATCTTGATGTGTTAAGGGTTCTACTAGGGACTGAAACACTTGATAATTTTGTGGATTTGGAGAGAGAAAGGTTTGGTTGAGTGTTAGAACACAAATGAGCTAAGTCTTTAGATTTTCTCTCTCTTTAATTCTCTTTAGTTTGATTCATTGAATCTATATGATGCAAGGTAGCAATTTAGATCAGATTTGGCTGAGATATAGAGCACATGAGAGATCAACAAGTGATGACTCATAAGATTTGGCCATATCCCTTAACTTAAAAATCTAAGTAAAGGGTATTTTGGTCATTTCACCCCCAAAAGGGTATTTTCATAATTTCCCTCATAATTTTAAGGGTATTCTAGTCATTTGACATAATTTCTTTTAATATTAACCTTTAGGGTTTGATAATCTCAATTATGGTTTCCTAATTTGGGTTTAAGGTTCCCAAATATAAAATTAGGATTTCCCAAAATTTAATTAGGGTTCCTATTTATTTGTTAGGGTTTCTCAATCACGGATTAGGGTTTCTAATCCACATTAGGGTTTACTAAGGTTAAACCTTATTTGATCAAACATTGATAATTAATTCTATATTTTACTAACACGTACTCATTAATACAATTATTATAACTGTATTATCTATCGAATCCCTATTTGTAACCAGAGTTAGGGTTTCTATCCGTTGTTACATAAAATTGTACTCATATTTCTCAATCAATACACAGTTTGACCATATTACTAAACTCTTATCACATATACTCAGCACAATATTGATAATCAATATCCATATTAAGTAATAAAAAAATTATTCGTAAAATTTGAATTATTCAAAATTCTGGATTCTCACATGTTATGCAGTTGATTTTTGAGAAAGTTAATTAATCTTTGTTTCTTCATCCCAAACGAGATTGCTTTTGATATTCAAAGTATGTACTATTTTTGAAAGCTTGTTCTTGTTGAAAAACATTTGTTCAGCCAGAATTAACTGTTGTTCAATCTCTGATCAACAATGTTATTGCACTATCTTACATTGTTGTATTGAACGCTTAGTTGACTAGTGATTCTTTATTGATTCAACTAATCCTTAGTTGATGAATTTTCTAAACTCTAAATTACCCTTAAAGTCAGTCCAAACCAAACTTCCTTTGGTTTACTTATGAATTTTTACAGTTTTAAAAGTGTATAGTCGATGACTAATACTTGTTCAGCTAATAAACCATGATATACCATCGCTTATTGATACATTGGCATAATTCAATTGTAACCAAACTCTTGAATAGTTATTGACCCCTACTTGATTCAACCAGTACTTGGTTGATGAGAGTTCTAAAGATCTAGAATTCCTTTGAAGTTAATTCCAAACCAAACTTCCTTTGGTACGAAACCTAATGATATAAGATAAGATGAACAACCCTATATCAAGGAATTATTTTAGAGATACGCAATAGCGTTATAATGTTTGCACAGTACATAGTACAAAACGCTGATCACTTGGAGTACGAGACGATGGTTCATATAGTCATTTAGACTGTTAAAGGTTACAATCGAAATGCTTGTTAACCTAGGACATAGATGATGATTATGGTCTTTTAGACCGTTAAAGGTTAAAATAGAAATACTTGACAACCTATAACATAGTTTATGGTCTTGTAACCCTCAATGTATTCCTTTGATGATGATATCTGTTGTTAACTTAAAAGTTCATTATTCCTTTGAACTCATAGCTTTTGAATTAGAGTTTATTGGTCCGATAAAAGTACTTTACCATTGAAAGCTCAATTAATTGTTATTCATAGAATGTTATTATATACTATCTTTCTTGTGGGCAATTGTTTGCTCACTCTTGCACAAAACAATGCAGATGAAGTTAAGAAGTTTGAAGATATTTATACAAGCAAGGGCAAGGGCAAAGTGCTTAATTAGAAGTCATTTAATTTACCTTCTATTTATGAAGCTTATGTAATAGACTTGATTATGATTATGTTTTAATAATATTTTACTGATAATTGTAATAATTAAGGTTAGATGACTTGGGATTTATTTTGAGATTGTGCAACCCTTTAATGGGAGTTTTATTGTTTAAAATTGCAAGTTTAAATCTTTTGTTTATGGGTAGTTAGTTATGATTTAATTAGATAATGAACACCAAATCTGTGGAATTGAAGTACCCAAATTTGGGGGTGTCACAAATTGCTTGATGTTGTTGGACGATCCAAATGAATCATGTGAATGATTAGGTGAAATAGGTAAAGATTGGTGAGTTATAATACTAAAATCCAAGAAAAAGTGAAATCATAATTAAAATATTGATTAAAAACGAAGAACGTTGTTGATGGACAAATTTAAAACCATCGTAATTAAAGCATGTTGTCGATGGACAAGTTTAAAATAATCATATATATATATATATATATATTCATATATGTTTGTTTAGGAATTAGTAGAATTGAAAGAAACGTTCATGAAGAACGAATTGAAATTAGCCTATAATGAAGTTATGACAAAATTTTATAAAAGACGAACAAAATATAGAAAGTAAGTTAATAAACTCTAATTAGTGAGGTTTCATAAGAGTATTAAAAAACATTGAAAACGTGAGTCGTGGACTCAAGAACGAATGAATTTCGAGTTTGGATGACCAAATTATGGACGAACGAATGAAGAACGTTAATAACGTAAAACGAACGAACGATGAAATTTGAGCTAACGAAAAAACTCGTTAATGGATTCAAAAAAATATTTTATCTAGGGGAAATTTGATTATGTAATGAAAGGAAGAAAATGGCTTTGGAACGAATCCGTTCCGAATTATTAGGAAGAACTTACGAGATTGCAAAGTAGGCGATTCGTACGGGTTCCAACACTTAGAAAAAAATGTTGGGGAAAAATTGGATTTCTGGTCTGGCATTGAAGCGCCGACCAAGCCTTGAAAGGAGGTGCTGCAGGACTTCCTCGAGATCCAAGTACTGTTATTTGGCGTTGTAGCGCCAGTTTAACAAAGGGGAATCGGCGTCAGAGCGCCGGTGCTGGGCAAGTCCCAGAAATGAGCTTTTAACTGTTTAGTTCATGGAGGAAGAGTACAGAATGCTTATGAATTTAATAATCATGTAATCTAAAACTTAAAGAAGTTATTTAAACCTTTAGTAAATGTTGAATGAAAGTTTAAAAGATGAGTAATGTAAACGCAAAGTACGTAAATGTTATCCCTGAACTGTATTTGGGTCGAACGAACGTTCTGAGTATACATTGGTTGTATAACTTAGAAGTTGATGAATGTTATTAAAAAAATTGAGTATGATAATCAAGAAGTGATTTGAAAATTGTAAAATATAAACGCAAAGTGAGTAATTGGAATGCAGGATCCCGTATTCGGAAATATGGTAGACTGTATTCGTATTGAATTAAAATTTAAGATTATATGAAATGTAATGACTTGAACATTGAACAAAGATGATAACTTAACGAATAGTAATTGGGTTAACAAATGTTCCGAACCTAGTTTGGATAAGGAATGTGAGAAAGAACGTAAGCGTTAAAACACGTAAACTGACAAAGGCGGTTCATATACGCGTAAGTTAAACGTGCTAAGCATACACACTTGTGTATGATTTGAACATAAAGTAATGAAGACATATGAGTGATGTGTAATGCATGAAGAACCCCAAGCCTCTCGCTGGTGATGTCTCAGAATGAGAATGAACTACAGCCAAACTCTCAGTCGGGGGATACCAAGTAAGTTGATAGTAAGTTGATCATTGTAAAATGCTATGATCATAAATACCATGAGCGTTAATATAATTTGAATAATGAAAAACGTATAAAGAAGCTAAATTAATGATAATAACTTGAATAATGTTTTGAGTTAAATGAATCGGACATTGTAAGATATGAAATGAGGTAATGTAAAGTGCTTGAACGCTATGAACATATACCATTAACATTGAATGATCGCTCTTAGAATACTAAAGATTATATGACTTAGACGATAAAGAATAATCCTGAGGTATGACATTTATTTGTCAGAAAGCCATAAAGATTGATAATTGATGTAACGAACATTAAAGTTGTAATGCTTTTTATAAGTTAAGTAGGAATAAAGGAAACCGTAATGTAAATCCATCGTAAAAGATGATGATAAAACTTAAGACATCTTCGTATGTCGTACCGTCAGACGGTCTAGAAAGTTAGTTGCGTGGACTTAACTTATAGAACACGAACCATAAGAAGCAAAGTTAAGTGTAAACTAATACGTAAGTCAATTATATGACTAATTGGTATATGTGATAAGCAGTTCAGCGTAAATTGTAATTGTATGCAATGTTGATGGCAAGTTTCTTAACTTCATTTATATTTAAATGAATTCTAGTTTCTTAAACTTACTCAGATGTTGAACATGAGTAAGTTTTACCTATGTGCAAATGTGTAACAATCTAAGATTTTATTTGTAATTTAAAATATTTATTAAATTAAATAAATATTTTATTTATGTGGTTGTTGTTAGTAGATATTTGTGAATTAAATTTATTAGATAATATTCTAATTTAATTTAATAATTAGAGAGTTGTTTTAATAATTTAATTTAATAGTGGGAGAGTTGTTAAAGATTTCATGAATTGTTATTTTGGTTGCTTTTAATTTAATAATTAAAGTGATATGTTAAATTATTAAATAAAATTATAATGAGATTATAATTTTGTAACATTTGGATTAAGTGGGAAATTTATTTGGTATGTTGTAATTAGTTCATTTAACTAATATGGGATATGTAAAACCAAATAAATAATATGGGATTATAAATTATAGTATAAATGATTTATTAAAATAAATTAAAGTAGTTTTGAAGATATTAAGTTTTTATTTTAAAATTTTTTTTGCCTTAAGGCTTTTGAATTTTGAATTATAATAAATAATATAAATAAACTAAATAAAATATATTAAATTTTATAACTGATAACTTATTATTATATTTATTAAAACGTCGGTTTTAGACGTTTGAGTGTTGTGCGTTGGCTTTATTCTATGTTACGTAAAAATGTTTGGCTTAAGAGTTTACAAAGAAGTTTGAGAGAAAAGTTCTATGATTCCAAAGTAATTTATTGTGTTTAGCAAGGATTATTCAAGCGAGTGAAGGTATAATCTCTAAAACTCAAGTTTACGTTTATGTAGAGTTATATTCATGAGTTTCAAATTTGTCTGTAATCACATACTTGATGAATTGTAGTTGTACAAATTGGATTATTGAATTTGTGTGTAATTATGATGCTAGAATTAGCATTTAGACAAGGAATTAGTGTGCTAATTACGTTAAAAAGGAAGAAACTAATTACAATGATTATATGTATATATATGGCTTGTGAAAGTACCAAATTTGGTAGTTAATGTGTAAACTAATCTGTAAATTGAGCCTTGAAAATGTTAATTCAGTAAGAAACGAAGAGAACGTAGTTTGAACGAGTTAATTTGGTGTAGAATCACGACATCAGTGTTAAATTTTGTGAAGAATGTTAAAAATGTAGTTTTTGTACAAAAACATGGAATTCAAATATTTAAATTTGTTGAAGTTGTTTTTTAATTGTTCTAAGTTAGTATATATGTGATTAACCATGTTTATATGAGTCCTATATCAATTGGATATGTTAAATTTACTATTTTATGGATGAAATTTGTGATAGTTGGGCTAAACAGAGTACTGGAAACAGACTGCGTAGTTTCTGTCTGTGTACCAGCGCAGCTGCGCCATACCCTGATTAGAGGTAGTGTGACAACCCAAAAAATTGGATTGTCCAGAATTTAAGATTTAAAGAATTAGTTATTAATAAAAGGAAATTTTATTAATACTATAATGATTATCAATCGGGAGGATTCTGGCTACGAGCTAGAATGAACGAGTGAGAATTTTCAAGGCGAAAATAAAATTTTTCCAAGAACAAAATATTTTTGGGGAAAAATACGAAATAGGCACTATTCACTTGACAAAACCCTAAAGGTTACGGTTTGAATAACCTAAGCCTTTCCGAGAGTTCGGTATGTCAAAATGACATTTCATCAAAAGATTTGACGATAATATATCGTGAAAAGTTAAGTAAGCCAAAAAAAGTTTTTCTCGAAAAACATGCAGAAATCGGACGAAATAAAAAATGATGAAAAGTATTGGTATTTACTTTTCACTCGTTTAACTACGTTAGAGGAAGACGTGAAGGAAAACGCTTCACACCAAAAAGTGTTTTTCAGTTTTTTTGTGATCCGAAGAATACGTAAAAGTTGATCGGTAAAGGAAAGACGAAATATCCAAAAATATTTGGATTCTGAGAATCGCTGTTTTCAAATTGTCGAACGAATTCCGTAAGAAGGAAGCATGAAGCTTCCTAGGGAAGCTTTGTGAATAGTAAGGAGGTTTATTGAGGAGGTGTGAATAGTAAGGAGGTTGGGAAAAAATGACTAAAATACCCCTAGCCTTGGTTTTCTATAAATAGGAAGCTTAACTCATTTGTTTACGATTTTGAAAATCCTACAACTTTTGAGAGAGAGAGAGAGAGATTTTGGATGAGAAAGAGAATGAAAAGGAAGAGGAAAAGCTTGCCCGAGTGCACGCTTTGTCCAACGAAGGAAGATTAAAGAAGAAACGTAATCTGAAAACCTAACTTCTAGATAATTTTCTTTAAGTTTATATGTTAAAAACATAGCTTATTGAGAATAAGGAGTAAAAGATGTTAGAAATGATTTCATATGGTTGAAATCATGTGAACAGAAGAAATAAGAAAGTAGAAATTTAGTTTATAAATTTCTTAAGAAAGTGTAAGATTCGTAATGAATTACAACGATCCGAGTGGATTTTTAGAATGAGTAGGTGAATTAAGTAAGGAATGGTGTTCTATAACATCAAATTCCAAGAAAAAGTAAAATTGTAATCAAAATATCGATTAAAAATGAAGAACGAATTAAGAATGCGAAGAACGTTGTTGATGGAGAAATTTAAAACCATCGTCGGATAATTGTTATTGATGGGCAAACTTTAAAACCATCGCGTATAAGTTAGTTTCTTATTTCTTGGTTAGGAACATTAGAAATGTTCATGAAGAACAGATTAGAATTAAGCTATAACGAAGTTATGGCGACAATTCGTAAAAGATGAACGAGAATTAGAAAGTTAGTAAATGAACTCGAATGTGTAGGGTTTCATATTAATGTAAGAGAATGTAGAAAATGTGAGTCATGGACTCAAGAACGAACGAATTCCGAGTTCGTATGACCGAATTACGGACGAATGAACGAAGAACGTTAAAAACGGAAAATGAACAAAGGGCAAAGATTAAGCCAATTGAATGGAATTTTAACGGATTCAGAATGAAGTTCTGTCCGAGGGTAATTGAAGTACATAAGATAAGGAAGAAAATGGCTTTGAAACGATCTCATTGCGAGTTATAACGAATAAGTTATGGAATCGGGATGTAAGCGTTTTAAACAATTTCTAAGACTTTGATAAAATTTCTAGTTTTTTTGTGTTCGGCATACAACAGCCAAATAAGCTCGAGAGGCGGCAAGGCCAGAAGCGCTAGCCTCAGCAATTTGACACTACAGAGTGGTGCTGCAGCGCGAGGTAAAGGAAGGGGCACGGCGCCGCATCGCCGGTGCAAGACAATGCCCAGTAATGAGCTTTTAAATGGTTAATTATTGGGGGATGTGTAAGAAAGATATATGAACATGTAGTTCAACTAATGTAATACTTAATTAAGTGTATTAAACCTTTGATGAAGGTTGAACAAAAAGATTAAACGAGATTAAAAGATAAAGAATGTAGACGCGGGTTACGGAACCAATATTCGGGGACCGTAGTCGCGATAAACGAACGCGAGGGATTGCTATGATGGTGATTCCTAAGACGTTAAGTGACGAGCATAATGAATAACATTTCGATGTTATGTCATGGTAATGAGAGAAGAATGTAAAGTGTGTAAATGCTGTGAACGCAACATTGTTGCGATGAACGATCAGTCTTAACATACAACGAACCGTATTGCTTTGATATTAAGAAAGAATATTGAACATGGGGTTCAGATGATAGTAATGAATGACAAAAATTAAAACCTTAGGAAAAGGTTAAATGAGAGATTAAGGGATGAACAACGTAAATGTTGAATACATAAATGATTCTCTTGAATCGTATTCACGTCGAGCAAACGTTCTAAGTGTATAGTGGTTGTATAACTCAGACGTTGACGAAGGTAGTAAGTAAGATGAATTATCAAGAAAGCCATAGTGAATGGTAAGAAGATTAATGAAAGACGAATGTGAGTAAGATGAGAATGTTAGAATGAAATATAAGCGTTGAACACTTTAACCAACGTGAAGGTTAAGTGTACGCGAATACTTAACGGGTAGAACCTACACCCCATGTATGGTTTGACCGTAAGATAATGAAGACCAATGATTAATCCTGTGAGCGGTGAAGAAGTTGAATAAAAGACAAGTATGTATAACGTAAAGAAGCCAAGTTAATGGTTATAACTTGGAAGACGTTCCATGTGGAATGAACCAGACGTTGTAAGATAAGAATAAGGTAACGTAAAATGCTTAACGCTATAAATGTGTAGAATGAATATGGAATGATCGTTCTAAGTATACAAAAGCCTGTATGACTTAGACGATGATGAATAAATCCTGAGGTATGGCATTTATTTGCCAGAAAGCCATAAGGAATAAGAAATTGACTTAACGAACATTATAGTTTAATAGTTCAGATAAGTTAAGATGAATTTAGGTTGTAGTACAATTATAACCTTTGGTGGTTGACATATGGGAGCTGGGCTAAAAAATTCCTTCAGAGAGAGAAGGTATATACAAAACTGGCAACCGATCTAACTCACTATTATGGGCAGTGTAGATGAGACGGGAACTTGTTTGTTGGTTGTTTGTTGAAAACCACTCAGAGTACCACATGGACTACTAGTAGAGACACGATGTGTGCTGAGTCCTAGGAGAGTATAAGAAGAATATAAGAATGTAAATCATCAAAGATGATGAATGTTTGAGTCAGACTTCTCCGTATGTCATGAAGCCGTAAACCGGTAGTAAAGGAAGTTTCTCGCATAAACTTAGTTTATAAGAACGCGAACCCTAAGAAGTAAAGTTGAGTTAACCAATGCGTAAAGTCAAGTATATGACTAATTGGTGTATGTGTTATTTCTTTATGTGCTACATAGGAATTTGAATAAGAAGTTTAGCGTAAACTATAAGATGTAGCTGTGCGTAAGGCAAGTTTCCTAACTTCATTCATATTTTAATGAATGTTAGTTTCTAAAACTTCTCAGATGTTGAACTTGAGAAGTTCAGTCTATATGCGAATGTGTGATATTTGTACAAGGTGTTAGAATGTATGAGGCCTTGTGCCATAATTTGAACACTTCAGTGTTTCTATGAGATGAACTGTTCAATATGAGAATGTTCTGTTTATACATGAACTATTATTGTTAAGTTTGTGCTATTGATTCTAGCCAGATAGAATGTGTATGAAAGAGAGTAGAGAATGAAAGTATTTCGAAGTGAATGTGACTAATATTTTAAATTGATAGGAATTAAGATTATTCATATTATTCAAGCTGCTTCATAACCTTTGTTAAGTTATTGAGGTCTTAAAAGAATGTTTGAATTCTTAAAGTTATTTGGTCAACTGCTATGACTTATTGGCAATTGAATTCTCACACTTTCTTAAAATAAAAATATTTTCAGCGAACGATAATAGAAGAACTTAAGGGTTGTAACGACCCAGAAATTTGGATTTTTCCAGAATTTAAGTTTAAAGAATTAGTTATTAATAAAATGAATTTTTATTAATAATATTATGTGCTATGTGTTTATTAATCGTTCTAAAATCTAGGATGATTATAAGTCGAGAGGATTCTGGCTACGAGCTAGACTGAACGAGTAATAATTTTCTAGACAAAAATGAAAATTTTCTGGGAAAAAAATATTTTTAGGGAAAAAGACGAAATAGACACTATTCACCCGACAAAACCTAAGGGTTAGGGTTTGAATAACCTAAGCCTTTCTGAGAGTTCGGTATGTTGAAATGACATTCCGTCGAAAGATTTGCCGATATTATGTCGTGAAAAGTTAAGTAAGCCGAAAAAAGTTTTTCTCGAAAAACATGCAAAAATCGGACAAAATAAAAATGATGAAAAGAACTATTGTGTACTTTTCACTCGTTTAACTACGTTAGGGTAAAACGTGAAGGAAAACGCTTAATGCCAAAAAGTGTTTTTCAGTTTTTTGGAAATCCGAAGAATACATAAAAGTTAATCGATAAAGGAAAGACGAAATATCCAAAAATATTTGGATTCCGAGAATCGCAGTTTTTGGACTGAAAACTTAAGGGTTAAGAAAACTTAAAGGCTAAGTAAACTTAAGGGCTAAGCAAACTTAAAGGCTAAGTAAACTTAAGGGTTAAACAAACTTAAAGGCTAAATAAACTTAACGGTTCAACAAACTTAAGGGCTAAGTAAACCAAGTCCTTAAGACATGAATAGTAAGTATGTTAAAAGGGGCAAAATGACTATGTTGCCCTAGCTTTGGATTTTCTATAAATAGGAAGCTAACTTTCATTTAAAGGAGATTTTCGAAAATTCTATAACATGAGAGAGAGAGAGCTTGGAGAAGATGAAGAAGGAAAAGAATGAGTATGAATGATCGGATCGAAGGTGATCGTGAAATAGAAAAGCTTGCAAATCGCTGACTTTGTCTAGCGGAAGAAAAATAAAGAAGAGAGGTAACCTAAAACCTAGTCGAATTTAAATTCTCTTTAAGTCTTATATGTTTAAAACATAAATTAATGAGAATAAGAAGTAGATGAGGTTATGAATGATTTCATATGGTTGAAATCATGAGAAATAATGAAAATAAGAATTTGAAGTTTAGTAAATAAATTTCTTAAGGAAGTATAAGATTCGTAATGAATTAGAACGATCCGAGTGGATTATATAAATAAGTAGGTGAAATAAGTAAGGAATAATGTTCTATAACATCAAATTCCAATAAATAGTGAAATCGTAATCTAAAATAACGATTAAAATGAAGAAAGAACGAAGAACACGAAGAACGTTGTTGATGGACAAATTTAAAACCATCGTAGGATATTTGTTTTTGATCGACAAGTTTAAAACCATCACGTATAAGTTAGATGCATATTGCTTGGTTAGGAACAGTAGAAACGTTCTTGACGAATGGATTAAAACTTATCTATAACGAAGTTATGACAAAAATTTTGTAGAAGACAAACGCGTATTAGAAAGTTAGTAAATGAACCCGAGCATGTAGAGTTTCATAAGAATCTAAGAGAACATAGAAAACGTGAGTCGTGGACTCAAGAATGAATGAATTCTGAGTTCGGATTGCCGAATTACGGACGAACAAAAGAAGAGCGTTAAAAACACAAAATGAATGAAGGGTTAAGATCAAGACAATCGAATGGCACGTTAATGGATTCAGAATGAAGTCCTGTCCAAGGGGTATTGAAGTACTTAAGATAAGGGAGAGAATGGCTTTAGAACGACCTCGTTCTAAGTTATAACGAATAAGTTATGAAAGCGGGAAGTAAGCGTCTCAAATTGGATTTAACACTTAGAGAAATTTTCTAGAGTTAGGGCTTGGCCCACATGGCGCTTGACCATACCTTATGAAGGTGGCACTGCAGGCTGCGGATCAGGGAGCCGCATCAGAAACTCATGCATGCATGCGGAGAGAGATAAAGAAGAGAGTGAAATGCATGGCAGCTAGTAGTGTAGGAAAAAGCTAGAGAAGAGCTTTTAACTGCTCAACTCTTGGGGGGGAAACATAAGGAAAGATAAAGAACATAATGTTCAACTAATGTAACCCTTAATCTAGTAAATTAAACCTTTAATGAAGGTTGAACAAAAAGATTAAATAAGAGTAAAAGATAAAGAATGTAAAGGCGGATTACGGAACCGATATCCAAGGACCGTAGTTACGATAAATGAACGTGGAGGATTACTATAGTTATGATTCCTTAGACGTTGAGCGACGAGGGTAATGAATAACATTTTGATGTTATGTCATGATAATGAGAGATAAGTGTGAAGTGTATAGACGCTGTGTACGCAACGCTGTTGCGATAAACGAGCGATTTTAGCATACCATGAACGGTATGGCTTGGACATTAAGAATGACTAATGAAGATGGGGTTTAAGTAATGGATAACGAAAGTATTAAGTAAGATACGATTGGTATTAAGAAATCCGTAATGAACGTTAATAAGATTAAGGAAAGCCGAAGGTGAGTTGTATAAGAATGAATCCTGAGGTATGACAATTAGTTGCCAGAATGTCGTAAGGAATAAGAAATTAACTTAACGAATATTATAGTTAATGGTTAAGATAAGTTACGATAATTTTAGGTTGTGGTACAATCGTAACCTTTGATGGTTGACATATGGGATCTGGGCTAAATAATTCCTTCAGAGAACGAATATATATACAAAACTGGCAACTGATCTAACTCACTGTGATGGCAGTGTAGACGAGACGGGAACTTGTTTGTTGGTTATTTTTAGGAAACCACTCAGAGTACCATATGGACTACTAGCAAAGAAGCGATGTGTGCTGAGTCTTAGAAAAGTTTTAAGAAAAAGATAAGAATGTAAAACATCAAAGATGATGAACGTATAAGTAAGACATCTCCGTATGTCATGAAGGCGTAGAACGGTAATGAAAGTGGTCGCGTAAACTTAGGTTGTAAGAACGCGAACCCTAAGAAGTAAAGTTAAGCAAACTAATGCATAAGTCAAATATACATGACTAATTAGTGTATGTGTTATTTTTCTTATGTGATATATAGGAACTGGAATGAACAGTTCAGCATAAGTTGTAGCTGTGCGTAAGGAAAGTTTCCTAACTTCATTCATATTTGAAATGAATGATAATTTTTTAAACTTCTCAGATATTGAACTTGAGAAGTTTCGTCTATATTCTAATGTGCGATATTTATGCAAGGTGGTAGAACATATGAGGCCTTGTGCCATAATGTGAACACTTCGGTGTTTCTATGAGATGAACTGTTCTGTGATTTAATTGTTCAATAAGAAAATGCTCTATTCATACATGATCCATTATTGTTAAGTCTCTGCTAATGATTCTAGCCAGACAGAATGTGTATGAAAAATGTAGAAGAATGAAAGTATTTTAAAATGAAAGTGAATATTGTTTTAAAATGATAGGAATCGAGATTATTCATATTATTCAAGCTGCTTCATAACCTTTGTTCGGTTATTGGAGTCTTAAAAGAATGTTTAAATTCTTGAAGTTATTTGTTCAAATGTTATGACTTGTTGGGAAATTGAATGCTCACACATGCTTTAAATGAAAAAAATTTTCAGTGTACGATGTTAGAAGAACTTAAGGATCTCGTAAAGATCAAGCTGACGGTATCCAGATGAAGTACCATTCAGAATGTGGATGCGCGAGAAAATAGAGCGAAGATTGTAATATAAAATAAGTTAAATGAACTTTAGATTAGTTTAATGAACTCTTATGTATCCTTAGTGGCGGATGAAAGTCACTCGTGTAAGATATAGAGGATAATGTAATTACCGTTATTTATAATGAAAGGAGTTATAAGGTTTTAGAACCTGGGAATTTAGAATGTATATTGTTATATTTCAGTATATAATGATGTATGTTTGGAAGAAGATGGGATCGTGATGTAGGGAATCCGGGTGTGAAGATAGACCGGATTTTGGGGCATTACAGATTTGGTATCAAAGCTGATAGATTATAAATCTTAGGTAAGAGTATCTAAGACTATAATTATAGAGAGTGGGATAAGAAGATAACCACGTGATCATAGTGAATCGTAGTAACAGATGAGCTGTTAAACGATGAATGATTTATAGTACTACTAAGTAGTACAGAAAGAAGAACTCAGATTGAGTTGTGAAGGATATAATATGAATTAAAGAAAATTAGTATTTAGTAAAGAGAGACTTAGAAGTTGTAAAAATTTCAATTGAAGACTCATGTGATAGTTGAGTTGTATGAACCTTTGTTATGGGCAGAGGTTTGTGCCTGGTGTAAAAACTGCTTAGCTTATTACAGTGATAATCATTGGGATTGGTCGTGCTGTCAAGATGTATGTGACGAGAAGGTGAATCTTTTCTCATGTATATACTTGATAGGTAGAGAACAATAAGGTAGGTGCGATTTCTTGAAACTCATACTTATGGTATGTTTGTGACTCATAATGATATGGTAGGTTTTTGAACTTCTCAGTGAGTGGATGCTTATGGTCTGTATGGGATAGTTCTTAAACTCATATTATTGTTGAAAGTTCATGAACTCATAATGTGTGGTAAGTTGATGGACTGTAATAAGGCATAAGGATGTTTAGACTGAAAACAAGTTGTTTTCAGTAGTTTTAGTATTGAAGGTGCTAGAGAAGAATAAGTATTGTCGTAGTAAGACAATGAAGGAAGATGGAGAATAGGATATTCCAAGTCATCTAGCTATGCTAGATTTCGAAGTTTATTGAAATCGTGCTTATGTGTTCGTATTTTGAAAATGAAAGAATTGGTTCAACTTTTGGAACCAATATATTTTAAAAGAACTATTCTTGGTATGTCTATGCTAATTGTTTCGGCTAGACAAAAATTGATTTGAAAAAAAAAATCAAAAAGAATTTTATATCTTTAGTGCATTTGATGCAAGGATGGTAAAAGGATGGAGTTATTAATGCAATTGAACCTAGTGTTGGATGTGATCTTAGGATCAACAACTCGCTATGGTATGATGTATAATGATGAAGTCACAAACTGACGAAGTCCTCAACGTACTGTGAAAAGTACGATATCATGACGTCATAAAACGTTTTGATGTATTGCGAAAAGAATTTACAGAAGTATTCGATGTCAATTGAGTTGACTAGATGAATGTTTCACGTTGATATCCAATTCATTGGTACGATCTAAGCTACTTGATTCGGCTAGACAAATGGTATGTCATGTTTAAAAGAAAATTGAGCTTTCTTTGAAGAAGTTGTGCCAAACCAAATTGTTTTGGTGAGGAATCTAATGATTAAGTCTGAGGTGAACATATCCAGAAATGGGGTATACGATGGGTAAGAGGTAGTTTGCTTTCTTTGTGATTGTAAACTGACCGTGGAAGAAAGGTTACGGTGTCATGCTGTTAAACCTAGTAAGAGTTCATGGTCGATTTGACCCCTCAGAAAAATATGAAAGATTTTAAAGGAATTCTTATATTCCTCGTTTTTCATTTTATTTCTTTGAAGAGCAGTTGAGAAGAGGGGTAGTCTAAAATTTCAAGGACGAAATTCTGTGATGAAGAGGTGAATGTGATGACACGGGTATGGGTGTGGCTTTAAGAAATTCCAAGGACGAAATTTTTATAAGAGGGGAAGAGTGTAACGACCCGGAAATTTGGATTTTTCCAGAATTTAAGTTTAAATAACTAGTTATTAATAAAATAAATTTTTATTAATAATATTATGTGATATATGTTTATTAATCGTTCTAGAACCTAGGATGATTATAATTCGGGAGGATTCTGGCTACGAGGTAGACTGAACGAGTAATAATTTTGAAGACAAAAATGAAAATTTTCTGGGAAAAAAATATTTCTGGGAAAAAAGACGAAATAGGCACTATTCACCCGACGAAACCTAAAGGTTAGGGTTTGAATAACCTAAGCCTTTCTGAGAGTTCGGTATGTCAAAATGACATTCCGTCGAAAGATTTGTTGATAATATGTCGTGAAAAGTTAAGTAAGCTGATAAAAGTTTTTCTCAAAAAACATGTAAAAATCGGACAAAATAAAAATGACGAAAAGTACTGCTGTGTACTTTTCACTCGTTTAACTACGTTAGAGTAAAATGTGAAGGAAAACGCTTAACGCCAAAAAGTGTTTTTCAGTTTTTCGGAAATCCGAAGAATATGTAAAAGTTAATCGGTAAATAAATGATGAAATATCCAAAAAAATTTGGATTCCGAGAATCACAGTTTTCGGACTGTAAAGTGCTTATGCTTAAGAGCTAAGTAAAGGACAAGTTACTTAATGAGTAAGTAAACTTAAAGGCTAAGTAAACTTAAGGGTTAAGAAAACTTAAAGGCTAATTAAACTTAAGGGTTAAGCAAACTTAAATGCTAAGTAAACTTAAGGGTTAAGCAAACTTAAAGGCTAAGTAAACTTAAGAGTTAAGCAAACTTAAAGGCTAAGTAAACTTAAGGGTTAAGAAAACTTAAAGGCTAAGTAAACTTAGTCCTTAAGACATGAATAGTAAGGAGGTTAAGAGGGGCGAAATGACTATTTTGCCCTAGCTTTGGATTTTCTTTAAATAGGAAGCTAACTTTCATTTAAAGGAGATTTTCGAAAATTCTATAACATGAGAGGGAGAGAGAGAGCTTAGAGAAGATGAAGAAGGAAGAGAATGAGTATGAATGATTAGATCGAAGGTGATCGTGAAATAAAAAAGCTTGCGAATCGTCGGCTTTGTCTAGCGGAAGAAAAATAAAGAAGAGAGTTAACCTAAAACTTAGTCGAATTTAAATTCTCTTTAAGTCCTATATGTTTAAAACATAATTTAATGAGAATAAGAAGTAGATGAGGTTATGAATGATTTCATTCGGTTGAAATCATGAGAAATAATGAATATAAGAATTTGAAGTTTAATAAATAAATTTCTTAAGGAATTATAAGATTCGTAATGAATTAGAATGATCCGAGTGGATTATATAAATAAGTTGGTGAAATAAGTAATAAATAATGTTCTATAACATCAAATTAAAATCAAAAGTGAAATCGTAATCCAAAATATCGATTAAAACGAAGAATGAACGAAGAACATGCGAAGAACACGAAGAACGTTGTTGATGGATAAATTTAAAACCATCGTATAATATTTGTTGTTGATGGACAAGTTTAAAAGCATCACGTATAAGTTAGATGCATATTGCTTGGTTAGGAACAGTAGAAACGGTTCATGAAGAATAGATTAAAACTTAGCTACAATGAAGTTATAGAAAAAATTTTGTTAAAGACAAATGAGAATTAGAAAGTTAGTAAAATGAGCCCGAACATGTAGAATTTCATAAGAATCTAAGAGAACATAGAAAACGTGAGTCGTAGACTCAAGAACGAACGAATTCTGAGTTCGGATGACCAAATTACGGACCAACAAACGAAGAGCGTTAAAAATGTAAAACGAACAAAGGGTGAAGATCAAGCCAATCGAATGGCACGTTAACAGATTCAGAATGAAGTCCTGTCTAAAGGGTATTGAATTATGTAAGATAAGGGATAAAATGTCTTTGGAACGACCTCGTTCCGAGTTATAACGAATAAGTTATGAAAGCGGGAAGTAAGCATCTCAATAAGTTATGAAAGCGGGAAGTTATGAATAAGTTATGGCCAGCCATGCCTTGTAAGGTAGCGCTGCAGTGCCAGACCAGGGAGCCGGGTACTTCAAACTCACGCCGCGGTGCGAGAGATAAAGAAGAGAGTGGCGCAGCAGCGCCAATGCAGGGAAAAAACCAGAGAAGAGCTTTTAACTGCTCAACTCTTGGGGGGAAACATAAGGAAAGATAAAGAACATAATGTTCAACTAATGTAACCCTTAATCTAGTAAATTAAACCCTTAATGAAGGTTGAATGAAAAGATTAAATAAGAGTAAAAGATAAAGAATGTAAACGCGGATTACGGAACTGATATTCGAGGACCGTAGTTACGATAAACAAACATGGAGGATTGCTATGGTTGTGATTCCTTATACGTTGAGCAACGAGGGTAATGAATAAAATTTTGATGTTATGTCATGATAATGAGAGATAAGTGTGAAGCGTATAGACGCTGTATACGCAACGCTGTTGCGATAAACAAGTGGTCTTAGCATACCACGAATGGTATGTGTAAAGCCCTCAAATTCAGATACTTGAAACCCGAATTCAGTACTTCATGATACCATCTCTATGAGCGGAAAATACTAATAATAATAACAATTAATATAAATATTAAACTTAATTTACATAATTATCAAAGTCTAGTTCCCAAGTACGTAATCTTTAATCATTCCTTACAATATATGATATTAAATATATAACGTTGTCTTAATAATATTAAACTATTACATAGAATAACATTGAAATCATTCAGCAACATTTCCCTTTCCCTTGCTCCTAGCAGAGCCTTCAGGTTGTTCACACTTAGCTAAAAACATTTAATATTAAGCAAGGATGAGCATTTGAGTGCCCAACAAGTAATAACAATTATATATATATATAAGCTGAAAGAATTTAAATATTTTCTTTATACTACCATTCTACAACAAATCAATAGTTGTGAAGTAATCTGAACCGATAATAATAACATAAATACCCTCTTTCAAATTTTTGAAACTACGTACTGACTATAAATAGGGTTAAGGGGACATACTATGAACACTGTTTTCATTTTCAAAAAGGTTAAACAGAACTTCATTTGTAAACTGTCATATCTTACGGGCACGGGGGTGATCAGCCTGTGGTTCCCTATATTGATCAATACTACATTACAAGAACGATATTATCGTTCACTCTAGCTGCCTTGGGCACATAAAAATTTTCCCATGGATGGGATGTTCATACTTGTCAGGGTTCCAAACCAAAGCAATTCGGTTGGATAATAGGTAGGTTTTATCTTATTCAACAATAATCTATAATTCAATATATATATATATATATATATATATATATATACTGGTAATTAACAAAGGTGTATCAACATGTGGTTAACTGCAATGATTATCCAAGTGGGGACACTTTTATAACCATTTTATAGAAATTAACGAACATAATATATATATCTGAATTACCATATACTAACATGTTAATAATCAATGAGCGTACATAATATATGGTTAATAATCTGTATAGTAATAATATAATTCTGAAACATTCTTACTCATGTCCATTGCATAAAGGAAATGCAAAGGTAGGATACTTGCCTGATGCGCTTCTTATAAAATGCAACTTAGTTTTATCTTTTATGTAATCACCTATCATTAATCAGATAATTCGTTCTATTAGAACAATATACTATACCATATAATACTACATTTCGCAATCAAGACATAACCTAATCACATTATCGCGCATGTTCAACGATCATATCACAAACAAACATTAATAAACATTAATATAGTCAGAAATATCTAAGTCTAGAACAATTATCGTAAAGTCTAAGACTACTATTACGTAACTCAATATTTGTCAATATCAATCATATTATTTTTAAATGACTTACATAATAATTTTTAAACAATTATTATAATTTATCATGAATTTTCAAACACTAGAATCATTATTAAATGATTTAAATATCAAATAATTCTATTATTTAATTAATATTAAACTATTAATGAAACCATTGCAAAATATTAAAGTTATTTATAATAACTTAGAATATTTTTAAAGTATTAATATTACCCTTAAATGATTTTTAAAATATTTAAAATCATTTATAAATAATTACCATTAATATTAAAATATTAATGTACTATTTATCAAATATTAAAAATCATTAATTATAACTTAAAATATTTTTAATTCATTTATATCCTTTTAAATGATTTTAAATCAATAAAACCATTTTTAAACTATTTATTTAATATAATTATTAAATAAATTTAATATCATTAATATTAAATAAATATCATTAATATTAAATTATTAATGAAATTATTCTTTAAATATTAAAAGTTATATTTTATAACTTAAAATATCTTTCAACACTTTATTTTCATTTAAAATGATTTTTATAATATTAAAATCATTTTTAAACTAATTTATTTAATATAATTATTAAATAACCTTAATATCATTAATAATAATTAATTAATGAAATTCACCTTTAAATATTGAAAGTTATATTTTATAACTTAAAATATTTTTAAATACCTTATAATTATTTATAATGATTTTTAATATAATAAAATCATTTTAATCTATTTATTTAATTCATTTATTAAATAACTAAATTATCATTAATATTAATTAATTAATAAATTTCATCACAAAATAACTTAAAAATAAAAATATTTTTCATTCCATAATATAATTTTTAAATGATTTTAAAGTATTAAAACCATTTTAAGTAATTTATTTAATATATAATTTAAATAAATTAAATACCTTTGATATTTCAAAATATTAAATATTTATGAAATATATTAAAAATAATTAAAAACTATTTTTCAGACTCTAAAATAATTTTTAATAATTTATTATGTATTTTTAATAATTAAAAACTAATTTTCTAAAATTATTTAATAAAAATATAATTTTTATAAATAATCTGTCGCTAAAGACCACCTATAGAGACAGAACCGTCGCTACAGGTGTTCTTCATGTTCATCACACAAACCTAGATCTTCAAGCCAGTTATCGAGTGACCAAGTTTAACCATCAATGATTTAATGTGTATTGTGTTTATAGGCATGTTGTTGATCAGATCTGGTAGAGCTAATGTAAGACTACAAGATCCAACAACAAACATGTTCATAACATGCATCAAATGAAAGATTTAAGCCATCAAAGTGACTGTCAGAGGCTGTTCTTCATTTCTGGCTTACCCAGAAATGAAGAACAGATCGTGGGTCACACTTTGAGCCTCCACTACACTATGATCGTGAAATGTTTTTGTGTTCTATAAACTTCAGTGTGTAGCCAACATGTAGGACTAACGATTCATTACATAAAAGCATCAAAACAACAACAAAATCAAAAGATATACATTGGTCAAACCTTGTCAGAGATCATGCTCTTAAGTTTTCTAGGTTACCCTGAAAACTCAGTTCGTGATCTTTTGGCCCGGTTTGACCTTCCACTGACTTCGATTTGTTTGCTATTTAAGCGATATAAAAGCTTAATCTTGTAGTCCGTATACCATAGTACAGATCTAGTACAACAACATAAACCAAACAATTAACAACATAAAGATTTGGGCCCATGAACTTGTTGTTAGAGCTTTATGGGCAAGTTCACGGCTGCCCAGATTTTAACCAGTCAATGTCGATCAACGTGGTTTGACCACGAATAACTTGCAATCTAGACCAGATATAAGCTCGATTCTTTCTCTAGATCAAAGACCACATACCATACTACACATAACAACTTAAAAACTACAAAAATCATAAACGACCAAAGATCTGTGGCCACTGACATTTGTTGTCATACCACAGTTTGATTTTTTTTCCAGATTTTACAAAAACTCAAATCTGAGCCTCTAGATGTTATGGATCCAACATCTAGCAACCCAGATCATCAATATACACTACTAACAACATATTAAAATACAGAATCATAACATCTAACAATAGATTTATGGTCAGATTTCATGGCTAGGGTTTATACCTTTATATGACAAATCTTAATTTCTAGCTTTCTGATTTGATTGTGGTGTTAGTGGGGCTTGGATTTGGGACTGATATGCTAAGAAATTTTGTTGGTTTAAGAGAGAGAGAGAGAGTCTAGGTTGAGAGTTGATACAAAATGAGCTAGCAAATGACTTATTTTCTATCTCTAATCTATTTATAGAAGTCTACAAAATGTGTGATATAACTATTATCCCCCATACTTTTATTATCCCATGGATAAAAGACTATACCTTATCTCTTCAATTAGCCTAATCATGTGATTAAGGGTGCTTAATAGATGTGCAACCAATGGGAGATTGACACACATGTACTTGCGTGTAAGACTTCTACTTTTGGACATTAATTAGCTTAATTTGTTGCCTTAAAAGGCCTAAAGTGGCCACCTATATATATGTCCACTAATTCCTTCTTTTAGCTTTTATTTTAATGCATAAATTAGATAAATCAAAGGTCTAAAATACCCTTAATTATGTGGACTAAGTTTGGGCTTGTATTTGATTTCTTTTGGGCTTCTCCCATAATTGTGTTGGGCCATGTAATAATCATAGTCTAACAATTTTAAAATATGTTACCCAAATTGTTTATTTAAGGTTTAAAAATAAAATATAATTAGTTTGTAAAATTTATAATTAGGGTTTTCTTAATTTGATTAGGGTTCTAATCATACATGAACATTAGGGTTTATAATTAATAATTAGAATTTCAAGAAATTAATATATCTAAATGCTAATTAGGGTTGACCTAGTTAATCGCAAAATCATACAACACGGTTATATAATAGTCTTAAACTCACAATTGAGTTTCAAATTAGGGTTTTCCATAGTAAAACTAGGGTTTGACATAATACACCATAATTGACCAATCATTCTCAGTCCACATATATACGTTATATAATTATATCACTGAAAAATCAAAATATAAATAATAGTATATTATTATTCTCATTCCTTGATCAAAATCCAAAATTAGGGTTTCGATTCCATATCCGATTTATCATCATACATAACATTATTAATCAAGTTAAAATAATTAACTTAATAATGCATACTAAAATTCATATATTAAAATAATTATTATAATTATTCTAAAAATCATTTAATATATTATATAAATAATATATGATTATATTTTCATTTAAAATAATTAATAAAAATATTTCTACTATTATTATAATGATATAGTTTATAATAATCAATAATTCTAAAATAAAATTATTTAAAATCATTCATGTAATAAATATATCACATAAATACGTACACACATTATCTTGGCACATATTCCCCATATTTATAAAAAAAAATTATACACAAAATTTCTAATTTATTTGTTATAGAAAATATCGGGTTATTACATTCACCCTCCCTTATAAATATTCCGTCCCCGGAATCACCGTTTTAAAACCTACACATACAAGTGTACGTAACATATACAATCATTGCAAGTAGATCTTGATCATAAATGATCGTACTGATCTTTAACCTATTCACGTAAAGCTTGTCCATCTGATTAAACGAAAATTTGATTTCTAAAAGAACTCAAATTCCTTCTTCAAAATTTCTTTATAAAATAATTAACTATATATATGAAATTCATGCATAAGAAAATAAAAGTTATACGAATAATACCTGGAATTGCACCACCAGCTGCTATGGTATCCTGGACCGTCATGTTGAAAACCCTCGTAGTTGATTTTGTTGGCTTGCTCGATGACGTAGGTCCTGTGATTGCTAGAGTTCCCACTGCCCTTGCCAGTATTCAAACTCCCTGCCTCCGTCATCCTCTTCGAACAATCCATCACCTTGTGCTCAGTCGATCCATATAGAAAACACCCACTGTTCATCCTAGGATTGGGGCAGTTAGGGGAGATATGGCCCTCCTGCCCGCACTTGTAGCACACGAACTTCCCCTTCAAACATTCTCCCGAGTGGTTCTTTCCACAGTTTGCACACTGCACAGCTTACTTCTTAACTCCTTCCTGCTTCACCTGAATACTTCCAAAATTGCTTCCCTTCCTTTTGCTACTATCACTTTTACTTTCACTATTAATTTCTGCCTTCCCAGTTTCTTCGACCTTACTCTTGTTCTTTCTCTCCTTGTTGTAGAGGCTCATGGCCTCACTCCCCTCCTCAGCAATAATAGCCTTCTCCATGAGTTCTGCAAATGTCGGGATTTGCAATACCGCCACCTTGTTGTAGAGCTAGGGTTTTAATCCCAACTCAAACCTTTTAGCTTTTCTAGCCTCCGTATCAACTTGATGCGGAGCAAACCTAGCCAACTCATTGAATTTTGCGGCGTATTCTGACACCGTCATATTCTCCTGCTTTAACTCTAAAAATTTTACCTTTATTCTAGCCTGCATACTAGATGAAAAATAGTTTTCGAAGAACAGTGCCTTAAACCTATCCCAAGTAACAACACCCTCTCCTGATTCGCTTCCCACCAAAAATTTGCCTCACCCTTCATCATGTAGGTGGCAAAAGAGGTCTTTTGCCCCTCAGCTACCCTAGCTATTAGGAATGCCTTCTCAATCTCCTTAACCCAAGTCTGCGCTTCTACAGGGTCAGTTGTCCCTTTGAACTTGGGCGTTCCTACAACTTTGAAGTCTTTAAATTTTGCCAAGCGGTTGTCCGGCTGGTTCCCTGTAACTGGAATTCCGTGCTGCATAGCTTGTGCTACCATGTTTGCAAAGTGTTGCATCGGGTCTGCTTGTTGTTGTCTCTCAACGTTATTGACAGACTCTTCTGCTCTTTGGTTTCAAGTTTGAGGTCTTGGCGGCATTATCTGGTTAATTAAAACCATATATTATTCTTTACATTCTAAATCTTATTATATAAGTTTAGTATATTAACTCATTTCATTACTCAAACTTAGATTCATATTCATTTGGCGAATACTTTACATAGCATGGCACATACTGCTTTAAACATCTTTTATCCCTTTGTGACTACAAAAGTCGGGATTTACAGCCTTGACTAATACCAAAAGTTGGGGACATTACATTATAAAGACATACTTAACATTAAACAAACCTACACAACAGAACCTATACTACCTATTCACTACGCCTTTTTCTTGGACAACCTTTCGCCTGATGACCTTCTATCCCACAGATAAAACATTCTTCTGATTTATAGTCGGGACAATACATAGTGGTATGCCCCTTATAGCCACAAATGTAACACATTCTTTTCTCTTTCTTCTTACTGGATTTTCCTAAGTAATGGTCTTTTATCTTTCTTTTCCCCTTCTTGCTCAGAGCTGCACACGATGTGTTGCTTGTGGCTCCTATCAGATCAATTTGGATTTTAAGCTTATCTTGTTCTTCCATTATTTCTATTAATGCCTGACGAAGTTGACTATTTAACAACTTTTCTATTTCCCACAGCTTTTCTAAAGAAGAAACCTTGTTCCTCAGATCCTGCACCTCTGTTTATGCTTGTTCAGCTTCAACTTTAGTGTCCGAATCACTATCTGTCAGCTCTACCACCTCCGGATCTGGTATTACGTTTTCTACAACAACCACTTCATCTGAGTTGTTTTCATTGTGAGCCTCTATTTCAGCTATTTGCTTCGACATTGGCTCGGGGGTATGGATTTGATCCTTCTTCATGCTATAAGCATATAACAAGCCTTTTCCACCAGACATCTACACACATAAATTATCCTAATTAGCATATAGTATATACACACAACAAATAATAGTTTTATATAAGTTATCTTTATTTTGTTTGACGATGAATTTAGTCAATTCATCTCTTTATAAACTCTATATGAGTTATTTATATTTTCAACGTTTCCCTCTGTCCTAAGGTTATAGCCTAAGGTCTATCCCACCTAAGGTTTTTAACCCTAAAGCTTCGATACCAACCTGTAAAGCCCCCAAATTTAGGTACTTGAAACCCGAATTCAGTGCTTCACGATACCATCTCTATGAGCGGAAAATACTAATAATAATAACAATATTATAAACATTAAACTTAATTTACATAATTATCAAAGTCTAGCTCCCACGTACGTAACCTTTAATCATTCCTTGTACAATACATGATATTAAATATATAACGTTGTCTTAATAATATTAAACTATTACATAGAATAACATTGAAATCATCCAGCAACCTTTCCATTTCCCTTGCTCCAAGCAGAGCCTTCAGGTTGTTCACACTTAGCTAAAAACATTTAATATTAAGCAAGGATGAGCATTTGAGTGCCCAGCAAGTAATAACAATTATATATATAAGCTGGAAAAAATTTAAATGTTTTCTTTATACTACCTGTGACACCCCCAAATCTAGGTACTTCATTCCCACAAGATTTGGTGCTCACTATCCATACATTTATACTATCTACCCAAATAAAGTAACACTTAAACCATAAATCCTCCCTTTAAATAGGGTGACATCATTAAATAAAAATCTTCCCAGGTTATCTAACCTTAAACATCATTCAAGTGCGGAAATAAAATTATTACATCACATCATTAAGTAAAAGTCTATCATCAAAGTAAAAAGTCTAACATCATATCAATAATCAAAATTACAAGTCTTCATCACTTGTACATTTTTCCCTTTCCTTTGCTAGTTGAAGGCTCATCTACCATCTCAACTTTAGCCGCAATGAGTGTATAAATATGCAAGAGTGAGCAAAACAATTGCTCACTGAATATAACAATGAATCAACAGAAGAATAATAATAATAACAACAAACAATAGGCTCATCAAAACTGATTAGTACTCTTAACAATGATAATCAGAAAATGGAATCCAAAATATGGAATATATCTAACTGAAGGTCATAAGACCATGAACAATGTCCACAGTTGCGAGTAATCTTTCAACTCCAACTTTAAAAATCATAAGACTAGAAGGACTCCTCGTACTTAGGGGGATCAACCCTTCGTATAATGTATTGTGCACAAACATTTCAACGCTAAGCGTAAATTACCCCTAATAATAGGGTTGTTCATCTCAGTATTTAGAATACAAGTCCGCACCAAAGTAAGTTTGGTTTGGATACATTTCAAGGGTAATTTAGAATTCATCGGTCATCAACTATGGATTAGTTGAATACAATATTGATAATATCATGCTATGGAATAATCAGAACTAAATCGACATTGAAAATTAAGATCATGCTTTAGGAATAAACTAACAACATAAACATCGAATAATTATAATATGCCTTTCTTGAACAATGATAAGCTAAGGTTATTTGGAACTGAGTACGAAGCATGCAAAACAAATAGTACTTTACACAATATAACTTGTTCAACATTAGTATATTAGAGTATGTAAACTTGTATGCTAGAAAACAAGTTAAAGACAAGAATAACTTGTTCAATATCAGAATAAGATCTAGATTTAGAAATCATAAACAAACTAGATACAAGATGTGACGCCCCCAAAATAGGTATACATCACCCATTACGAGTTGTCAATACATGAGTGCGAAAACAACTACAACTTTATTATTACAACAAGAAGCTGTGAGTTTAAATACAAATATTATCTTCTAGACAATATTTATACTCAAATAAATCCTCATCACATTTATTGATACATTATTTTACAAAATGGTGAGGATTACTAAACAATCCTTTCTAAAACCTTCATTCCATACCCAGGCTCGTACTGCTATATATTCTCGCCTCACGAGAAGAAAATTGGAACAAAAAGGAAAAGGGTGAGCTCAACTAGCCCAAGAAAGAATATTATGACTAAGATAATATCGACAAATTACCGTTAGTCTTCAACAGGAAAAATCTAATAGAATACAATAGACAACAAATTTTAAATCAATATTCGCAATGGAAAAAATAATTCATTAGAAGAGTTAAGTAGAGAATGCAAACTACTATCTTCTATATATGAATTTAAAAGTTCATAAATCTATCTTTTATCCCCTGTAACATCAATCAATATACATACGGAATCAAATATTCATCTTTGCACTACAGCCAAAGATATTCATCGATTAAGTCAGTGTTCATCTAAACACTGTTCATCTTTGCACTCTGACCCAAAGATATTCTTGAAATCATTCATCTTTGCACTACTGCCAAAGATATTCAATAATATCATCATTTAAGGCGAGGATGATGAAAATATTTTTTTAAAAAGCGAATCCGGTGAAACAAAATGACAAGGATTAAGGATTAAGGATTAAGTACTTTGTTTTATCCACCTCAAAAATACCTCAAAAATAATCATAGTGGTGTAAAATTGAGAATGATCAAAACATGGATACAATCAAAGCTAGTATCCAGAATAGATATTTTGGACAAAAAAGATGAAATTTTATTTTTGGTGAATAGTCAGAGTATCGTGAATAGTGCCAAGTATCGTGAATAGTAACTTTCACACCAAAAGATAGAAATTCCACAAAAAACATCTTCACGCTTCATAAATAGTACTCGTGAATAGTAACTCGTGAATAGTAACTCATGAATAGTAACTCGTGAATAGTAACTCATGAATAGTAACCCAGACATGGAAAAGTTCCAAATTTGATAAAAAGTTCCAACCAATATTTCAGAGATAATGATATTGAAGAAATAATATCATTTGAGAAGAAAATAACATCCCTTACCTCGAAAGATCAGTACCTCTAGCTGAAACACCGGATATAGGCTATGACTTGGACTTGCATCGTATAGCAATACTCAAAGTATACTCAAAATACTCACAAGAATACGCTCGATAATATAGAGAGAAAACTTGATTTACGGTGTGATTTTTAATTTTAACCTAAGCACCTATATTTATAGAAATTGCTAGAACACCAAAGCGTAAAATTTAATATAATAATATTATATATATTACAAATTCTCTACGCACCTAGAACCATCTGAATTCAGTAACTTGCATGTGTTTAATGAGGCTAACCAAACACAAAAAACGTTTTTGTAATTAAAAATATTTTAAACTTCCATATTTCGGAGCTTCAGAACATCAATAATTCATAATAAATAGCTCTTTTATCAGAAAATTCGAATCTCGCGACTTTTTATAGGAAATTCAATTTTCTACAACTTTGCAGAAGAAAGTTTTTCCAAATTCCAAACATAAATTGACCGAAATCCACAAACGGGCGATTTTACAGGCTATAATCAAATTTCAGTCAATAAATGGGGTCCACGGACATGTTTAACATGTTTTAAACATTTATTGCAACAAAAATACTCTTCCTCCTCGTATACTCATATATCCCACATTCGTTGTAAAAATATCACCATTATTATATTATTAAAATATAATAATATATTTAAATGAATTATTTTATCAGAAAAAGATAAAATTTCAATTTTTAACAATTGTCACATTAAAAATTTTCTCCATCTATATCCACATAAAATCAATATTTTCCTCATCATATGAATCAATAATTAATTATTCACAAATAATATTCTGAATCACAATATTGACAACAGGCGGTTCCGTGAGGAAGAGGGGCTTTCAATAAGAATTTCTTCTTCTTGGGCGCGCAATTAGGTGACCAAACCTCTCCTTAGAGCGAGAACTTTCTAGACATTGCCAATAATGTTATCTAATAATATTATTCAGATAATATGAATTATTGCTTCGATAATGAAAAATACTGTGTAATGACAATTATTGAAACAACAACAATATAAAATATCAACGCAGCAATTATTAACTCAATAAAATACTGAACAGTAATTATTGTAACCATTATTGAGTAGTGCCTTCTTACGTAAGAATCAATAATTGGTGCAATATCTGGTGCTACTTGTGTTTTTAACCATTTAGTATTTTAATGAGATTAACTTAGTAACAACTACTCCATTATTTTTAAACAACTTATATTTGTCATTTTCTTCATCCAATCGCTTTTCCCGTTATGGGGCCCACACATGGTTTGCGTAAATGCATTTAATATTCCCAAGCCGATCTGAATATTCCACGACCAAACGAATATTCCCCGACAACAATGAATATTTTATAACCACTTGCTTATTTTGAAATATTTGCGTATCTTACCCCTAACTATACACATTAATCAAATCAACCCTTACTATTTCAAAATAATAAATAGAGAAAACTAAATTTCATTAATAATAAGTTGGGGTCTTACAACCTCCCCTCCTTATGAAATTTCGTCCTCGAAATTGACGTACGTACCTGGTGTTTCGAAAAGGTGAGGATACCTCGCTTTCATTTCCGTTTCCAATTCCCAGGTCATTTCCTCTATAACATGATTCCTCCACAGAACTTTAACTTGTGGTATGACCTTTCTTGGCGTAGGACATGCTCCTTCCTATCCAAGATCTTAGCAGTACCTCCTCATACGTTAAGTCTCTACTATTTCGTCCGGTTTTAACTCTATAACGTGGTTGGGTCTTTCACATATTTCTGAAATACGGATATGTGAAACACATTATGAACACGAGACATACTCAGGGAGGTAACGCGAGTCTATAGGCTACATTTCCTATTCGGTCAAGAATTTGAAATGGACCAATAAATCGTGGATTGAGCTTTCCTCTATTCTCAAATCTTGTAACTCCCTTCCATGGAGCAACTTCATAATAATACATGATCCCCTACACTAAATTCCTCGTCCTTTCGATGAAGATCCGCATAACTCTTTTTGTCGATCTTGTGCCGCTTTGTATCGTTGTCGAATCATTTGGATCTTTTCCGTAGTCATACGTACTTCTAACTCGGGTCCTAACGATTGTTGCTTCACCCACCTCGTCCCAAACATATTGAGAAGCGACATTTTCGTCCATATAATGCTTGAATGGAGCCACCTATTGCCTAATAGCGTTGTTGTAGGAGAATTCCACCAATGGTAAATACTTATCCCAACTACCCTTGAAGTCTACAGGACACGAGTCTTAATAGATCTTCAAGAGTTTGAATAGTCCTTTTCGATTGTCCGTCGGGTTTGGGGATGGTATGCGAACTAAATCGCAAATCCGTGCCCATAGCTTTTTGCAAGCTAACCCAAAATCTTGAAGTGAATCTTGGGTCACGATCCAGAAACTATGGATACAAGCATGCCATGCAACCTCACAATCTCATTCACATTACATACTAACAAGACGCGTTCAAGTGAATAAGTCTCCGTATCGTAAAGAAATGAAAGCGACTTGGTTAATCTATCAACAATAACCCAAATAGCATTGATGCCACGAGAAACCGTAGGAAGACCCGTAATTGAAATCCATGGTAATGTGTTCCCACTTCCATTTCGGAATCTCAAGTGGTTGCAACGGACCCTTAGGTACAAGATGCTCGCCTTTACACGTTGACAAGTTAAACACATTGAGATAAACTTTGCAATCTCTCTCTTCATATTGTTCCACCAAAATGTATGTCAAAGATCACGATACATTTTAGTACTTCCGGGATGGATTGCAAATGGTGTATTGTGTGCCTCCATCATAATCTTGTACTTCAAATCAGTCGTTAGGAACACAAAGTCTAGAGTGGACTCAAGTATTCCTTCTTCATCAATTCTCGCTTAGGAATAGCTCCTTCTTGTACTTTCTTCTTCATGCGCATCATCTCTCGAATTGGTGGCTTGAGCAACCTTAACTTTTTCTATTAAAGTTGCTCTCATGCGTATACTTGACATCATCGCACTTTCGTTCTGCATATGATCTTTCTACTCAACGCGTCACCGCCACGTTCGCTTTCCGGGATGGTATTGAATAGTGTGGTCGTAGTCTTTCAATAGCTCGAGCCAGCGTCATTTGCCGCGATGTTGAGTTCTTTTTGAGTGAAGAAATATTTAAGGCTTTTATGGTGCGAATATATCTCCACTTTCTCCCCATATAGATAGTGCCTCCATATCTTTAAGCAGCAACGATTGCACGCTAACTCTAGATCATGAGTAGGATAATTCCTCTCATACTCTTTAAGTTGTCATGAGGCATAGGCTATGACTTTCCCACGTTGCATGAGAACACATCCTAACCCTTTGCTCAAGCATCATTGTGAGATAACAAATCCATCCGAACCAGATGGTATTGTTAGAACAGTGCGAAATAAGTCTCCTCTTAAGCTCTTGGAAACTCTTCTCACATTCTTCGCTCCAAACAAATTTTGTATCCTTCCGAGTTAAATTGAGTTAATGGAGTAGCGATTCGAGAAAACCCTTCCATGAATCTCCGATAATAACTGACTAAGCCCAAAAGCTACGTACTTGATCACCGACTTGGTTGCTCTAACTTTGTATTGCTTCAATCTTGGCGGATCCACGGATACTCCATGTTTCGACACCACGTGCCCAAGGAATGCTACTTTCTCAAGAGCGAACTCGCATTTCTTTAATTTGGCATATAGTTTGTTTTCACGAAGCCTTTGGAGTACCGACTTCAAATGGTGCTCATGATCTTCACGACTTTTGGAATATATAAGGATGTCATCAATAAAGACAACAACGAATGATCCAAATATTCCTTGAATACTCGGTTCATCATATCCATGAAAGCCATGAGCATTAGTTAGTCAAAGAAAGACATGACTAAGAATTCATAATGCCCGCGTCGAAGTTCTAAAGGTAGTCTTTGGAATATCCTCGATTCTAATCTTCATTGATGATATCAAGAACGAAGATCGATTTTGAAAAGAATTGTGCCCCTTGCCTGGCTGGTCAAACAAGTCATCAATACGAGGTAGAGGATACCTATTCTTGATGGTGACATGGTTCAATTCCGATAGTCAATACAAAGTCGCATACTCCCCGTCTTTCATCTTTACAAATAAAGCAGAGAGCCCCGAGGAGATGTACTAGCCAGATCGAAACCGATGTCCAACAATTCCTATAGTTGGACCTTTAACTCTGAAGTTCAATAGGAGCCATTCGATATGGGGTTTTAGAAATGGGCTTTGTACCGGAGTTCAAGATCAATAAAGAATTCAACTTCACGTTCGGGGGTAGGACGGGAAGTTCTTTGAAATCGTCGGGAAAGTCAATAACAACGAGAATATTATTCAAATTTGGCGTGTCTTTATTCAAATCCATAACATGGGATAAGAAAAACGACATCCGTTTTCAATAAGCGAATAGCTTTATGATTAGATATGACGATGATTGATTTTAATGGTTTAGTTGCTTGAATTCATACAACAGGTTGGTTAGGAATATGAAAACTAACAACCTTACGAAAACAATCAATTTTGGCATGATGAGTAGTTAACCAATCAATCCCTAAAATCACATCAAAAGCAAGTGTCTTTAAAGAGATAAGGTCAATGTGTAAGGTGATGGTGCCAACTTGAATCAAACAAGATTTATAAGCGAGTGGATGTGATGAAAGTTTCTCCTAACGGAGTTTCCACAGATAGGTCAAAGTCTAATTTTCCAGGAGTCAAGTTTAAGCGTTGAGCACATGCGGGAGAGATAAATGAATGGGTAGCACCCAGATCAAGTAAGGTATAAACTTCGCAAGAATTTATAAATAGCTTACCGTGATCACCTCGTTTGGGTTCCTCGCATTATGACCGAGTCACAACAAAAGCTCTTCCGGACTCGTTGACTTTGACTTTTTCGGGATGATCTTTTGAGTCACCGTCCCCATTGAACTAGGTTTCACTACCGTCTAATCGAGCGATATGTCCTTCCTTTCCACAATTATAGCATACCTTGAACTTTTGTGGGACAGTTTGGACCGATATGTCCCTCTTTCCGCATTTATAGCATATGGCCGGTGGTCGTTCTCCTCCCTTAGAACCCGATTGTCACGACCGCTTTATCGTCTTCATATGGTCGTTGTTAAATCTCCTCTTTTAAAATCTCCTCGACTCGCTTCTTTTTTGTTTTCATGGCCATGATTACCACAGAGTGGTTACCATTTTTGTCCGTCTGTTGCTTTTTTCCTTTGGTTATCATTATTACATTGTTGCTATCTCTTGTACGATCCACGGTTATGGTCCCTTAGTTGACCGTACTCGTTATCTCGCTCTAATAATTGAGCCCTATTTTACAACATCTGAATAGAGAGAAAATTTATGAGAAATGAGATCTTTGACGTATCTTGGGTTTCAAACCTCTAAGAAACATCGCCATCATCGTTCCTCATTCTCCACCAAATGAGGTGCAAACTCGGATAACTCTGCAAACTTTGCCTCGTCTTTGAGACACCGTCATGTTGTTCTGCTCCCAGTCTAATAAACTCCACTTCCTTCATATATGCCGAACACTTTCGTGAAAGTATTTGTCATTAAATAGTTCTCAAAGCGTCTCCCAAGATATCTTTGAGTCTTAATTTGGATGGGTACGCTTCACAAACTCCTACCGATGGTCGCCTCGCCACGGAACATAAAGGTGGCGAATGGAACCTTCTGTTCTTCCGTGCATCCCAAGACATCGAATATCTTGGTAATTTGCTTGACCCATATTTCCGCCGTGATCGGATCGGCTTTCCCCTTAAATTCTGGGTGGTCCCAACTCTTTGAACTGCTTGCATTTGTGACAACCCGTGAATTGCTATCATTTTCTCTGTATTTTGAACACGAGTCTCCCTCATCCGATTTTGCATGAACGCGCAAAAAAGCTTCTAAACATCCCCTCGTTCATCATCCGCTCGGTGGTGTTGTTCACGGAGGAACATTGCCACTGTTGCACGTTCTCCTCGTTGGTGAGTATCTGAGCGTCTCCACGGTCTCATTTCCATTGTTAATATTCTCGATCGACATTCTCAAATCATCGTCATAAAACAAGGGTTAATTAAGGAAATCAATATATCACATAATATCCCTATATCTTGACCAACTAACAAATAAGCTTAGGTAGGACACACTAGCGAAGGATTTACAATCTCTCTCCCTCCTAGTTCTATTCCCGATCTCCGCCAAAGATCATATCCCTAAGCTCGATACCAATTGTGGCGCCCCAAAATAGGTATACATCACCCATTACGAGTTGTCAATACATGAGTACGAAAACAACTACAACTTTATTATTACAACAGTAAAACTATGAGTTTAAATACAAATATTATCTTCTAGACAATATTTATACTCAAATAAATCCTCATCACATTTATTGATACATTATTTTACAAAAATGGTGAGGACTACTAAACAATCCTTTCTAAAACCTTCATTCCATACCCCGACTCGTACTCGCTATATTCTCGCCTCCCCGAGAAGAAAAATGGAACAAAAAGGAAAAGGTGAGCTCAACTAGCCCGATAAAGAATATTATGACTAAGATAATATACAACAAATTACCGTTAGTCTAAAAGCAGAGGAAAAATCTAATAGAATACAATAGACAACAAATTTTAAATCAATATTCAGCAATGAAATAATAATTCATTAGAAGAGTTAAGTAGAGAATGCAAACTACTATCTTCTATATATGAATTTAAAAGTTCATCGTCTATCTTTTATCCTGTAACATCAATCAATATACATCCGGAATCAAATATTCATCTTTACTCTGAGCCAAAGATATTCATCATTAGTCATGTTCATCTAAACACTGTTCATCTTTGCACTCTGACGAAAGATATTCTTGAAATCATTCATCTTTGCACTACTGAGCCAAAGATATTCAATAATATCATCATTTAAGACCGAGGATGATGAAAAATATTTTTTAAAGAAGCGAATCCGGTGAAACAAAATGACAAGGATTAAGGATTAAGGATTAGTACTTTGTTTTATCCACCTCAAAAAAATACCTCAAAAATAATCATAGTGGTGTAAAATTCAAGAATGATCAAAACATGGATACAATCAAAGCTAGTATCCGAATAGATATTTTGGGCAAAAAGATGAAATTTTATTTTTTAAATGAATAGTCACAGTATCACGTGAATAGTCACAGTATCGTGAATAGTAACTCGACACCAAAAGATAGAAATTCCACAAAAACATCTTCACGCTTTCACGTGAATAGTACTCGTGAATAGTAACTTCGTGAATAGTAACTCATGAATAGTAACTCGTGAATAGTAACTCATGAATAGTAACCCGAGCATGGAAAAGTTCCAAATTTGATAAAAGTTCCAACCAATATTCAAAGATAATGATATTGAAGAAATAATATCATTTGAGAAGAAAATAACATCCCTTACCTCGAAAAGATCAGTACTCTAGTTTAAAACACAGGATATAGGCTATGACTTGGACTTGCACCGTAGTATAGCAATACTCAAAGTATACTCAAAATACTCACAAGAATCGCTCGATAATATAGAGAGAAAACTTGGATTTCGGTGTGATTTTAATTCTAACCTAAGCACCCTATTTATAGGAAATTGCTTAGAACACCAAAGAGAAAATTTAATATAATAATATTATATATATTACAAATTCTCTACGCACTCTAGAACCATCTGAATTCAGCAACTTGCATGTGTTTAATGAGGCTAACCAAACACAAAAAACGTTTTGTAATTAAAATATTTTAAACTTCCAAAATCAATTATTTGAGCTTGAACTTCAATAATTCATAATAAATAGCCCTTTTATCAGAAAATTCAAATCTTGCGACTTTTTTATAGGAAATTCAATTCTCTACAACTTTGCGGAAGAAAGTTTTTCAAATTCCAAATATAAATTTGATGAAATCCACAAGCAAGCGATTTCTGAGCTATAATCAAATTTCGATTCGATAAATGGGGTCCACCGACATGTTTAACATGTTTTAAACATTTATTGCAACAAAAATACTCTTCCTCCTCATATACTCATATATCCCACATTCGTTGTAAAAATATCACCATTATTATATTATTAAAATATAATAATATATTTAAATGAATTATTTTATCGAGAAAAGATAAAATTTCAATTTTTTAACAATTGTCACATTAAAATTTTCTCCATCTATATCCACATAAAATCAATATTTTCCTCATCATATGAATCAATAATTAATTATTCACAAATAATATTACTGAGAATCACAATATTGACAACCAGTGGGTTTCAGGAAAGAGGGGCTTTCCAATAAGAATTTCTTCTTCTTGGTGCGCAATTAGGTGACCAAACCTCTCCTTGAGGCAGAACTTTCTAGACATTGCCAATAATGTTATCTAATAATATTATTAGAGATAATATGAATTATTGCTTCGATAATGAAAATCTTGTGTAATTACAATTATTGAAACAACAAAGAATATAAAATATCAACGCTAGACAATTATTAACTCGATAAAATCTTTGAGCGATAATTACCGTAACCATTATTGAGTAGTGTCTTCTACGTAAGAATCAATAATTGGTGCAATCTGGTGTCTTCTTGTGTTTTAACCCAGGAGTATTTTAACAATGATAGCTTGTGAATAACTACGCCTGATTATTTTTAAACAACTTATATTCACGCTTTTCTTCATCCAATCGCTTTAGTTATGGGGCCCACATGTTTGTCTTAGTCATACGAATATTCCCCGACGAGTCACGAATATTCCACGACCAAACGAATATTCCCCAGACAACAATGAATATTTTATAACCACTTGCTTATTTTGAAATATTTTGTATCTTACCCCTAACTATACACATTAATCAAATCAACCCTTACTTATTTCAAAATAATAAATAGAAAACTAAATTTCATTAATAATAAGTTGGGGTCTTACACAAGAACTTGCTCAACAATAAGAATAAACTTGCACAATGTAAAAGAAATAAGGTTTAGAAACTTGCTCAACGTAAATGTAGAGTTAGAAAACTTGCTCAAAGAAAGTTTAAGCACCTGCACAATTAAAAAAGTAGAGTTAGAGAACTTGACTCGTGCGTAGGTTAAACAATCACTACTCACATTCACCACAAGTCCTACACATACCATATGTATTGACAATACACATTAGTTACACTAACATTAGATTCACATAGCTCACTAACAAAATTGCATCTTTTCATGAGCATCACTATTTAGCTTTATTTCCACTACTTAAGTGATCATGCCATTGCACCATATACACACTAACAACTTGATACAACATCCTATTATATGTCTAACATGTTATCATTAGGTTATACTAATACACAAAGGATTGCACTTGCATTCGCACATCCCAACGCCCTCTAATTGGCTCTAAATACACAACAGTCCTAAAGATGGCCATTTTTACTCATTATAAAGATGTCAAATTGAAAACCATAAAGAATAAAAGTTATAGGCCTATTCGTCCTCTTTCTGAATCATTTTCAATCACCTCAATCGGAGTTTGTATGAAGACGTTATGCCCATTTTAGTAAATTATATACATTAATTTTTTTCAAAACCTAGCTGGCAGATTATCCCCGTAGGAAGGGTTTTTTTTTACTAGGGGTTCAGCCAAGGGGTCCTTCTGTAAAATGCAAAATTATGCTCTGTAACTCTACGGAAAGCCAAATTAGGCCTCCAAGCTCCTTTCTAACAACCATACCACCATATCTAAGGTGTAATTGGTTTACAGAAACATAATCTAATATTTTCTAATGCGTTTCTAGCCATCTAAACAACATAAACATCCAATTTACAACCATTAATTTTTACTATTTTTGCTAAAACTTCACTTTTGACATTTTTAGTGAAAATCATCACTGTGATTGTGTTTTTTAACCAAAGTAGTTAATTCAAAGTACCTTGTTTATGTTTATTAATCCTCTTTCAAATTCAATAGTCAATTTATAAGTTAAATAACTAATTAAACCTTAATTTAACTTTAAACTAAGCCGTATTCATATATATATTCATATAAACTCACTTTGTAATATGGTTTTCTTCACAAATTACATCTGTAACATGAATTCATTGACTATACTCAAATACAAACTCATGAAAAGCAGTTTCATAACAACTAATTTATCATATAAAACTATATATAACAAATAATTCATCCTCTACAAAGATTTTACAGAGAATTTTGGCAAAAGAAAACTAAAACTTTAAAAATAAAAGAATTAAGATAATACCTTAGTTTTAAAAGATGATAACTTTCCCTTTGATTGACATTCTTCTTTTCCCCAATTCTTCTCTCAAAGCTTCTCTAGAATTCTCTCAAGTTCTCAATTCTCTTTAATGCCTAGCACAACTAGAATGAAACTTTGATAGCTAGAATGCGTAACATAAAATAACACAAACTGATATGGCCTTAATAGCGATCATCAGTTATCAACATAACGTCTATAACATAAATACATTATATTTATTATTTATTTTATTTTATTTATATTATTTATTTTAAATTTCAAAAGTAGAAATATCAAAAGCCTAAAGCTTGTTTGTAAAACCAATAAATTCTAAAGAATTAAAATACTTTTAAGCCTTGTTTGACAAAAACTAATTTAAACCCTTTTAATTTATTTTAATAAACACTTTAGTTTATAATTATAATCACATACTATATTTTAATGAAATGTAGCCTTTTAGCAAAAAATCACAAAATTATAATTTTCATTATAACTTTATTTAATAATTTAATATACCATCTAAAATTATTAAATCATTAATATAACATCTCATGTTATTTTTTACGACTCTCTAAATTATAAATTAATTTAATTTAGAAAATTCTCTAATAAATTTAGATTCATCAATTCAACAATAGACACACCAAATAAATATTTATATAAATATTTAATATTACACTTTGAAATTTCGGATCGTTACTTCCTTCCCTCCTTACAAGGATTCTGTCCCCAGAATCGAAGACATAGATTAAACAAATAACTTAGGATAATTTTTCATCATTTCAGCTTCGAGTTGCCACGTTGCCTCTTCGACATTGTGGTTTCTCAAAATCACCTTCACAGAAGGTATCACTTTATTTCTGAGCACTTGTTCTTTCATGTCAACTATCTGGATAGGAATCTCTTCATAAGACCAATCTTTATCAAATTACAATGGTTCGTACTCGATCACGTGCTGTAATCGGGTTTATACGGTCGTAACACTGAAATCTGAAAAACATTATGAATATTTTCCAACTCTGGAGGTAGAGCTACCTCATAAGCCACTTCCCCCACTCTTCGTAGTATCTCGAACGGTCCAACAAATCTTGGGTTGAGCTTTCCTTTCTTACCAAAACGAATTTTTCCCTTCCAAGGAAAAACTTTTAGGAAAACGAAATTTCCTACTTCAAATTCACGACTTTGCCTATGTTGATCAACATACTTTTTATGTCGATCTTGAGTAGCTACCAATCTTGCTCGGATTTGTTTGACTACTTCAGTGGTCTGTTGAACCAGTTCTGGGCCTAATAGTTGACGTTCTCCAACTTCATCGCAGTATAGTGGAGTTCTGCACTTTCTGCCGTATAACGCCTCGTATGGCGGCATACCAATGCTTGCGTGGTAACTATTGTTGTATGAAAATTCCACCAACGGTAGATGATCATCCCATTTTCCTTTAAAATCCATGGTGCACGCTCTGAGCATGTCTTCAAGCGTCTAGATCGTTCTTTTGCTTTTCCCATTAGTTTGCGGATGATACGTTGTGCTCATCTTCAATTGTGTTCCCATGCATTCTTGTAATCTCTTCCAGAAATTTGATGTGAACCTCAGATCTCTGTCTGATACAATTGATACTGGAACTCCATGTCTTGAGACAATTTCTTTAACGTATAATTTTGCCAGCTGATCAAGATTAAATCTAATCTTTATTGGCAAAAAGTGTGCAAATTTTGTCAATTTGTCCACTATCACCCATATCACGTCGTATCCTTTCTGAGTCATTGGAAGACCTACCACAAAATCCATTGTGATATGCTCCCACTTCCATTTCGGTATTTCCAACGGTTGAAGTAATCCACTAGGTCGTTGATGCTCGGCCTTCATTTTCTAACATGTCAAACACTTTGCAACGCATTCTGCAACATCTCTTTTCATGTTCGACCACCAGAAATGACGCCGCAAATCTTGATACATTTTCGTACTTCCTGGATGAATCGAGTATCTTGAGCTATGAGCTTCTGTCAAGATGTCTTCTTTAATATCTTGAATTGCTGGAACCCAAATTCGTCCCTCGAATTTTAGCGTTCCCTCAGTATCGACCTTGTACTTCACTTCTTTACCCTCAACCACACTTTCCTTTATTTTTTTGCATTCTTCATCTCGTAGTTGTGCGTTCTTCACTTTGTCCACCAAAGTTGGACTAGCTTCTATCTGGAAAAAATTTTCACCTGATTCTTCTGGGAATTTGATTTCTAGCTCTAGCCTTGCCATTGCTGAAATAAGCTCCTCCTTATCAGTTAATAACATCAACTTTTCTCTACCTTTCCTACTCAAGGCATCTGCAACCACGTTAGCTTTGCCTGGATGATAAAAGATCTCACAATCGTAATCCTTTATCAATCCCATCCATCTCCTTTGCTGCATGTTCAGGTCTTTCTTTGTGAAAATATACTTCATACTTTTATGGTCTGTAGAGATAGTGTCTCCATATCTCTAGAGCAAATACTACTGCCGCCAACTCTAAATCCTGAGTCGGATACCCTTTCTCATAGTATTTTAGTTGCCTTGATGCATACGCAATAACCTTGCCGTTTTGCATAAGGACACAGCCCAATCCTTTGTGTGAAGCATCACTATACACCACAAAGTTTCCTGTATTATCTGGTAATGACAACACAGGTGCCACAATTAGTTTCTTTTTCAGTTCTTGAAAACATTCTTCACACTTCTCCGTCCAAACAAATTTTACAGACTTTCTCATCAAATTCGTCAACAGAGTGGCAATCTTGGAAAAATCCTGAATAAACCATCTATAATAGCCTGCCAAACCCAAGAAACTTCTCACTTCTGATGGAGTTCTTGGTTGTTCCCAATTTATCACAGCTTCAACTTTTGATGGATCTACCGAAATTCCATCCTTATCGATTACATGATCAAGAAATTGTACACGTTCCAGCCACAATTCACATTTAGAGAATTTTGTGTAGAACTTTTCTTTTCTTAGCGTCTCCAGCGTCAGACGTAAGTGTTCCACGTGTTCCTCTTGAGTTTTAGAGTATACCAGAATATCATTGATAAATACCACCAGAAACCTGTCTAAAAATCGTTTAAACACCTTGTTCATCAAATCCATGAACGTTGTAGGGGCGTTTGTCAAACCAAATGACATTACTAAAAATTCATAATGTCCATACCGAGTGCAGAATGCCGTCTTCGGTACATCCTCCTTCCTTACTTTCAATTGGTGATACCCACTTCTCCAATCTATTTTAAAAAAATATCTAGCACCCTTCAATTGATCAAACAAGTCATCTATTCTTGGCAATGGATATTTGTTTTTAATAGTGACTTTGTTTAATTCTCTATAATCAATGCACAGACGCATTGACCCATCCTTCTTCTTCACGAATAACACAGGTGCTCTCCACGATGATACGCTTGGCTGAATGTACTTCTTATCTAACAGTTCTTGCAGTTGTACCATCAGTTCCTTCATCTCTACCGGAGCCATTCTGTGCGGGGCCTTTCATATCGGAGCAATTCCTGGCGCTAAGTCGATCACGAATTCAATCTCTCGGTTAGGCGGAAGTCCTGGCAAATCTTCGGGAAACACATCTACGAATTCCCTAACCATTGGTATTTCCTCCAATTTCACACCCTTCTCCTTTTTAGTACCAACTATGTAAGCTAAGTACCCTACACAGCCTTTACTCAATAACTTCTTGGCCTGCATCATCGTCTGACATCTCATTTGTCTAGGCGATTTGCTACCATGAAAAACTACCTTTGACGGAGTCATAAGGTTTACACATTTCTCTTGGCAATCAATTATTGCTCTATAATTGAATAACCAATCCATTCCCAATATAACATCAAACTCTCCAAGCTTTATTGGGATTAAATCTACTTTCATAATGTTCCCTTTAATGTTCACCCTACAGTTCTTGTATATGAACCTAACAGGAACCACTTCCCTATTAGAAATTTCTATGTTTAAAGGGAATTTCAACTCTTCACAAGGTATTTCTAATTTCTTAGCAAAATCATCAGATATAAACGAGCAAGTAGCACCCGAATCAAATAATACATATGCATTTATATCATTGATTCGGATAATACCTGACACGACATCTTTTGATTGCACCGCGTCTTGCACCATCATATTGAAGGTTATGGCTGTGGGCATATTTGTTGTTGTACGTCCAGCAATAGCCAGCGCACCTCCACTAGAATTTCCCTTACTCCCATTTTTCTCACCAGATCTATTCTTAGGGAATTCACGAGCAAAGTGATACTTGGACTCGCACGTGAAACACACATTCATATTAGCTTGAGTGCAATTTGGGGAGATGTGACCCTCCTGGCAACAATTGAAGCATACTCATTTCCCCATCAAGCACACACCCTTATGAAACTTCCCACACGTAGCACATGCTTCGAATTTCTTATTTTGCTAGTTTCTTTGCTGATTTCCAGCTCCTCCATTCACATTCCACTTCCTCTTCAGGTTTTTGTTGCCATTTCCAACGTTACCACCACCACCATTTTTAGCCTCACCTTCACTTTTCTTCTTCCTCTCATTCTTTCTTCGTTATGTTTTATTCTTGCCTCGCCTCCACTTTCGTGAGAATCGCCTTCTCCAAACCTTCTTTGCAAAAAGTCTTCAATTGGAGCAGGAAACCCTCTTTGTACAACTGGGGTTTGATCACCTGCTCGAACCTCTTTGCCTTGCGCTCGTTTGTACTGACTTGATATGGCGCAAACCTCGCCAACTCGTTGAATTTTGCAGCATACTCAGACACCGACATCGTTCCCTACTTTAGTTCCTCTAGCTGACTCTTCGAACTCTCTGGGAAATAGGTCTCAAAGAACAACTCCTTAAACCTATCACAGGTCATCACTCCTAGTCCTTCCCGAGTTTTGTTGGCCTGCCACCAATAGCTAGCCTCATCTTTCAACATAAACGTTGCAAAATTAGTCTTCTGATTCTCCTCTACCCTAGCCACATCAAAAACCTTCTCAATTTCCATAATCCAAGTTTGTGCTTCAACTAGATTCATGGACCCTCGGAATTCTGGTGGTCCAACTGCCTTGAAGTCCTTAAACGTAGTACCTTGATTCTGAGGTTGATTCTGCAAAGCACCCGTCAGTAACGTCACTAGCTGCTGAACCGGGTTTCCTTCCACATTGTTATTGTTGTTTTCCTTAATGGTTCTCCATCGTGGTGGTTAACGTCTTGAGGCCATTTTCTGTAAAAATAAACCCATCAAATTCTATTCAATCTCTTAAGTATTATATACTTAAGTCACACATCATAACAGTTTATAACATAAAACTTAACACTTTGAATAAAACAATAACTTTTATTCATTCATCATAAAAAAACATCAAAACAATAGCAACACTGCTATTTACATTACTTTCCGGAACTATAACAGTTGCAGGACAACATCATCATCATCTATCCCATTGGTTATCATACCCGGGATTTTCATTTCATTTATTTTCAAAATCACCTATCAATTACAATCTCTACAATGTCCTACTAAGATACTACGTAGCCTTACGATGCTCTTCCTCCATAATTCGGAACATTGTTCGGCGATCCAATACATATGATGGTAGCATCTCTAACTGAATCGGATAACTCATGACTCGATCTTGAGTTCGATTGACCACAGTGTTGAATACGTTGTTCATTTCTTCCATCTTCCTCCTCTTTTCTTGTGCGTCCCTCTCTGCTATTCCGGCTCGTTGATAAATTTCACTGTACGCGTCTTCGGCTCTTGCCCTTTTGGTAGATTCCTCCTTCAGCTTATTCTCCAGTTCTGCAATCTTCTCCATCATTCGCACGTTCTCTCCTTTAGTGTGAACTAGCTTCTCTTCAACGTTGTTCAGTCGTTCTTCTTAATCCTGGATCTCATCGTCTTTCTATGCCATTGAGGTCGGTTGTTCAGCTACTATCTCTTGTATCTCCTCGACAGTATCTTGAAGTTCCACATTGCAGGCATACACCTCGTCGTACATACGGGCAGCTATCGAATTAAGTGGAAGCTCTTCCTCCTCATCCTCCTCATCCCCTGACTGTGGAAGCTCTACAGGGTCCTCCTCATCCATCTCTATCTCATCCTCCTCATCAGGTACTCTCTCCTGCTCAACCACTGTGACCAACAGAACTATTTCCCGTGGCAGTAGTTATTCCCAAATCACCTGAATATCCCGAGGCTCCACCTCTCTAGCCTGACTGGATCCTCCTAAATTAGCCATATCCTGTCAACCAAATTTTTAAGTTTAATTGCTCATTATTTTTATCTTGAAGATAATCATATTTTGTTTGTAGTAGAAGAAGGTCCAATTATGCATTTCAGTGTAAGGGTTTAACGTATTTTGATAGTTTACATGGTGTTATCATGTGATTATTTTGAAATGTTCTATGACATGGTTCTTTGATCATTGATCATACACATGTCATTTCATATTATTACGATGTTACATTACTATTCTTGATGCACACGTTGGAAAACAGTTACTAGATGTGTTTGTTTAAGTTTCACACTAATGCAGCTGAGAGTACACATGTAAAATCTCAAACTATTAATTGCTTTATTTTGTGCATGTTTTTTTTGCATTATGTTTATTACTTTGTTGTACTTACATTTCATTACATGTGAATTATAGCTTAGAGAAAAGAAAACATGATTATTTACATTATAAAGTTAGCATATACATTTATCTCATGTTTATTTTCTTTGTACTAATCATTATTACTTACAGATTGTTTTGATATCATATATCAATTAGCATATCATGTTTTTTCGAGAACAAAAAATAATTTTTTTTATTGATACAACTATACTATATTAATTATCAAAGAGGTTACTGCTCAATTAATCAGATTACGAGCACATTTTCCAGATTATCCCATCAAGAAAATTCATATTGACAATGTTGGTGAATTTACTTCCCAAACTTTCAATGATTATTGTATGTCTATTGGCATAAGTGTTGAACATCCTGTAGCACATGTTCACACACAAAATGGCCTTGCAGAATCATTGATTAAGCGTCTTCAATTGATTGCAAGACCATTACTAATGAGATCAAAACTTCCAATTTACGATTGGGGTAAATGCTATTTTACATGCGGCAACACTAATTCGCATCGGACCAACAAGTTATCATAAGTACTCCCTTTACAATTGGTTTTGGTCAGAACCAAATATTTCTCATCTAAGAATTTTTGGTTGTCTTTGTATATGTTCTAATTCCTCCACCACAACGTATTTAAGATGGGACCTCAAAGGAGGTTAGGAATATATGTTGGATATGAATCCCCATCTATAATTAAATATTTAGAACCATCAATGAGGATTTATTTGACTAGATTTATTGATTGTCATTTTGATGAATCGGTCTTCCCAACATTAGGGGGAAAATAGGCGACTAAAAAAAGAGATGGCTGGAATGAAGTATCATTGTCTCATTTTAATCCTCGTACAAAACAATGTGAACTAAAAGTTCGGAAGATAATTCATTTACAAAGTTTAGCAAATCAATTGCGGTGATTTATTTTTCGACCCAAAGAGTGTAACAAAGTCACATATACCATTTGTTAATGCTCCAATTAAAATTGATGTCCCAGCAGGACAACCTCTTGTTGCCAATGAATCTAAAGCACGCTTAAAGCCTGGTAGACCAATCGGTTCCAAAGATAAGAATCCTCGTATGAGAAAAGGAACAAAGATTCAAGATGGTCATGACGAGGAAATGGTAACTCCAGAAGAGTCTATAGAAAAACCTCTAGACATAGCTAATATTACAGTTCCAAAAGACAATCAGGTACCTGAAATCATTGAAAATGAAGAGATCTCAATAAATTATGTCATGTCCGTAAAAATATGAAACCAGAAATGAAATTGGCGTCGATAATGTTTTGTCATACAATATAGCGCTAGATGTTATAAAAGATAGCGAAGATCTTGAACCAAGGTCTATTGAGGAATGCGTACATAGAATTGATTGGCCAAAATGGAAAAGGCGGAATTGAGGCGAAATGAAATCTCTTGAAAAGAGAAATGTTTTTGGACCCGATGGTAGTACACGATGGTGTAAAACTAGTGGGGTACAAATGGGTTTTTGTTCAAAAATGAAATGAAAAGGGTGAAATTGTGCAACATAAAGCACGACTAGTTGTACAAGGATTTTCACAATGACCTGTTATTGATTATGAGGAGACATACTCTCCTGTGATGGATGTGACTACTTTTCGATTCCTAATCAGTCTGGCAATAAAAGAAGGACTTCACATGCGTCTAATGGATGTCGTTACAACATATTTGTATGGCCCACTTGATATTGAAATTTATATGAAACTCCCAAAAGGATTTAAATTGCCAGAAGCATGTAAATCCGGTTCTCGAGAACAGTACTAGATCAAATTACATTGATCTCTATATGGATTAAAACAATTTGGTCACATGTGGTATAACCGTCTTAGTGAATATTTGTTAAAGGAGGGATACAAGAATGATCCTGTTAGCCCATGCATTTTTATAAAGGGATCTAGATTTGAGTTTGTTATTATTGCAGTATATATTGATGATCTAAATATCATTGGAACTCCTGAAGAAATTTCAAAGGTAGTAGAGTACTTGAAAAGAGAATTTGAAATGAAAGATCTTGGAAAAACAAAATTTTATCTTGGGTTACATATAGAGCATTTAAAGGACGGTATTCTTGTGCATCAAACATCTTATATAGAGAAGGTGCTAAAACGGTTTTATATGGACAAAGCACATCCGTTGAGCACCCCAATGGTTTTGAGGTCACTTGATGTAAATAAAGACCTTTTTCCGACCTCGAGAAAATGATGAGGAGATTATTGGTCCTCAAGTACAATACTTGAGTGCAATTGGAGCACTAATGTATATTGCTAGTCATATACGACCTGATATATCATTCTCTGTCAACTTATTAGCAAGATATAGCTCTTGTCCAACCCAAAGGCATTGGAATGGGATTAAACATATACTTCGTTACCTACAAGGTACAAAGGATACGAACTTGTGATACCCACAAGCACATAAGTTGTAATCACATAAGCACATAAGTGTTTTATTAATTTATCTTTCCTAAAACTCGATAAGAGTTTATCATCACTATCTTTTCAAAGGTTACTTCCTAAGGCTTTTTCCACACCTAAGGTTTATAACCTAAGGCTTTGATACCAACTTGTGACACCGCCAAATCTAGGTACTTCATTCCCACAAGATTTGGTGCTCACTATCCATACATTTATACTATCTACCCAAAATAAAGTAACACTTAAACCATAAATCCTCCCTTTAAATAGGGTTACATCATTAAATAAAAATCTTCCCAGGTTATCTAAGCTTAAACATCATTCAAGTGCGAAAATAAAATTATTACATCACATCATTAAGTAAATGTCTATCATCAAAGTAAAAAGTCTAACATCATATCAATATTCAAAATTACAAGTCTTCATCACTTGTACATTTTTTCCTTTCCTTTGCTAGTTGAAGGCTCATCTACCTTCTCAACTTTAGCTGCAATGAGTGTATAAATATGCAAAAGTGAGTAAAACAATTGCTCACTGAATAGAACAATGAATCAGCAGAAGAATAATAATAATAACTGCCAACAATAGGCTCATCAAAATTGATTAGTACTCTTAACAATGATAATCAGAAACTAGAATCCAAAATATGGAATATATCTAAATGAGGGTCATAAGACCATGAACTATGTCCACAGTTGAGAGTAATCTTTCAACTCCAATTTTAACAATCATAAGACTATAAGGATTCCTCGTACTTAGGGGGATAAGCCCTTCATACAATGTATTGTGCACAAACATTTCAACGCTAAGCGTAAATTACCCCTAATAATAGGGTTGTTCATCTCAGCATTTAGAATACAAGTCTGCACCAAAGTAAGTTTAGTTTGGATATATTTCAAGGGTAATTTAGAATTCATCGGTTATCAACTAAGGATTAGTTGAATACAATATTGATAACATCATGCTATGGAATAATCATAACTAAATCGACATTGAAAATTAAGATCATGCTTTAGGAATAAACTAACAGCATAAACATCGAATAACTATAATATGCCTTGCTAGAACAATGATAAGCCAATGTTATTTTTGAACTGAGTACTAAGCATGCACAATAAATAGTACTTTACACGATATAACTTTTTCAACATGAGTATATTATAGTATGTAAACTTGCATGCTAGATAACAAGTCAAAGACAAAAATAACTTGTTCAATATCAGAATAAAATCTGGATTTAGAAATCGTAAACAAACTAGATACAAGAACTTGCTCAACAATAAGAATAAACTTGCACAATGTTAAAGAAATAAGGTTTAGAAACTTGCTCAACGTAAATGTAGAGTTAGAAAACTTGCTCAAAGAAAGTTTAAGCACCTGCACAATTAAAAAGTAGAGTTAGAGAACTTGCCTCGTGCGTAGGTTAAACAATCACTACTCACATTCACCACAAGTCCTACACATACCATATGTATTGACAATACACATTAGTTACACTAACATTAGATTCACATAGCTCACTAACAAAATTGCATCTTTTCATGAGCATCACTATTTAGCTTTATTTCCACTACTTAAGTGATCATGCCATTGCACCATATAAACACTAACAACTTGATACAACATCCTATTATATGTCTAACATGTTATCATTAGGTTATACTAATACACAAAGGATTGCACTTGCATTCGCGCATCCCAACGCCGTTCAATTGGCTCCAAACACACAACAGTCCTAAAGATGGCCATTTTAACCCATAATAAAATTTCAAATTGAAAACCATAAAGAATAAAGGTTATAGGCCTATTCGTCCTCTTTCCGAATCATTTTGAATCACCTCAATCGTAGTTCGTATGAAGAAATTATGCCTATTTTAGTAAATTATGTTCTGTCAAATTTTTTTTCCCAAAATCGGCCTAGAAGATTACCCCCCACCGGAGCGGGGGTTTTTTTCACTAGGGGGGCCCACCGGGGCGGGGGTCCCTTTTGTGAAATGCGAAATTATGCTCTGTAACTCTACGGAAAGCAAAATTAGGCCTCAAAGCTCCTTTCTAACAACCATACCACCCTATCTAAGGAGTAATAGGTTAAAAGAAACATAATCTAATGTTTTCTAACCCGTTTCTATCCATCTAAACAACATAACCATCCAAATTACAACCATTAATTTTCACTATTTTTGCTAAACCTTCACTTTTGACATTTTCAGTGAAAATCGTCACTGTGATTGTGTTTTTCAACCAAAGTAGTTAATTCAAAGTACCTTGTTTATGTTTATTCATCCTCTTTCAAATTCAATAGTAAATTTATAAATTAAATAACTAATTAAACCTTAATTTAACTTTAAACTAAGCCATATTCATATATATTCATATAAACTCATTGTAATATGGTTTTCTTCACAAATTACATACATAACATGAATTCATTGACTATACTCAAATACAAACTAATGAAAGCAGTTTCACAACAACTAATTTATCATATAAAACTATATATAACAAATAATTCATCCTCTACAAAGATTTTACAGAGAATTTTGGGAAGAGAAAACTAAAACTTCAAAAATAAAAGAATTAAGATAATACCTTAGTTTTAGAAGATGATAACTTTCCCTTTGATCAACAATCTTCTTTTCCCCAATTCTTCTCTCAAAGCTTCTCTAGTATTCTCTCAAGTTTTCTCTCAAGTTCTCAATTCTCTCTAATGCCTAGTACAACTAGAATGAAACTCTGATTGCTAGAATGCGTAACATAAAATAACACAAACTGATATGGCCTTAATAGCCATCATCAGTTATCAAAATAATGTCTATAACATAAATACATAATATTTATTATTTATTTTATTTTATTTATATTATTTATTTCAAATTTCAAAAAGTAGAAATATCAAAAGCCCTAAGGCTTGTTTGGCAAACCATTTAAATTCTAAAGAATTAAAATACTTTTAAGCCTTGTTTGACAAAACTAATTTAAACCCTTTTTAATTTATTTTAATAAACACTTTAGTTTATAATTATAATCACATACTATATTTTAATTAAATGTAGCGTCTTCAAATATAATATTCAATAATTCTTGGTCTTTACATGATATATTCACATACCACACTGTAATTAGCTACCAAACAATCTTATCACATTATTTTTACCAACTTCTTTCTCTTCAATATCTTAAGTGAATTTATTTCATTAATAAATGTCAATTCGACTTATTAATCTTCCTTACGACTTGTTAACATCTTACGTTACTAACCAAGAGTCGATTATCATTGGTTAATTACCAAAGTTCGAATACATTATACTTTCGTATATCTCGCATTCTTAGTTTAATTACTATTAAACCATACTTAAATTCCTAAAGTCATCACTATAAAAGTGATTTAAGATTGACCATACCATGTATATTAAGTACATACATGCTCCTGTTTTGGTTTACAATCAATTGGGATTAGAAACCAAGTTGTTCAACAAAATCCTACTACTAGCGCTACGGCCAGACATCAAGATACACTATTGGCCGCGGCATTTCAATTAATAATGGTCAAGTCCGGTCTCAATGACTATGACATGAGATTTCTTTGTAGCGATGTATTGTATTACTGGCGCCATTATTATAACTTGGGTTGGTTGGCGCTACCCCCCGAGCCATTTAAATTTTTTTCAAATTTCAACTACGATTCTTCCCGAACTCATAACTTAGTCATTTTAAGTCAAAATTGGCTCGTTCAAAAGCCATTTTCTTACACATAACATATACTACGATTTCATCTAGACAAAAATAGTTTTTAAATCCGTTAATGATGAATTTAGTATTAACGTCCTAATAATACGTTCGTTAAACGTTCTTGAGCGTTCAAAGCTCGTTTTCTTCGTTATAAGTCAGAATTCGACCGTTCTTGAGTCCACGACTCTTGAATATGTTATAATATGATATGCCATCGAAAACTAGGGTTTTTGACCTAAAAGACATGTTTTTACTACTAATCCAGAATTATACGATTTCAGTGTTTAATGTCTAATTGCATAAAATTCACCATAACGTCGTTACTCGTGTTTTATACGCCAAATCAAATGGAACCAATCCATTGATTCATTGTCTACATCCTAACCAAGCAATACTCATATACCATATAAATGATAGTTTTTAATTTGTCCATCAACAACCAAAACAATGTTTAATGGTTTTAACCGCGATAAACTTACTTAACGCTTATGATTTCAACTTAAACATGGCTTGTAAATATTTAATTCACTATTAGACATCCTTATTCCTCTGGAAGAGACATGCTCCACCAATTTATGATTCTCTATGAAAAATAAATTTAGACGAATCAAAAACTAAGGTTTTACGAATTATTACCTTTACGTTCTTGCTAAAAAATCTTATGATTTGCTTCAAGCTCTCCAGATTACTTATTTCTAGCTCTTTCTCTCTCTCAAATTATATTGGTCAAATGTTGTAAACAACCAAATGAACTAGCTAAGCTTCCTTTTATAGGAATTTCAAATGGAGGGTATTTTGGTTATTAGGTAACCTCCTTACTATTCATTTCTTTGTAACCAAGTAAAGTAGCTTTACTTGGTCACCAAATAGCCAGCCTACATGTCTTGTGGGTCCCCCATGGGCTGCCTCATGGGTTTTACCCATCCGGTGACCCATCGGTTCAATCCGCGATTCGATTTCTTTGATCAAACTTGATTTAAGCTATCCTTGGGCCTTAACATTACTCAAACTTGGGCTTCATTTCATAATACACTGGGCTTAATATAATTCAAGTCCAATTGGACTCTACAAAGTCCATAAACTCAAAGTCCAATAAGAACTAATGGTATTCTACGCGTATAAATCATGTTTTCTCTTCGTATAGTATTCGTACGATATTCGTATTATACGTCGTAATAATCTTCATAGTATACTCATATACTAACTAGTATCATACTCGTATAACATATGTATAATAACTCTAATCATTATACGCATTTCATTTCCTTCTCGAAATTCACTTTCCCTAACCCTTAGGTTTTAAGTCTGCAAGCAAAAACTTCATTTGACATATCTGAAATATTATTGGATATTACATCTCGTTTTAGAATTCTATCATTACGCGTTTCTCAGAATTTCAAACTTAATTCTGGAGCAGAAACGAATGAATAGTGTTTTTACAAAAATTTCTTAAAAAACTTTTATTTTTGTCTTAAAAATTCAAAACAATTAATTCTAGCACATAGCCAGAATCCTAACCACATCCGTACATTCAAGGTCATAGAACGTCCTTCATACAGCTTACTCACGTAAATAATCAATTAAAATCATTTAATCCACATAATCAAATAAAATTTTAATTCATATAAAAATCTGATTTTCTCGGGTGTTACATTCTCCCCCTATAAGGATTCTGTCCTAGAATCTCGCTACAATTATATAAACAAATGAGGAAAATTTTCCTTCATTTTACTCTCGAGTTCCCACGTTGCTTCTTCGGCATTGTGGTTCCTCCATATTACATTCACCGAAGGTATTATCTTATTTCTCAAGACTTGTTCCTTCCTATCAACAATTTGAACTGGAAGTTCTTCATACGTTAAGTCATTTTCTATTTAAATAGATTCATACTCTATTACGTGTTTGTAGTCCAGTTTATAGGGACGCAACACTGACACGTGAAACATATTGTGTATACGTTCCATCTCTAGAGCTAAAGCTACTTCATAAGCTACCTCTCCTACACATCTTAAAATTTCAAAATGTCCTATAAACCTTCGACTTAACTTCCCTTTCTTTCCAAAACGTATCTTCCCTTTCCAAGGCGATGCCTTCAGAAAGACATACGAACCTACTTCAAATTCTCTCTTCTCACGGTGAGGATCTGCATACTTCTTTTGCCTATCATGAGCTGCTACCAAGCGAGTATATATTAGCTTTACCATGTGTGACGCTCCCAAATTCAGACGCTCATATCTCAAATTTGGTTCTTCACGCTAAATCTAATATCATACTAAAATCATCAACAACAAAAATAATAGAATAATTTACATTGATATAATATAAATATTCGCGTCCCAAGGTACCGTAACCATTACTACAACAATTGAGTGATTAAACTTAAACATAACTTAATCATCCTCAAATACATCATAATAATCATAACAATAATAATAATACTTCTACACTTAAAGGACTAAGTTATTCTGTAGCCTTGCCCTTTCCCTTGTCCTTTCCCGATGTACCGCCTTGCTCTGCCTTAATTGCAATGTTTTTAGCGAAGCAAGAATGAGCAACAAGTTTGCCCAGCAAGTAATATAGCAAGAAGAATAAATAGTTATAGCATGTGAATCTTCAAGGGTATAAAAATAATTGATAGTTCAAGGATATCAAGAAATATCAAGAGTATTCAATTGGTGTCACTATAGACTGAAGGATATTAACAAAATTTTAGGATTTATTCATTTCGAGGTTCAATAAGAATGAATACTGAGCAGTCACTAAGGACTAAGAACTCTTTCTAGAATTAACAGTATTATATTGTAATCCAATATAAACGAGTACAATAGGTGATCAGCCTAAAGTACCCTACGGTATGCATAACATTTAATCATACTCATGTGCGCACATCGGTTCCCCAACAATATAAAATTTCCCCTTTTTAAGAGGGTTGTTTATCTCAGTAGATTTATAATAGTCTGCACCAAGTCAATTGGTTTGGATAACTTTCTCAACACGTGATTATTGTCTAGCCGAATCCGTAAAGCCCCCAAATTCGGGTTCTTAAAACCCGAACTCGGTGCTTCACGCTACCATTTCAACGAGCGGAATAATACTAATAATAATAACAATAATATAAATATCAAACTTAATTTACATAATTATCAGAGTCTAGTTCCCAAGTACGAAACCTTTAATACATTCATTAAATAGCATGATAGATAACATATATCATTGTCTTAATAATATCAAACTATTACATAAGATAACATGTTTTAACACTCAGTCATAACATTTAACATAGCATCAAAAATTAGAATATAAGTTAGGGTTTATACCTCACTTTGAAAAAATTTTTATTCTAGCTTTTTGATTTGTTAAAGGGGTTCGTGGGGCTTGAATTGTGAGCTGATAAACTGTCGGGAATTCGGCACATCAAATCAACGCACAACGAAATAAAATTAAACAAAAACAGAATAATTTCCGAAACCCAAAATAGGATCCATGCGAAATAGATATTAATTCAGTGTAAAGAGATTATACCGAATATGAAAAAGCTTCTGAAACGCTTCGAATCTCCAACGCAATTCCTCATGAAACTACGTCTCTATGGTATCCACACGAAAATCGTAAGAACCGTCGCACGATTCTGCAATAAAGGGACTTGCGGTACTAGCCACCAAAGGAAAATAATTTTTCAAAAGGTTTTTCTCTAGTCTCTCTCTAAGAGCGGCTAGGGTTTTTCAGTTATGATATTCCCTAAGTGGTCGCTATATATCATATATATAGTAGTTAAAAGGAATTAATCAAAACCTAATTTTATAAAATCGAAATATATATATATATATATATATATATATATATATATATCTTCCTTAAGTCTTACTTAATGAATATACATATATACAAATTATCCTTTTAATTTAAATTGTGATTTAAATACTATTAATCATATTAATATATTTAAATCCTTAAAATTTAATTTAATTCCTTTTAAAATTACGCTCTATGTGTGTGACCCTATATATTATTATTACGTTGGCAATAATTTTAAAATCATATTATAAAATTATAAATAGTGAGCGGCATCTAGTAATGCATCATTGATACCCAAGTAATAATAAGATCGATGATTCAATGCAACCTTTTCGTGACCAATGTTTCAATATAATTTAATCCTTTTAACCTTAATATCCTTGATTAAACTCGAGTCATGGAATGTGTCATAATCTTCATAATTTAATCTGAGTTTTTCTTGATCAATGAGTAGACTATATGAAACAAATAACTATTTGAGCATGACCATGCATTTCATAGTCCTACTCAATTAAGAGGCCTATGGATATCACCCCTAATACATAGGAGGGTTAAATTCCATCTAGATCACTCATATTCCTCACACGATTCATGTTGTACACAATAATCGCCTTTATAGTCCACCCTATTAAAGTTGACATTTGATGATATCAAAGTACATAAATTCCCGTGTAGTAATATAGTGATTTTAGGTCGGAGGATCATTACATCATTGTCACTATATATGAGAATTGCTAATGACACTTCGCATAATGCTCCACATAGAATTCTCATGGTGGGTCTGTCCAGTACATCGTTCTCTAACATGTACCTATGCTTTGACTTAATATCTCATATATTTATAACCAATGAGATTTGCTCATCAGTCAATCCACATACTAGTCTTAATGCATCATTGTTGTCCCATCAACAATGATACTCGACTAGGGACATTTAAGAACAATGATACTAATTGTAATTATATAATCTAATGTTCAAGTCACATACTTGAAACTATATAATTTGTATCACTATTCTAAGGATTTTTATTATGTTAACATTTATATAACGCAGTAAATAAAACCATAATAAAATCATTCCTTTATTCAATCAAATATAATATCAAAACATTAAGCAATTATATCAACTAATTGGCCTCTAGGGCATAAACTCTAACAGTCTCCCACTTGCACTAGAGCAAATCGCTCATGTATCTAATTCCCATAGAACTAGTGTGACCATCGTGCTTCTGCTACGACAAAGCCTTGGTCAGTGGATCTGCAACATTATCATCTGTTGGCACTCTTCCTATATGTACATCTCCTCTATCAATGATTTCACGGATGAGATGGTACCGCCTAAGTATATGCTTGGATCGTTGGTGAGATCTAGGTTCCTTTGCCTGTGTAATGGCTCCATTATTATCATAGTATAGAGCAACCGGATCAACAATGGTTGGAACAACACCAAGTTCAGTGATGAACTTTTTAATCCATACAGTCTCCTTGGCCGCACTAGAAGTAGCAATATACTCAGCCTCTATTGTAGAATCAGCTACTGTCTCTTGCTTTGAACTCTTTCAGCTAACAACACCACCATTATGGAAAAATACAAAACCTGACTGAGACTTATAGTCATCATTATCAGTCTAGAAACTAGCATCTGTGTAACCCTTTACTGCCAGTTCATCTTCACCTCCATATACCAAGAATGAATCCATAGTCCTTTTTAGGTACTTGACGATATTCTTGACTGTTGTCTAGTGACTTTCACCTGGATTCGAGGGGTATCTGCTCGTCATGCTCAAAGCATACGAGACAACCGTACGAGTACATATCATTGCATACATGATGTAAGACCCCAACTTTTATGAATAAAGATAAATTTCTCTCGATACATATTTTTGAATATTATAGTGTGGATATAATATAATGTTATAGTTGTGGGTAATATTTATAATTTTGCAAAGTATGCAAGTGGTTATATTTTATTCTATTGGTCGGGGAATATTTGTTTTAACAGGGAATATTCGTACAACGGCGCAATCATTGGTGGACCCCACAATGAAAGCATTGTCGTAGTAAGAAAACGACAGGATTATCTTTTTATAAAAATAACGGCGGAAGTGTTATCGTTAAAACTATTGAAATACCCGGTAGTAAAAATACAGAATTACGCGTGGTTGCATAATAGCACACGGTATTGGTTATTGATGCTTACGTGATAAGTCACCTCGGTTATACTCAATTATTGCTACTAAGAATTGTCGCATCATATCTCTCATATTATTGATTCGATTATTGTCACAAGATTATCATCGCACAATATGTTATATTATTAAATCAATAATTGAGACAACAAAGTTGTTCATATTATTAAATCGCAATATTTACAATGTCTAGAAGTTACGTCAAGGAGAGATTTGATCACCTAATTCTTGCGCCAATAGGAGAAATTCTTATTGGAAAGCCCCTCTTTCTCGGAACAACTTTGGTTGTTAAATATGTGAGTTATAATATTAATGATGAATAAGCTCGTGTTGATTAAAGATAAATTTGATAGTTTCATTGTGTTGGGATTTTTTGTGTTAGTAGAAATCGACATCTATTCCGATGATAATTGATGTCTGGAGGTTATATTGTTCAATCGGGTATTCGGGACACTTTTCGTGTCGGAGTACTATTCACGAGTTACTATTCACGAGTTACTATTCATGAGTTACTATTCACTAGTTACTAGTTACTATTCACGAGTTACTATTCACGGGGTACTATTCACCCGAACAATATATTTCTTTTCGGTCCAAATTATTTTTGGGTACAATATTATTTCATGAGGAGATGTGCTAATTTTTCAGACCATTGGTTGAAATTATATTAGTAAATCAATATGGATCGTTGCTTTAAAGTTTAATAGTGAATCAGTATGGACCGTTGTTTTAAAGTTTTAATAGTGAATCAGTATGGACCGTTGTTTTAAAGTTTTAATAGTGAATCTGTATGGACCGTTGCTTTAAGTTTTAATATGGATCGTCCATTTAAAAGTAAATCAATCTGGACCGTTCATGAATTAGTTACTATTCAGTCCATTCTCCAATAAATAGAAGCTCATTCCTTCATTATTTCTTATGAATTCACTGAAACTCTTGAGAGAGAAATTATAGAGAGAAAGAAGAAGAGAAGTCAACTACCTTTCTATTCCAATATCCAGTTTCTTCTAAGGTAAGGAGTGTTATTTCTTTCTTATTCATGAAGAGAACTTCTGTTATTCCATTCTTTATTATTCGTTGGAATAACTTTATATCTGAAGAACCACATACATGGTGAAATTCTTCTGTTATTCCATTCTTTATTATTCTCATTGAATAACTCTGTTTATGCTAAGTAACGCATACATGGTGAAATTCTTCTATTATTCCGCTCATTATTATTCCGCCGGAATATCCTATCTCGTATGCTTTCTGTGGGACTGGTTCCATTATTTATTATTCATTGGAATAACCTCATCTGCGTGTGATCTATCGCATACATGGTGATTTTCGTTGTTATTCTATTCTTTATTATTCTATCGAAATAAATATCACCTGCAATGCGTTTACGCCGGACCTGGTTCCATTATTTATTCTTCTGTAGAAATATCATGTCTGTGCGTTTACGCCGGACCTTGTTCCATTATTTATTACTTTGTTGGGAATAACCTGTCTATGCAGTCTATCGCACGCATGGCGAATCCTTCTGTTATTCCATTATTTATTATTTTGTTGGAATAACATGTCTATGTGGATTACCACGTGCATGGTGAATGATCCTTTGTATTCATTCCTTATTAAATTGTGGAAATGATCTGTATACGTGGATTACTGCATGGCGGGTGAAAATCCATATGCAGTTTCATATATTCTATTATGCTCAGTTGGTAAAAGTTTTGGCTTCTATACTCTATGAAATTAGTGTAATATCTTTGATATTTGTGCTTCATCCAGTATCTTTTCATGGAAATATTCTTCTGAGCATTCTTAAATTTTACTCTACAAAGAAGTATCATGTTGACAATTTGGACGTTATTAGTTCTTGGATAAATTAATTCTTGAACTTGTTTTATTGAATTATTATGTCATTGTCATCATCCTCATGCTTATATTGTAATGAAAGTCATCTTTGGCTTACGTGCATAGATGGACTTGGAATGATTATGACTGTGAGGATCATTCTTATAATCATGACACGTAATGTTATAAATGATGTGGTAAAAAGTCCTCGGTGGCACAGAATGCATTGGTGACGTTTTTGGTATGATTATGACCAGGGATTTTTTGGTATAGTCATGACTATTGATGATTTAATGAATATCCTTGGCCCGTAGTGCAAGGATGATTCGATGATGTGGTTTATTTATTAAGCTGAGTCTCAGCGATAAAAATTGATAAAAACATTTTAAATCATAGAAAATAGTAGATATCATGCTCTATTTGATTCTTCTAATGGATTGCTTATTCCGCTACAGTTAAACTTGATGTCTATTGTATTTTATCAGTTTAACATTGTTGAAGGCAAATGATAATTTATTCTGCATTATCTTAGTCATAATATTTCTATCGGGCTAGTTGAGCTCACCCTTTCTTTCTTTGTTCTCTTGAGAAATGAGAATATAAATGGACGAGTCAAGGAACCGGAGTGATGCGGTCCGGATGATAGCTTTAGTAGTCCTCACTATTCGTTAAATATCGTGGGCAATAAATGTAATGAGGGTGAATTTGAGTTTCAGATATCTTGTCTATGAGGACTCCTTTGAGAGTGGATATTGTCTAGAAGGCAATATTCTTGATTAAACTCTCGATTTATGTTTTGTCGTATTTTACACGACAACTGTATTATTAAGTTGTATTTGAATTTTGTACCATGTATTTGGCGACTCAAGATGGGTGATGTATACCAATTTTGGGGGCGTCACACATGATAAATCCAAGTGTCGAAGCATAAGGGATCTTTCTCATACGCTCCACATCATCTTGTGATTTAAGACACTGGGCCTTAGAGATCTTTAAACCATGAGTGATGGGTAAGTGTCCTCTTTTTGCCTCTTGCATGTTGAACGGTTTCAGCACTTTATCAATATATGTACTCTGACTTAGGCCGAGCATTTTTCTCGATCTATCTCGATAGATCCTAATGAAAGTAATATGCACACAAGCCAATCATGATTGATGATAAAGCATATACTTTGTAACAATCTTATTCATTTATTAATAAAAAGTATTAATTTATTAAAGGCTTTTAATTATCTACATGATGCTGTTTTATAATATGTGATAAACCCATAGTTTTAAGCAATGCTTTTAGAATAATGATGATGATCATTCTAATGAGATCTAAATTCTTAGAAAGCTTAAAACTAAAATAGTTCCCAATCATTGGATTACTAAATTGGGGATTAGTGAATGGGATAGATTGGTACATACGTTAACTTTGCTCATTGGATGAGGATGATTGATCTCATGATCATTTGTGTGGAGACACTAAAGAAAGTATGTAGGTGCTTATTAGAATAAGTTCACTTTGAACGTGGCTCGCTAAGGAATACCTAATGGAGTTTTATTTGCTGTCAATAGGAATTCTATAGTGATAGTAGTACAAGTAATCCTTGGACTTGAGATCATCATAGTATCTTGTGTATGATGAGTTATACTTTGACTTATTCCTTAAGACCCTTAGGGTATATCAAAGGGTATGCTTGGGTATAATAAGTTGTACATGGAGATAATGTATGATCAATAAAGAATCTACCACTTCTAATAAAAGAAGAGAAATGTCCTATGTGATTCGATAAATGACAACCCAAGTAGTCCTCGGGTTAAGGCGTAATGAAATTAGAAAGGAGTTTCTAATTTGCATTATTTGGAGTTGTGCATTTAAGGATCGAAATACATATAATTAAATAAAATAAGACTTGATAAAGTAATTCCATGTCTTATATTTAATTGGGACATTGTATGGTGGAAGGATTGAATTGTACGGTAACTATTTACTCAAAGGTTCTTTTATGATTAATGTTGAAATCTATATTATCTGGAAAGTCGTTGATCGCTAGGGAGGCTTATCCCTATTGTAGAATAAATATTATTTAAATAAATTAATTGTTTAATTTATTTATTTAAATAAGATTAGAATTGTTCTAATTGATTTATTCACAACCGGTTTAATATGGAGAACCTAAAGGTCACACCATAAAAGGAAGAATAATTATTTAAGAAGTTAATGGCATAATCGTAATAATATATGTTATGTATATTTAATTTAATCTATGGTGATAGAATAAATTAAATAGCTTAATATTTATTATTTAATATTTTAGAAATATTAAATATAAATTAATAAGAGGAGTCTTATTAATATTATTACAATTATTATTATTTTAATTTCTAAAAGAGTTTAGGAATTAATTTAATATAAGTACTCTCATTTATTCCTAATAAGATTAGGAGGAAAATTAGTTAAAGCGTTTAATTAATTATCCCTAATAAGATTAGGGAGCTTAACTAATTAAAAGAATTTAATTAATTAAAACCCAATTTCTTAATTGTTAAGGTGGGTTGCCCACATCTATAAATAAGAGGAGTCTTATTATGGGTGTTGTGGGTTTGTTGATTTTTCAACATACGACATAATTCCAATTATTGGGAGAGTACACCTTTTTTCTATAGAGATAGAAAACTAGGGTTTGAGCCAATACCCCTTCTTCTTGAATTTTCTTCTTCCTTGGTGGATCACCTCTAGGGGCCAAACATTTGGGTGGCTAACATTGATCAAAGGAAGGAACCAAACCCGGTGGATTCAAGTTGAACGCGAAAGGATTTGGAGGTGAACTTGTACCTGAGGAAGCTCGATCTTCAAGGGTATGATTTTATTCTTTATCTTTTCGTTTAATTAATAATTGTGCATAAAGAGTGATCCGGGTATATGGTTTGTATAATTTTTAAACTCTGAATTTTTCACGCTTCCGCATTAATTTTGCAATTTGATTGCGTTATGAATATTACAAACCTAAAAGTGGTATCGAGCCAAACCTTTATGCTAATTATTAATTGTTTTAATTTGATATGTATATTGATATGTGTTTAGAACAATTTAATTGGGCATAATTTTATCAGTATAAAATTTAATAAATAAATAAATAAATAAATAAAAGGAATAAAACACATTAAGTGTGACCTTGATTTCGTGCCCTTTTAAACTAAAAAAAAAAAAAGTCAAAGCGGATAACGTGGCCATGCGGTTTTGAAAATGAATTAAGGGGAAATTGGTTTTTTTCACGCATGCATTTTAAATCAAGGTCCAAAGAAACCCATTGTACCACGAAGCCACGGAAATCCAAAATAATCATTCAAGCAGTTATAACACGGAATTCAAGGCAGCATCCTAAAGAAAAAAAAAGGAGGCATGATTGATTAATGATTGGTAAAGAAAATCACGGAAATTGACATGCACGGAACATAAAAAAAAAGGCAGCTTTTTTTTTTGATGTATGTATACGGAAATCGAGGATTTTTTTTGTAAACAACTTGGTATATTAAATAAATATACGGATAATATATATATATATATATATATATATATATATATATTAATTATTATATAATTAAAATAAAAGTTTATTTTAATTTTAAAATAAAAGGTTTATTTTAATATTAAAATATAAAGTTTTATTTAATTTTAAATAATTTTATAATTAAAATAAAAGGTTTATTTTAATCTTAAAATAAAAGGTTTATTTTAATATTAAAATAAAAGATTTATTTTAATTTTAAAATTAGAATTTCATGCTAACTAATTAGAGTTGGAATTAGATTCCATGATAACTAATTGGAGTTGAAATTGGATTTTATTTTTTTCAAAATAAAGAAGTTTATTTGTGAATAGGTAAGTAAATCCATCTTTCCTTAAATAAAGGAGTTTATTTAGATATGAAATAAGATTTCATATTATTCAAAATAAAAGAGTTTATTTGTGAATAGAAAGAAAATCCATATTTCCTTAAATAAAGGAGTTTATTTAAATATGAAATAAGATTTCATATTATTCAAAATAAAGGAGTTTATTTGTGAATAGGAAATATAATCCGTGTTTCCTTTAATATTTTTTTTACATGGAATTGGATTCCATAATTAATTAAAATAAAGGAGTTTATTTTGATTAAATATTTTGATTAAAATAAAATAGTTTATTTTATTCAAAATTGGATAAATTTAAAATATTTTTATTTTGATTTAAATTTGGATTAAAATAAAGGAGTTTATTTTGATTAAATATTTTGATTAAAATAAAATAGTTTATTTTATTCAAAATTGGATAAATTAAAATAAAATAGTTTTATTTTGATTTAAATTTGGATTAAAATAAAGGAGTTTATTTTGATTCAAAAAATAGATTTTATACTAACTAAATTTGCCCATTAAATGATATCAATATATATATTAAATGTTTATTATTCATAAGATGAATGTTATTTATTGATGCATATGGTGATGTGTATGATAATAAATGGGATTGATTATGGACTATGACCAATGTGATTGGATTTTATTTTAGTTGGATGCATGAATGTATGGGTTTTATTAAATGGGGTTCACAGACTCGTCTTCTCTAATTTTTCTAAATGTAAATTCTATCTCCTCCTATGTACTTCCCTCGCTAACGATCAAGGTTTCTATTTATTTTAAATAGTTTTGTAATAGGAATAGTTAGAATTATTTTGAAAAATTGGAGATCAAGGAGCAAGGAGCGTGAAGACCCGTTTGTTATGGAGCCCGGGTTTAAATGTAATAGTTATATTTAAATATTATTTCGCACCCCTAGGGTTTGACCTTTTAGTTCACTTGGTGGCTCTAGTGAACCAAACTAGAATAAAAGTCCATAATCAATCCGGAGTAGAATATAGTATTCTATATGTGCATGCTATATATATATATATATTATATATTATGCAAACATGCTTCGCATGTCCATTAATATGACGCGTATTTTATATATATATGTAAATGCGCTAAACAAGATGAGACAAATTAATAACAAACCCCTCAAATTTTTTTTTTTATATTAAGTCCTAAGCGTTCAAAGATATTTGGAATATCGAACGTCAGCTTTTCTAGCATGATAAAATTAATAGAGTATTAAATATTTAATATGAGTTTGTTGTGTCACCACAAGGCAAGTATTAAGTATTTAAGATGTTAATTTATCACATTTGATGCTTATAAAGAAAATTGAACAATATTATTTTGTTGTGTCACCACAAGGATGATATTTTTCTTTTTGAATATATGGAGTGCTAGGTTGGACTTAACTTGGATAATTTTGATTGGATGTGCCACCACTGATCAAAATAATCTAAGAGGCAAAATACAAGGAGTCAGATAGTTGATGTAATTGACAAAAGTTGTCTACCTATTTATTTATATATAGTTTGTTGTGTCACCACAAGGCTATATACATTTGAAATGGGATCCTTATTCTCACTAGCAAATCTTTAATTAGATTTTTTAGAACTATATAAGTGAGGGTAATATAGTTTGAAGAAAATAGTGGGAGATACCAATTTAAAACAAGACCTAATTTATTTTGGTAATTAATAAAAGAATGTATGTTAAAATGTTGTTAATTACAAATTCATTTATAGAATTTTACAATGTCTAAAATTACTATCATCGCGAAGCATATTAGATGCTAAATTAACTGCATCAATTAAATGGATTGGTTAAGGAATTGAGAATAGTTCTCATGGTCGAAAAGCTATCTTATGTCCTTAATACGCCTATCCCTCGCAATGGTTGCGCATAATGCCTTTGAGGAAGAGATTGCTACTTTTAGAAAGTGGCAAGATGATGCACAATGATTGGCTCAACGCATCATGCTCGCATCGATCCATGAGTAACGAGCTTGACACAAGATGAAACTATGGATGCTCTACTATATTCCTACACATCAAGTAGTTGATGGTGAGGAAAGTAGGACCGATAGATATCGAGATATCTAAGGAGCTTTCCGATCTAGAATGGCCAATGGCACTATAAAATGCATAAAAGTTCTTAACATAATCAATTTGATTGATCAATTAGACAACGAGTTTTGTCATGGATGGAGAGTTGAGCCAAGATTTGATCTTGCACTCACTCCGGACTCCTTTCACAATTGTTGTGAATTTTTCATATGAACAAGCTAGATATCGGACCTCATTTGATTTGCTTAACATATTGAAAAATGTTGAGAGTCACTTTCAACCAAGAAAGATCAAGTCTTCTTGGTAGGGGCCAAAGGATCTTCCTAAAAGAAGAACGATTCAAAGAAGGTAAATAGAAAGGCGTAAACAAAGGATAATAAGAACAAAATCGATACGGATAGCAAAGGAGTTTGCTTCCAACGCTATAAGCCCCGACACTAGAAAGAAAGCTGAAAACATCTTGCGAGAGGCTAACCAAAGAAGCTTAGTGAAGTTTTGGTTATAAATACAAATTTGTTCATGATTTAAAATAAAATTTTCTTTAAGTCAAGGTTCTACTTGGGTATTGGATACCGACTTTGGTTATCATAAATATAGATTTATGAAGGGACCAAAGTAAGTAGAAAGCTAAACAAATATAAGTAATCCTATGTGTGGGAAATGTAGCAAAGGTTGCCATATTAGCATATAGAAACTTATAGTTTAGCAATGCCTACTGGCAAATCTATTAAGTCAATAAGTTGTTATTGTATTCAGTTCTTGTTAAAAATATTATTTCCATTTTATTATTGGACAATAAAATCTTTGGTATTATAATTAAGAACAATTGTTGTTCTATTTATAATAATAATGTTTTGTATAGAATCGAATATTACTTAATGGATTTTGTATACTTGACTTACGTGAAAATATATTTTGCAAATTGAACAAATTAGTATAAGAAAAGGAGATGATCATTCAAAGAGTTGAATGTGTGTATTTCTTTGAAATACAAGTATGAATTATTTAAAAGGTTCAAAGAATTCGAAGTGAAACAAATTGGCAATGTATTAAGATTCTTTGATTAGATCAAGGAATAAATACTTGTGCAATAAGTTTCAGATCATCTCAAATGGTTTTCTCATAATGGACACATCTCGATACGCAATAATTGATTGATGTATCCGAATGAAAAATCATACCTTGTTGGACATGGTGCGGTCCATAATGATTTTACCGACATTCCAAAGATCCTTCAGGGATAATGTCCTAGAAATGGTCGTGATATCTCTGAAAATGGTAACCTCAAAATCCGCCCCAAGACTCCATAAAAGTTATGGACGGGGAGGATTCTAATCTTAAGTATGTTAAGATAAGGGGTTGTCCAACTTATGTGAAAAGGTTTCAAAGGATAAGCTTGGGACAAGATTTGACAAGTGTTCGATTTGTGGGACATCCTAAAGTAAGTTTAGGGTATATGTTCTATAATCCTACTTAGCTAAAAGGTGTTTATTATAAACACACGCTTCTAAGATAAAGGTGTTTATCATTGAAGAAGAAAGGGCTAGTGGAGGATAATAGATCTTGAAAAGTTCAAGAACCACAAAACACTATAAGTCAAATAAGAGGAACCTGTAGATGAACCTATTGTACCACAACCCGGATCGTAAATCGGAATAGTATCAAGATACCTAGGAGGTATGGATTCATCATAGATGATGATGATGAGGTACGCATCATAGAAGATGATGATCCAGTTACATACGATGAGGTAAGTGTTGTAGACACTCAGAGAAATGGATTGAAGCAAGTTTCTCAAATATGGAACATTCGTTTTGATGAGGAAATCAAAAGAGTTTGATTTTATCAAAATAAGAATGAACCTAGTGTGTACAAAAAGGGTCAGTGGGAGCGTCGTGAAATTTCTAGTATTATATGTTGATATACTACGGATAAGGAATGACATACCAATGCTAAAATCAGTAAAGATAAAGTTGTCTAAACATTCCTCCATGAATGATTTGGAAGAGTATCTTAATTGGGGATATAAATCTATATAAATAGATTTAAAAGGATGCTCGACTTAACCCAAGGAACGTATATTCATTTGATGCTAAAGTCGTTTAGCATGGCAAACTCCAAGAGATGTATCATGTTGATGAGCCATGGAGTGTATCTCTCTTAATAGTCCCCACAGACTCCTGAAAAGAGAGGTCGCATGAGTGACAATCATGTATGCAATGAAATGTACGAGACCTGATGTTGATCGGTCATATTTCGAGAAGATCTTTGTAAGACGATGAAAACATCTTAAAGTTCTTAACCGGCACTAAGGATGTGAGCATAACATGGTGGGTCCGAATTAAAACTAGAGGGCTTTATGAGACTCAAGTTTTTCGCATGACCAAGAGACAAGAACGAGAAAATCCACTTTAAGGTAAAGCGTTATCTGAATAAAGTGGTGCGTTGAATTGGAAAGGTTCCAAACAAAGAAAGAGTTGTTGGTTTAGTGATAAAGACAAAGTATATAGCTATAAATGAAGTCGCAAGTTGATTGTTTGGATTAAAAGTTCATTAAAGAACTAGGAATAGTTCCTAAGTCTCATCTTGGATCTAAACATGTGTGTGGCACTTTCATTTGATTATTAGAATCATTGAAAGATGGGAAATCACTATAGAGATAGTGGACTCTCATGAACAACATTACATATCCATTAACTAAAGCTTATCCAACAATGCAGGATAATCGTCACTTAGAGAAGAAGAAGAGTATAAGATACCATGGCGATTGGCTTTAGTGCAAGTGGGAGATTGAAAGTAATATGCACACAAGCCAATCATGATTGATGATAAAGCATATACTTTGTAACAATCTTATTCATTTATTAATAAAAAGTATTAATTTATTAAAGGCTTTTAATTATCTACATGATGTTGTTTTTTATAATATGTGATAAACCCATAGTTTTAAGCAATGCTTTTAGAATAATGATGATGATCATTCTAATGAGATCTAAATTCTTAGAAAGCTTAAAAACTAAAATAGTTCCCAATCATTGGATTACTAAATTGGGGATTAGTGAATCCAGGATAGATTGAGTACATACGTTGCTTGCTCATTGGATGAGGATGATTGATCTCATGATCATTTGTGTGGAGACACTAAAAGCAAGTATGTAGATGCTTATTAGAGAATAAGTTTCATCGAACGTGGCTCGCTAAGGAATACCTAATGGAGTTTTATTTCACTGTCAATAGGAATTCTGTAGTAGTGATAGTAGTACAAGTGATCCTTGGACTTGAGATCATCATAGTATCTTGTGTATGATGAGTTATACTTTGACTTATTCCTTAAGACCCTTAGGGTATATCAAAGGGTATGCTTGGGTATAATAAGTTGTACATGGAGATAATGTATGATCAATAAAGAATCTACCACTTCTAATAAAAGAAGAGAAATGTCCTATGTGATTCGATAAATGACAACCCAGTAGTCCTTGGCCAAGGCAGAATGAAATTAGAAAGGAGTTTCTAATTTGCATTATTTGGAGTTGTGCATTTAAGGATCGAAATACATATAATTAAATAAAATAAGACTTGATAGTAATTCCATGTCTTATATTTAATTGGGACATTGTATGGTGGAAGGATTGAATTGTACGGTAACTATTTACTCAAAGGTTCTTTTATGATTAATGTTGAAATCTATATTATCTGGAAAGTCGTTGATCGCTAGGGAGGCTTATCCCTATTGTAGAATAAATATTATTTAAATAAATTAATTGTTTAATTTATTTATTTAAATAAGATTAGAATTGTTCTAATTGATTTATTCACAACTGTTTAATATGGAGAACCTAAAGGGTCACACCATAAAAGGAAGAATAATTATTTAAGAAGTTAATGGCATAATCGTAATAATATGTTATGTATATTTAATTTAATCTATGGTGATAGAATAAATTAAATAGCTTAATATTTATTATTTAATATTTTAGAAATATTAAATATAAATTAATAAGAGAAGTCTTATTAATATTATTACAATTATTATTATTTTAATTTTAAAAGAGTTTAGGAATTAATTTAATATAAGTACTCTCATTTATTCCTAATAGGATTAGGGAGGAAAATTAGTTAAAGGAGTTTAATTAATTATCCCTAATAAGATTAGGGAGCTTAATTAATTAAAAGAATTTAATTAATTAAAACCCAATTTCTTAATTGTTAAGGTGGGTTGCCCACATCTATAAATAAAAGGAGTCTTATTATGGGTGTTGTGGGTTTGTTGATTTTTCAACATACGACATAATTCCAATTGTTGGGAGAGTACACCTTTTTTCTATAGAGATAGAAAACTAGGGTTTGAGCCAATACCCCTTCTTCTTGAATTTTCTTCTTCCTTGGTGGATCACCTCTAGAGGCCAAACATTTGGGTGGCTAACGTTGATCAAAGGAAGGAACCAAACCCGGTGGATTCAAGTTGAACGCGAAAGGATTTGGAGGTGAACTTGTACCTGAGGAAGCTCGATCTTCAAGGGTATGATTTTATTCTTTATCTTTTCGTTTAATTAATAATTGTGCATAAAGGGTGATCCGGGTATATGGTTTGTATAATTTTTAAACTCTGAATTTTTCACGCTTCCGCATTAATTTTGCAATTTGATTGCGCCCATGAATATTACAAACCTAACACCTAATACATAAAATGTAGGCTGCATCGCCTAAATCTTTCATGGAGAAACATTTTCCTAACCATGTTTTTACAGCCTGTAACGAAGGAATGTCATTCCCAATAATTAATATGTCGTCAACATATAATACCAGGAATACAATGTGATTCCCACTAGCCTTCTTATATACACAAGGTTCATCTTCATTTTTAATAAAGCCAAACTCTTTGACTACTTCATCAAATCGAAGATTCCAACTCCGAGATGCTTGCTTCAATCCATAAATGGATCGATGCAGCTTACATACCTTTCCAGTATCCTTTGGATTGACAAAACCCTCAGGTTGTGTCATGTACACATCCTCAAAGAGATTTTCATTAAGGAAAGCAGTTTTGACATCCATCTGCCAGATTTCGTAATCATAAAAAGTTGCAATAGCAAGTAAGATCCTGATGGATTTAACCATTGCCATTGGAGAGAAGGTTTCATCATAGTCAACACCTTGAATTTGTTTGTAACCTTTTCCTACCAGTTGGCCATTGTAGGTTTGTACATTACCATCCATGTCGGTCTTCTTCTTGAAAGCCCACTTGCACCCGATTGGTTTACCCCATCGGGTGGATCAACTAAAGTCCATACTTGGTTAGTATACATGGAGTCCATTTCAGATCTTATGGCTTCAAGGCATCTCTCAGAATCTGCTCCATTAATAGCTTCTTGGTAGGATGCATGCTCATCCTGATCTATGAGCATCACATCGCCATTTTAAGTCACCAGTATCCATAATATCTGTCGGGCACTTGGCGTGTCCTACCAGATCTACGAATTCCTTATGTAATTTGAGCAGGTTCACTTTCCATAATTTCTCGTGGTTCCTGCTCACGTTCCAACTCAGGTTAAATGATATTTTATGGTTCCCGAGTTTCTTTAAGATCTACTTTCCTCCCACTGTTTCCTTTAGAGACCAATTCTCTTTCTAGAAAAATACCAGTTCGAGCAACAAACACTTTTTTCTCAGAAGGTTTGTAGAAATAATACCCTTTTGTTTCCTTTGGATATACCACAAAATTACATTTATCAGATTTGGGTCCAAGCTTATCAGAATCCATACGTTTTACAAATGTCTCGCAACCCCAAATCATCATGTACGATATACTAGGATGTTTCCCAGTCCACATCTCATATGGTGTCTTATGAACCATCTTTGTAGGAACACGGTTAAGTGTGAATGCAATTGTCTCTAGGGCATGACCCCAGAAGCTTATTGGAAGATCTGAATGACTCATCATTGATCGTACCATATCCAACAAGGTGCGATTTCTCCTCTCAGATACAACATTCCATTATGGTGTTCCAGGTGGAGTGAGCTGTGATATAATACCACACTCCTTTAGAAGGTCATCAAAGTCTTAGCTTAAGTATTCACCTCCTCGATCGGATCGAAGGGCTTTTATGCTTTTGCCAAATTAGTTTTGAACTTCATTCTTGAATTCCTTAAACTTTTCAAAGGATTGATTTGTGTCTCATAAGATACATATCCATATCTCTCAAGTCGTCAAGAAATGTAATGAAGTAATAAAACCTACCTCTACTTTAACGAACTCATGGGTCCACATACATCACTATGTATAAGTCCCAATATATCTCTAGCCCGTTCATTGTGTCCAGGGAAAGGGGCTTTAGTCATCTTGTCTAATAAACAAGATTCACATTTTTCATATGATTCAAAATCAAATGAATCCAAAAATCCATCTTTATGGAGTTTTGATATTCGTTTCTCATTTATATGGTCCAAACGACAGTGCCAAAGATATGTCTAATTTGAATCATTTGATTTAAATTGTTTTGTATTTCTATTATAGATAGGCATTTCTAAATCAAGAATATAAAGACTTTTCTTGTCCAAACAGGAAACAGAAATAATGTTTTTGCTTATAGCAGGCACATAATAACAATCCTCTAATTCTAATACTAGCCTAGTGGGCAAAGATAAATGATAAGTTCTTGCGGCCAGCGCAACAACTTTTGCTTTATTCCCAACTCGTAGGTCAACCTCTCCTTTTGCCAAAGTCCTACTCCTTTTGAAGTTCCTGCACATTAACACAAATGTGAGAACCACATCCAGTATCCAATACGTATGATGTAGAAGTAGACAAGTTGACTTCTATAACATATATACCTGAATCAGAAGTCACACTTCCTTTCTTTTTCTACACTTCTTCCAAATAAGCATGACAATTCCCCTTCCAGTGTCTAGGTTTTCCACAAAAGTGACAATCACCTTCTTTAGCCACCCAACCTTTTGGTTTTAAAGCCTGTTTGGTTTTGGAATTAGGTTTGACACAAGAATTAGATCCTATCTTTTTCTTGCCTTTCCATTTTCCCTTAGCATTCCCCTTTTGCACCATCATTATGGGAGCGGGTCCTGCCTTTTTCATGTTGTTTTCAACAGTTCTTAACATGCTCAACAACTCAGTAAGGGGTTTCTCAATTTCATTCATAAGATAATTCATAACAAATTGAGAGTAGCTGTTGTTCAAGGATTACAAAACAAGATTAGTTTGGGCTTTCGAAGTGATTGGAAAACCCAACCTATCAAGGTACTCAATATACCTAATTATTTTCAGCACATGTGGACCAATTGGATCACGTTCACCCATCTTGTAGTGATACAACGCCTTGCTTGTATCATACCTCTCCTGTTGAGCATGCCCTTCGAAAAATTTCGTGAGATACTCAATCATCTCATAAGCATCCAAAAACTCATGTTGCTTCTGAAGCTCAACATTCATGGTTGCTAGCGTGAGACAACTCACGTCCAGAGCATCATCTTGATGCTTCTTGTAAACATTATGCTCCACACGTGGTGCAGTGACATCTAGTGCTGCATGAATGGGCCCATCAAGCACATATAGTTTGCGCTCTTGTTTGAGGACAATCCGCAAGTTCCTATGCCAGTCAAGGAAATTAATTCCACTCAGCTTGTCCTTCTCAAGGACTGATCGTAGTGAAAGACTACTTGTGTTTTTATTGTTTGCCATTGATATCTATAATTTATAAGTGCCAAAAGAATAAGTCAAATCAAATTACAGAGTTGATATTATGTAATTGATAATAATATATTCAAAATATACCTCCCACTATTTTATTCAAATTAATAGCCCTTACCATTAATTCGGAAACCATTTTTTGTTAAATCTTTCTAGTGAGCCAAGATCCATATTTCATTATGACTTAAGTTAGCTTTGGCTAATCTCTTAAAACATAATTATTTAGGTAGACAACCCTTTTGTCAATTATATCATATATAACTCTTGGATAGTTTGGTAAACAACATTTGTTTCTAGTCCATCTAATGGTACCTACCAAACTCTATGCCTCAAAGTCCACAATCCTATTGAGATGATTTAGTTAAGTCGGGCCCAATGATTTTAATAGTTTGAATATCACAATTATCATATCGCATCTTACCTAGATAAATAGGGTACTTTGCTTTGGCAAACCTACATCTATTGATCAAGGTCTTGATGAGTGTTATTCATTGGAAGGCATCTGATTTAGACTTAATAATTTAATGAGGGATTTTATTAATAAATTTAGATCTCACCAATTTTAATCTTATTAAGCATGCACATTATTTATTGTTTCAAATCACATACAAGCATAAATAAAGTGCAAAATAAATTGTGTCACAGTTATGGCCCAATCCACTGTCAATCTTTTCAAGCTAATAAAAGATTGAAGGTCAATCTAAGGTGGTAAAAGATCTTAAAATAAGTATCTTCCTTGGATCTTCCTCAAGCATGTGCCTCCTCTCCATCATCATCTTTCCATCATGTCCTTCATCTTGTCATCTTCATAATAATAGATTATTACATGACATAAAGAAACCTCGAGTTACATTCGAGGGGATTTAGATGAGAAGAAAATGTTATATCATAATTTATAGAAAGGTACGACATGCAAGCTGTATTTCAAAACCAAAAACCACTAACCTATCGGTCAAAAGTTCATAACTGTGCACCATACATATCACAATAAGCATATAACAGTTTATATAAAATTAAAGAAAAATATATAACAAATTGGGGTCACGTAACGACGGCAGGCATGTCGAGGGTCTCTTCAGCGGTGGTCCCATTTAGAAATTTTTTTGAACTACAATCAGATTGCGAGATTTTTCCATACGAATCTCTGAAACAGTTTCAGAATCATATATTTAATCCACCAAAACAATCATAACAACAATACACACGGTACATATCATATATGTCTGGTTTCAATTAATCATATTCCTAATACCAGAATATGCTTATATACAGAATATTATATATTCAATTTATGATCGATAAAATTGTATCATCATATATCATATATATCGAAAATAATATAATCAATTTTAGATCAGTAAAATTGTAACATCACATATCATATATATGGAAAACAATAAAATGCGTAATCTGAATTAATCATTTCGAAAGTAGCTTTGATACCACTGTCGGGATTTTGGCACATCAAAGAAACACACAACGAAATAAAATTAAACAAAAATAGAATAATTTTCGAAACCCAAAACAAGATCCATGCGAAACAGATATTAATTCAGTATATATAGATTATACCGAATATGAAAAAGCTTCTAAAATGCTTCGAATCTCCAATGCAATTCCTCACGAAACTACGTCTCTATGGTATCCACAGCATAACGCCGCATCTAACCGTACGATTATTCTCGCAATAAAAGGACTTATGTACTAGCCACCAAAGGAACACGATTTTTCAAAAGGTTTTTCTTTAGTCTCTCTCTAAAAGCTATTGCTGGGGTTTTTCGTTATGATATTCCCCTAAAGTGGTCGCTATATATATGATATATATAGTAGTTAAAAGGAATTAATCAAAACCTAATTTTATAAAATCCAATATATATATATATATATATATATATATATATATATATATCTTAATTAAGTCTTACTTAATTAATATACATATATACAAATTATCCTTTTAATTTAAATTCGTGATTGAAATACTTATTAATCATATTAATATATTTAAATCCTTAAAATTTGAATTAATTCCTTTAAATTACGTTCTATGTGTGTGACCTTATAGGTTATTATACGTTGGCAATAATTTTAAAATCATATTATAAAATTATAAATGCAGTGAGGCGGCATCTAGTAATGCATCACTGCTACCCAAGTAATAATAAGATCGATGATTCGATGCAACCTTTTCATGACCAATGTTTCAATGTAATTTAATCCTTTTAACCTTAATATCCTAGATTGAACTCGAGTTATGGAATGTGTCATACTATTCATGATTTAATCTGAGTTTTTCTTGATCAATGAGTAGACTATATGAAACAAATCACTATTTGAGCATCGCCATGCATTTCAAAGTCCTACTTAATCAAGAGGCCTATGGATATCACCCCTAATACATAGGAGGGTTAAATTCTTTCTATATCACTCATATTCCTCACACGATTCATGATGTACCCAATAATCACCTTTATAGTCCACCCTATTAAAGGTGACCTTTGATGATATCAAAGTACATAAATTCCCGTGTAGTAATATAGTGATTTCAGGTCGGAGGATCATTACATCATTGTCACTATGAAAATCGCTAATGACACTTCGCATAATGCTCCACATAGAATTCTCATGGTTGGTCCGTCAAAGACATCATTCTCTAACATGTACCTACGCATTAACTTAATATCTCATATATTTATGACCAATGAGATTTTCGTCATCAATAATCCACATACTACTAGTCTTAATCCATCATTGTTGTCCCATCAACAATGATACTCGACAAGGGACATTTAAGAACAATGATACTAATTGTAATGATATAATCTCATGTTCAAGTCACATACTTGAAACTATATAATTTCTATCACTATTCTAAGGATTTTATTATGTTAATATTTATATAACGCAGTAAATAAAACCATAATAAAATCATTCATTTATTCAATCAAATATAATACCAAAACGTTAAGCAATTATATCAAATAATTGCCCTCTAGGGCATAAACTCTAACATAAACTAATAAATTTCGTAGGTTAGAGAGAGAGAGGGACTTAGATGGGTATTATGATCAAATGAGCTAACAATTGTAATTTCTCTCTCTTAGATCTATAAATACAAGTCTTAGATGCATGTATGGCTGAGCATAGACTGATGTGCTGGAGGTTTTGTATCACAATGTTTGACGCCCCTAAAATAGGTATTCGCCACCCATCTTGGGTCGCTAGATACATACACTACTGACAACTCCATTTATACAACTGTCGTATAAAATACGATGACTCATATACTGTGAGTTTCAATACAAATATTGTTACGTATATAATACAACAATATTCATATTTAAATTATTACAATACCATATAAAGTACAGCATCAATTATATCAAGTCCCCGAAGGGACACGAGAAGATTTCTGTTCTCCTCATTCTAATGGAGTGCACCTTTGACGCTTCCAAATTCTGATTCGCCTCACCTTATTATTGTTCACCAAAATTAAATATCAAATGATGTATAAAATATGTCACACACATTTTAAGTTCTCCGTATAATTATTATTGTACACCGTTTCATAATTTGATTAGGCTTGTAACTAATTCGTATCACCACTTTATACCCATGTTCTCTCTCCTAGTCCCAGCTACACTTTTATTACCTGAAAGGGGTGGTGAAGTAAAATGGCGAGCATAAATAGCCCAGTAAAGAATATCACGACTTGAGATAATTAAATTACCAATAGCCTTCATCAATAATAATTCAGATATTTAGAACATATAGTAGAAGATAAAGTTTTCAACCATAATAGCAGCGGAATCAACAATCCATTAGAAGAGTCAAGTAGAACATAATGTAAATCAACAGTTCATACAATTGTAAAACCAATAACCAATAGTCCATCTTTCCACTACATGCCAAAGATATACAACTGTAAAACAAATAATGCTGAGACTCAGCTTAATAGTATCACGACCACGAATTCTCCATGCACTACGGGCCAAGGATATTCGTGTTTTCAATTACGGTCATGATTATACCGAATAATCACTAGTCATAATCATACCAAGTCCATCTATGCAGTACAGGCCAAAGATGACTTTTACCACATCATTTGTAACAATTTGTCAACTTATCAAGTAAACAATTTCATCTTAGGTAAGTCACACACTAGCAAAGTATATTACTCGTCTCTCCCCTCCTAGTTCTAGACTTATATCTCTGCCAGCGACCATATCCCTAAGCTTTGATACTATTTGTGACGCGCCCAAAATAGGTCCACACGACCCATTCTGAGTCGCCAGATATCATACTATAAAAATCAAATACAAACTTCATTTATACAACTGTTGATCTGTCGTGTAGAATACGACCATAGTTAAACTGTGAGTTTCAATACAAATGTATGTAACTCTCATGGTGACTTGACCACAACCTTACAATGGTATTTTACATAAAAGTATAGTCAAAAACTGTTTTAGAAATTAAAATCTTTGGGAAGTGCTCAAGGAAACCTTCATACATAGGAGGCCATTAATCTAAGTTATGATAGATATCATATGTCCAAAGAATTATCCTTGGTTGATCCAATAGACCCCAAAGAAAAAACGAGAAGATTACTATCATGTTCCTTCCAATGGTGAGTCTTCTCTTGACATATAACTATCTCCACCGTCTGCAATTGAACATTATGTTTTAACCAAACTCCAAGATCATATAGGTAGTGCTCGTAGATATAATCAGCAAGTGGATGTGCACAACCCTGTCTTATGATAACATGAGGTTTTATGTCATTAGACATCTTGTATGATAGTGGCAAAACACGCTTCCAAAGTTGGGTTCACCTCACCCTATTCGGTTCACCAAAATTAAATATCAAATGACATATACAATACGACACACTTATCTAAAGTTCTCAATAAAATTATTTCCATACTATTTAGGGAGAACCTCAACAGCTATAGACCACCGTTCTATTCTTCTGTTACCCCCGCTCGACCCAGCTACACTCTTATTACCTGAAAGGAATTGTGAAGCAAAAAGGGTAAGCACAACTAGCCCAGTAAAGAATATCATGACTAAAGATAATTTACATCATCAATAGCCTTCATCAGTAATAAATCAGAGATTTAGAACATAAAGTAGATGATAAAACTTTTCAACCATAGTTGCAGTGGAATGAGAAATCCATTAGAAGAGTCAAATAGACCATCAGGTCTATTATCTTCTCCATGTTAAAAGTCCACCAATAATGTTTTATCCCTGTAACATCAATCAACAATTCATGTCCATAATCATATGAATAAATCATATTCACAATTGTGATTCTAAATTCCTCTTTGCACCCAGGACGAAGATAATGTTCATCACCTATCTTCACCTGAAACATCAAAAATCATGGTTATACCAAATCACAATTCCTGCTCATAAGCATACTAATAAATTTATCTTTGCACTACGGCCAAAGATATTCATTAACAATTCATCTTTGCACTACATGCCAAAGACATACAACTGTATTTTAGAATAATCAACTAGAGCATGATATCTACTATCTTTTACAAATTAAAAGTGTATAATCAATATGTTATCGCTGAGACTCAACTTAATAAATAATCCACATCATCTAATCATCCCTGAACTACGGCCAAGGATATTCATGTAATCATCAATGGTCATGATTATACCGAATAATTCCTGGTTATAATCATACCAATAACAGTCCATCAATGCACTACCTGCCAATAAGGACTTTTACCACATCATCTATAACATTACGGGTCATGATTATACCGAATGATCCTTGGTCATAATCATACCAATAAACAGTTCATCTATGCACATAAGCCAAAGATACTCATCATTCAATAGTTCATCTTTGCACGTAAGCCAAAGATATACACCGTAAAACCAATAATCAACGGTACCCATCTTTGCACGTAAGCTAAAGATATACAATCAGAAACCAATAATCAATCAAATCCATCGTGCACGTAAGCCAAAGATACTCCATTCAGAAACCCAATAATCAATATCCATCTTTGCACGTGAGCCAAAGATATACATGTATAAAACCAATAATCAACGGTCATCCATCTTTGCACGTGAGCCAAAGATGACTTTCATCATAATATAAGCATGAGGATGATGACAATGATATAAGCATTATTCAAAACGAAATCCGGGATAAATATTAAAGACTTTAAATTTATCTAGAGTTTAAAAATATCCAAATTGTCAACATGATTCATCTTTGTGGAGTAAAATTCAAGAATAATATTCATGTACCAAAAATAATTTGGACAAAAAAGAAATATATTTTTTTTCGGTAAATAGTACCCCATAATAGTACCCTAAGAATAGTACTTCGGGAATAGTACCTCTTGAATAGTACCCCGACATGAAAAGTACTCCAAATACACGAATTAATAATATTCGGGTGAATAGTAATTTGGGTGAATAGTAACTCGTGTATAATAATTCGTGAATAGTACACAAAAAGTGCCCCTTAATACCCGAAAGTGAATAATACTAGAGTGAATAGTAGTTGGGTGAATAAGAATCCGTGAATAGTAACTCGTAAAAAAAAATACCAAAGAAAATGATATTACATTATTTAGTATAAAAGAAATGATATCTCATACGAGTATAATAGAATATACTGAAATCGCAAATGGATTTTCACCGCCATGCAGTAATCCACGAGATGATCATTTCCACAATTTAATAAAGAATGAATACGAAGGATCATTCACCATGCCTGTGGTAATCCACATAGATAGGTTATTCCAATGTAATAATAAAGAATGGAATAATGTAAGAATTCACCGTGCGCGATAGATGCAGATAGTATAAAAGTTATTCCAATGTAATAATAAAGAATGGAATAATGTAAGAATTCAAAGAGCATCGATAGATCACATGCATGTTATTCCAATGAGAATAACAAAGAATGGAACAGTCACGCGTGAATCCGCACGCATAAAAGTTATTTCAACAGTAATAATAAAGAATGGAATCAGTCATTCATAATCCGCATGCATGATGATATTCAACAAAATAATAAATAATGGAACCAGTCACGTAATTCAAGCATGCATGGATATTCTAACAGTAATAATAAAGAATGGAACGGTCACGTAATCCCATGCATGCATGTGATATTCCAATGCGAATAATAAAGAATGGAATAAAAGCATAATTCACCGGCACGCGATAGATCGCATGCATAAAAGTTATTCAAACAGTAATAATAAAGAATAGAATAATGTAAGAATTTCACCATGTATGCGGTATGCATGATAGACATGTTATTCCAACATAATAATAAAGAATGGAATAACAACCCTTACGAGTATTGAAAAGAAAATAACTCTCTTCATGAATACGAAAGAATAATAACCATTACCTTAGAAGAAACTGGATACTGGAATAGTGAGGTAGCAAACTTTTGTTCTTCTTTCTCTCTATAATTTCTCTCTATAATAATTTCTCTTGTGAGACTTAGTGAATTGGTGAAAAATAATGAAGGAATGAGCTTCTATTTATAGGAAAATATATTTTTCATAATTACACGTTTTGGGGCTCAAAATATTACAGTATGATACCTTCCTCTTTTTCTTCATTTTTAATTTAGTCCTGCAAGTATTATCAAACTTGCACCACCTTCCCTAATAGTAATTCATGTGAATCAATAGTAAATCATGTGACTCAATAGTTCTAAGCATGTGAAAAAATTAATTATAGTATAGTACATTCATCTATACCTCCATTTTTAACTTATTCATTCAAGTATTATCAAACTTGCACCAACTCCCCTAATAGTAAATGAATGTGATTCAATAGTACACACATGTGAACAAATAGTTATAATCATGTGAATTAATAGCAATTAATTGCTCATTTATCCGATTAATTACCCGATTGGTCAATATAACTTCCAGACATCAGTTATTATCGAAATAAATGTTGGTTTCCACTAACACTAATAATCCCAATACAATGGAACTATCAATTTCATCTTTAATCAACACGAACTTATTCATAATTAATATTATAACTCACAATATTTAACAACTAGGTCGTTTCCAGGAAAGAGGGGCTTTTTCGATAAGGATTTCTCCTTATCATGGCGTAATTAGGTGACAAGAACCTCTCCTTGTGAACTTCTAGACATTGTCAATATTGAAAATAATAATATGAATAACTTTGGAATCTCAATTATTGATTTAATAAGATAACATATTATGCGAGATGATCTTTGTGACAATAATTGAATCAATAATATGAGAGATATGATGCAGCAATTATTGTAGCAATAATTGAATATAACTGAGTGACTTCTCATGTAAGCATCAATAATCAATACCGTGTGCTACTATTCAACCACGCGTATTACTGTACTTTTACTACCGAGTAGTTCAACAGTTTTAATGGTAATACTTTCGCTGTTATTTTTATAAAAAGATAATTTTGTCATTTTCTTACTATGACAATACTCCTTTTGTGGGGTCCACCAATGATTGTGACATCCTACGGATATTCCCCGTCAAAAAAGAATATTCCCCGACCAAACAAATATTTTATAATAGCTTGCATACTTTGAAAAAATTTCACATATCACCCTTAACTTTAACCTTTTATCAATTTAACTATTTACTAAATAGAATAATTATAAGAAAATTACATACTTTCATTTCATAAAATTCGGGGTCTCATAAAATTTATGTACCTGGTAGTTCGAAGAGATGAGAATACCTTGCTTTCTTTTTGGATTGTACCTTTCCGGTTATTTCCTCTGTATCATGATTTTCCCATTGCTCGTCTCCTGTATTTCAGATATCATTCTAGAATATACCTTCAAAACAAAGGTTATTTGACATATCACAATTTGTCAACTTGTCAAGTAAACAATTTAAGCTTAGGTAAGTCGCATACTAGCGAACTATATTACTCGTCTCTCCCCTCCTAGTTCTAGACTCATATCTCCGCCAGCGACCATATCCCTAAGCTTTGATACCATTTGTGACGCCCCCAAAATAAGTACACACGACCCATTCTGAGTCGCCAGATATCATACTATAAAAATCCAATACAAACTTTATTTATACAACTGTTGAACTGTCGTGCAGAATACGACCACAATTAAACTGTGAGTTTTAATACAAATGTATGTAACTCTTATGGTGCCTTGACCACAACCTTACAATGGTATTTTACATAAAAGTATAGTCAAAAACTATTTTAAAAATTAAAATCTTTGGGAAGTGCTCAAGGAAACCTTCGTACATAGGAGGCCATGAATCTAAGTTATGATAGATATCATATGTCTAGAGAATTATCCCTGGTTGATCCAATAGACCCCAAAGAAAAAAAATGAGAAGATTACTATCATGTTCCTTCCAATGGCGAGTCTTCTCTTGACATATAACTATCTCCACCGTCTGCAATTGAACATTATTTTTCAACCAAACTCCAATATCATATAGGTAATGCTCGTAGATATAATCAGCAAGTGGATGTGCACAACCCTGTCTTATGATAACACGAGGTTGTATGTCATTAGACATCTTGTATGATAGTGGCAAAACACCCTTCCAAAGTTGGGTTCACCTCAACCTTTTCGGTTCACCAAAATTAAATATCAAATGACGTATACAATACGACACTGTAACGATCGAGAAATTCCACTTAGTTTAAAAATTAAGCTTTGAATATTATTTGAAATATGTGTTTAAAAGTCATTTTATGACCTAGGATGGTGATAATATTGTAGTATTTTTATTACGTGCAAGAATAAATAATTAAGAATTTTGAAAACAAAAATAAAAAAATTTAGAGAAGGTTTGTGTAAAAAACACTATTCACGTGAAGAACGATACGAGTTAGGTTTTGACCCTAAGTTCTTTTGAGAGATCCATATGTCATATTGACTTTCCGTTTCAAGATATACTGGTAATACATCGTGAAAAGTCCTATTGTCCAATAAAAAATTTTCTTCAAAAAATGTCGTGCTTAAAAAATTTTCTTCCGCCTATGGACTTTTCGGTAAATTTTTTTGACAAGCTGCTTTGTCATGCTTACACTGGCAAAATGCTTTGTCGTGCTTATAATGACAAGATGCTTTATCGTGCTTATGCCTGACACATGTTGACACGCGCCTAACACACGCTGACACATACCTGGCACACGCTGGCACACGCTGGCACACGCTGTGTACTAAAGTGTAATTAACCTAGGTACCAAAATGTAATAAGACATGAGTAAAGTGTAAATAGCGTAATTAACCTAGGTACTAAAGTCTAATTAATCTAGGTACCAGAGTGTAATAAGCTGGGTGCAAACTGTAATAAGCCAAGCCCCTAACGTGCAATTAGTGAAACTATGTTTTTCTATATATAGTAAGCTAAATTCATTCATTTCCAACCAATTCACATGGAATTCAAGAGCAAAAATACTCTATATTTATATTCTGAGAGATATTGTGAGAAAATAATTACTTTCGAAGCATCGAAGCACTACGCAATTGGAAGTAAAGCACGCAACTACAAGAGGTATTACTTTAGTGGTTATTATTTTCATTCTTTCTTTATATATTTAGTAAAGATATACTTTTACAAGAAATTATAATGTCCAAATTACTTTAAGTATATATTACAAAAGTCCTATTTATAAGTAGTTATAATGTCCGATTTATTTCTCTTATAAAGAAGAAAATATATGTGACGCCCCCAAAATTAGGTATACATCACCCATCTTGGGTCGACACTTACATGGTACACAATTTAAATACAACTTATTAATATAACTGTCGTGTACAATACGACATAAACTGTGAGTTTAAATACAAATATCGTCTACTAGATATTATACAAACTCAAACAAAAATTCCTCATTCTGATTATTATCACACTATTTTACTGAGAATAGTGAGGACTACTAATGTTATCTTGAGGACCATCACTCGTTTCCCAGGCTCGTCCCGGCTATATTATCATTTCAAGAGAAAAAGTGAAAGAAAGGGTGAGCTCAACTAGCCCAAAGAAGAAATATTATGACTAAGATAATGCGAATAAATTATCAATAGTCTTTGATAATGTTAAAGCGATAAAATACAATAGACAACCGGTTTAAGCTGCGGTGAATATGCAATCCATTAAAAGAGTCAAGTAGAAAATAAAGTCTACTATCTTTTGGTTTTAAAAGGTTTTCATCATCGTTATATATTTGAGACTCAAAGCTTTAATAAATATTCCACATCATCGAATCACCCCGCACTACTGCCAAGGATATTCTTTAGTATCACGACCACAATTATTCATGCACTACGTGCAAGAATATTTGTGTATTCATTAATGGTCATGATCATGCCAACAATGTCCATCAATGCACTACTGCCCTTCGAGGATTTTTACCACATCATTTGTAACATTACGGTGCCATGATTACAACCGAATAGTCTCTCGGTCATAATCATACCAAGTCCATCTTTGCACTCACAAAAGCCATAGATGACTTTTAAAAAATATAAACATGAGGATGATGACAATGATATAAGAATTCAATAAAACAAGTTCAAGAATTATTTTATCCGAGGAATTATTAACGTCTAAATTAGTAAAATTCAAGAATGATCGGAAGAATATTTCCATGAAAAGATTTGGATGAAACACAAATATCAAGGATATTCCACTAATTTCATGGAGTATAGAAGTCAAAGTTTTAACCAATTTGGGTATAATAAAGAATGGAATAACAAAAGAAATCACCATGCATGCGATAGGCCTTGCAGACGGAGTTATTCAGCGAGAATAATAAATAACGGAACGTGTCGGTGAAATTCACCCAAGCGGGATGTTCCAATAGAATAATAAAGATGGAACCGGATCCGGTGTAAAACACATGAGATAGGATATTCCAACGAGAATAATAAAGGCGGAACCAGTCCGGTGTAAAACACATGCAGGATGTTCCAACAGAATAATAAAGATGGAACTAGGTCCGGTGTAAAACACACACAAACATGATGTTCCAACAGAATAATAATAAAGACGGAACCAGGTCCGGTGTAAAACACACTGACAGGATGTTCCAACAAAATAATAATAAAGACAGAACCAGGTCCGGTGTAAAACACAGAGCATGGATGTTCCAGCAGAATAATAGAAGAATGTCACCAAGTATAGGGTAAACCGGCGTATACATGTTATTCCAATGAATAATAAGCAATGGAATAACAACAGATTCTCTTCATGAATAAGAAAGAGTAACACCCCTTACATTTGGTAGGAGATTGAATATACGCATGAAGTGTAGTAGTAACAAAATACTCTTCTTCTTTTCTCTTATTCTCTCTATACTTTCTCTCTCTATAGCTTGAATGAATTAAGTGAAAATAATGAAGCCCTAGGCCTCTATTTATAGAAGATTTCTAGCTTAGCACCGCCGTGTGAAAAGGAAAGTGGCTTGACGGTGGTTTTCGCCGCTGTAATGTGAAACGACAAGTGGTTCGACCTTTGTAATGTGAAGCGACAAGTGGTTCGACGTCTGGTAAAGGTAATTACTATTAACGAAGGTAAATACTATCGACGAAGGTAAATACTATTCACAAGGGTAATTACTATTATTGAAGGTAATTACTATTGACGAAGGTAAATACTATTCACAAGGGTAATTACTATTGGCGAAGGTAATTACTATTGATTGAAGAGACTCTTAGATGATGACATATGAGCCCCCCCATAAAATAATCAAACTTACCACAAATCATTTTTTTTTTCATCAACACATATTTAATCTTTCAACAATTATTAATCATTTATAACTTGTCGTCTCAATTATTGATTTAATACTATAACATATTATCTGAGGATGATCTTTGACAATAATTGAATCAATAATATAAGAGATATGATGCAAAGCAATTCTTTGTAGCAATAATTGAGCATAGGTGAGTGACTTCTCACGTAAGCATCAATAATCAATCTGAGTGCTTCTTACTATGCAACCACGCGTATTCATCGCATTTTTACCACCGGGTAGTTCAACAGTTTTAACGGTAACACCTCCGCCGTTATTTTTATAAAATATTTTTGTCGTTTTCTCAATCCGACAATAATTTTGTTGTGGGGTCCACCAATGATTGAGCCATTGTACGAATATTCCCTAACAAAAAGAATATTCCCTGACCAAACGAATATTTTATAACAACTTGCATACTTTGCAAAATTTATAAATATTACCCACAACTATAACATTATATCAAATTTATTCCATAATATTCAAAAATAATATTTATAGAAAAATTCATCTTTATTTATAAAAGCTGGGGTCTTACAACCTCCCTTCTTAAGAAATTTCGCCCTCGAAATTAGAAGTGCGATACTGGTATGTCGAAGAGGTAAGGATACCTTGATTTCATTTCAGATTCTAACTCCCAAGTCATTTCCTCAACATCGTGGTTCCTCCACAAAACTTTGACTTGAGGTATAACCTTGGAGCGTAGAATATGTTCCTTCTTATCCAAAATTTGAACAGGAACCTCTTCATACGTCAAATCTTCCGCTATTTTGTCCGGTTCTAACTCAATAATATGGTTCGGGTCTTTCACATATTTACGTAACATAGATATGTGAAAAACGTTATGAACACGAGACATATTTGGCGGTAAAGCGAGTCTATAGGCCACAGTTCCTACTCGATCGAGGATTAAAAATGGACCGATGAATCGAGGGTTAAGTTTTCCTCTCTTTCTAAATCTTGTAACTCCTTTCCATGGAGCAACTCTTAACAACACATGATCTCCTATATCGAATTCCACGTCCTTTCGATGAAGATCGGATAACTCTTTTATCGATTTTGTGAGGTTTTTATCGTTGTCGGATCGTTTGAATCTTTTTTAGTAGTCATACGTACCAACTCTGGTCCCAACAACGTTGCTTCACCCACCTCATCCCAAAGACATCTTTGAAGCGACACTTTCTTCCATACAACGCTTGAATGGAGCCATGCCAATACTTGCTTGATAAGCTGTTGTTGTAGGAAAACTCCACCAATGGTAAGAACTTGTCCCAACTCCTTGAAATCAAGGACACAGAGTCTTAATAGATCTTCAAGAGTTTGAATAGTCCTCTCCCATTGTCCGTCGTCGAGGATGATATGCCGAGCTAAATCGTGAAGTCTGTGCCCATAGCTTTTTGCAAACTAACCCAAAATCGTGAAGTGAATCTTGGGTCTCGATCGAAACTATGGATACCGGCATACCATGCGATCTTACAATCTCGTTTATGTACATCTGAGCAAGGCGTTCAAGTGTATAAGTTTCTCGTATCGGTAAGAAATGAGCGAGACTTGGTCAACCTATCAACAATGACCCAAATCGCATCAATGCCTTGAGAAACCTTAGGAAGCCATGAACGAAATCCATGGTAATGTGCTCCCACTTCCATTACGGAATTTCAAGTGGTTGCAATGGACCTTTTGGTACTTGATGCTCCACTTTAACTCGTTGACAAGTTAGACACCTTGAGATAAGCAGTATTATCTCTCTCTTCATATTGCTCCACCAAAATGTATGGACGAATATCATGATACATTTGGTACTCCCGAGATGGATTGCAAATGGTGTGTTGTGTGCCTCCATCATGATATTATACTTTAAATCGTGGTCGTTAGGAACACAAAGTGCGGAGTTGACTCAAGTATTCCTTCTTCATCGATTCTTTCTTGGCATAGCACCTTCTTGCACTTTCTTCCTCATACTCATCGACTCCGTGCGTAGCTTGAGCGACTTTAACTTTATCAATTAAAGTCGGTTCTACTCGTATACTCGCTATCATCACATGCATCCACAGAGTCTTTAATTCTATCTTCATCCTTTGCAAGTCACAAAATGGGCCTTTGCGTTGACAATATCGCACTTTCGTACTTGCATATGATTTTCTACTCAATGCGTCACTATCACGTTCGCTTTTCGAGGATGGTATTGGATGGTATGATCATAATCTTTCAAGCAGTTCAAGCCAGCGTCGTTGTCGCATGTTCGAGTTCCTTTTGAGTGAAGAAATATTTGAGGCTTTTATGATCCGTAAAGATCTCCACTTTCTCTCCCATACAAGTAATGCCTCCAAATTTTAAGTGCAAAGACAACATTTGCCAACTCTAGATCATGAGTAGGATAATTCCTCTCATATTCTTTGAGTTGTCATGAGGCATAGGCTATAACTTTTCCATGTTGCATAAGAACACATCCCAACCCTTTGCCGAAGCATCTTTGTAGATGACAAATCCCTCCGAGGCGGATGGTATTGTCGAGCAGGTCTTTGAAATAAGTCTCCTCTTGAGTTCTTGAAAACTCTTCTCACATTCTTCGCTCCAACCGAACTTTGTATCTTTTCGAGTCACCGTGAGTCGATGGAATAGCGATTCGAGAAAATCCTTCCACGAATCTCCGATAATAACCATTAAACCGAGAAAGCTACGTGCTTTGGTCCATCGATTTAGGTTGTTCCCGACTTTGAATAGCTTCAATCTTTCTTTGGGTCAACAGATATTCCATGACTTGATACCACGTGCCCAAGGAATGCTACTTCTTGAGACGAACTCGCATTTCTTCAACTTGGCATAAAGCTTATATTCACGAAGCTTTTGGAGTGTCGACCTCAAGTGTTGCTCATGATCTTCACGGCTTTTGGAATAAATAAGGATGTCATCAATAAAGGCGACCAAAAGTGATCTAAATATTCCTTGAATACTCGGTTCATCATATCCATGAAGGCGGCGAGGAGCATTAGTCAATCCAAAGGACATGACTAGGAATTCATAATGCCCGTCAGGAGTTTCTCAAAGCCGTCTTTGGAATGTCGGTGGTTCTAATCTTCAATTGGTGATATCCGGAACGAAGATCAATCTTTGAAAAGAATTTGGCTCCTTTAAATTTGGTCAAACGGGTCATCAATACGTGGCAATGGATACCTATTTTGATGGTGACATGATTTAACTCCGGTAATCAATACAAAAGTCGCATACTCCCATCTTAATTCTTCACGAATAGAACAGAGCACCCCAAGGAGAAGTACTAGGACGAATAAAGCCAATGTCTAACAATTCTGCGGTTGGGTCTTTAACTCACGAAGTTCAATAGAGCCATTCGATATGGGGCTTTGGAAATAGGTTTTTCTACCGGGTTCAAGGTCGATACAAAATTCAATTTCACGCTCTGGGGGTAGGCGGGGAAGTTCTTGAGGGGAATACGTGGAAATTTATTAACAATAGGAATATCGTTTAAAAGCGGCGTATTTTTATTTAAATCTGTGACATGAGCTAAGAAAGCGACATCCGTTTTTAATAAGCGAATAGCTTTATGGCTTGAGATGACCGTGATTGATTTTAATGGTTTGGTCGTTTGAATTAGCATAGTAGGTTGATTAGGAATATGAAAGCTAACAACCTTACGAAAACAATCAATTTTGCATGATAAGTAGTTAACCAATCAATCCCTAGAATCACGTCAAATGCAAGTATTTTTAATGAAATAAGATTGACGGTGTAATGTGAGGGTACCGATTTGAACCAAACAAGACTTATAAGCGGTGGATGTAATGAAGGTTTCTCCCAACGGAGTTTCCACAGATAAGTCAAAGTCTAATTTCTCCGAGTCAAATTTAATCGATGGCGCAAGTAGGAGAAATAAAAGAATGGGTAGAACCGGTATCAAATAAAGTATAGACTTCATTAGAGTTTATGATAAGCTTACCCGTGATGACCTCATTCGGATTCCTTGCTCTTTGGGAGGTCACAACAAATGCTCTCCCTTGCCTTCTAGGTTTTGAATTTTTACGGGATGGCCTTTGGTGCCTCCATCCTAATTGAATTTGTCTTGATGGCGACAAAATCGAGCTAAGTGACCTTCTCTTCCATAATTATAACATGCTTTGGACGGCATGACCGCAGATTTGGGTGATGTGTCCCTCTCCTCGCATTTGAAGCATATGATAGGTGGTCTTTCTCCTTCCTTAACAATGGGTCTTTGGTCTTTGACGTCTTTCCATCATTGTTGAATCTCCTTTTCTTGAAATGTCCATTCTTATTATTTTGGTACGATTACCACCGAAGTGGTTACCATATCTCGCCTGTTTATTCCCTCCACGCTTGTTGTCCGCGTCGATGACTATTCTCATTTGGTATTATAATTTTTTGCTTTGCTCTCTTTTAGTTGTGTTGACTCATTATCGCTCCACTAAGCGAGCCCTATTTACAACATCTCGAATACAAACACGGTTTATGAGAAATAAGATGTTGACGTATCTCGACTTCAAACCTCTTAAAAACATTCGCGCCATTCTCTCTTCATTATCCACCAAGTGGGGATGAAACCGTGATAACTCCGCAAATTTTGCCTCGTATTGCGCGACACGGTCATATTGTTTTGTTCCAACTTGATAAACTCCACCTCCTTCATGTGGCGAATACTTTCGGGAAAGTATTTGTTGTTGAAACGACTCTGGAACTTCTCCCAAGATATCTTGATCTCTTTGGTTGAGTACGTTTACCGATTCCCACGAAGAATCCGCCTCCGCGCAACATAAAAGCGGCAAAGGAACCTTTTGCTCCTCGGAGCATCCCAAGACATCAAATATCTTGGTAATCTGCTTTATCCATGCTTCCGCTTAGAAGTGGTTTTGGCTCTCCCTTAAACTCCGGTGGTCCCGGCTCCTTAAATTGTTTAGCGGTGACCGGCGAGAGTTTTCCGTGTTTCCACCTACGTTTTGGACAGAGTCGCTCTACTTTCTTTGTTGCATAAATTGCATAAAGCCTCTGAACATTTGATCATTCATCATTTGGTCAGTGTTGTTGTTTGCATGAGGATTATCGCCTTCATGATGCACATTATCCCGATTATTGATATGTGGTGAATCAACGATCGCCTGCGCTCCATTGCTATTCTCAACGTTCTCGGATGTCATTTTCGAGATCTTGCCACAAAACAAAAGGTTAATTGACATGTAACAAATTATCCTATCTTCGACCAACCAATAAAATAGCACATAAACTTAGGTAGGTCATACTAGCGAAGGTATTCCCGTCTCTCTCCCCTCCTAGTACTATTCTCACATCTTAGCAGGATCATATCCCTAAGCTCGATACCAATTGTGCGCCCCCAAAATTAGGTATACATCACCCATCTTGGGTCGACACTTACATGTAGTGTAATTTAAATACAACTTATTAACATAAGCGTAGGTATAATCGACATAAAGCGTGAGTTTAAATACAAATATAAATCTACTAGATATTATACAAACTCAAACAAAAGTCCTCATTACTGATTATTATCACACTATATTTTACGAATAGTGAGGACTACTAATGCTATCTTGAGGACCATCACTCGTTTCCCAGACTCGTCCCGGCTATATTATCATTTCACGAAGAGAAACGGTGAAAGAAAGGGTGAGCTCAACTAGCCCGATAAGAAATATTATGACTAAGATAATGCGAGAATAAATTATCAATAGTCTTTGATAATGTTAAACCGATAAAATATAATAGACAACCGGTTTAAGCTGCGGCCGGAATATGCAATCCATTAAAAGAGTCAAGTAGAAAATAAAGTATACTATCTTTTTGGTTTTAAAAGGTTTTCATCATTTATTATAATTGAGACTCGACTTAATAAATATTCCACATCATCGAATCACCCTACACTACGGCCGAGGATATTCTTTAGTATCACGACCACAATTATTCATGCACTACGTGCAAGAATATTTGTGTATTCATTAATGGTCATGATCATGCCAACAATCGTCCATCAATGCACTACTGACCCTTTGAGGATTTTTACCACATCATTTGTAACATTACGGTCATGTGATTACACGAATAGTCTGCGGTCATAATCATACCAAGTCCATCTATACACTAAGGCCATGAGATGAATTTTAAAAAAATATAAACATGAGGATGATGACAATGATATAAGAATTCAATAAAACAAGTTCAAGAATTATTTTATCCGAGGAATTATTAACGTCCAAATTAGTAAAATTCAAGAATGATCGGAAGAATATTTCCATGAAAAGATCTTTGGATGAAACACAAATATCAAGGATATTCCACTAATTTCATGGAGTATAGAAGTCAAAGTTTTAACCAATTTGGGTATAATAAAGAATGGAATAACAAAAGAAATCACCATGCATGCGATAGATCGCATGCAGACGAGTTATTCCAGCGAGAATAATAAATAACGGAACGGTCGGTGAAATTCACACCAAGCGAGGATGTTCAAATGAGAATAATAAAGATGGAACCGGATCGGTGTAAAAACACACGGATAGGATATTCCAATAGAATAATAAAGAGCGGAACCCGGTCAGGTGTAAAACACATGCGATGAGGATGTTCCAGCGGAGAATAATAAAAGCGGAACCAGTCCGGGTGTAAAACACATGAGCAGGATGTTCCAATGAATAATAATAAAGAGCGGAACCAGTCGGTGTAAAACACTGCATGACAGGATGTTCCAACAAAATAATAATAAAAGCGGAACCGGGTCCTGTGTAAAAATACATGACGAGGATGTTCAGCAGAATAATAGAAGAATGTCACCAAGTATAGGTAAATCCAGCGTATACATGTTATTCCAGCAGAATAATAAGCAATGGAATAACAACAGTTCTCTTCATGAATAAGAAAGAGTAACACCCCTTACATTTGGTAGGAGATTGAATATCTGCGTGGCGGTGTAGTAACAAAATACTCTTCTTCTTTCTCTCTTATTCTCTCTATACTTTCTCTCTCTATAGCTTGAATGAATTAAGTGAAAATAATGAAGCCCTAGGCCTCTATTTATAGAAGATTTCTAGCTTAGCACTTTTTCTTAGTGTGAAAAGGCAAGTGGTGGCTTATTTGGTTTTGGCCTTTGTAATGTGAAGCGACAAGTGGTTCGGCGCTTTTGTAATGTGAAGCGACAAGTGGTTCGACGTCGGTAAAGGTAATTACTATTAACGAAGGTAAATACTATTGGCGAAGGTAAATACAATTCACAAGGGTAATTACTATTGACGAAGGTAATTACTATTAATGAAGGTAAATACTATTCATAAGGGTAATTACTATTGTGAAGGTAATTACTATTTGAAGAGACTCTTAGATGATGACATATGAGCCCCCCATAAAATAATCAAACTTACCACAAATCATTTTTTTCATCAACACATATTTAATCTTTCAACAATTATTAATCATTTATAACTTGTCGTCTCAATTATTGATTTAATACTATAACATATTATCTGAGATGATCTTGTGACAATAATTGAATCAATAATATAAGAGATATGATGCGAATTCTTGTAGCAATAATTGAGCATAATTGTGAGAGTGACTTCTCACGTAAGCATCAATAATCAATACTAGTGTGCTACTATGCAACCCGCCAGACATATTCTTTGTACTTTTACTGCCATAGGTAGTTCAGCAGCTTTTTAACGGTAACACCTCGCCGTTATTTTTATAAAATATTTTTGTCATTTTCTCAATCCGACAATAATTTTGTTGTGGGGTCCACCAATGATTGAGCCATTGTACGAATATTCCCTAACAAAAAGAATATTCCCTGACCAAACGAATATTTTATAACAACTTGCATACTTTTGCAAAATTTATAAATATTACCCACAACTATAACATTATATCAAATTTATTCCATAATATTCAAAAATAATATTTATAGAAAAATTCATCTTTATTTATAAAAGCTGGGGTCTTACAATATACATTTATAAGCAGTTACTATGTCCAATTTTCTTCAAGTATAATAGTTGAATATTCATTTTATAACAAGTTATAATGCTCGATTTATTTCAAACATAATAAATAAATATTCATTTTATAAGCGGTTATAATGCTCGATTTATTTTAAACATAGTAAGCGAATATTCATTTTACAAGCGGTTATAATGCTTAAATTATTTTTAATATAGTTGATTAATATTCATCTTATAAGCAATTATAATGAAAAAATTATTTCATATATAGTACAAGGAGTTTTTGTTATAAATAGTTATAATACCTAAAATAAAATTTAAAAGATTTAATCGTCTAATACTTACTTAGTTTACATGAATTTATAATTATATAGATGGATCGAGAGATACAAATTTAGCGTAAATGATAGCTGCGAATCAGGCAAGTCTACTTACTTGTTGAAATGCACTCCGTGCCATAACGGATATATATATATTGAAAAGGTGATTCTTTTCTCATACATACGGTAGACTTGTTGGGCATTCTATGCTCATTCTTGCAATTATCCTTGAGATAAGGAAGAATTGTCGGGAAAATTCTAGAGATGAAGAAAGTTGAAGAGATATTTTATTATTATCTTCATTACGTTAATTATCAATTAGTTTGGTGCCCACATCATAATATAATAACATCTAACTACCCATTCCTTGATTAATATAAACTACATAACATTATTTACAGTTACCAACATCATCTTAACCTTAACATTACAAGTTTTACCCTTCGATATAAAAGGGTTTACAAAACAACATATTAAATATGCTTAACATAAAACTACTCGAAAGACTATGCCTTTGCCTTTATTCTCGCTTTTAGCCCCATCGGCCTCATCGTTCCTAAAGTGAAATATTTTATTTAGCAAGGGTGAGCAACAAGTTTGCCCATAAGTTAAAATATACAATAAATGATATATAAATCATGAATAGAAGAGTTTAGCTTGTATAGAGCTTCAACATCTATCAAACGATTTCGAGATAGTGAAATAATAATTCAATCTAAATAATAACTTTCTACTATTTCATACTAAAAAACCTATCCGATATGAAAGAGTATAATTCTTTCAAAGATTCAATAATATTCAATTGAATTAACAATACTGCAACAATATTCAATAAAGTGTGATATACCCAGATTTCATGCTGGGTGACCAAAGAGGATCATGAACTAATAGAGGATTCATTTAGTTATTAAAACTAAATTACCACAAGAATATAAATTAGTTATAAAAACTAAACTATACTCTTCTGCAAGTACCTGGAGTGGCCAACTCCTTTGTACCCTATATTATGCATAATACTCAATAATAGTGCATAGGTCGATTTACGACATTAAAATTTGTTCATCTCAGTCTTACTTCACGAGTCCGTACCACAACAATATGGTTTGGATTACTTTCAAAGAAATACTAGGATTTCAATAATTAATAACAATACTAATCTAGCCGAAATCAATGGCATAGATCTCCCAATAACATTTCAGTTCATAATGAATAGAACCTTTCATGCTTTAACAAATACTAGTCTCGCCTAAATAATTAGCTGAGACATGATTTATAATTAGTTTAAATAATAGAACATGATTTAATTGCACTATGTGCGAATTACAACAATCATTATAGATGTGAATAACTATCAATAATTATTCACTATCGTGCTTGAAAAATAGTAACTCAAGTTGAGTTAGGAAACTTGCCTTTCGCATTGATTACTGCTACACAATATAATTAACTGCGTTCGTAAGACCTATAATCAATAATGTCGATCTCACAATTAGTACAATCATTTATAACACACAAAAATGTAATTCACAGTCAATCTTTCTCCTAAGCACATTACCACATAGCCACATCAGTGTTTATAACCTATACAAACACTTAACAAGTCTTAACTAGTTCAGTCCGGTTGGACTTTAGTTTATTTTCGGTGATCTGGTCACCCTATTCGATAATTAACACAGTTATTGTCAATTAAACTTGGTCTCTAAGCTTCAATATTATTTTAGATAAGTCAATTATCATTAATAACATTTTTCGGAAGCTTTTAATAATTTATAAGCAATTATTATAATTTATAATAATTTTTCAAACACCGGAGTCATTTTTAAATGATTTATTTATCAAATAATCTTATCATCATTAAGATTTAATAATATTAAAATATTAATGACATACTTGTCAAAATATTAAAGTTATTATTAATAACTTATAATATTTTTAAATCATCGATATTCTACTTAAATGATTTTTAAAATAATTAAAATCATTTTTAAATCATCACCATTAATATTTAAATATTAATGAAATTATTATCTAAATATTAAAAGTCACTAATTATAACTTAAAATATTTTTAAATCATTTTTCTCATTTTTAAATGATTTTTAAATCAATAAAATCATTTTTTTAATTTATTTATTTAATATAATAATTAAATAAATCTAACATCATTAATATTAATTTATTAATGAGAATTCTCCAAAAATATTGAAAATTATATTTTATAATTTCAAACATTTTCTAATACTTTATTCTTATTTAAAATGATTTTTAAATCATTAAAATCATTTTATCTTATTTATTTAATTTAATAATCAAATAAATCTAATATCATTAATATTAAATCATTAATGAAAATTCTCCAAAAATATTAAAAGTTACATTTTATAACTCAAAATATTTTTAAATACATTAATCTTATTTAAAATGTTTTTTTCATAATATTAAATCATTTTTCTCTAATTTATTTAATATACTAATTAAATAAATTAAATACTATTAAATATTCAAATAATTATAAATATTAATGAAAAATATCCCAAATACCCAGAAATTATTTTTCATAATTTAAAATAATTTTTAAAACCATTTTTGGTAATTTTTATAATTTATTTCTAATTTTTAATCATTTTTCGGAAAAACATAAAATAAAATATATAGGAACCGTCGCTAAAGCCTTTAGCGACACAAATCTGTTGCCTTTGGTGTTCTTGGCTCAAGAACACTGACAAAGTCAGTGTTCAAGGCCCTTACTTTGACCGAATTTTAATCACAGTTTAAAGTCGTTTCTTGGTTTAATTAAAGTTCCATATCGTAGTAAACATGTAATACTATGTATATCAAGCAACCATTTGATCATAACACTACATTATATAACGATCTGGGCTTGTCAAAGAAGCTGTCAGACCAAATCTGGGTTTCTTCCAGAAACCCAAAAACTCGACCAGTCAGTTTCAAGCTCATTTATCTAAGTGTTCTGTTAATTATTTTGGTTGTTTCTTGGTTCAACAACGTCGTATACATGATATATAATAAAAAATAACAAGATCTGAGTCCAAAAACAACAGATTCACAGGATAAGCTTCGGTCAAAACTCTATCAGAATAATGTTCATACCGTTTCTGGGTTTACCCAGAAACTGCTATCGTGATCAAATGGTCACTTTGACCATTTCCTCTAATCGATCTGTTAACTTTGTATGACATCAAGAAGCATGGATCTATTTTACAACTAACAGGATACAAGATGTACTAAATAACAACGTCAATAACACAAACGACTGACAGATCCATGGGCTCAAAGATCTTGTCAGACACTGTTTCAAAGGTTCTGGGTTGCCCAGATTTTTAGCCAGTCAACGTCGGTCAACGGTGTTTGACCATAAATAAAATGAAATCTAGACATCTAATGGCTGCACTACCACTTCTAGATTAAAGACAACATAGCAAACTATAGATCCAAACAATAAACCATCAAAAAAAACAAACGAACAAGAATCTGTGGCTCCTAACATTAGCTTGTCAGACCACAAAATTTGTTCTTGGCAAATTTGAAAATCATCACTTTTAAAGCATTTTGATGTTATGGATCTATGTTATATCATCATAGATCATTGAAAAACATTATCTAGCAAAAATCCAAACACCAAAACACAAACATTTCTCAAGCATACAAGATCAAAAATTAAAATTTGTTTATACCTTCTATCTTCCAATTCTTGATTTAAACTCTCCAATATGTTATTAATTGATATAGGGGCTGATAATATGATTGATATGCTAGTAATTTTCGGATGCTAGGAGAGAGAGAGAGTTGTGTGAAGGTTAGACAACTAATGAACCAAAATACATGCATTTCTCTCTCTTTAATCTATATATATTGCTTGTGAAGTTGTTAGATCGATGTGTCAATGAGTTTTTGTTGGATTTCTAGGTCACATAGTCAATGTAGTTGTCACCAACTAAAGTTTTAGAAATTTCACAAGTTATCTAATTAAAGAAATGAAAAAGGGCATTTTGGTCTTTCTTTAAATATTTTTAAGGGCATACTAGATATTTTCCAAACCCGTAGGGTTTAACCCTAAGGTTTTAGCACTTAGGTTTTAAAACAATAGCTTCCACAATTTTGAAATTAGGGTTTAGAAATTAGAAAATTAAAATGTTTAAAACTAAAATTAGGGTTTCCTAATTTAATTAGGGTTTCCTAATCATATTAGTGTTTAATTAACACATTATGCTTGCCAAATGAGATTAGGGCTTCTAGTTAGGGTTTAAGAATCTCGAATTTTAAATTAGGATTTCTCGGCAAACATTAAGGGTTTCTAACTGTGCATTAGGGTTTTTATATCTGAGATTAGGGTTTCAAATCCCTTATTAGGGTTTAATAAATTCTAAACCTTATCTGTTCAATTATTGATCATTGAGTCCACACAGTACAAACACGTACTTATTAGTACAATTATTTTAATTGTATTTTATACTGAATCCCTATCCAACAATTAAGGTTAGGGTTTCTAAAGCTATTAAGCACAACTCTACTCTAATTTCTCAGTCAAAACACAAATTGAATAATTTTCGAGACTTGTCTCACAAATTCTCAGTACAATATTAACAGTTAATGTCAATATTAAAATTAAAAAAAAATTTATTCGTAAATTTTGGATTATTCAAAATCCCGGGTTATTACATTCACCCCTCCTTAAAAGGATTCTGTCCTCGGAATCACCGCTTTGCTATTCTCTATAATCTTTTAAAGTTATATCATCAATTCATTTTATCAACACAATATTAATTTGTGTCTTATATTCTAACCTGTTACTTGGATCCATGAAAGAAAACAATTCACAGTAATATCCAACCAAGATTACTCGCGTAATTTAATTTTTTTAAACGAAATCGTTACTGCTTACCACCTCTGAGCAACAAGTAGTATCCTCGCTACCGTAATGTTGAATGTATGGGCCGTTGGTCTTCTGGCCGAAAGCATGTCCTTTGATCGCAATGTTCCCTTCGTTGTTTCCTTTATTGTTGCTTCCTCTTTCTGCATTCTTCTTTGGACAGTTACGTATTTGATGTTCTAGTGATCCACATGAAAAACAACCTGATATCTTCTTTGGACTTGGACAATTTGGAGAGATGTGTCCGTCTTGTCCATAGTTAAAACACACCCCTTTTCCCTTCAAACATTCTCCTGGATGCTTTTTACCGCATTTGGCACATGGCTCACCTCTCTTTCTATTATCTCCTGACTTATCTCCAGATTCATTATTGTTCTTCCACTTACGCTTATTAGAATTACTTCCTCCACTACTACCTCCTTCATTCGTTTTCTTCTTCTTTTCTTGATGATATCTTGACACAGCTTCACTTCCTCCTTCGGTGATAATTGCTTTTTCCAACAGAGCTGAAAATGTCTTAATCTGCAACACAGCTACCTTGTTATATATCGCTGGCTTCAGTCCATTCTCAAACCTTCGCGCCTTTCGCACCTCAGTGTCCACCTGATGTGGAGTAAATCTCGCTAGTTCATTGAATTTGGCGGCGTATTCTGCAACCGACATATTCTCCTGCTTCAACTCCAAAAAGTTGACTTCCATTCTTGCTTGCATACTTTCTGAGAAATAATTTATGAAAAATAATTCCTTAAACCTTGTCCAGGTTACTTTTTGCTGTACCGGTTCTCCCTGATTTGTCTCCTACCAATAATTAGCTTCTCCCTTCATTAAGTATGTTGCAAAGGCCGTCTTCTGCTCTTCTGCCACTCGCGCAATGATGAATGCTTTCTCCATCTCCTTCACTCAAGTTTGGGCTTCAATCGGATCTGTGGTCCCTTTGAATGTAGGCGGTCCTACCGCTTTAAAGTCCTTAAAATTTGCCAATATATCAGTTGGCTGATTTCTCACTCTTCCTCCTGCAGCTTGAGCCCTATTTTCCATAGCTTCGGCTATCATATTTGCAAAGTTTTTCATTGGGTCAGCTTGACCTCCTTCATTAATTACCGACTGCACTTCTCTTTGATTTTGATTCTGTCGTCTAGGCGGCATGATCTGATTTAAATAAAAATCTTCCATTAATTCTTTTCTTCACAAATTCTTAATACAATAAACATTCAACACACATTTCTCATATAATCGCGTATTTATTCAAATAGCACATAGTACATTTAGTACTTACACATTTTACTATTCCATTTTAAATAAATTTTAGGATTAACAACATAACTTTACACAGAAAGTTGCAATTCTCTATCACATATAGCTATTCCCAGTTTGTCAAACTTACCACACTTATGAGTTCAGAAACTTGCCACAATTATATGAGTGTATGAACTTATCCTAGTCAGACCTTTGGTGTCCATTCGCTGAGGGGTTCAAAATAGTTCGCATAATTATGAGTCATGAACTTACCATAAGTATGAGTTTTAAGAACTTACCAAGTAATCTTAATCTTATATTCATATAGAAAATAAAGATTTAATTCATATAAACATATCATTGCACTTATATTCATGCAAATAATACATAGTACTTTTCAGTACATTGCACATACTACTACAAACGGTTATTATCCCTTTGTGACAAACGTTGGGATTCATTACTACCACTTAACAAAAAAAGTTGAGACATACAAAAGTTATATCCTATTCTTACCAAAGCGAATAGTATACTCCAAAAGATTATACTCCTCACACTTAATCCTTCTTCCTTTTAGGACAATTCTTAACCCTATGACTCGTTCCACCACATGCAAAACATCCTCCTTTCTTTGGTTTAGGACAATTTGGTGATAGATGTCTTTTCTGACCACAGTTGTAACACACTTTCTTACCCCACATACATTCCCCCAAATGGTTCTTTCCACACTTTCCAAATACTAGTTTCTTCTTTGAATGCAAATTCTGTGAGTTGTTGTCATAGTCGTAGTTCTTTTTCCTTTTATTACCCTTCTTTTTCTTGCTTACATCTTTAGATGATACATTATACTTAACCCTCATTCTATCGACTTGTGCCTTCAGATTATTTTGTTCTTCTGTCATTTTGCGTAATGCTCTTTCTGTCTTCCATAATTCCTCTAGAAGAAGTACTTTAGTCCTTGAGTCTTGAACTTCTGCAGATGTTTAACCTTCTTCGATTGCTACTTTGCCTTCTTCCCCATCTTTGAGCTTTATTTCTGGCTCCACTTTTTTTTCTTTGGAATAAACTTCTTCCTCTTCCTCCAGCTCCATCTCGGGGTACTCGTCATGATCGCTTGCTAAATTTATCACAGGTTCGTCTCTTAAAACTTCCTCAACTGACTCACTCTGAGTTGGTACCTCAGCTAATGGCATTGGTGCAACAGCCGCGGGCATCTCCATACTCATCTTATCTTCTCCCGACATCCTACAATCAGTTTAAGAAACTTGATTAGTACTTCACCAGTACGAAATTCTTACACTATGAGTTCTCATATCTCACTATCAATACGTTTTATCAATCTCTCACTTAGTTTTCTAATTGATTATTCTCTATCACGCTTATGGTTATAATCCTAGGGTTTTCCCCACCCCACTTAAGGTTTATAACCTACAGCTCTGATACCAACCTGTGACGCCCCCAAATCTGGGTTACCTGACCCTCGAGTTTGGTGCTCACGATCCATAATATAATAACATCTAACTACCCATTCCTTGATTAATATAAATTACATAACATTATTTATTAAGTTAACAACATCATCCGAGGTCAAGTAACCTTAATATTACAAGCTTTACCCTTTCGATATACAAAAAGGGTTTACAAAACAACATATTAAATATGCTTAGCATAAAACTACTCCAGCACTATGCCTTTGCCTTTATTACGCTTTTTTACCGGCCTCCTCATCGTTCTAAAGTTGAAATATTTTATTTAGCAAGGGTGAGCAACATGTTTGCCCCGCAAGTTAAAATATACAATAAATGATATATAAATCATGAATAGAAGAGTCTAGCTTGTATAGAGCTTCAACAACTATCAAATGATTTCGAGATAGCGAAATAATAATTCAATCTAAATAATAACTTTCTACTATTTCATACTAAATAACCTATCCGATATGAAAGAGTATAATTCTTTCAAAGATTCAATAATATTCATTTGAATTAACAATACTGCAACAATATTCAATAAAGTGGGATATACCCAGATTTCATTCTAAGTGATCACAGAGGATCATGAACTAATAGAGGATTCATTTAGTTATTAAAACTAAATTACCACAAGAATATAAATTAGTTATAAAAACTAAACTATACTCTTCTGCAAGTACCTGGAGTGGCCAACTCCTTTGTACCCTATATTATGCATAATACTCAATAATAGTGCACAGGTCGATTTACGACATTAAAATTTGTTCATCTCAGTCTTACTTCACGAGTCCGTACCACGACAATATGGTTTGGATTACTTTCAAAGAAATAGTAGGATTTCAATAATTAATAACAATACTAATCTAAGCGAAAATCAATAGATCTCCCAATAACATTTCAGTTCATAATGAATAGAACCTTTCATACCGTTAACAAATACTAGTCTCGCCTAAACAATTAGCTGAGACATGATTTATAATTAGTTTAAATAATAGAACATGATTTAATTGCACTATGTGCGAATTACAACAATCATTATAGATGTGAATAACTATCAATAATTATTCACTATCGTGCTTGAAAAATAGTAACTCAAGTTGAGTTAGGAAACTTGCCTTTCGCGTTGATTACTACTACACAATATAATTAACTGCGTTCATAAGACCTATAATCAATAATGTCGGTCTTTCAATTAGTACAATCATTTATAACACACAAAACTGTAATTCACTGTCAATCTTTCTCCTAAGCACATTACCTCATAGCTACATCAGTGTTTATAACCTATATAAACACTTAACAAGTCTTAACTAGTTCAGTCCGGTTGGACTTCAGTTTATTTTCGGTGATCTGGTCACCCTATTCGATAATTAACACAGTTATTGTCAATTAAACTTGGTCTCTAAGCTTCAATATTATTTTAGATAAGTCAATTATCATTAATAACATTTTTCGGAAGCTTTTAATAATTTATAAGCAATTATTATAATTTATAATAATTTTTCAAACACCGAAATCATTTTTAAATGATTTATTTATCAAATAATCTTATCATCATTAACATTTAATAATATTAAAATATTAATGACATACTTGTCAAAATATTAAAGTTATTATTAATAACTTATAATATTTTTAAATCATCGATATTCTACTTAAATGATTTTTAAAATAATTAAAATCATTTTAAATCATCACCATTAATATTTAAATATTAATGAAATTATTATCAAATATTAAAAGTCACTAATTATAACTTAAAATATTTTTAAATCATTTTTCTCATTTTAAATGATTTTTAAATTAATAAAATCATTTTTAATTTATTTATTTAATATAATAATTAAATAAATCTAACATCATTAATATTAATTTATTAATGAGAATTCTCCAAAAATATTGAAAATTATATTTTATAATTTTAAACATTTTCTAATACTTTATTCTTATTTAAAATGAATTTTAAATCATTAAAATCATTTTTATCTTATTTATTTAATATAATAATCAAATAAATCTAATATCATTAATATTAAATCATTAATGAAAAATTCTCCAAAAATATTAAAAGTTACATTTTATAACTCAAAATATTTTTAAATACATTAATCTTATTTAAAATGTTTTTTCATAATATTAAATCATTTTTCTCTAATTTATTTAATATACTAATTAAATAAATTAAATACTATTAATATTCAAATAATTATAAATATTAATGAAAAATATCCCAAATAGTCGTAAATTATTTTCATAATTTAAAATAATTTTTAAAACCATTTTTGGTAATTTTATAATTTATTTCTAATTTTTAAATATTTTTCGAAAAATAGAAAATAAAATAAATAGAACCGTCATTTAAAGCCTTTAGCGACACAAATCTGTTGCCTTTGGTGTTATTGGCTCAAGAAAACAGACAAAGTAAGTGTTCAAGGCCCTTACTTTGACCGAATTTTAATCACAGTTTAATGTCGTTTCTTGGCTAACTTAAAGTTCCATATCGTAGTACACATGTAATACTACATTATATCAAGCAACCATGTGGTCATAACACTACATTATATTACGATCCGGGCTTGTCAAAGAACGTCGGACAAACGGGTTTATCCGAAACCCGATGATTCGATCATTCACTTTCAAGCTCATTTATCTAAGTGTTCTGTTAATTATTTTGGTTGTTTCTTGGTTCAACAACGTAGTATACATGATAAATAATAACAAAATAACAATATCTGAGTCCAAAAACAACATATTCACAAGATAAGCTTGATTGAAAAAAACTCGTCGAATAATGTTCATACCATTTCGGGTTTACCCGTAAATCGCTATCGTGATCAAATGGGTCACTTTGACCATTTCCTCTAATCGATCTGTTAACTTTGTATGACATCAAGAAGCATGGATCTATAGTACGACTAACAGGATACAAGATGTACTAAATAACAACGTCAATAGCACAAATGACTGACAGATCCATGGGCTCAAAGATCTTGTCAGACACTGTTTCAAAGGTTCTGGGCTGCCCAGATTTTTAGTCAGTCAACGTCGGTCAACGATGTTTGACCATAAATAAAATGAAACCTAGACATCTAATGGTTGCATTACCACTTCACGATTAAAGACAACATAGCAAACTATAGATCCAAACAATAAACCATCAAAAAAAACAAACGAACAAGAATCTGTGGCTCCTGACATTAGCTTGTCAGACCACAAAATTTGTTCTTGGCAGATTTGAAAATCATCACTTTTAAAGCATTTTGATGTTATGGATCTATGTTATATCAACATAGATCATTGAAAAACATTATCTAGCAAAAATCCAAACACCTAAACACAAGCATTTCTCAAGCATACAAGATCAAAATTAAAATTTGTTTATACCTTCTATCTTCAAATTCTTGAAATAAACTCTCCAATATGTTATTAATTGATATAGGGGCTGATAATATGACTGATATGCTAGTAATTTTCGGATGCTAAGAGAGAGAGAGAGAGAGTTGTGTGAAGGTTAGACAACTAATGTACCAAAATACATGCATTTCTCTCTCTTTAATCAATATATATTGCTTGTCGAGTTGTTAGATTCGATGTGTTGGTGAGTTTTGTTGGATTTCTAGGTCACATAGTCAATGTAGTTGCTCACCAACTAAAGTTACTAGCAATTTCACAAGTTATCTAATTAAAGAAATGAAAAAGGGCATTTTGGTATTTCTCTAAATATTTTTAAGGGCATACTAGATATTCTCCAAACCCTTAGGGTTTAACCCTAAGGTTTTAGCACTTAGGTTTTAAAACAATAGATTGCACAATTTTGAAATTAGGGTTTACAAATTAGAAAATTAAAATGTTTAAAACTAAAATTAGGGTTTCCTAATTTAATTAGGGTTTCCTAATCATATTAGTGTTTAATTAACACATTATGCTTGCCAAATGAGATTAGGGCTTCTAGTTAGGGTTTAAGAATCCCGGATTTTAAATTAGGGTTTCTCGGCAAACATTAAGGGTTTCTAACTGTGCATTAGGGTTTTTATATCTGAGATTAGGGTTTCAAATCCTTTATTAGGGTTTAATAAATTCTAAACCTTATCTGTTCAATTATTGATCATTGAGTCCACACAGTACAAACACGTACTTATTAGTACAATTATTTTAATTGTATTTTATACTGAATCCCTATCCAGCAATTAGGGTTAGGGTTTCTAAAGCTATTAAGCACAACTCTACTCTAATTTCTTAGTCAAAACACAAATTGACTAATTTTCGAGACTTGTCTCACAAATTCTCAGTACAATATTAACAGTCAATATTAAAATAAAAAAAAATTATTCGTAAATTTTGGATTATTCAAAATCCCGGGTTATTACAGAATTAAGTCGAAATGACTTTTGTAATGGAAAGAGACCATGCTTATGTTAGGTTTGTAATATTCATGAACGCAATCAAATTGCAAAATAATGCGGAAGCGTGTAAAAATCAGAGTTTAAAAATTTTACAAACCATATACCCGGATCACCCTTTATGCATAATTATTAATTAAACGAAAAGATAAAGAATAAATCATACCCTTGAAGATCGAGCTTCCTCAGGTACAAGTTCACCTCCAAATCCTTTCGCGTTCAATCTTAATCCACCGGGTTTGGTTCCTTCCTTTGATCAACGTTAGCCACCCAAATGTTTGGCCTCTATAGGTGATCCACCAAGGAAGAAGAAAATTCAAGAAGAAGGGTGGTTGGCTAAACCCTAGTTTTTCTATCTCTATAGAAAGGGTGTACTCTCCCAACAATTGGAATTATTACGTATGTTGAAAAATCAACAACCCCTTTAACCCATAATAAGACTCCTCTTATTAATAGATGTGGGCAACCCATCTTAACAATTAAGGAATTGGGTTTTATTTAATTAATTAAATTTTTTTAATTAATTAAGCTCCATAATCTTATTAAGGATAATTAATTAAACTCCTTTAACTAATTTTCCTTCCTAATCCAATTAGGAATAAATGAGAGTACTTATATTAAATTAATTCCTAAACTCTTTAGAAATTAAAATAATAATAATTGTAATAATATTAATAAGACTCCTCTTATTAATTTATATTTAATATTTCTAAAATATTAAATAATAAATATTAAGCTATTTAATTTATTCTATCACCATAGATTAAATTAAATATACATAACATATATTATTACGATTATGCCATTAACTTCTTAAATAATTATTCTTCCTTTTATGGTGTGACCCTTTAGGTTCTCTATATTAAACCGGTTGTGAATAAATCAATTAGAACAATTCTAATCTTATTTAAATAAATAAATTAAACAATTAATTTATTTAAATAAATAATATTTATTCTACAATAGGATAAGCCTCCCTAGCGATCAACGACTTTCCAGATAATATAGATTTCAACATTAATCATAAAAGAACCTTTGAGTAAATAGTTTCTGACAATTCAATCCTTCCACCATACAATGTCCCAATTAAATATAAGACATGAAATTATTGTCAAGTCTTATTTTATTTAATTATATGTATTTCGATCCTTAAATGCACAACTCAAATAATGCAAATTAGAAACTCCTTTCTAATTTCATTACGCCGCCGCCAAGGACTCTTTGGGTTGTCATTTATCGAATCACATAGGACATTTCTCTTCTTTTATTAGAAGTGGTAGATTCTTTATTGATCATACATTATCTCCATGTACAACTTATTATACCCAACCATACCCTTTGATATACCCTAAGGGTCTTAAGGAATAAGTCAAAGTATAACTCATCATACACAAGATACTATGATGATCTCAAGTCCAAGGATTACTTGTACTACTATCACTATAGGAATTCCTATTGACAGGCAAATAAAACTCCATTAGGTATTCCTTAGCGAGCCACGTTTAGTGAACATATTCTCTAATAAGCACCTACATACTTGCTTTAGTGTCTCCACACAAATGATCATGAGATTAATCATCCTCATCCAATGAGCAAGCAACGTATGTACCAATCTATCCGGATTCACTAATCCCCAATTTAGTAATCCAATGATTGGGAAACTATTTTAGTTTTAAGTTTCTAAGAATTTAGATCTCATTAGAATGATCATCATCATTATTCTAAAAGCATTGCTTAAAACTATGGGTTTATCACATATTTTAAAACATCATCATGTAGATAATTAAAAGCCTTTAATAAATTAATACTTTTTATTAATAAATGAATAAGATTGTTACAAAGTATATGCTTTATCATCAAATATGATTGGCTTGTGTGCATACTACTTTCAATCTCCCACTTGCACTAAAGCCAATCGTCATGGTATCTTATACTCTTCTTCTCTAAGTAGCGATTATCCTGGCTTTGTTGGATAAGCTTTAGTTAATGGATATGTAATGTTGTTCATGAGAGTCCACTATCTCTATAGTGATTTCCCATCTTTCAATGATTCTAATAATCAAATGAAAGTGCCACAACACATGTTTAGATCCAAGATGAGACTTAGGAACTATTCCTAGTTCTGTAATGAACTTTTAATCCAAACAATCAACTTGTAGCTTCATTTATAGCTATATACTTTGTCTTTATTACTAAACCAGCAACTCTTTGCTGTTTGGAACCTTTTCAATTCACTGCACCACTGTTCAAGGTAACACTTTACCTTAAAGTGGATTTTCGGTCGTCTTAGTGCATGCGAAAAACTTGAGTCTCAGTAAAGCCCTCTAGTTTTAATTCGGACCCACCATGAATATGATCACATCCTTAGTCTTTGGTTAAGAACTTTAAGATGTTTTTCAGCGACTCACGGTGAACTTCTCTAGAATATGGTGATCAACATCGGTCTCGTATATTTCATTGCATACATGATAGTTACTCATGTGATCTCTCTTTTAGAGTCTGTGGGGACTATTAAGAGATACACTCCATAAGCTCATCTACATGAGACATCTCTTGGAGTTTGCCATGCTAAGCGACTTTAGCATCAAATGAATATCGTTCCTTGGGTTAAGTCGAGCATCCTCTTAAATATATCTATATAGATTTATATCCCCAATTAAGATACTCTTCCAAATCATTCATGGAGGAATGTTTAGACAACTTTATCTTTCTTGATTGTACCATTGGTATGTCATTCCTTATCAAGTAGTATATCAACATATAATACTAGAAATTTCACGGCGCTCCCAATTGACCCTTTTGTACACACTAGAAGTCTTACCTCATCGAATGTAACTCGGATCATCATCTTCTATGATCGTACCTCATCATCATCATCCATGATGAATCCATACCTCTTAGGTATCTTGGTACTATTCGATTTATGATTCGGTCGGTTGTGGTACAACAAGTCTATCTATAGGTTCCTCTTATTTGACTTATAGTGTTTTGTGGTTCTTGAACTTTTCAAGATCTATTATCCTCCCACTAGCCCCTTCAATGATAAAGCGTCTTTATCTTAGAGAAGGCGGTGTGTTTCGTAACAAACACCTTTTGCTAAGTAGAATTATAGAACATATACCCTAAACTTACTTCAGGATGTCCCACAAATCGACACTTGTCAAATCTTGTCCCAAGCTTATCCTTTTGAAACCTTTTCACATAAGTTGGAACCCTTTATCTTAACATACTTAAGATTAGGAATCCTCCCCCATCCATAACTTTTATGGAGTCTGGGGTAGGATTTTGAGGTTACCATTTCAGACATGCAAACCATTTTAGGACATGACCCTCAGAGGGATACTGGAATGTCGGTAAAATCATTATGGACCTCACCATGTCCAACAAGGTACGATTTTTCCTTTCAGGTATATAAATCATTTATTACATATCAGGAGGCGTCCATTATGAGAAAACCATTTGAGATGATCTAGAAACTTATTGCACAAGTATTTATTCCTTGATCTAATCAAAGAATCTTAATACATTGTCAATTTGTTTCACTTCTGAATTCTTTGAACCTTTCAAATAATTCATACTTGTATTTCAGCAAATACACACATTCAACTCTTTGAATGATCATCTCCTTTTCTTATACTAATTTGTTCAATATGCAAAATTATTTTCATGTAAGTCAAGTATACAAAATTTATTAAGTAATATTCCAGTTCTATACAAAACATTATTATTATAAATAGAATAACAATTGTTCTTAATTATAATACCAAAGATTTCATTGTCCAACAATAAAATGGAAATAATGTTTTTAACAAGAACTGGAATACAATAACAACTTATTGACTTAATAGATTTTCCCATAGGCATTGCTAAACTATAAGTTTCTATGGCTAATGTAGCAACATTTGCTTCATTTTCCACACATAAGATTACTTATCTTGTTTAACTTTCTACTTCTGCTTGGTCCCTTCATAAATCTATATTTATGATAACCAAAGTCGGTATCCAATACCCAAGTAGAACCTTGACTTAAAGAAAAATTTATTTCAATCATGAACAAAAACTGTATTGTAACCGAAACTTCACTAAGCTTCTTTGGTTAGCCTCTGCAAGACGCTTCTCGCAGTTTCTTTCCAGTGTCCAGGCTTATTGCAGTGGAAGCAAACTCCTTTGCTATCCGTATCAGTTTTGTTCTTATTATCCTTTGTTTACGCCTTTCTATTTTCCTTTTTTTGAATCGTTCTTCTTTTCAGAAGATCCTTTGGCCCCTACCAGTAAGACGTGGTCTTTCTTGGTTAGAAAGTGACTCTCAACCTTTTTCAATATGTTAAGCAAATCAGCGAAGCTGATATCTAGCTTGTTCATATGAAAAATTCACAACAATTGTGAAAGGAGTAAAGGGATTGAGTGCAAGATCAAATCTTGGCTCAACTCTCCATCCATGACAAAACCGGTTGTCTAATTGATCAATCAAATTGATTATGTTAAGAACTTTTGTATGCATACTATAGTGCCATTGGCCATTCTAGATCGGAAGAGCTCCTTAGATATCGATATCTATCGGCCCTACTTTCCTCACCATCAACTACTTGACGTGCGGGAGTATAGTAGAAGTATCCATAGTTTTCAGCCGTATTTGAAGCTTGTTACTCATGGATCTGAGCATGATGCATTGAGCCAACTGTGCATCATCTTGCCGCTTTCTAAAAGTAGCAATCTCTTCCTCGGAGGCATTATGCGCAACCATTGCGAGGGATAGGCGTATTAAGGACATAAGATAGCTTTTCACTATGAGAACTATTCTCAAATTCCTTAACCAATCTGTTTAATTGATGGCCTCGTTAATTTAGCATCTAATATGCTTCGTGATGATAGTAATTTTAGACATTGTAAAATTACGTAAATGAATTTGTAATTAACAACATTTTAACATACATTCTATTATTAATTACCAAAATAAATTAGGTCTTGTTTTAAATTGGTATCTCCCACTATTTTCTTCAAACTATATTACCCTCACTTATATAGTTCAGCCAAAATCTAATTAAAGATTTGCTAGTGAGAATAAGGATCCCATTTCAAATGTATATAGCCTTGTGGTGACACAACAAACTATATATAAATAAATAGGTGGACAACTTTTGTCAATTACATCAACTATGCAACTCCTTTTCTTTTGCCTCTTAGATTATTTTGATCAAGTGGTGGCACATCCGAATCAAAATTATCCAAGTTAAGTCCGACCTAGCACTCCATATATTCAAAAAAGAAAAATATCATCCTTGTGGTGACACAACAAAACAATATTGTTCAATTTTCTTTACAAGCATCAAATGTGATAAATTAACATCTTAAATACTTAATACTTGCCTTGTGGTGACACAACAAACTCATATTAAATATTTAATACTCTATTAATTTTATCATGCTAGAAGGCGACGTTCGATATTCCAAATATCTTTGAACGCTTAGGACTTAATATAAAAATTGAGGGGTTTGTTATTAATTTGTCTCATCTTTGTTTAGTGTGCATGTATATATATATATAAAAATCGCGTTATATTAATGAACATGCGAAGCATGTTTGCATAATATATAATATATATAGTATAAGCATGCACATATAGAATACTATATTCTACCCTTGATTGATTATGGACTTTTATTCTAGTTTGGTTCACTAGAGCCACCAAGTGAACCAAAAGGTCAAACCCCAGGGGTGCAAGAAATAATATTTAAATATAACTATTACATTTAAACCAGGGCTCCATTACAAGCGGGTCTTCAAGCGCTCCTTGCTCCTTGATCTCTAATTCTTCAAAATTAATTCTAACTATTCCTATTACAAAACTATTTAAAATAAATAAAAACCTTGATCGTGATCGAGGGAAGTACATAGGAGAGAGATAGAATTTACATTAAGAAAAATTAGAGAAGACGAAGGCACGCAGTGAACCCCATTTAATAAAACCCATACATTCATGCATCCAACTAAAATAAAATCCAATCGCATTGGTCAATAGTCCATAATCAATCCCATTTATTATCATACACATCACCATATGTATCAATAAATAATATTCATCTTATGAATAATAAACATTTAATATATATTGATATCATTTAATGGGCAAATTTAGTTTGTATAAAATCTATTTTTGAATCAAAATAAACTCCTTTATTTTAATCCAAATTTAAATCAAAATAAAACTATTTTATCTTAATTTATCCAATTTTGAATAAAATAAACTATTTTATTTTAATCAAAATCTTTAATCAAAATAAACTCCTTTATTTTAATTAATTATGGAATCCAATTCCATGTATAAAAAAAATCTTTTATTAAAGGAAACACGGATATTCTTTCCTATTCACAAATAAACTCCTTTATTTTGAATAATATGAAATCTTATTCCATATTTAAATAAACTCCTTTATTTAAGGAAATTAGGATTCTCTTTCCTATTCACAAATAAACTCTTTTATTTTGAATAATATGAAATCTTATTTCATATCTAAATAAACTCCTTTATTTAAGGAAAATTAGAATCCAATTTCAACTCCAATTAGTTATCATGGAATCCAATTCCAACTCTAATTAGTTAGCATGAAATTTTAATTTTAAAATTAAAATAAACCCTTTTTATTTTAAGATTAAAATAAACCTTTTATTTTAAAATTAAAATAAACTTTTATTTTAAGATTAAAATAATTATATATATATATAATATTCAATTTTAAAATTAAAATAAACTCTTTTATTTCAATATTAAAATAAACTTTTTATTTTAATTATAAAACTATTGAAAATAATATATTATATATATATATATATAATATATAATATATTATAAAATAACCGAATTTATATATATATAAAAACCCGTACCTTCCTATTCAAAATATGTATCAAGAGGCGTCCTGAATCAAATTTTTTTTTTTTTTTTAAACTTTGTAGCTTCCTGAACAACTTCTCCAAAACCGTGGCTTATATATGTCAAATATATATATATATTACGTATCGGTATATATAATATATATATATATATATATATATAATATATAGCCTAACGTTCCGTGCACAGAAGCTTAATCTAAAAATAAAAAGAAGCACGTGACTTCATTAGGGGCGGCAATCATGCCTTGATCCTGTTCACATCTGATGGCTCATGATTTCTTCAGTAATAATAATATATAATATTACGTTAACCGAAGGAAAAGATGCAGCGAGATCACGTTTTTTTTTTTTTTTTTTTATTAAATTTTATACAATAAAATTGTGCCCAATTAAATTGTTCTAAACACATATCAATATACATATCAAATTAAAATAATTAATAATTTGCATAAAGGTTTGGCTCTGATGCCACTGTTAGGTTTGTAATATTCATGAACGCAATCAAATTGCAAAATAATGCGGAAGCGTGTAAAAATCAGAGTTTAAAAATTTTACAAACCATATACCCGGATCACCCTTTATGCATAATTATTAATTAAACGAAAAGATAAAGAATAAATCATACCCTTGAAGATCGAGCTTCCTCAGGTACAAGTTCACCTCCAAATCCTTTCGCGTTCAATCTTAATCCACCGGGTTTGGTTCCTTCCTTTGATCAACGTTAGCCACCCAAATGTTTGGCCTCTATAGGTGATCCACCAAGGAAGAAGAAAATTCAAGAAGAAGGGTGGTTGGCTAAACCCTAGTTTTTCTATCTCTATAGAAAGGGTGTACTCTCCCAACAATTGGAATTATTACGTATGTTGAAAAATCAACAACCCCTTTAACCCATAATAAGACTCCTCTTATTAATAGATGTGGGCAACCCATCTTAACAATTAAGGAATTGAGTTTTATTTAATTAATTAAATTCTTTTAATTAATTAAGCTCCATAATCTTATTAGGGATAATTAATTAAACTCCTTTAACTAATTTTCCTTCCTAATCCAATTAGGAATAAATGAGAGTACTTATATTAAATTAATTCCTAAACTCTTTTAGAAATTAAAATAATAATAATTGTAATAATATTAATAAGACTCCTCTTATTAATTTATATTTAATATTTCTAAAATATTAAATAATAAATATTAAGCTATTTAATTTATTCTATCACCATAGATTAAATTAAATATACATAACTATATTATTACGATTATGCCATTAACTTCTTAAATAATTATTCTTCCTTTTATGGTGTGACCCTTTAGGTTCTCCATATTAAAAGCAGGTTGTGAATAAATCAATTAGAACAATTCTAATCTTATTTAAATAAATAAATTAAACAATTAATTTATTTAAATAAATAATATTTATTCTACAATAGGGATAAGCCTCCTAGCGATCAACGACTTTCCAGATAATATAGATTTCAACATTAATCATAAAAGAACCTTTGAGTAAATAGTTACCGTGACAATTCAATCCTTCCACCATACAATGTCCCAATTAAATATAAAGACATGGAATTCTTGTCAAGTCTTATTTTATTTAATTATATGTATTTCGATCCTTAAATGCACAACTCAAATAATACAAATTAGAAACTCCTTTCTAATTTCATTACGCTTCGCCAAGGACTCTTTGGGTTGTCATTTATCGAATCACATAGGACATTTCTCTTCTTTTATTAGAAGTGGTAGATTCTTTATTGATCATACATTATCTCCATGTACAACTTATTATACCCAAGCATACCCTTTGATGATATACCCTAAGGGTCTTAAGGAATAAGTCAAAGTATAACTCATCATACACAAGATACTATGATGATCTCAAGTCCAAGGATTACTTGTACTACTATCACTATAGGAATTCCTATTGATGAGGCAAATAAAACTCCATTAGGTATTCCTTAGCGAGCCAATGCTCAAAGTGAACTTATTCTCTAATAAGAACCTACATACTTTCTTTAGTGTCTCCACACAAATGATCATGAGATCAATCATCCTCATCCAATGAGCAAGCAACGTATGTACCAATCTATCCGGATTCACTAATCCCCAATTTAGTAATCCAATGATTGGGAACTATTTTAGTTTTAAGCTTTCTAAGAATTTAGATCTCATTAGAATGATCATCATCATTATTCTAAAAGCATTGCTTAAAACTATGGGTTTATCACATATTTTAAAACAAACATCATGTAGATAATTAAAAGCCTTTAATAAATTAATACTTTTTATTAATAAATGAATAAGATTGTTACAAAGTATATGCTTTATCATCAAACATGATTGGCTTGTGTGCATACTACTTTCAGCTTAGACTAGTTTAAATTACTGTCTAGTGTAATGTAAGTCTGATAAGAGATTTGTAATAAAGTAATTCCTTATGAAGAATCATGTAATCGAACCTTAATATATGATATATAACATCTTTTATTTCTGCAACCGTGTTTTCTTAAATATATAGATGTAAAGTTTGAATTCTTTGAATCTAGTTGAGATCCTTGGGAACTATTTATCCGAGTGAGGGTATTAATAGCATGGACTGTTCATGTTGTTATTAATACTCTGGATTTCAGATAGATAGTTACTATCGATACGATAGTATAAATTCTCTTGGCATAGACTATACATCTAGGTGAGGGTATTGGTAATATGGACTGTTCATGTTATTACTAGTACACTGAATTTCGGATAGATAGACTTTGGTCACAGATATAGTTCATATATCCAAGTGAGGGTATCCAAACACAGTAATAGTTCTCTTGAGAATTGACATCTGTTATGGGATGCTATGAATTTTGGATATATGGGAATTATATATGAAAGTCCCTCTATTTAATGTAATCTTATAATCAGATAGCATGGGTGTGTAGATTTAAATGAATTATATATCGTTTCATAGTAATCACCATATCGGATACCGTGGAAGTATAGATATGGGGGCGTTACAATTTTGGTATCAGAGTAGTTAAGGCTATAGATATAAGGAAGAGGTTTTATAGTATATAGTCTTCGAGTCCGTAAAAATATTAAAAAACTTTATGTTATGTGTAAAAATTTTTAAGTATAAATAATAAATGAAGGATTTGATAATAGAAATGGAGAATTATTAGGTATAAAATTTATTTAATCATGTGTGTTTATATAGGAAGCACCATTATTGTTTGTCAAGAAGAAGAAAAGTGAAGTGTTGAGACTTTTGTTCGACTATAAGTTATTTAACAAAGTAACTATTAAAAGTAGGTACAGATTGTTATAATAGAAGTTCTTTTTGATCAGTAGAAGGATCATATTGAAAGTTAAGGATAGTGTGGAAACACTAAAAAGGGAAGGAGTTGTGAACTATGTTCAATTCTTATGAATTTTGGCTGAGAGAAACTTAATTTTGGGTCTTTAAAGCGACGGAGTATCCGTAGAATTGATAAGAAAGATAACTGTGGAGTAGTAAAATATATCTTCTATAAAGGTAGTATGATTATAAGCACAAATGTTTTTGAAGCCAGTGGGAATATAAACATAAAAATGAAGAATAGTTATCCACATCTTTTTATGGGTAATGTGTATAGTGATTCTGAGGACAAAATCCTTATAAGAGGGGAAGAATGTAACGATCGAGAAATTCCACTTAGTTTAAAAATTAAGCTTTGAATATTATTTGAAATATGTGTTTAAAAGTCATTTTATGACCTAGGATGGTGATAATATTGTAGTATTTTTATTACATGCAAGAATAAATAATTAAGAATTTTGAAAACGAAAATAAAAAATTTCAGAGAAGGATTGCGTAAAAAACACTATTCATGTGAAGAACGATACGAGTTAGGTTTTGACCCTAAGTTCTTTTTGAGAGATCCATACGTCGTATTGACTTTTCTTTTCAAGATATACTGGTAATACGTCGTGAAAAGTCCTATTGTCTAATAAAAAATTTTCTCTGAAAAACTTCGTGCTTAAAAAATTTTCTTCCGCCTATGGACTTTTCGGTATATTTGTTTTGACAAGCAGCTTTGTCGTGCTTACACTGACAAAATGTTTTTCTTGCTTATAATGACAAGATGCTTTGTCGTGCTTACGCCTGACACACGCTAACACGCGCCTGAGACATGCCTGGCACACGCCGGCACACGTTGGCACACGCTGGGTACTAAAGTGTAATTAACCTAGGTACCAAAATGTAATAAGTCAGGTGTAAAGTGTAAATAGCTTAATTAACCTAGGTAATAAAGTGTAATTAACCTAGCTACCAAAGTGTAATAAGTCAGGTGCAAACTGTAATAAGCCAAGCCCCTAACGTGCAATTAGTGAAACTATGTTTTTCTATAAATAGTAAGCTAAATTCATTCATTTCCTACCAATTCACAAGGAATTCAAGAGCAAAAATACTCTATATTTATATTCTGTGAGATATTGTGAGAAAATAATTACTTTCGAAGCATCGAAGCACTACGCAATTGAAAGTAAAGCTAGCAACTACAAGAGGTATTACTTTAGTGGTTATTATTTTCATTCTTTCTTTATATATTTAGTAAAGATATACTTTTACAAGCAGTTATAATGTCTAAATTATTTTAAGTATATATTACAAAAGTCTTATTTATAAGTAGTTATAATGTCCGATTTATTTCTCTTATAAAGAAGAAAATATACTTTTATAAGTAGTTACTATGTAGATTTTCTTCAAGTATAATAGTTGAATATTCATTTTATAAGCGGTTATAATGCTCGATTTATTTTAAACATAGTAAACGAATATTCATTTTACAAGCAGTTATAATGCTTAAATTATTTTAAATATAGTTGATTAATATTCATCTTATAAGCAATTATAATGCAAAAATTATTTCATATATAGTACAAGGAGTTTTTGTTATAAATGGTTATAATACCTAAAATAAAATTAAAACGATTTAATCATCTAACACTTAATTAGTTTACATGAATTTATAATTATATAGATGGATCGAGAGACACAAAATTAGCGTAAACGATAGAGGTGAATCAGGCAAGTCTACTTATTTGTTGAAATGCACTCTGTGCCATAACGTGTCTTATTTATGTAGTTTACTGTTATACAAGTATTGTTTCTTTTGCACCCAGTGCATTAACATGTTTGTTATTTATCATTCGCAACGTGATAGTAATTGTTGAATTTCAATTTAAAATCCTTCTAGTATCTAAGTTAAACAACTCTCTTTTATGGGCAAGAGTTTAAGATGTGTTAGTAAACCGATCGAACAATACTGTAGGTACCAATGTTGACCATTCAATGTGATTGTCAGAAAGAACAATGCACAATTATTTGGACATTGGTAGAAGTATTGATAAGACGGGGAACGAATTCATTAGTTTACGGGTTAGGAACCACTCAGTCTACTATATTGATAATCGTTAAAGTTTTGTGTCAACCTATTCTGTATATATATCCTGAAAAGGTGATTCTCTTCTCATATATTTATGTGGTAGACTTGTTGGGCATTCTTATGCTCATTCTTGCAATTATCTTTTAAAAAATTACAGATAAGGAAGAATTGTTAGAAAATTATAGAGATGAAGATAAAGTTGAAGATATATTTTATTATTGTCTTCAATCTGTGTAATTGAATTAAGTCGAAATGACTTTTGTAATGGAAAGAGACCATGCTTAAACTAGTTTAAATTATAGTATAGTGTAATGTAAGTCTGATAAGACATTTGTAATAAAGAAATTCTTTATGAAGAATCATGTAATCGAACCTAAATATATGATATATAACATCTTTTATTTTCGCAACCGTGTTTACTTATATATATATATATAGATGTAAAGTTAGAATTCTTTGAATCTAATTGAGATCCTTGGGAACTATTTATCTGAGTGAGGGTATTAATAGCATGGACTGTTCATGTTGTTATTAATACTATGGATTTTGGATAGATAGTTACTATCGATACGATAGTATAAATTCGCTTGGCATAAACTATACATCTAGGTGAGGGTATTGGTAATATGGACTGTTCATGTTATTACTGGTACTCTGAATTTTGGATAGATAGACTCTGGTCACAGATATAGTTCATATATCCAAGTGAGGGTATCCAAACACAGTAATAGTTATCTTGAGAATTGACATCTGTTATGGGATACTGTGAATTTTGGATCTATGGGAATTATATCTGAAAGTACCTCTATTTAATGTAATCTTATAATCAAATACCATGGGTGTATAGATTTAAATGCATGATATATCGTTTCATAGTAAGCACCATATCGGATATCGTGGAAGTATAGATATGGGGGCGTTACAGACACACTTATCTAAAGTTCTCAATAAAATTATTTCCATACTATTTAGTGAGAACCTCAACAACTATAGACCACCATTCTATTCTCTTGCTACCCCCGCTCCACCCAGCTACACTCTTATTACCTGAAAGGAATTGTGAAGCAAAAAGGATGAGCACAACTAGCCCAGTAAAAAATATCATGACTAAAGATAATTTACATCATCAATAGCCTTCATTAGTAATAAATCAGAGATTTAGAACATATGGCAGATGATAAAACTTTTCAACCATAGTTGCAGCAGAATGAACAATCCATTAGAAGAGTCAAATAGACCATCAGGTCTATTATCTTCTCCATGTTAAAAGTCCACCAATAATGTTTTATCTCTGTAACATCAATCAACAATTCCTGTCCACAATCATATGAATAACTCATAATCATAATTGTGATTCTAAATTACTCTTTGCACCCAGGACGAAGATAATGTTCATCACCTATCTTCACCTGAAACATCAAAAATCATGGTTATAACAAATCACAATTCCTTCTCATAATCATACTAATAAATTCATCTTTACACTATGACCAAAGATATTTATTAACAATTTATCTTTGCACTACAGGCCAAAGACATACAACTGTATTTTAAAAGTGTATAATCATTATGTTATCGCTAAGACTCAGCTTAATAAATAATCCACATCATCGAATCATCCCTACACTACGACCAAGGATATTCATGTAATTATCAATGGTCATGATTATACCGAATAATCCCTGATTATAATCATACCAATAATTGTTCATCAATGCACTACGTGCCAATGAGGACTTTTACTACATCATCTATAACATTATGGGTCATGATTATACCGAATGATCCCTGGTCATAATCATACCAATAAACAGTTCATATATGCACATAAACCAAAGATACTCATCAATCAATAGTTCATCTTTGCACGTAAGCCAAAGATGTACAACTGTAAAACCAATAATCAGCAGTCCATCTTTGCACGTAAGCCAAAGATATACAACTGTAAAACCAATAATCAACAGTCCATCTTTGCACGTAAGCCACAGATACTCCACTGTAAAACCAATAATCATCAGTCCATCTTTGCACGTGAGCCAAAGATGACTTTCATCATAATATAAGCACGAGGATGATGACAATGATATAAGCATTAATCAAATGAAATCAAGGATAAATATTAAAGACTTTAAATTTATCTAGAGTTTAAAAATATCCAAATTGTCAACATGATACATATTTGTGGAGTAAAATTCAAGAATAATATTTATGTACGAAAAATAATTAGGACATAAAAGAAATATATTTTCTTAAGGTAAATAGTACCCCGCAATAGTACCCTGTGAATAGTACTTCGGGAATAGTACCTCGTGAATAGTACCCCAGCATGAAAAGTACCACAAATACCTGAATGAATAATATTTGGGTGAATAGTAACCTATGAATAGTAACTCGTGAATAGTACTATGATACAAAAAGTGCCCCGAATACCCGAGTGAATAATACTAGAGTGAATAGTAACTGGGTGAATAGTAACCCATGAATAGTAACTCGTTAAAAAATACCAAAGAAAATGATATTCCATGACGAGTACAAAAGAAATGATATCTCATATGAGTATAATAGAATATCTGAAAACAAAGAATGGATTTTCACCCGCCATGCAGTAATCCACGTGAGATGATCATTTCCACAATTTAATAAATAATGAATACTGAAGGATCATTCACCATGCATACGGTAATCCACATAGGCAAAGTTATTCCAATGAGAATAATAAAGAATGGCATAATAGAAGAATTCACCGGGCATACGCGATAGACCACACATACTGAGTTATTCCAGCAGAATAATAAAAATGGAATAATGAAGAATTCATTAGGCATGCGATAGAATCGCATGCATGAGTTATTCCAATGAATAATAAAGAATGGAACCAGTCATGCATAATCCTTAGCATGCATGTGATATTCTAATAGAATAATAAAGAATGGAACCGTGTCATGCGAATCCGCAGAGACTAGATATATTCAAATGTAATAATAAAGAATGGAACCGGATCATGCGTAATCCGCATGCATGAGGATATTCAATGAATAATAAATAATGGAATAACAATGTAATTCACCGGGCATGCGATAGTAGAGCGAATGCACGGTTTATTCCAATAAAATAATAAAGAATGGAATAACAGAAGAATTTCACCATGTGTGTGGTACTTTGCATAGACATGTTATTCCAACATAATAATAAAGAATGGAATAACAACTCTTACGAGTATTGAAAGAAAATAACTATCTTCATGAATACAAAAGAATAATACCCCTTACCTTAGAAGAAACTAGATACTGGAATAGTGAGGTAGCAAACTTCTCTTCTTCTTTCTCTCTATAATAATTGCTCTTGTGAGACTTAGTGAATTTGTGAAAAATAATGAAGGAATGAGCTTCTATTTATAGGAAAATATAGTTTCCATAATTGCACGTTTTGGGGCTCGAAATATTACAGTATAATACCTTCCTCTTTTTCTTCATTTTTAATTTAGTCCTGCAAGTATTATCAAACTTGCACCACCTTCCCTAATAGTAAATCATGTGAATCAATGATAAATCATGTGACTCAATAGTTCTAAACATGTGAAAAAAATAATAATAGTATATTACCTTCATCTATACCTCCATTTTTAACTTAGTCATGCAAGTACTATCAAACTTGCACCAACTCCCCTAACAGTAAATGAATGTGATTCAATAGTACACACATGTGAACAAATAGTTATAATCATGTGAATGAATAGCAATTAATTAATCATTTATCTGATTAATTACCCGATTGGTCAATATAACTTCTAGACATCAATTATTACTGAAATAAATATCGGCTTCCACTAACACTAATAATCCCAAAACAATGGAACTATCAATTTCATCTTTAATCAACACGAACTTATTCATCATTAATATTATAACTCACAATATTTAACAACCAGGTCGTTCCCAGGAAAGAGGGGGCTTTTCGATAAGAATTTCTCCTTATTGGCGCGCAATTAGGTGACCAAACCTCTCCTTGACAGAACTTCTAGACATTGTCAATATTTCAAATAATAATATGAATAACTTTGCCGTCTCAATTATTGATTTAATAAGATAAAATATTATGCAGATGATACTGTGACAATAATTGAATCGATAATATGAGAGATATGATGCAGCAATTAATGTAGCAATAATTGAGTATAATTGAGTGACTTCTCACGTAAGCATCAATAATTAATATCGTGTGCTACTATGCAACCACGCGTATTGCTGTACTTTTACTACTGAGTAGTTCAACAGTTTTAACGGTAATACTTTCGTTGTTATTTTTATAAAAAGATAATTCAATCATTTTCTAACTACGACAATACTCCCTTTGTGGGGGGTCCACCAATGATTTTGTGATCTTACGGATATTCCCAAAAAAAAAAAGAATATTCCCCGACCTGTTAGAGTTTATGCCATAGAGGCCAATTAGTTTATATAATTGCTTAACATTTTGATATTATATTTGATTGAATAAATGAATGATTTTATTATGGTTTTATTTACTGCATTATATAAATGTTAACATAATAAAATTCCTTAGAATAGTAATACAAATTATATAGTTTCAAGTATGTGACTTGAACATGAGATTATATAATTATAATTAGTATCATTGTTCTTAAATGTCCCTAGTCGAGTATTATTGTTGATGGGACAACATTGAGACTAGTATATGGATTGACTGATGACCAAATCTCATTGGTCATAAATATATGAGATATTAAGTCAATGCATAGGTACATGTTAGAGAACGATGTACTGGACAGACCCACCATGAGAATTCTATATGGAGCATTATGCGAAGTGTCATTAGCAATTCTCATAGTGACAATGATGTAATAGTCCTCCGACCTGAAATCACTATATTACTACACGGGAATTTATGTACTTTGATATCATCAAATGTCACCTTTAATAGGGTGGACTATAAAGGTGATTATTGGGTACATCATGAATCGTGTGAGGAATATGAGTGATCTAGATGGAATTTAACCATCCTATATATTAGGGGTGATATCCATAGGCCTCTTGATTGAGTAGGACTATGAAATGAATGGCCATGCTCAAATAGTGATTTGTTTCATATAGTCTACTCATTGATCAATAAAACTCAGATTAAATTATGAAGAGTATGACACATTTCATGACTCGAGTTTAATCTAGGATATTAAGGTTAAAAGGATTAAATTACATTGAAACATTGGTCACGAAAAGGTTGCATCGAATCATCGATCTTATTATTACTTGGGTAGCAGTGATTCATTACTAGATGCCGCTCACTGTTTATAATTTTATAAAATGATTTAAAATTATTGCCAACGTAATAATAACCTATAGGGTCACACACATAGAACGTAATTAAAAGAGAATTAATTTAAATTGTAAATATTTAAATATATCAATATGATTGATAGTATTTAAATTACGAATTTAAATTAATTGGATAATTTATATATAGGTATATTAATTAAGTAAGACTTAATTAAGATATATATATATATATATATATATATATATAAATTCGGATTTTATTTAATTAGATTTTGAATAATATTTTTTAATGGCTATATATATGATATGTAGCAGCCATTTTAGATATTATTATTCAAAAACTGAAAACCGTAGCCGCTCTTAGAGAGAGACTAGAGAGAAACAAGTTCTGAAAATCCTCATCCTTGGTGGCTAGTACCATGGTTCCTTCTTCTGCAGATCGTAGGATGATTCTTGGAGCATTCGTGTGGATACCGTAGAGGCGCGATTCATTTGGATTGTGTTGGAGATTCGAGCGCATAAATTTCAGTATCACAATCGGTATAATTTCTAACCACTGAGTTAATTTTTTTCGCATGGATCCTGTTTTGGGTTTCGGAATTGCTTTAAATTGGTTTATTTCCGCTGTGTTTCTGTGTTGAAACCATATAGTGATATCAAAGCTACTTGCGAAAAGATTAATTCAGATTACGTTTTTTAATTGTATTCGATATATATGATATATGATATGATGCATGTTTACCGATATGAAATTGAATATATGATATTCTGTTGTATGTGTATTCTGGTAATATATATGATGATACTGTTAATCGTATCTTTAACCGGTGGACTAACAATATAACTGTTCTAATCGGATTAGAAGCATGAAGAATTGTTTTAATATGATTAATAGAAACTGGACATATATGATAAATTCTGGGTGTACTATTATTCGTTTTAATATGATTTAATCACCCCTGGACATATATGATTTGTTATTATGGGTGTTTTGGTGGATTAAAATACGTGATTTCAAACTGTTTTCAATGGGACCATCGCTGTGGGGAGACCCCCCTTGACCCCCCCCGTAAGTAGCCTTGTAATGGTCGTGTACCCTATATGTTATATATTATTTTCTTTAATTATATATAAATTGTTATGTGCTTATTGTGATATGCATGATGCACAGTTATGGCCTTTTGACCCATAGGTTAGTGGTTTTTTGTTTTGAAATACGACTTGCATGTCGTGCCTTTCTATAAATTCTAATATAATATTCTCTTCTTATCTAAATCCCCTCGAATGTAACTCGAGGTTTCTTTATGTCATGTAATAATCTGTAATCGATGAAGATGTCAAGATGGAGAACATGATGGAAAGATGATGATGGAGAGGAGGCACATGCTTGAGGAAGATCCAAGTAATCTATTTATTTTAAGATCTTTTACCACCTTAGATTGACCTTCAATCTTTCATTAGCTTGAAAAGATTGATAGTGGATTGGGCCATAACTGTGACACATTTTATTTTGCACTTTATTTATGCTTGTATGTGATATGATATGATAAATAATGTGCATGTTTAATAAGATTAAAATTGGTGAGATCTAAATTTTTTTTTTAAATCCCTCATTAAATTATTAAGTCTAAATCAGATGCCTTCCAATGAATAACACTCATCAAGACCTTGATCAATAGATGTAGGTTTGCCAAAGCAAAGTACCCTATTTATCTAGGTAAGATGCGATAGGATAATTGTGATATCCAAACTGTTAAAATCATTGGGCCTGACTTAACTACGTTATCTCAATAGGATTGTGGACTTAGAGGGATAGAGTTTGGTTGGTACCATTAGATGGACTAGAAACAAATGTTGTTTACCAAACTATCCAAGAGTTATATATGATATAATTAACAAAAGGGTTATCTACCTAAATAATTATGTTTTAAGAGATTAGCCAAAGCTAACTTAGGGCATAATGAAATATGGATCTTGGCTAACTAGAAAGGTTTAATTGAAAAATGCTTTCCAAATTAATGGTGAGGGCTATTAATTTGAATAAAATAGTGGGAGGTATATTTTGAATGTACTATTATCAATTACATAATATCAACTCTGCAATTTGATTTATTATTTTTTTGCACTTATAAATTGTAGAAATCAATGGCAAACAACAACAATACAAGTAGTCTTTCCCTACGACTAGTCCTTGAGAAGGACAAGCTGAGTGGAATTAATTTCCTTGACTGGCATAGGAACTTGAGGATTGTCCTCAAACAAGAGCGCAAGCTATATGTCATTGAAAAGCCCATTCTTGCAGTACCAGCTGATACTACACCACGTGCGGAGCATAATGCTTACAAGAAGCATCAAGATGATGCTCTAGACGTGAGTTGTCTCATGGTAGCAACCATGAACGCTGAGCTTCAGAAGCAACATGAGTTGATGGATGCTTATCAGATGATCGAGCATCTCAAGAAATTGTTCGAAGGGCATGCTCGACAGGAGAGGTATGATACAAGCAAGGCATTGTATCACTGCAAGATGGGTGAACGTGATCCAGTTGGTCCACATGTGCTGAAAATGATTGGGTATATTGAGTACCTTGATAGGTTTGGTTTTCCAATCACTCTGGAGGCCCAAACAGATCTTGTTTTGCAATCCCTGAACAACAACTATTCTCAATTTGTCATGAATTATCTTATGAATGAAATTGCGAAACCCCTTACTGAGTTGTTGAGCATGTTAAGAACTGCCGAGAACAACATGAAAAAGGCAGGACCCGCTTCCATAATGATGATGCAAAAGGGGAATGCTAAGGGAAATTGGAAAGGCAAGAAGAAGATAGGATCTAAATCTGGTGCCAAACCCAATTTCAAAACTAAGCAGGCTTTAAAGCCTAAAGGCGGGGTGGCTAAAGAAGGTGATTGTCACTTTTGTGGAAAACCTGAACACTGGAAGAGGAATTGTCTTGCTTATTTGGAAGAAGTGAAGAAAAGAAAAGGAAGTGGGACTTCTAATTCAGGTATATATGTTATAGAAGTCAATTTGTCTACTTCTACATCATTGGTATTGGATACTGGATGTGGTTCTCGCATTTGTGTTAATGTGCAGGAACTCCGAAGGAGTAGGACTTTGGCAAAAGGAGAGGTTGACCTACGAGTTGGGAATGGAGCAAAAGTTGCTGCATTGGCCGTAGGAACTTATCATTTATCTTTGCCCTCTGGGCTAGTTTTAGAATTAAAAGATTGTTATTTTGTGCATGCTATAAGAAAAACCATTATTTCTGTTTCTTGTTTGGACAATAAAGGTTTTTCATTTATAATAAAGAACAATCGTTGTTCGTTTTACTTAAATGATATATGTTATGGTGTTGCACAATTGTTTAATGGTCTTTATATTCTTGATTTGGAAATGTCTATCTATAACATAAATACAAAACGATTTAAATCAAATGATTCAAATCCGATATATCTCTGGCACTATCGTTTGGGCCATATAAATGAGAAACGTTTATCAAAACTCCATAAAGATGGATTTTTGGATTCATTTGATTTTGAATCATATAGAAAATGCAAATCTTGTTTATTAGGCAAGATGACTAAAGCCCCTTTCACTGGACACAGTGAATGGGCTAGCGATATATTGGGACTTATACGTAGTGATGTATGTGGACCCATGAGTTCGTTAGCAAGAGGTAGGTTTTATTACTTCATTACATTTACTGACGACTTCAGTAGATATGGATATGTGTATCTTATGAGACATAAATCTGAATGCTTTGAAAAGTTCAAGGAATTCAAGAATGAAGTTCAAAACCAATTTGGCAAAAGCATAAAAGCCCTTCAATCCGATCGAGGAGGTGAATACTTAAGCCAAGACTTTGACGACCCTATAAAGGAGTGTGGTATTATATCACAACTCACTCCACCTGGAACACCACAATGGAATGTTATGTCTGAGAGGAGGAATCAAACCTTGTTGGACATGGTACGATCAATGATGAGTCATGCAAATCTTCCAATAAGCTTCTGGGGTCATGCCCTAGAGATAGCTGCATTCACACTTAACCGTGATCCTACAAAAACGGTTCAGAAGACACCATATGAGATATGGACTGGGAAACGTCCTAGTATGTCGTTCATGAAGATTTGGGGTTGCGAGGCATTTATAAAACGTCTAGATTCTGACAAGCTCGGACCCAAATCTGACAAATGTAATTTTTTGGGATACCCAAAGGAAACAAAAAGGTATTATTTCTACAAACCTTCTGAGAACAAAGTGTTTGTTGCTCGAACTGGTATTTTTCTAGAAAGAGAATTTGCCTCTAAAGGAAACAGTGGGAGGAAAGTAGATATCGAAGAAATTCGAGAACTACAAAATATCATTGAACCTGAGTTGGAACGTGAGCAGGAACCACAAGATGTTGTGGAAAGTGAACCTGCTCAAATTACACAAGGAATTCGTAGATCTGGTAGGACACGCCAAGAGCCCGAGAGATATTATGGATATCTTGTGACTCAAAACGGCGATGTGATGCTCATAGATCAGGATGAGCCTACTTCCTACCAAGAAGCTATGAATGCACCAGATTCTGAGAGATAGCATGAAGCCATGAGATCTGAAATGGACTCCTTGTATACTAACCAAGTATGGACTTTGGTTGATCCACCCAAAGGGGTAAAACCAATCGGGTGCAAGTGGGTTTTCAAGAAGAAAACCGACATGGATGGTAATGTACAAACCTACAAAGGTCAACTGGTAGCAAAAGGTTACAAACAAGTTCAAGGTGTTGACTATGATGAAACCTTCTCTCTAGTGGCAATGGTTAAATCCAACAGGATCTTACTTGCTATTGCAAATTTTAATGGTGGTCTTTGTTAATGGAAGAGTCCAAGTAAAGAGATGAGGGAATTCTACAAAGAGGCGGAGTATATTGTCTTTGCTTCTAGTGCGACCAAGGAGGTCAGATGGATTAAAAAGTTCATCATCGAACTTGGTGTTGTTCCAACCATTGTTGATCCGGTTGCTCTATCTTGTGTGATAATAATGGAGCCATTGCACAGGCTAAGGAACCCAGATCTCACCAACGATCCAAGCATATACTTAGGCGGTACCATCTCATCCGTGAAATCAATTATAGAGGAGATGTACATATAGGAAGAGTGTCAACAGATGATAATGTTGAAGATCTACTGACCAAGGCTTTGTCGCAGCAGAAGCACGAAGGTCACACTAGTTCCATGGGTATTAGATACATGAGTGATTGGCTCTAGTGCAAGTGGGAGACTGTTAGAGTTTATGCCCTAGAGGCCAATTATTTTATATAATTGCTTAACATTTTGATATTATATTTGATTGAATAAATTAATGATTTTATTATGGTTTTATTTACTGCGTTATATAAATGTTAACATAATAAAATTCCTTAGAATAGTGATACAAATTATATAGTTTCAAGTATGTGACTTGAACATGAGATTATATAATTATAATTAGTATCATTGTTCTTAAATGTCCCTAGTCGAGTATTATTGTTGATGGGACAACAGTCGAGTATTAAATGTCCCTAGTCGAGTATTATTGCCGACCTGAAATCACTATATTACTACACGGGAATTTATGTACTTTGATATCATCAAATTTCACCTTTAATAGGGTGGACTATAAAGGTGATTATTGGGTACATCATGAATCGTGTGAGGAATATGAGTGATCTAGATGGAATTTAACCATCCTATATATTAGGGGTGATATCCAGAGGCCTCTTGATTGAGTAGAACTATAAAAGGCATGGCCATGCTCAAATAGGGATTTGTTTCATATAGTCTACTCTTTGATCAAGAAAACTCAGATTAAATTATGAAGAGTATGACACATTCCATGACTCGAGTTTAATCTAGGATATTAAGGTTAAAAGGATTAAATTACATTGAAACATTGGTCACAAAAAGGTTGTATTGGATCATCGATCTTATTATTACTTGGGTAGCAGTGATGCATTACTAGATGCCGCTCACTGTTTATAATTTTATAATATAATTTAAAATTATTGCCAATGTAATAATAACCTATAGGGTCACACACATAGAACACAATTAAAAGGGAATTAATTTAAATTGTACATATTTAAATATATCAATATGATTGATAGTATTTAAATTACTTAATTTAAATTAATAGGATAATTTATATATAGGTATATTAATTAAGTAAGACTTAATTAAGATATATATATATATATATATATATATATATATATATATATAAATTGGGTTTTATTAAATTAGGTTTTGAATAATATTTTTTAATAGCTATATATATGATATGTAGCAGCCATTTTAGATATTATTATTCAAAAACTAAAAACCCTAGCCGCTCTTAGAGAGAGACTAGCGAGAAACAAGTTCTGAAAATCCTCATCCTTGGTGGCTAGTACCACGGTTCCTTCTTCTGCAGATCGTAGGACGATTCTCAGAGCGTTTGTGTTCATACCGTAGAGGCGTGATTCATTTGGATTGTGTTGGAGATTCGAGGGCATCAATTTCAGTATCACAATCGGTATAATTTCTAACCACTGAGTTAATTGTTTTTCATGGATCCTATTTTGGGTTTCGAAATTGCTTTAAATTGGTTTATTTCCGCTGCGTTTCTGTGTCGAAACCTTACACGACCAAACGAATATTTTATAACAACTTGCATACTTTGAAAAAATTTCACATATCACCCTAAACTTTAACCTTTTATCAATTTAACCATTTACTAAATAGAATAATTATAAGAAAATTGAATACTTTCATTTCATAAAATTCGGGATCTCATAACATAGATCTTAGTAATTTTCAACTTAATTATCTAGAGTCCAAATTGATAACATAATAATAGATGAAGCACAAACTATTAAGGATATTATAATCCTTTCAGGACTTTTCACCATCTAATGATAAACTGAATAAACGAATAATAATATCTTACCATAATATGGAGTATTAAAGAAAATCATATACTTTTTACCATTAAATGATACCCCCTTACCACAATAATGATATCCCTTACCTTAACATGTGAATTGATTCTGCTTTCTGTGAAATTGATCAACTTAAACAATATTTACATTCCTTATCTACACTTGGAGTAACATTACACTCAATATTATACTCACAATATTGTAGTAAAAGAATTCTATATTTTTAGTGTAGTGATGCTGTGTATTTAGTTACTCAACCGAGCAACCAATTTATACTAAAATTTAGTAAACAACTAGCACATCTCCTTTGAAAAAATAACCAAATGAGGTATATAATAATGGTAGTGGAATTTATGGTCCCACAGAGAAAATGTACATAATCCTTTATCATCGAAAACATTACACGTTGCATACGTGTATGCCCGACGTCCTCCGATTGCCTTTGAATGCACATCAGTATCTAAAAAAGCCACTGTAGGCCTTGATACCGACCTCAAATCTAAAAACATAAAGAATGAAGGTTTGAGGTCTACTCGTTATCTTTCCGAATCATCCTGAATCACCTCAATCGGAGTTCGTATGAAAAAGTTATGTCTAATTTAATAAAGGATGTCCGGACATATTTTTGGCTCAACACTTGACCAGCGCCTAGGCGCCCAAATTTTGCCTTGGGCAAGTGCCTAGGTGCCCAAGAACAGATTCTAAGCGTCGAGCCTAGGGCCTAGGCGCTCGACCTTTGGCACTTAACTCAAATTTTCAAGATTTTGCAACTTTTGACACATATACTTTAAATCTACATAACTTCTTCATCCGTTATCGGAATTAGTCCGTTTTCTAGGCTATGGAAAGCTTATAGCATGCTCTACAAAACCCCCATGATTTCATAATTTTTTAAATTCACTAATTATTTCGAAATTTGGCACCAAAGTAACCCAAGACTAAGTTTTTCATCGATTAACATGTTTTACGAAAACTTTCATCACTACTTCAATTTAAATCATTTTTAGTTCTTTTAAATTAGAATATTTCCATAACTTCTTAATCTATTGATCCTCCTGCTCAGATTTTACACCTAAATCACCCATCAACACTTTTACAAGTTTGATTTAAGTCCTCAACATAACTTTTGTTTATCCTCAAACATATGCCCAACTTTTTGATCTTAAATTCTATTATGACATGGATTAAACATAAAATCTTTATCATATACTTCCTTATTACTTTGGATCCATCATGATCCCCTATAACCCATCTTTCAACAAATCAAACTCTTAGAAAAATTAAAGAGATGAAAAGTTTTGGTTTTACCTTTTGAGTTCTTATTCTTCCTTCATGTTTCCATGTTTTCATCTTTACTTTCTTTCTTTCTTTCTCTCTCTCTCTCTCTCTCTCTCTCTCTCTCTCTCTCTCTCTCTCTCTCTTTCCTTCTTCTTTCTTTCTTTTATTTTCCCCCCAAATTATTCCTACGAGGGGGAGTGTGTGGAGACTAATATGGCTGATGGAAAATGCTAAGAAAAAATCAATTAGGCAACATGGTCCCTCCCTCACCCAACATTATTCAACCAACTAATCACATGAAAGGTTGGTGAAGAATTTTGGAAAAATTTTGGAGGTAAGAAATAATTTTCATCATCTACTAGTTGACTCCTCTTTTATTTGTTAAATTATCCGTTTAATTGTTCATTTGATCATTTATCAATTTAATGTTTTACAATTTTAAAAGTAATAGTCATAAATTAAATTAGACTTTTATTTTATAAAAGTCGGGGTTTTACAATCACAGCACCTTATGAAATTTTGCCCTCAAAATTTACGTACCTGGTAGTTCGAAGTGATGAGAAATTCAAATTCTAGCTCACAGGCTACTTCCTCTGTCTCATTGTTCATCCATTGCTCATTTCCTATATTTTAGATATCATTCTAGCATACAGTTTCAAAACAAGGGTTAATTGACATGCCACATATTATCCCTATACTCTGACTGACCAATTAGATAACAAATAAACTTAGGTAGGTCATACTAGCGAAGGATTTATTCGTCTCACCCCTCCTAGTTCTAGCCTAACATCTCAGCCAGAGATCATATCCCTAAGCTTTGATACCGAATGTGACGCCCCCAAAATTGTTATACACAACTCCATTTATACAACTGTCGTGCAAAATATGATGACTCATATATTTTGAGTTTCAATACAAATATTATTACGTATATAATACGATAATATTCATATTTAAATTATTACAATGCCATATAAAGTACAGCAGCAATTATATCAAGTCCGCGAAGGGACACGAGAAGAATTATGTTCTCCTCATTCTAATGGAGTGCACCTTTGACGCTTCCAAAATCTGATTCGCCTCACCCTATTGTTGTTCACCAAAATTAAATATCAAATGATGTATAAAACATGTCACATACATTTTATGTTCTCAGTATAATTATTATGCTACACCGTTTCATAATTTGATTAGGCTTGTGACTAATTCGTATCACCACTTTATACCCATGTTCTCTCTCCTAGTCCTAGCTACACTTTTATTACCTGAAAGGGGTGGTGAAGTAAAAGGGTGAGCACAAATAGTCCAGTAAAGAATATCATGACTTAAGATAATTAAATTATCAATAGCCTTCATCAATAATAATTCAAATATTTAGAACATATGGTAGAAGATAAAGTTTTCAACCATAATAGCAACGGAATCAACAATCCATTAGAAGAGTCAAGTAGAACATAATGTCTACTATCTCTTCTAGATTAAAAGTCCATCATTAATATTTTGTTCCTGTAATAAAGGTTAGATTTTATATAGAAAGTTGAGCTTTTTCCTTTGCTTTAAGAATGTGAGGGTGCTCCGGGGGTCTAGCCTCGGCTATGATTTTTATGGTTAAGGCAGTAGGCGAGGATGACTTCTATTCCTTTAACATATCAGGAGATTCCAGTTCTTCACCTTCCTCGATCGCTTTGTGAAAAAGACGACAAAGAAGACTCCATGCAGACGAAAAAAGCAAAAGGTTACGATTCTTTCGTCCTCCTCGGAGGCCCAACCGGGACCCGCGGATCCGGGGTAACCTTCCGCTAAGTCATCAAAAGAACCTTCCACCCTCCATTTCGGGTTAAGAAGATGTGAAAGCGCCTTTCTCTTTATACGAACGGAATGGTGCGTTCTGAGGTGTGAAGTGGGAGAGAGACCCACTACTTGTTATTCTGTACAAAAGAGTCATGTCTAATTCACTAATTCGTGGGACGAGACTGAACTTTTGTATTTGAAAAATGTTTCGGAAGGGATCTCTGAAGTAAATGGCGGTTGATAAAGGAACCCTCGATCATAATTTCCAGTATGAATACTACGCCCAACCCGAAACTTGTGATTGTTTGTAAAACACTGATTCCTCCGTTGAGACTTAATTCTATCTTCATAGATTTCTCGAGATATTTTTTACTAAGTTTTGTTATATCATCTATAATCGCCCGGTTTTAGGTGGATGACTGGCAAATAGACATCGGCGAGAATTAGCTTATCGACTCCCGAAAGATTATAAGAATCAAGATCTTGAACATCCCCCCGAAATTGTACATGCTCCCATAGCAATAACATATTTTGGTTCAGGCATTTGCTCATATAATCTCACTAAAGAAGGAGCCATTTTCATTGTTAGAAATGATTCAGTTCCAGAGCCAAAGATCGTAGTTCTCGAACGAGCAATCTTTGTTATACCCAAGACAAAGAGATCTCTCATCACCTATCTTCACCTGAACCACTACAGATTATAATTAAATTCATAATTCATATTTATAATCAGGTAAATTAATAGTTCATGCAACTGTAAAACCAATAACCAACAGTCCATCTTTGCACTACAGGCCAAAGATATACAACTGTAAAACCAATAATACTGAGACTCAGCTTAATAGTATCATGACCATGAATTATCCATGCACTACGGGCCAAGGATATTCGTGTTTTCAATTACGGTCATGATTATACCGAATAATCCCTGGTCATAATCATACCAAGTCCATCTATGAACTACGGGCCAAAGATGACTTTTACCACATCGTTTGTAACATTACGATAATGATTATACCGAATAATCCCTGGTCATAATCATACCAAGTTCATCTATGCACTACTGGCCATAGATGACTTTCAACACAATATAAGCATGAGAATGATGACAATGATATATATAATGAATAAACATAAATCATCAGAATAATAAGATAACATAGATCTTAGTGATTTTCAACTTAATTATCTAGAGTACAAATTGATAATAGATGTAGCACAAACTATTAAGGATATTCTAATCCTTTCAGGACTTTTCACCATTTAATGATAAATTGAATAAATGAATAATAATATCTTACCATAATATGGATTATGAAAGAAAATGATATTCTTTTTACCATAAAAATGATACCCCCTTACCACAATAATGATATCCCTTACCTTAACACGTGACTTGATTCCGCTTTCTGTGAAATTGATCAACTTAAACAAAGTTTGCATTCCTTATCTACACTTGGAGTAACATTACACTCAATAGAAATACTAATAATATTATACTCACAATATTGTAGTAAAAGAATTCTATATTTTTAGTGTAGTGATGGTGTGTCTTTAGTTACTCAACCGAGCAACCTATTTATAATGAAATTTAGTAAACAACTAGCACATCTCCTTTGACAAAATAACCAAATGAGGTATATAGTAATGGTAGTGGAATTTATGGTCCTACCGAGAAAATTAAACCAACTTTTACACGTTTTAACGAAATTTGTCCAATAATAGAGTTGTGGTCCATACTACTTTAGAAAAAGTAGAGTGTCGGCAAGTCCTGCCAAACTTACTTTCATAAAAACAAAATAATTGAACAAACATCCATATATCATACTTATCTTTAATCAACACCCTTTTCAATCTTTGAACCATTATTAACAATTATTAACATAGACTCTCAATACTATCAACTAGTTTAATTATATCATATCAAATAATATGAGTCACTATGTAATAACTACTGTGGTAATGATTGAAATAAATACCGAGTGACCTCTTAAGTAAGAATCAAATCAATACCTTACTTATAAACAATTTAAAATCTATTAAAAGTAAGAATCAACATCAAATCATAATTATCTCGAATAACATATACACCAACTAATAATTCATTATTCATTTAAGTTGTTTTTATTTATCGCATAATATCATTATATTTAGTAATGTTCATGTTTTACAACTTAGAACAACATCCTTTATCATCGAAAACATTACATGCCCAACGTCCTCTGATTGCCTTTGAATATACATCAGTCCCTAAACTAGCCATTGTAGGCCTTGATACCGACCTCATATCTCAAAACATAAAGAATGAATGTTTTAGTTCTACTCGTTATCTTTCCGAATCATCCTAAATCACCTCAATCGGGGTTCATATGAAAAAGTTATGTCCAATTTACTAAAGAATGTCCGAACATATTTTGGCTCAACACTTGACCAACGCCTAGGCGCCCAAATTTGTCCTTGGGCAAGCCCCTAGGCGAACAAGAACAGATTCTAAGCGCCGAGCCTGGTGCCTAGGCGCTCGACCTTTGGAACTTAACTCCAATTTTCCAGATTTTGTAACTTTTGACACATATACTTCAAATCTTAAGAACTTCGTCATCCGTTATCAGAATTAGTCCGTTTTCGAGGCTATGGAAAGCTTGTAACATGATCTACAAAACCCACATGATTTCATAATTTTTTTAGATTCACTATTTATTCCAAAATTTGGCTCCAAAGTCCCCCAAGACTAAGTTTTTCATCGATTATTTTGTTTTACGAAAACTTTCATTACAACTTCAATTTAAATCATTTTTAGTTCTTTCAAATTAGAATATTTCCATAACTTCTTAATCTATTGATCCTCCTCAGATTTTACACCTAAATCAACAATCAACACCTTTACAAGTTTTATTTAAGTCCTCAACATAACTTTTGTTCATCCTCAAACATATGCCCAACTTTTTGATCTTAAATTCTATTATTACATGGATTAAACATAAAATCTTTATCATATACTTCCTTATTACTTTGGATCCATCATGATCCCCTATAACCCAACTTTCAAAAAATCAAACTCTTAGAAAAATTTAAGAGATGAAAAGTTTTGATTTTACCTTTTGAGTTCTTATCCTTCCTTCATGCTTCCATGGTTTCATCTTCTTCTTTCTTCCTTCCTTTCTTTCTTTCTTTCTCTTCCCTCTATTCTCTCTTTTCTTTTACTGAAGATTGGTTATGGGAGGATGTAATGAAGGAGAGGGTTGATGGCTCTTCTATTTTCTCTCTCTCTCTCCCTCTCTCTCTCTCTCTCTTTCCTTCTTCTTTCTTTCTTTTATTTTTCCCCCAAATTATTCCTACGAGAGGGAGTGTGTGGAGACTAATATAGCTGATGGAAAATGCTAAGCCAAAATCAATTAGGCAACATGGCCCCTCCCTCACCCAACATTATTCAACCAACCAATCACTTGAAAGGTTGGTGAAGAATTTTGGAAAAAATTTGGAGGTAGGAAATAATTTTCAGCATCTACTAGTCGACTCCTCCTCTTTTATTTGTTCATTTATCCGTTTAATTGTTTATTTGATCATTTATCAATTTAACGTTTTGCAATTTTAAAAATAATAGTCATAAATTAAATTAGACTTTTATTTTATAAAAGTCGGGGTTTTTCACATGGGGTTGTTAAAGTAGTTCACCAACTAAAGTGTTGGCAAAAATTGCAAGGTTCCTAATAAATAATACAATAAGGGAAAAATGGTCATTATGCTTGTAATTTTAATGGCCAAATTATAATCTTGACAAACCCTTAGGGTTTAACCCTAAGGTTTAGCATATAGAATTTATAGGATTTCTAATTAGGTTTGGAAAATTATAAAATTTTAGTTTATAAAATTTGTAATTAGGGTTTCCTTTATTAGATTAGATTTTCTAATTACATTATACTGTAAACATTAGGGTTTAAAAGTTACTAATTATAATTAATCTTACTAATTTAGCAATTAGGGTTTATCATTTACAATTTAGGGTTTATAATTTAAATATTTGGGTTTCTATAAATTAATATTTTTAAATGTTAATTAGGGTTTACCTAATTAATCATAAAATCATATAACACAGTTATATAATAGTCTCAAACTTATAATTGAGTTTCAAATTAGGGTTTCTATTTGGCAATTAAATCAATTATTATTTAAGGTTTCTAATTTCAGAAATTAGGGTTTTAATTTACAATTAGGGTCTCCTATAATTAGGGTTTTCCTAATTAGCATCAAATCTTTATAATACATAACATAGATCATATAACAAAGTCATACAACAGTCTTGAATTTCCCATTTGAATTTCAACATAGGGTTAAACAATTTAATGCTAGGGTTTGATCATAATACACCATAATTGACCAACCATTATAAATACGTACATACATTACATATTTATAGCATTGAAAAATCAAAATATAATTAATATTACATTATTATTCTCATTCCCTGATCAAAATCCAAAATTAGGGTTTGGATTCCATATATCGATTTATCTTACATATTTAACATTATTAATTAAGTTCAAAATAATTAACTTTATTAATCTAACATAAATTCATATAATTACATAATTATTATAATAATGCTAAAAATCATTTCATATATTACTTAGATAATATATAATTATATTTTCATGGAAAATAATAAATAAAATATTTCTACTATAAAATTAATTATTATAAGAATATAATTTATAATAATCAATAATTCTAACATAAAAATTATTTGTAATAATTCATGTAATAAATATATTTTATTTATCACATAAATACATATACCCATTATCTTGGCACATATTCCCCATATTTATTTTGATAAATAAGATAAAATAAAAAAAAAATTACGCAAAATTTCTGATTTATTTATATAGAAAATATCAGATTGTTATATTCACCATCCCTTATAAAGATTCCGTCTCCGGAATTACCATTTTAAAACATATACATACAAGAGTACATAGCATACACAATCATTGCAAGTAAATCTCGACCAACTTTGATCGAACTGATCGTTAACTATTCACATAAAACTTGTCTATCTGATTCAACAGAAATTTGATTTCTAAAATAACTCAAATTCCTCCTTCAAAATTTCTTTATAAAATAATTTAATTTATATATGAAAATCATCACTACAAGAAATTAGGGATGTTGCGAAGGAAATTTTGTGAAGGAATTTATTCCTTCACATGAGGAGTTTTATAGCGAAGGAACAGTGAAGGAAAAAAATATAGTGACAATATAGTTATTAGCGAAAGAAACATCCTTCACAATTTATATTTTTTCTCTCGCAAAATTGAGGTGATAAAAGCATTTTTGGTGCTAATTTATGATGAAAATTTGCGAGGAAAAAATCTATTTATTGAATGAATTATTACTCACTATATATTATTGTTAAGAAGTTATTTTCGTGGGATAAATTTGGTCACTATTTAGTTTTTTAGAATTATATGTGGTGAATATAAATACATTAATTTTTTACAATATTAAATTTACTTTTAATAACACTTTTAAATAACTTACAATATCGACTATTTCTTTTAATAAACTATAAAGTAAATAATTTTACAGTATGTTAAACTTTAAAATTTCATACATTGATCATGACAAAAAAAAATAATGACGCTCTTTTGTGGAATAGAGCACAAATGCCAAAAAAAAATTCATATGTTCTACCGGAAGAGTTAAGTTTGAATTTGTTCTTTAATTTATAATATACTACAATTAAAATTGTATGTAATTAATAATATAATAGAAATGTTATTCTTAATAATAATTTTAAGTAATTTATAATATTAATTATATTAATAAAAAATTTAAGTTACAATAATTTAAATTTTAAAATATTATAAATTGACAATAAACAAAATTATAATAATTATGACTATAGATTATAAATGTTAAATATTAATTTTTTGTTCTTCAAAATAGTTCTATTTTAATTTATTATAATTAATTTATAATATTATAAAATTTAGATTTATAACAATAATTTTACATATAATATTACTCCTAAAAGAGTTGAAGTCACTCGGTTATACTCAATTATTGCTACATTAATTGGTGCATCATATCTCTCATATTATTGATTCAATTATTGTCACAGTATCATCTGCATAATATGTTATATTATTAAATCAATAATTGAGACGACAAAGTTATTCATATTATTATTTGCAATATTGACAATGTCTAGAAGTTCTGTTAAGGAGAGGTTTGGTCACCTAATTGCAAGGCCATGATAAGGAGAAATCCTTATCGGAAAGCCCCATCTTTCCTGGGAACGACCTGGTTGTTAAATATTGTGAGTTATAATATTAATGATGAAAAAGTTCGTGTTGATTAAAGATGAAATTGATAGTTTCATTGTGTTGAGATTATTAGTGTTAGTGGAAATCGACATCTATTCTAATAATAATTGATGTCTGGAGGTTATATTGACCAATCGGGTAATTAATCGGATAAATGAGCAATTAATTGCTATTAATTCACATGCTTATAACTATGTGTTCACATGTGTGTACTATTGATTCACATTTATATACTATTAGGGGAGGTGGTGCAAGATTGATAATATTTGCATGACTAAATTTAAAATGGAGGTATATATGAAGGTACTATACTGTAATTATTTTTTTCACATGATTAAACTATTGATTCACATGATTGTACTATTGATTCACATGATGTACTATTAGGGGAGGTGGTGCAAGTTTTACAATACTTGTAGGACTAAATTAAAAATGAAGGAAAAGGTGAAGGTACTGTACTGTAATATTTCGAGCTCCAAAACGTGTAATTATCAAAAGTATATTTTCCTATATATAGAAGCTCATTCTTCCTTCATTTCTCACCAATTCACTAAATTTCACAAGAGAAATTATTATAGAGAGAAATTATAGAGAGGAAGAAGAAGAAAAGTCTGCTACCTCAGTATTCCAGTATCTAGTTTTTTTCTAAGGTAAGGGGTATTATTTATTTTGTATTCATGAAGAGAGTTATTTTCATTCAATACTCGTAAGGGTTGTTATTCCATTCTTTATTATTCTGTTGGAATAACCTATCTACGCGGACTACCGCATGCATAGTGAATTCTTCTGTTATTCAATTCTTTATTATTCTGCTAGAATAACCTGTCTACGCGGACTACCGCATGCATTGTGAATTCTTCTATTATTCCATTCTTTATTATTCTGTTGGAATAACTTATCTACGCTAACTACCGCATGCATGGTGAATTCTTCTGTTATTCTATTCTTTATTATTCTGTTGGAATAAACTCTCTACGCGGACTACCGCATGCATGGTGAATTCTTCTGTTATTCCATTCTTTATTATTCTGTTGGAATAACCTCTCTACGCGGACTACCGCATGCATGGTGAATTCTTCTGCTATTCCATTCTATATTATTCCGTTGGAATAACCTATCTACGCGGACTACCGCATGCATGGTGAATTCTTCTTTATTCCATTCTTTATTATTCTGTTAGAATAACCTGTCTACGCGGATTACCGCATGCATGGTGAATTCTTCTGTTATTCCATTCTTTATTATTCTATTGGAATAACCTGTCTACGCGGACTACCGCATGCATGGTGAATGACCCTTCATATTTATTCCTTATTAAATTGTGGAAATAATCTGTCTACGTGGATTACCGCATGGCGGGTGAAAATCCATTTGCAGTTTCATATACTCTATTATACTCAGTTAGTTAAAGTTTTGACTTCTATACTCCATGAAATTAGTATAATATCCTTTATATTTGCGCTTTATCCAGTATCTTTTCATGGAAATATTCTTCTGAGCATTCTTGAATTTTACTTCACAAAGAAAATATCATGTAAACAATTTGAACGTTATTGACTTCTGGATAAATTATATTATAAATCTTTAAAATTTATCCTTGAACTTTATTGAATTATTATGTCATTGTCATCATCCTCGTGCTTATATTGTGATGAAAGTCATCTTTGGGTTACGTGCATAGATGGACTTGGTATGATTATAACCAGGGATTATTCGGTATAATCATGATAGTAATGTAACGAATGATGTGTTAAAAGTCCTCATTGGCCTGTAGTTCGTTGATGGACAGTTGTTGGTATGATTATGACCAGGGATTATTCAGTATAATCATGAACATTTATGATTACGTGAATATCCTTGGTCGTGGTGCAGGGATGATTCGATTTTATTTATTAAGCTGAGTCTCAGCGATAAAGTTGATGAAAATCTTTTTAAATCATAGAAGATAGTAGATATCATGCTCTACTTGACTCTTCTAATGGATTGCTTATTCCGTTGCAGTTGTTGATGTGACGCCCCCAAAATAGGTATACATCACCTATTCTGAGTCGCCAAATACATGGTACAGAATACAAATACAATCTTAAATATACAACAAGTGTTATGAGTTTTAATACAAATATTTTCTTCTAGACAATATCCACTCTCATAATAAGTCCTCATTACATTTATTATCACACTATTTTGTAGAATAGTGAGGACTACTAAGACACCATCTTGGACCGTCACTCCGTTTCCCGACTAGTCCCGGCTACGTTTTCATTTCCTGAAGAGAACAGTGAAAGAAAGGGTGAGCTCAACTAGTCCAGTAAGAAATATTATGACTAAGATAATGCAGAATAAATTATCATTAGCCTTCAACAATGTTAAACTAATAAAATACAATAGACATCAAGTTTAACTGCAGCGGAACAAGCAATCCATTAAAAGAGTCAAGTAGAGAATAAAATCTACTATCTTTTATGATTTAAAAAGGTTTTTCATCACTTTTTTTATCGTTGAGACTCAGCTTAAAAAAATAATCCACATCATCACTGTACTACGGCCAAGGATATTCATTAGGGTCACGACCACAAATTATCCATGCACTACGGGCCAAGGATATTCGTGTATTCATCAATGGTCATGATCATGCCAACAACTGTCCATCAATGCACTACTGGCTAATGAGGACTTTTATCACATCATTTGTAACATTACGGTCATGATTACACCGAATAATCCCCGGTCATAATCATACCAAGTCCATCCATTCACTACAGGCCACAGATGACTTTAAAAAAATATAAACATGAGGATGATGACAATGATATAAGAATTCAATAAAAGAAGTTCAAGAATTAATTTATTCAGGAAATAATAAAACCAAATTGTCAACATGATACTTCTTTGTAGAGTAAAATTCAAGAATGCTCAGAAGAATATTTCCATGAAAAGATACTGGATGAAGAACAAATATCAATTATATTCCACTAATTTCATGGAGTATAGAAGTAAAAACTTTAACCAACTGAGTATAATAAAGAATGGAATAACAAAAGAAATCACCATACATGCGGTACTTCGCATAGACAGATTATTACAACAGAATAATAAATAACGGAACTAGGTCAGGCGAAATTTGCACCGACAGGATGTTCCAACAGAATAATAAAGACGGAACCAGGTCCGGCATAAAACGCACAGACAGGATATTCCAACAGAATAATAAAGACGGAACCAGGTCCGGCGTAAAACGCACAAACATAATATTCCAACAAAATAATAAAGAATGGAATAACAGAAGAATTTCACCAAGTATAGGGTAGCCCGCATATACAGGTTATTCCAACAGAATAATAAAGAATGGAATAACAGAAGTTCTCTTCATGAATACAAAAGAAATAATACCCCTTACATTAGAATAAAGCTGGATACTAGAATAGAAATGTAGCAGACTTCTCTTCTTCTTTCTCTCTATAACTTCTCTTTATAATAAATGCTCTATAGCTTTGGTGAATTGGTGAGAAATGAAGGAAGAATGATCTTCTATTTATAGAAAAATATAGTTTCGATAATTGCACGTTTTGGGACTCGAAAAATTACAGTACAATACCGCTAACTTTTCTTTCATTTTTAATTTAGTCCTGCAAGTATTATCAAACTTGCACCACCTCCCCTAATAGTAAATAATGTGAATCAATAGTTATAATCATGTAAAAATTCAAAATATAGTATAATATCTCCATATATACCTCCCTTTTTAACTTAGTCATGTAAGTATTATCAATCTTGCACCAACTCCCCTAATAGTAAGTGAATGCGACTCAATAGTACACACATGTGAATAAATACTTATATAAGCATGTGAATTAGTAGCAATTAATTACTCATTATCCGATAAATTACCCAATTTATGAATATAACCCCCAGACATCAATTATCATCGAAAAAGATGTCGATTTCAACTAACACCAATAATCCCAACATAATGGAACTATCAAATTCATCTTTAATCAACATGAACTTATTCATTATTAATATCATAACTCACAATATTTAATAATCAGGTCGTTCCCAGGAAAGAGGGGGCTTTCCAATAAGGATTTCTCCCTATTGGCGCGCAATTAGGTGACCAAACCTCTCCTTGGCAGAACTTCTAGACATTGTAAATATTTCAAATAATAATATGAATAACTTTGCCGTCTCAATTATTGATTTAATAAGATAAAATATTATGCAGATGATATTGTGACAATAATTGAATCAATAATATGAGAGATATGATGCAGCAATTAATGTAGCAATAATTGAGTATAATTGAGTGACTTCTCACGTAAGCATCAATAATCAATACCGTGTGCTACTATGCAACCACGCGTAGACATCGCATTTTTTACTACAAGTAGTTCAACAAAGATAATCAGTAAAACTTCCGCCGTTATTTTTATAAAAATATTTTTATCGTTTTCTCAATCCGACAATAATTATGTTGTGGGGTCCACTAATGATTGCGCCGTTGTACAAATATTCCTTGCTAAAACGAATAATCCCCAACCAATCGAATATAATATAACAACTTGCATACTTTGTAGAATATATAAATATTACCCATAACTATGAAATTATAACAAATTCATTCCATAATATTCAAAAATGATAATTATAGAAAAATCATCTTTATTCATAAAAGTTGGGGTCTTACAACCTCCCCTTCATATGAAATTTTGCCCTCAAAATTAGGGTACGTACCTGGTATGTCGAAGAGGTAAGGATACCTTGATTTCATTTCAGATTCTTACTCCCAGGTCATTTCCTCAACATCGTGGTTCCTCCATACAACTTTGACTTGAGGTATCACCTTGGAGCGTAGAATATGTTCCTTCTTATCCAAGATTTGAACAGAAACCTCTTCATACGTTAAATCTTCAGCTATTTCATCTGGTTCTAACTCAATAATGTGGTTTGGGTCTTTCACATATTTACGTAACATGGATATATGAAAAAACATTATGAACACGAGACATACTTGGCGGTAAAGTGAGTATATAGACTACAGTCCCTACTCGATCGAGGATTAAAAATGGGCCAATGAATCGAGGATTGAGATTCCTCTCTTTCCAAATCTCGTAACTCCTTTCCATGGAGCAACACGTAACAACACATAATCTCCAACATCAAATTCGACGTCTTTTCGATGAAGATCAGCATAACTCTTTTGTCGATCTTGTGAGGTTTTTATACGTTGCCGGATCATTTGAATCTTTTCCGTAGTCATACGTACCAACTCTGGTCCCAACAACATTGCTTCACCCACCTCATCCAGCATACTAGAGAACGACACTTTCTTCCATACAACGCTTCGAATGGATCCATGCCAATACTTGCTTGATAACTATTGTTGTAGGAAAACTCCACCAATGGTAAGAACTTGTCCCAACTTCCCTTGAAGTCAAGGACACAAAGTCTTAATAAATCGTAAATCCGTGCCCATAGCTTTTTGCAAACTAACCCAAAATCGTGAAGTGAATCTTGGGTCTCGATCAGAAACTATGGATACTGGCATACCATGCAATCTTACAACCTCGTTTATGTACATACGAGTAAGACGTTCAAGTGTATAAGTTTCTCGTATAGTTAAGAAATGAGCAGACTTGGTCAATCTATCAACAATGACCCAAATTGCATCTATACCTTGAGAAACCTTGGGAAGACCAGTAACGAAATCCATGGTAATGTGCTCCCACTTCCATTCTGGAATTTCAAGTGGTTGCATTGGACCTTTTGGTACTTGATGCTCGGCCTTGACTCGTTGATAAGTTAAACAGCTTGAGATAAACATCACTATCTCCCTCTTCATATTGCCCCACCAAAATATATGTCGAAGATCATGATACATTTTGGTACTCCCAAGATGGATTGCAAACGGTGTGTTGTGCGCCTCCATCATGATTTTATACTTTAAATCAAGGTCGTTAGGAACACAAAGTCTGGAGTTAACTCAAAGTATTCCTTCTTCATCAATTCTTGCTTTCGGCATAGCACCTTCTTGCACTTTCTTCCTCATACGCATCAGCTCTAGGTCTATAATTTGAGCAGCTTTAACTTTATCGATTAAAGTCGGTTCAACTCGAATATTCACCATCATCACATGGGTCCCTGAAGTCTTTATCTCTATCTGCATCCTTTGAAAGTCATACAAAATGGGCCTTTGTGTTGACAATATCACACTCGTACCCGCATATGATCTTCTACTCAATTCGTCAGCTACCACATTCGCTTTTCCAGGTGGAATTGGATGGTATGATCATAATCTTTCAACAATTTAAGCCAACGTCGCTGTCGCATGTTGAGTTCCTTTTGAGTGAATAAATATTTGAGGCTTTTATGATCCGTAAAGATCTCCACTTTCTCCCCATACAAGTAATGCCTCCAAATTTTTAGTGCAAAAACGACTGCTGCCAACTCTAGATTATGAGTAGGATAATTCCTCTCATATTCTTTGAGTTATCGTGAGGCATAGGCTATGACTTTCCCATGTTGCATGAGAACACAACCTAACCCTTTGCCCGAAGCATCACTGTAGATGACAAATCCCTCCTAGCCAGATGGTATTGTCAGAACAGGTGCTGAAATAAGTCTCCTCTTGAGTTCTTGAAAACTCTTCTCTAATTCTTCGCTCCAACCAAATTTTGTATCTTTCCGAGTCAGTTGAGTTAATGGAGTAGCGATTCGAGAAAATCCTTCCATGAATCTCCGATAATAACCAGCTAAGCCGAGAAAGCTACGTACTTCGGTCACTGATTTGGGTTGTTTCCAGCTTTGAATAGCTTCAATCTTTGCTGGGTCAACAGATATTCCATGACTTGATACTACGTGCCCAAAGAATGCTACTTCCTCAAACCAGAACTCGCATTTTTTCAACTTGGCATAAAGCTTATATTCACAAAGCTTTTGGAGTATCAGCCTCAAGTGTTGCTCATGATCTTCACGGCTTTTGGAATAAATAAGGATGTCATCAATAAAGACGACCACAAAGTGATCCAAATATTCCTTGAATACTCGGTTCATCATATCCATGAAGGCAGCAGGAGCATTAGTCAATCCAAAAAACATGACAAGGAATTCATAATTCCCGTACCGAGTTCTGAAAGCCGTCTTTGGAATATCATCGGTTCTATCTTCAATTGGTGATACCCAGAATGAAGATCAATCTTTGAAAAGAATTTGGCGCCTTGCAACTGGTCAAACAGGTCGTCAATACGTGGCAATGGGTACCTATTTTTGATGGTGACATGGTTCAACTCCCGATAATCAATACAAAGTTGCATACTCCTGTCTTTCTTTTTCACGAATAGAATAGGAACACCCCAAGGAGAAGTACTAGGATGAATGAAATCGATGTCTAACAATTCCTGCAATTGGGTCTTTAACTCTTGAAGTTCAATAGGAGCCATTCGATATGGGGCTTTGGAAATAGGTTTTGTACCGGGTACAAGGTCGATACAAAATTCAATTTCACGCTCTAGGGGTAGGCCAAGAAGTTCTTCAGGGAATACGTCAGGAAATTCATTAAGAATAGAAATATCATTCAAAACTGACGTATTTTTATTTAGATTCGTGACATGAGCTAAGAAAGCTTGACATTCGTTTTTCAATAAATGAATAGCTTTATGGCTTGAGATGATAGTGATTGATTTTAATGGTTTGGTTGCTTGAATTCGCATAATAGGTTGGTTAGGAATATGAAAGCTAACAACCTTACGAAAACAATCAATTTTTGTATGATGAGTAGTTAACCAATCAATTCCTCGAATTACGTCAAATGCAAGTATATTTAATGAAATAAGATCGACAGGTAATGTGAGGGTACCGATTTGTACTAAACAAGACTTATAAACAGTGGATGTAATAAAGGTTTCTCCCAATGGAGTTTCAACAGATAAGTCAAAGTCCAATTTCTCCGTAGTCAAATTTAAACGTTGAGCGCAAGTAGGAGAAATAAAAGAATGGGTAGAACCGGTATCAAATAAGGTATATACTTCGCTAGAGTTTATGATAAGCTTACCCGTGATGACCTCGTTCGGGTTCCTTGCTTTCGGGAGGTCACGACAAACGCTCTCCTTGAACCACATTGGTTTTATCTTATGCAGGATGGCCTTTGATGCCTCCATCCCATTTGGACTTATCTTGATTGCACGATATAAAATCGGCCGGTGACCTTCTCTTCCATAATTGTAACATGCTTTGGAGGGCATCGCGCAATTTGGACTGATGTGTCCCTCCCCTCCACATTTGAAGCATATGATAGGTGGTCGTTCTCCTTCGTTAATGACATGTGCTGATGCTGACGTCTTTCCATCATTGTTGAATCTCCTCTTCTTGAAATGTCCATTCTTATTGGTTTGGCCATGATTACCACCGAAGTGGTTACCATTTCTGGCATGTTGATTCCCTCCACGCTTATTGTCACCACTTGATGGTGCTTTTCCTTTGGTATTATCATTTTTGCATTTGCTCACTTTTGGTTGGGTTGACTCATTATCGCGCTCCAATAACTAAGCCCTATTAATAACATCTGAATACAAACACAGTTTATGAGAGATAAGATATTGACGTATCTCGGGTTTCAAACCTCTTAGAAACATTTGTGTCATTCTCTCCTCATTATCACCAAATGGGACGGCCAAATGGGGACATGGCCCAGGAAAACTTCGGCAAACTTGGCTTAATCTTTTACAATCTGGTCGTGTTGTTTAGTTCCAGTTTAATGAACTCTACCTCTTTCAGGTGACGAATACTTTCGGGAAAGTACTTGTCGTTGAACAGTTCTTGGAACTTCTCCCAAGACATCTTCAGTGCGACAGGTTGAGTACGCTTTACAGATTCCCACCAGTAATCTGCCTCTGCCAGCAACGTGAAGGTGGCAAAGGGAACCTTGTGCTCCTCGGAGCATCCCAAGACATCAAATATCTTGTTGATCTACTTTATCCATGTCTCCACCTTAAGTGGCTTTGGCTCTCCAAATAACTCCGGTGGTCCCAGCTCCGTGAACTGTTTGGCGGTGACAGTCCGAGAGTTGCCAGTGTTTCCACCTGCATTTTGGACAGGAGCCGCTCTCGCCTGATGTTGCATGAATTGCATGAATTCTCAGAACATTCCGTCATTCATTATTTGGTCAATGTTGTTGTTTGCATGTGGATTGTCGCCTTCTTGATGCACATTGTCCTGGTTATTGATCTATGGAGACTTAACGGTCTCCTGTGCTCCATTGATGTTCTAAACATTCTCGGATGCCATTTTCAAATACTGTCGCAAAACAAGGGTTAATTAGCATATCACATATTATCCCTATACTTTGACCGACCAATTAAATACCAAATAAACTTAGGTAGGTCATACTAACGAAGGAACTCCCCGTCTCTCCCCTCCTAGTTCTTGACTCACATCTTAGCCAGGAATCATATCCCTAAGCTTTGATACCAACTGTGACGCCCCCAAAATAGGTATACATCACCTATATTCGAAGTCGCCAAATACATGGTATGTAATACAAATACAATCTTAAATATACAACAAGAGCTGTGAGTTTTAATACAAATATTGTCTTCTAGACAATATCCACTCTCAGAATAAGTCCTCATTACATTTATTATCACACTATTTTGTAGAATAGTGAGGACTATTAAGACAACATCTCGGACCGTCACTCCATTCCCTGACTAGTCCCGGCTACATTCTCATTTCCTGAAGAGAACAGTGAAAGAAAGGGTGAGCTCAACTAGCCCAGTAAGAAATATTATGACTAAGATAATGCAGAATAAATTATCATTAGCCTTCAACAATGTTAAACTGATAAAATACAATAGACATCAAGTTTAACTACAGCGGAACAAGCAATCCATTAAAAGAGTTAAGTAGAGAATAAAATCAACTATCTTTTATGATTTAAAAAGGTTTTTCATCACTTTTTTTATCGTTGATACTCAGCTTAAAAAAATAATCCACATCATCACTGCACTACGGCCAAGGATATTCATTAGGGTCACGACCATAAATTATCCATGCACTACGGGCCAAGGATATTCTTGTATTCATCAATGGTCATAATCATGCCAACAACTATCCATCAATGCACTACAGGCCAATGAGGACTTTTACCACATCATTTGTAACATTACGGTCATGATTACACTGAATAATCTCTGGTCATAACCATACCAAGTCCATCCATGCACAACTGGCCACAGATGAATTTAAAAAAAATTTAAACATGAGGATAATGACAATGATATAAGAATTCAATAAAACAAGTTCAAGAATTAATTTATTCAGGAAATAATAAAACCAAATTGTCAACATGATACTTCTTTATAGAGTAAAATTCAAGAATGCTCAGAAGAATATTTCCATGAAAAGATACTGGATGAAGAACAAATATCAAGGATATTCCACTAATTTCGTGGAGTATAGAAGTAAAAATTTTAACCAACTGAGTATAATAAAGAATGGAATAACAAAAGAAATCACCATGCACGCGGTACTTCGCATAGACAGGTTATTCCAACAGAATAATAAATAACGGAACCGAAGTGTCGCAAAATTGCACCCAAGCGTAATGTTCCAAATGTAATAATAAAGATCGAACCAGTCCGGCATAAAACGCATGCATGAGGATATTCCAATGTAATAATAAAGACGGAACCAGTCCCACGTAAAAAATGCATGTGATATTCCAGTAATATTCCAACAAAATAATAAAGATATTCCAACAAAATAATAAAGAATGGAATAACAGAAGAATTTCACCAAGTATAGGGTAGCCCGCATATACAGTTTATTCCAACAGAATAATAAAGAATGGAATAACAGAAGTTCTCTTCATGAATACAAAAGAAATAATACCCCTTACATTAGAATAAAGCTGGATACTGGAATAGAAATGTAGTAGACCTCTCTTCTTCTTTCTCTCTATAACTTCTCTTTATAATAAATGCTCTATAGCTTTGGTGAATTGGTGAGAAATGAAGGAAGAATGATCTTCTATTTATAGAAAAATATAGTTTCGATAATTGCACGTTTTGGGGCTTGAAAAATTACAGTACAATACCGCTAACTTTTCTTTCATTTTTAATTTAGTCCTGCAAGTATTATCAAACTTGCACCACCTCCCCTAATAGTAAATAATGTGAATCAATAGTTCAATCATGTGAATCAATAGTTATAATCTTGTGAAAATATGAAATACAGTATAGTACCTCCATCTATACCTTCCTTTTTAACTTAGTCATGCAAGTATTATCAATCTTGCATCAACTCCCCTAATAGTAAGTGAATGTGACTCAATAGTACACACATGTGAATAAATAGTTATATAAGCATGTGAATTAGTAGCAATTAATTGCTCATTTATCCGATAAATTACCCGATTTATCAATATAACCCCCAGACATCAATTATCATCGAAAAAGATGTCGATTTCAACTAACAATAATAATCCCAACATAATTGAACTATCAAATTCATCTTTAATCAACACGAACTTATTCATTATTAATATCATAACTCACAATATTTAACAACCAGGTCGTTCCCAGGAAAGAGGGGGCTTTCCAATAAGGATTTTTCCCTATTGGCGCACAATTAGGTGACCAAACCTCTCCTTGGCAGAACTTCTAGACATTGTAAATATTGTAATTTAATAATATGAATAACTTTGTCGTCTCAATTATTGATTTAATAATATATCATATAATGCAGATGATACCGTGACAATAATCGAATCAATAATATGAGAGATACGATGCAACACTTACTGTAGCAATAATTGAGTGTAATTGAATGACTTCTCACATAAGAATCAATAATCAATACTGTGTGCTACTATGCAACCACGTGTATGACTAATGTTTTAAAATGATATGAATAAGAATTTATTCCTATTATTCGAGGTGCTTCATAACCTTTGTTCGGTTATTGATGTTTTAAAAGAATATATGTAAGACCCAAAATTTTATGAATAAATAATTATTTTTTCTCTGAATAGTGTTCTAAACAGTAAGGTGATAATTTAATAAATGTTGTAGTTATTGGTGATATGTGCAAATTTGGCAAAGTAAGCAAGTTATCATAAAATATTTGTTTGGTCGGGGAATATTCGTACGACGGCACAATAATTGGTGGACTCCACAACGGAATAACTGTCGGATATAGAAAGCGACAAAAATAACCTTTTCATAAAATAACGACAAAACTTATACCATTAAACTTTTGAAATACCCGATGATAAAAGTATAGTAATACGCGTTGTTCCACAGTGGTACACGGTATTGCATAGTAGCACACAATATTTCAAAGTATCTCTGATTATTGATGCTTACGTAAGAAGTCACTCAGTTTCATTCAATAATTGCCATAGTAGTTATTGTATATTATCTCATATTATTGATTAAATTATTGTCACAGTATTATCTGCACAATATATTATATTATTAAATCAATAATTGAGGCGACACAGTTATCATATTATTATTTGCATTATTGATAATGTTTAGAAAGTTATATCGAGGAAAATGGTTAGGTTATTTAATTGCGTGTCAATAAGGAGAAATCCTTATCGCAAAGCTCCCTCTTTCTTGGGATCGATTTGGTTGTCAATATTGTGAGTTATAAAATTAATGATGAATAATTGTTGAAAGATTAAAAATGTGTTGATTGAAGATAAGTGATTTGTGGTAGATATTTATTCAATTTTTGATATAAATAGAGGGGTTTGTCATGAAGCGTTTATGGTAAGTTTGACTTATTATTCCATGGACCCCCATGTGTAACAACCAAGAAAATCGGATTATAATGTAAATTAATTTTATTTGAATATATATGAATAAAATTATAATATATGTTATTTATAACAATTAAGCGAGATGAATGTCATTTTATAACCTATAAGAGATGTATGATCGTAGTATTCTGGCTAAGTACTAGAAATAAAGTGTGTGAATTTCCAAGACAAAAATAAAAACTTTCCGAGAAATTCTCCGAAAAATAATATTCATCCATTTCTACTCGAGAATTATTTTTGAACTTCTATGAAAAATGTATTGATAGAATTTTAAGAAGATATTGTGACACCCCCAAATCCAAGTATCTTCTAACTTGATAGATGGTGCTACACAGTGCTACTGTTCACACATACATTCAATTGAAATACATCAACAGAGTGAATATGTGATAAGTAGGTTTTATACCTATTTATCCGGTATCTGTTACTTGAATTAGTTGTTTATACTCATGTTTCTTAGTTACTTTTCATTCATTTTGTGTTCATTTTGTAGATCTTATGCTTGGGAACGATGTGAACGACTATTGGTATAAAAACGCAAGGAAAAACAATCCGGACATCGTTTGGGCTATCATATTCATTCCATGTTCTTGGCTTGAAACTTACATTATGTTGTAGAGCTTCATCTTATCCTTCCGGGACATCTTGAATCATTACAATCGGAGTTCGGATGCCAGAGTTATGACATTTGTACCAACGAACGTTGAACGTCACTGTTTTGGATGGCCATTTGCATAGCTGTCACTTCCAACCCAATTTCAGCCTTTATCCGTGCATTATTTCTCAATTCCCAAAGAATGAAAGATGTAGAACTTGTTGAGAACTTCGATTTACTAGGTGGCAGGCCCCGTAACTCTTCCCAGATCAAAAGTTATAGTCGTTTTACCAAAGGACACTGCAATAGAGAATCCTTGGCGCGGGCGCGCGGATTTCTAGTGAATTTTAGGCGCGGCCACGTCAATCCTTAGAGTAAAAAAAGTGATTTGATACTTGAGCTGGCACGCGTAACTTCAAAGTTAATTCCAATTCCAGTGCCGCGCCACTTCGAAAGTTGACTAGAGATGACTTTTTCACTAGATAGTGCGATTGAAGCGTAATTTAGAGGGGGGTTCAATGAGGGCTTATAAAAGAGACGTATTTTCATGATGTAAAGGGGATTCCAACCTTGGGGGATCAATCTACATTATATATGCCCTTTTTCTTTTCTTTAATTTCCTTATTGGATTAGAATAGATTAGAACCCTAGAATAGCTAAGATTTTGGGATTTTGGGATTGAAGATCCTTGAAAGTTCAAAAGTGAAACAAGAGAAGAAACTCAGATTTGCTATTCTTAATTCCTAAATCTCTTTACTTCTATTTGTATCTTTCAATGTATATTCAATTGTGGATTATGGATTCTAATTCAACTATGAGTTAAACTCTATTTTGGGATTGCAATGGAATCTATTGTCTAGTTTATTTTGACATACTTCATTGTTAGCCTTATTGATTGTTATGAGATTGTCTATTAAGATTCATGCTTATTTGCTTAGTTATTTGGCCATCAATTATTGTGATAATCCATATGAACTTCAAAAACGAAGTATGGGTTTATATTTGATCTTGATAGCTTGTGTTTGTATGTTCTACATGGTGATGGAATGTATGATTCATACTTAGGATAGACATATACCAAAGCACCACTCGTAGTCAATTGAGAGCTTGCGCTTAAATCCTATTTATTTGTAAATTGCATAGACATATAGCGGTTTAGATAATGTGGGTGTTCATGTGTATTTTATCAATTGTGGATTACATGTGATATGGGTATGGTACATCGAGAGATGGCTATATTTCACTTTTGTGTTCTCGACTAACAATCCACTATAATTAATTGGGCTTAACAGGAAGTGCGTCGATTTAAATGATTCAATAGGGGAAATTGTAATCTCGAGTCTTCATTATCTAGTTTCATTCTAGGGGTAGTTACTATTATTTAATTTTATAGTTTTCATCACTATATTAAATCATTCATTTAAATAAGACTGAAATGGTTATGGGTTAGTGCTTTGTAAACATTATTAGTTAATTCTCCATGGGAACGATACTTTACTTACTCTTTATTACTTGTTGACCGTGTATACTTGCACGCATATATTGATCGGTAAAACAACCAACAAGTTTTTGGCGCCGTTGTCGGGGAATTAGCTTAATAATTTTTTGCCAAAATTTATTTCAATCAAATTGGTCTTAATTTAAACAATTTTTTTTTTGCTTTAATTATTTCTTATATTTCTCTTTTTTTAGGTACCATGGGTGACTTTGCTTATCAATGGCCTTATGCAAATATGATTCAACCAAGGGGCACAAGAACTGAAGGAGTCAATGTATTTTCTACATTGTCAGCACAAATTGCAACACATTTGGAGAGGTTGTATATTCTTGCAGCCCAACGCACTCGAGAGATAGTAGTTACATGTGAATATTGTGTTGGCGAGCATCCGAGTTATCAGTGCAAAATCAGTGTTGGACAAGTACAGTTTAGTGGTGATTACCTCAACAACTATGTTTATCCCAATTATCATCAAGGTTGGGGGTATCACCCAGATTATGAATGGAATTGTAACTATCAAGACCAATACTGCATTCTAGGTCCAACATATCCATCAGATTTCTCATATCCACCTCCAATGCAACAAGAAGAAAATTCAAGGTTGAAGGAATTCATGTCAAAAAGCATAGCAGACCATGAAGAGATGATGATGAGTCAGGAGTTATCAAGCCAAAATCTTAACAGACAGATTGAACAACTCATTAACTGTGATAACCCGAGAAATTAGACAATTTATTAAAATCTTAAATGATGGATTTAAGGTCAAATAATAGACCTAGACAGAAAATATAGTGTATGCGTTTGATATTTTTGGGATTAAATTTTGAGGATTTCAAAATTCTGTGAAGGATTTAGGTGAATTATTCAGGATTAAGTGTATATGTAAATATGTTCTGCGTATATGGATATATATGTGTTCTGAATGTGGTTAAGGGTCAAGGGTTGACCACATAAATTTTATCAGTGTTAAACCCTAGTATTATATTAAGAACTTCAACGTTCTGTTAGAAACCCCTAACATCTGATAAGAAACCCTAGAAAACCGGTTCTTGAAATCCTAATTTTAGTTCCAGGAATCCGAAACCCTAACTCAGAGATTAGAAACCCTAATCTGGGAATTTAAAGGATAATTATAATGCTTAAGTGATATTAATTATATTATTAATTAGGGTAAAGCTTAATTAATTAGCAAACCCTAATTTCAAATTTTTACAACCCTTATTCCTTGGTTATAAACCCTAATGTACAATTTTGACCTAAATTACTAAATTAACAATTTTAATTAGGAAATAATAATCCTAATTAACAAGCTTGGATTATGATTAGGAAATTTTATTATAAATATAGAATCCTAATTATAATTTACAAATGCTAATTTTTATTTTAAAAACCCTAATTTGGAAATCCTAAGTGTGATTTATGGAAACCTTAGGTTTTAACCCTAAGGGTTAAACCTTGAGGGTTAAACCCTAAAGGTTTGATCAAATGACAATTGTAGAATTAAAATGGTATGCTAAATGACCAAATACCCTTTATTATAACCTAAGCAAAAGATTGCAAAATCTTGTGAGTCACCAAGTCTAATGTTTATCCCATGTGCTCTATATCTATTTTATATTAGATAGGTATGCCACCTTGCAACTTAGATACATTGAATCAAAGTTATAGTAGATTAAAAGTAAGAAATATCTTACTTTAGTTTATCATTTCTCCAAGCCCATTCTCTCTCTTCAAATTTGGGACTTAGAGTGAGAGAGAGTGAGAATCAAAGACAAGATCATGTGTTAGCATTCCAAGGTCAGAAATCAATTATCAGATTCAAGATCAAGCATTAGAAAGGTATAAAAACCCTAAACTTTTAAATCCTATGATTTGATGTTAGATGTTATGGTTTATTGTTTAAAGTGGTGTAATAAGATGTCATTTAATGATATGGGTTGTCAAATCCCAGATCCAAAACATCAAAGGGCTCAAAATGGAAGATTTCTTTTATCTTGAAAAAAGTCAAAAAACTGGCCTGACGGCTATATGTCAGACACTTTAGATCTGTGTGTGTTTGAGTTTTGGTGTATGTCATGTTATAGATCTGTTCTTTGTAATAAGGTCTTTAATCTAGAACTTAAAGCAAGCCCATATCATGTTTAGATTGCAAGATAGGATCGGTGAAAGTATGTTGACCAAGCACGAAATTTGAATATGGGCAACCCAAAATTTTCCAAGGTGGTCTGACAAGATTTTCAAAGCCCTTGATCTTTCTGTATGTTAGTGTTTTGACTATGTTGTTGTTTGATCATTATAGTCTGACATGAGGTGTGCATACTAAAACCTTTAGATCACCCAGATCTGTAACAGTGTCGTAGAAATTCATGGTCAAACCACCGTTAACCAACTGACCGGATGAAGATTTCTAGGAAACCCAGATCTTCAAGAACCGTGTTCTGACCCCTAGTTTGACCAGCCCTATCTCCTTGTTGTGACGATAATATGATGATATGTTGTTATAGACTTGTTCCCTGGTATCAGGACTGCAAGATAGATCCTTTAGGTTACATAAACCGAGTCTAGAACGTTATGATTTTAAGCTGCAAAGTAGGTATCTTGGTTGTTCTTCATTTCTAGGTAACCCAAAAAATGAAGAACAGGCCTGACAAGATTTTAGAGGGCCCAGAACTGCCATGTTGTTTGTTTAAGGTTGTAGTATTGCATCAATACTATAATCTGAACACCTAATCGAACACAGATGCTTCAAGATCCAAGAACTATAGCCGGTCAAACCTACCACCTTGAACACTGTCTATGCACTTCTGGGTATAATGAAGAACACATCAAGAACACATTTAGAGACAGATTTGTCGCCTAAGCCTCTTTTAGTGACAGTTTATTAAGAAAATTAATTATTTTAATAAATAATTAGAAATAAATAGTTTTTAATTATTAAAAATACATAATAAATTATTAGAAATTATTTTACAGCTTAAAAAATAGTTTTTAATTATTTTAAGTATATTTAAAAAATATTTAATATTTTTAGAATATAAAAGTTATTTATTTATTTAATTATAATATTAAATAAATTATTTAAAATGGTTTTAATTCATGAAAAATCATGTAAAATCATATTATGATATTAGAAAATATTTTAATTAGTTTTGATGACTTTTAATATTTTGTGATGAATTTCATTAATATATTAATTATTTTTGAAAATTAATTTAATAAATATATTTTTGATAATTGATTTATTTAATAAATATATTTTTATTAATATAGAAAATATTTTTGATAATTAATTTAGTTAATAAATATATTAAATAAATAATGGAAAAATAGAATTAATGATTTAAAAATCATATAAAAATGATTTAAGTGTTATAAAAATAATTGAAGTTATAAAATATAACTTTTGATATTTAGTCATGAAAATATTAATATTTTAATATTAATAGCAATTATCGGATAATGAATTTAGTCATTTAAAAATCATATAAATATAATTTTAAAGTATTAAAAATACTTTGTTATATTATAAATATAGTATAATATTATGTTATAATTTTCATTAATATTTAATATTAAATAAATATTAATGATAAAGGAATATCGTGGTATTTATATAATATAAATACGATATTAATTATTGGAAAATCTCGATAAATGGTAATAATTATCTGAAAATTATTACAAGCCTTTTAAAGTTATTTTGGCTGATAATAAATTATCTAAAATAATTGTTAAGTGTTTAGGCAGAGTTTAATTGAACTTAAACTCAATATTTGTCCGACTAGACTGTCAAGATAATAGAATTATGTCGATTTCAACTCGGATTGAAAAAGTTTGACTTGATGCTATGTCTTATGTGTTGTATAGACTGATAGGGTTATGTGTAAGGTGTTTAGGTTATTCTATGTATATATATATATATATATATATATATATATATATATATATATAATATTATTATATTATGATGATATTATTCTAATGTTGGAGATCTATATTACTAATATTAGGTCTTCAAATAAAGAGACATAAATTTCGTAGCGGTAATCAACTGTTCAGGCAAGTTTTTCTTAACTCTATTAAGAGTTGTTTCATTCGGATATGCTTATGGTTAATCATTGTTGATTGCCATATAGAATTGTACTCTGTACATATTGCATGTATAATTCAGGTATAAAAGGCTGATCACCTTCATTACTGTTTGGTTCAGATATATTTGTTCATGTTTAATACTTGTTCAGTCAAAAGTTTGTTCGTGCTAATTCACAACTATATTGTGGAATTATAGCCAGCTTATTATTCAGACTCTTTCAATAATGATATATCCTTAAATAAAATTTAAACTTGCTGGGGAACTTTCATGCTCACCCTTGCTATATCATGATAAACATTGCAGATAAGGCGAACGCGTTCGGATACAGGAAAAGGATAAAGCTAAGTTCTGCTTGGGATAAAATGTGCAGCTAGTTTGTAATAGTATACTTTGATAATAATGTCACGTGTTAGATAGTTTATGAATTGTGTATAAGTTAAGGTTACTCGATTTTGGGGATTAGTGTGTAAAGTGTACTGTATAAACAATTTATGTTTATATCTTCCGTAATTAGTTATAGAATGATTGTACTAGATTCATGGTGATTTGGGATCCGAATTTGGGGCTGTCACATTACCTCCTCAATGAATGGTCCTCAATACATAGATTTTGAAACTGAACAAGATAATTCAAGATTGGAGGATTTGCGGTTCAAATTTGTAACATCAACTGAGGAGAAGATGATTGAGAAAAATAGGTCAATTCGAAATCTTCAGGATCATATGGATCAAATGTTCGAAGCCTTGAACAATCACCCTCTAAACAATTGGTGGTATGACATGGACGATGAAACTTATGGAGAACCAGAAGTGTACATGCCACTGAATGAACTGAAAGGAGTGGACATTGAGGAGACAACTGGGGGTATGGAAAATGAAGAACACGAGCTAACTTGTATTATAGCCCAGTGCCTTCTCCGTTAAAGTTAAAAAATTCAGTGAACTTTACACAATGCAAAAATCTATTCACAGATACAACGGGAGAAGCATCTAGCGATGCAATGGAATTGGGGACATCATGTACAGGAAATATGCTAGGTGGCTTCAATTCGAAGACTCTCACGAAGAGGAACCTCCTAATGCACATTGTAGTTTTAATGGATGGAGGGTTCCTAGATTATCGTAGAGGAATCGGATAGCGGTGTCAAGAAAACAGTCTGGCTGAACGAATATAAACTGAGCGCTCAATGGGAGGCACCCCATCCAATCTTTTCTCCCTCCTTATTTAATTCTTATTTACATTTCCATTTACTTCTTCAGGTATGTTTAATTCTTCATACTTTCGATATTTTGTAGATTTTTGATAGTTGTAAGTCTTAATAATAGTTTTATTATTTCTCCTATCAGGTTAAATCCAATTGCTATAAGCATTCAGGATAAAACAAAAGTCAAAATATTAAAGCTTCGAGCAGTAGGTAGAAGACTACCGCGCTTTACTACAAGCGAACACACGGTAGCGGTCATGCCATAACTTCGGTCGTAAAAAAAACAATGCTAAACTTTTAGAATTTCTGACTTAGACATTCGGACAGTTAGAAGCCCACACTCAGTTTCCAACTATAAAATATCTCAAACTTAGCCATCACCTGATATACCATTGGATCATGAGGAGGCGAACGGAGATGACATTGCCACTTAGGGGAGTATTCTTTCACTTTAAATTACAATGAGGGCATAACAGTTATTGATTATAATGAGATTGTCTATTAAGATTCATGCTTATTTGCTTAGTTGATTGGTCATCAATTATTGTGATAATCCATATGAACTTGAAAAATGAAGTATGGGTTTAGATCTGATCTTGATAGCTTGTGTTTGTATGTTCTATATGGTGATGGAATGTATGATTTATGCTTAGGATAGACATATACCGAAGCACCACTTGTAGTCAATTGAGAGCTTGGGCTTAAATCCTATTTATTTGTAAATTGCATATACATATAGCGGTTTAGATAATGTGGGTGTTCATGTGTATTTTATCAATTGTGGATTACATGTGATATGGGTATGGTAAATTGAGAGATGGCTATATTTCACTTTTGTGTTCTCGACTAACAATCCACTATAATTAATTTGGCTTAACAGGAAGTGTGTCGATTTAAATGATTCAATAGGGGAAATTATAATCTCGAGTCTTCATTATCTAGTTTCATTGTAGGGGTAGTTAGTATTATTTAATTTTATAGTTTTCATCACTATTTTAAATAATTCATTTAAATAAGACTGAAATGGTTATGGGTTAGTTCTTGGTAAACTTTATTCGTTAATTCTCCGTGGGAACGATACTTTACTTACTCTTTATTACTTGTTGATAGGGTATACTTTCACGCATATATTGATCGGTAAAATGACAAACAATATATCTTCTATATATTACATAATAATATTTCCCTTCCCAGGTTCTTTATAACCGTTACATATGTTCTTCGTCATAGTATCAAATTAATACTAAAGCAATATTATTCTATTATAAAGATAACTACTTGTTTGCCTTGGCCTTTCCTTTGTCCTTACCGTATCCTTCGATCCGTTCATTTTTAGCTGCAATCATATGGTTCAAGTAAGGGTGAGCATAACTAAATCATAAAAGTATAAAAGTTATCATTGGTCAACATGCATGAATCATATGAATATATCTTTGATAACTGAATCAATATTTATGAAGTACTATAAATAAACCAAAATAGCACTTCTCTTTTCTTTAAAATGTTTAACGATGAATGTCATCAGTTAATCCTTGAGTTTAGTCAAAGACCTTGAGCATTTCGTTCTTTCTTTCTCTAAAAAGGACAACACAACACAAAGTCCGTAAGTCTGACATTTCTTACTAGCACGTCTAGGTGATCAGCCTATAGTACTCTATACTGTACAACACTACTACATTAAATGTATCTACGTTTAAGGTTTTGGCAAAGTCATGTATCGGTCGCTTTACGACAAAACATTTGTTTATTCATACTTAGTCTTTCCTTGAATCCATATCAAAATAGTTGGCACAAGATAGCAATATTTATAGTATTTCGATAGATTATAAATGAAATCCACAAAGTACTATAAGTCTAGTCTAGCCGAAGGAAATGGCTTCGACTTCTTTGTTACATCAATTCATGTGTATAATACATGAATCATAAAGCTTGTCCAAATATGTATAGACATGAGTTTAGAACACTTTCCTTTAGCGTCTTCTACTATTAATTCACTTTCCTTTTGAGTTGTTTAAAATTTCTACATACATAATCACATAGCATACCATGTTAGGTCATAAACAATCAATAAGTATTGTCATTAACCTATATTCTCCTTCTTCTCATTCTAACTGTCTGCTTGTTTCAGTTACTAAAATTTATTAGGTTGGTTAACGTTCATTATGGCTTTATAGCCTTTTATTGTTATAAGTGACCTTACGTATTCAATGTTTAAGTAATTACATTTAAAGTAATCTCAAACATTCATTTAACGTGCGTATGGTTTATCGTATTATTAAACTTACTTTATGTTTACGTTTTCGTAACCTTTTGTTAACTTTTAATTGTTAAACTTAAGGTTTTATTCATTCTTTAAGATGTTACTTTAAATTTAATCAAGGTCATAATTCATCTTCAATCAACTTACTTTTCTTTTGTATTCTTATCTATGCTTCTCTGCCTTTTTGTCTAGGATCAGCGTTGCGGCGCCATTCCTTTGTTATTTGTTGTGCTGCAGCATATCTCTCCAATGTCTGGGCTCTGGTTACGGTGTTGGGGCGCCACTTTCATAGGCTTGGGAGGCGCTGTAGCACCGGCCTTGAGCCTTTGAAATTTTTTTAAGTTTTTCATTTCAAATTCTTTCCGGGCTCATAACTTAATTGTTATAAGTCAGAATTGTCTCATTCAAAAGCCGTTATCTCACATATATCGCATACTTCGATTTCATTCACACATAGTAAGTTTCTGAATCCGTTAACACTAAATTCATATTCTAACTTTTCTATTACACGTTCGTTAAACGTTAGTGAATGTTCATAACTTGTTTCTTCGTTTTAAGTCAGAATTCGACCATTCTTAATTCCACAACTATTAAATGCAAAGTTCTATGTTGCGCCATCAAAAACTAAGGTTTCCGAGTTCAAAGGCGACTTTTGACTATCATTCTGGGAATTTTCTGATTTTGACGATTATCGTCTAATCTTGTAAATTTTGCCATAACTTCGTTACTTGGGATTTTTACTCCATTAAAAATAGATTCATTCCATTATTCAAGAATCCTCCTAACCAAGCATATAACATATAATCCTATACACGATGGTTTTAAACTTGTCCATCAACAACATGTGATAAATTTTCTTATTTTCTTCATTATTTCTTAATTATTTGATTATGATTCCACTTGTAACATGGTTATTAATGTTTAAAGTCCACTAATATCAATCCTTATTACCCCGTAAGATACATTCTTTACCAATAATCACTTCTCTATCAAGATTGAAAATTGAAGAGATGAAGATTAAAGGTTCAAGCTTCCTTACCTTTTTGATGTTCTAGCTTTCTTCTTCTTCTTTGTTTAAATTGCAATAGCTCTCAGTTCTCTCTCAATATTTTCTCTAAGTGATAGTGAATTGAACAACCAAAAAATGATAACCTAAGCTTCTTATTTATAGAATTTTCAAAGTGGGTGTAAAATGATCAAAAGGTCACACAACCTCCTTACTATTCCAAACTTACAAGGAAAGTCCCCCCCTCTTGCTTGGCCACCTAGTGGCTGCCCATGACTCATAATGGGGGGCCCACATGGTTGCCCCATGGGTTTTTTTCATCTGGTAATACATCGGTTCGGCCCACGAGTTTGGTTCTTGGTTCGAGCTTACGTTTAATTCAATTTGGGCCTAACCTCGTGCTTGAATTTAATTATCTTTGGGCCTTAAATCATCTTTCATTTGGGCTTGCCAAAGTTCCCAATCAAGTTTCACTAATCCAATAATAATGGTTTGTGCTTTTACCGTATAATATTCGTATTCTTTATGTATGCTAGTTCATATAACATTCATCTTATACATTATATTATCATTCGTATATACTTGTATAATAACTTGTATTATATTTGTATTCTTTCCTGTATAATAACTTCCTTATAATACATAACTGTTAAGTAATCAAATCTTCTTTTTCCCTAACAGTCTCGAATTTGAGTCAGGCAAAAAACTGTGGTTGCCATAACTAAATTATTATTAGATAATCAACCTTTCCTTAAAATTCTATCATTACGTATTTCCCGAAAGTTCAAAAATAACTCCCAAGCAGAAATGAATGAATACTGTTTTCGGAGATTTTCTCGGAAAGCTTTTATTTTCATTTTGGAAATTCAAACACTTTATTTCTAACACTTAGCCATAATACTACTATCATACCTCTCTTTTAGGTTATAGAATAACCTTCATGTCACTTACTCGTTATAAATAACATAGAATATAATTTTATTCAAATAAAATTAATTTAAATTATAATTTGATTTTCTCTTTTGTTACAGAGATGGATTATCTAATAATAATTCAGTTATGGCAAATGCAGTTTTTTGTCTGTGTACTCAATTCGAGAATGTTAGGGAAAGTGAATATTTGAATAAATAATGATAAAGTATAATAGAAATGTTATTATACAGGGAAATAATATTAGTATAATATAAGGTATTGTATAAGTATATGCGAAAGATAATACAACGAATAAGATGAATGTTATACGAACTTGTATACAAGAAGAATACAAGCATAATACGTTAAAAGCACAAATCATTATTAATGGACTAGTAAAGATTGAATGTGAACTTTGGCAAGCCCAAGTGAAAGATGATTTATGTGACACACCTATATCTGGATACTCTTTTCCCACATGATTTGGTGTCCACTATCTAAACATTTATTTCTAACTACCCAAATTAAATAAAACTTAAGCAATGAATTTTCCCATCAAAGGGTTACATAACTAAATCCAATAAAATCCCATGTCATCTATCCATAAAACATTCATCAAATGCGGAAAATTAAATAATTACATTGCATAATTAAACCAAGTCTGAAAACATAAATTTCAATAGATTTACAAGTGTTCAACACTTGTTCATCTTTCCTTTCCCTTTGCTAGTGGTTGGCTCATCAACCTTCTCAACTTTAGATGCAATATTTATATGTATGTAAGAGTGTGCAAAACAAATGCTCACTTTAAGAAAACATAACAACTGGCAATGAATAAGCTTGACTGAACTGAATAACATTTTATAGTATTGATAATCATGAACTGATATGGAATATAATCTGAGGGTCACAAGACCATGAATTATGTCCCAGGGTATAAGTATATCTACTTATAATCTTTAACAGTTGTTAGACTATATTGACCTTCTTCTCGTACTTAGGGGGATCAGCCTTTCGTACCATGTATTGTGCACAAACATCTAAACACTTTTGCATAAATAATCCCCTAAAATAGGGTTATTCATCTCAGTTTTAACATACGAGTCCGCACCAAAGGAAGTTTTGTTTGGATAAGTTTCAAGGGTAATTTAAAGTTTAATGTACATCAACTAAGGATTAGTTGAATAAAAAGTTTAATGACAATGTGAGGGTTCAACATTGACATGTTATAGGGTAGTTATGAACCATAAATGAATATTATAAAACATCTAAGTCATGCTTTAAGAATAAATTTCAAATCATTAAAAAGATATAATAAACCTTTCTTGAACGAAAATGATAAGCTAAGGTTACATTTTCTTTATAAGGAAACAAAATTAAGAACTTTTCTCAATAGAATTCAAGGACTTGCATAAAATAAGTAAGGTAGGATAAGCTCAAATAGAGATTAAGGTTCGAAAACTTGCATTGCGTGTAAGCTAAATACTAAATAGTATAACTTGATTCTTAATATCCTATACACATGTCATAATGACATAATTAGTTAGTATATGACCTCAGTATATAATCAAATATCTATTTCATATACGACTTGTAGTCTTAGTTTTAACCACATGGTTAAGCCACACTTTTATTATTACTAATTTCATTTATCACATAACTCGTTAATTGATAATGTGATGAGCGAGAACTTTGTAATTAATTTTAATATTTATTGAATTAAATAAATATTTTTCGATGATTTAATTATTAGATTAAATAATTAATTGGCGCTTAATTGTGGTAGATTAATTTAATTATATGTGTTACATTTATTAAATTAATGTGTAGAGTTTTATTATCAATTTATGTGATTATGTGAGCTTATTGTATTAAAAGAAATATTTAATAAGCATATTGGTACTTTAATTAATTTAATTATTAATTAGAGAATTAATAATTTGACATTATTTATTAATGAGAAAATTATTTATGTGACTATGTGAATTTATGAGAAATTATTATATTTTATTTAAAATATATTAAATAAAATATTGGATTTATTTTATAAGGAATGTGACATTTTCAAACTATATGATAAAGCTTTATTAAATTAAATGACTTTGAATCAATGAAGGGTTGCCAAACAAGGCCCTAGTAGTGGTTGGATGCAGTTACCCATGTTTGGGTTAATCGACCATTCTGTACATGTCGATTCTCTTCTCCTCTGTTATATTACGTCTTCTTTTATTATTATTATTCTAAGTGGAAAAGAGAGAGGCGAGAGAGTTTGAGAACTTTGAGAGAGATTGCGAATCTTGTGATTAAAGGTGAAGAAGTGTGAGAAATTGGGAATTGTTGTCACACCATGTAATCTAAGCAGAGTATTCAAGGTAATCCCATCTTCCCAAATTTTAAGTTTCGTCATTTAGTTTTTTATGAAAATGGCTTTCATTCATACTGTAAAGCCTCTTAGTTGAGATAGGAGTAATGATTATGGGTTTTGTATGTGTTATGGCACATCACATCGTATTTAATTATATATATTTTGTAAACCATATCATAAGTTTCATAAAACGATGACTTGCTATTTCAAAATTCTGAGTTTGGGTTTTGGCCATATGGCCTTTATACGTGGTATTTTATGTATTGATCGTATATTATCCCTAAATTTTGCAATTGTATGTTGTTATGCATGTTGATCTGAAGAGACCAAAATTTAAATAAAGCGGATTCGGTGTTATAACGAATCCAGTAGTGACAATTTTCATGTTTTATTTTCAAAACCTTCAAGAACATCAAGAACAGTGAAAGTAAATGTGTTGATTTTGCAAATTATGTGTTGTAACTTGTTAAAAATCATGCTAGATGGGTTAAGTAATGATTATATATGTATTACAATGATTAGGTAAGTCTAAATAGATGCAAAAAAATTAACTAATTGAAGTTATGGCCATATTCATGTATAATTTTACGTGTGATTGATTTTGGCCTAATTTGGCCTTGTTATATTCATGAATCGCAGAAGCAGAATATGACTGTAGAAAATGAGCACAGGTAACCCCACTCGGTTAGGCGTTACTAAACTAAATTACCATTTACGTACACAAAATAAATAAATAAATTAATTAATTAATAAAATAAAAAATAAAATAAAATAAATAAATAAATAAATATTTGATGAAAATTATTATTAAAATATTTATAAAATAAATTAAATATTTTAATTAAGATATTTATGAAATAAAATAAATATTCGATAAAATTATTATTAAAATATTTATAAAATAAATTAAATATTTTAATTGAGATATTATGGAATAAAATAAATATTCGATGAAAATTATTGTTAAAATATTTATAAAATAAATTAAATATTTTAATTGAGATATTATGGAATAAAATAAATATTCGATGAAAATTATTATTAAAATATTTATAAAATAAATTAAATATTTTAATTGAGATATTATGGAATAAATTAAATATTCGATGGAAATTATTATGAAATAATTTATTCGAGTGTAATAATAGAAAAAGAATGAAAATATTCTAATTTAATTAAGTAATTAAATTAGAATGGTAATGATTTGTTAAATAAAGTGAAGTTTATATTAAATAATTAAGTGAAAATATAACTAATGAATGTCGTGAATACATATGGTATGTGTGTAGGATTTGTGGTGAACGGAAGTAGTAATCGTTTAGCCTACGCACGAGGCAAGTTTCCTAACCCTACCTGTCATTATTGTTCAAGTTTATTAATTACCTCGAGTAAATTATCATTATTATTATTCATGTTTAAATGTTATATTAAAGATTGATTATCTTTTCAAAGCATGATTTAGTTATACAATAATTATCCTATTCTATACTTCTTGAGATTATTATTCAATTTAAATATCATTATTATTGAACCTTATTAGACTAGCGAACCCTTATTGATTCGACTAGTCCATAGTTGATAAAGCGTTCTAAATTTAGAAACCTTGATGAATTGTCAAACCAAACTTCCTTTAGTGCGGACTCGAATGTCAAAGTGAGATGAACAACCCTGCAAAGGATTTACTTATGCATTAGCGTTAAGATATTGTTACGCGATATGGTACTAAGGGTTGATCCCCAAATACGCAGTAGAAAGGTCCATAGTCTTATGATCGTTAAAGGTTTCAAGTATAACCCTTGATAACCTAGGACATAGTTCAAGGTCTTATGACCCTCAGAAATCTTTTGATTCTTGTTATTCATTCTTGATTCAAAAGTTGAGCTTTTATTCAGATGTCTTTGATTCACTCGTATGTTATTATACTGTTATTTCATTGTTATACTTGTGGGCATTTGTGCTCACTCTTGCTTAATAATAGCATTGCAGTTAAGAACGAAAGAACTGACGAACCTTCCACTATTAAAGGCAAGGGCAAAGTTGGCAAGTGTTGAAGACTTGTTATTTTATTTGATGATGTATTTAGGTTAGACTTAAGTTAATGATGTTGTTTAAGACTTAATTTTTTATGATTCCATGACAGATGTTTAAGGTTAGAGTAACACAGGATTGTATTTATTATGTAGTTGATGTAACCCCATAAGGGAGATTTATTATTATTTCTATCTATTGCATGGTTTGCATTTATTATGGGTAGATAGATAGATGATATTTTATCTGATGAACACCAAATCCGTGGAATTGAAGTACCCGGATTTGGGGGTGTCACAAGTTGGTATCAGAGCTGTAGGTTATGAACCTTAGGTGGGGGAACAACCTTAGGTAGTAGCCTTATAGAAAGAAGATAGTGATGAAAAACTCTTATCGTGTTATAAGAAATGAATTTATGTAATTCATTGAAGATAATAAAAGACCTTATGTGTTTATATGTTAAAGTATACGTTAGATGATACGACTTAGTAACTAAAACTTAAAATTTTGTGTCAGGATGTCGAATGTTGGAGAAGCTAGTCAAGTTGGGGAGGAAGAACCCCGTGTACCTATAGTACCGACAGAGGAGGAGCCCCGAGACATTCATGTCGTTAGGGAACAGTTGGTACAGAGGGAGTCATCTCCATTGATCACCGTTGTTGGTCAGGAGCATGAGCCCGAGACTGATCCTGAGGAGGATCCTGAGGAGGAATTTGTTGAGGAAGAGGAAGAGGAAGAAGAGGAGTTACCACGGTACACCGTTGATCTTTGAGATGTATGACACGTTATACGACCATAACGCGTGGAGTTACGAGACGAGGTCGAGATTTGATTGAGCGAGCGGTTATTCAAAGATATTACTCTGAGAGGAGAAGGAGAGGAGATTTTGACTCTTCACTCTCGTGGCAAATGTAGAATGGGATTTGGTCCATGAGAAGGTCAAACCGAAGATAAGACCGAGGAGATAAAGAAAGCAAGAAGGAACCTGAAGGAAACCTCCGAAAAAATTTGAACATAAAGAGAGGAAGGTGGGTAAGAGAATTGCGTCGAATGATCGTGCAGAGGATGATAGTCGTGCAAAGAAAGCGAAGATTGGGGAAACGTAGTCTACACTTAACAAGGCAATGAATGAAACCCAAGATCGAGTTTTGAGGTACCCAATCCAGTTCGAAGGACTACCATTATACATGATGGATCGCAGGAGACGATGTATCGCATCTTAGAAGAGGAGCGTAGAAAAGGCTATTCAAACACCTTAACCTAAAAGTGATATGATTTGCTTAATTATGTAAAGAACTTAATTAGTTTTTAGATGTAAATTCTGACGTGTTTATGAACGAAAGAATATTTGAATGTTTTAATCCTGTGGATTCTTTATTCCAGGATAGTTGATGTAAATAGCAGTTATGCTATCGTTTAATGTTAAAACTTTTGATTTGAATGAAAATATATCAAGTTGTTTGAGATGATGTGTTAAATGAATATGTTAAATTGTTAAGTAATGCCTTAACTATTTAGAGAAATAAATAAAGTTCTAATAAGCGTTTATTTAATAGAAAAATGGGCGCGAGGAGAAGACAACAACGTCACTGGCTCGGGAAGAGTCAACCAATAATAACAATAATGCCAACGCTAATCCCGTTCAGCAGTTGGTGAACTTACTAACTGGAGCCATGAATAATCAACTGCAAGCTCCACCAAACACAACGTTTAAAGACTTTAAGGCGGTGGGACCGCCAGAGTTCAAAGGTTCCATGAACCCAATCGAGGCTCAAACGTGGGTTATGGAAATGGAGAAGGTTTTCGACGTTGCTAGGGTTAGAGAAGACCAGAAGACCGCTTTTGCAACGTTTATGTTGAAGTCTGAGGCTAGCTATTGGTGGCAAGCAAACAAAGTGCGAGGAGGTGAAGGTATAATTACGTGGGAGAGATTTAAAGAGATGTTTTTTGAAATGTATTTCCCAACTAGTTCACAGAACCAGATGGAGGTTCAATTTCTAGAGTTAAAGCAGGGAAATATGAGCGTGCCTGACTATGCGGCTAAATTCAACGAATTGGCAAGGTTTGCCCCGTATCAAGTTCACACGGATGAGAGGAAGGCGAGACGATTTGAGCAAGGACTAAAGCCTTGGGTGTACAGCAAGGTATCAATGTTTCAACTAAACACGTTTGCTGGAGTATTGGAAAAGGACATCCTCGCTGAAGGAGGAAGCAATGCGGTGACCAAGTACAATCAAGATCAAAAGAAGAAGAAGAGTGAAGGTGAAGGAAATAACAAGGTCAGTGGAAGTGGCACAGGAGGTGGAAATTTCAATCAAAAGAAAAGGTGGAACGACAGCTCATCATCGGGGAATCAGCAAGGTAGTCAGAAGAGAAGAATCGAAGCATGCCCGACTGCATGGAAAGCCCATCTGGGAGTTTGTATGAAAGGAAAAAGAGTGTGCTACAATTGTGGACAGGAAGGCCACATAGCACCAAACTGTCCAAACCCAAAGAATGGTGCTTGTTTTACTTGTGGTTCAAAGGACCATCTGGCAAGAGATTGTCCAAAGAAGGGATCGGGAGGGTCAGGATCAGGAGGAAACCGGGGAAATAACAGTGGAAATGGCTTAACCATCACCGGACCAACCGCAATAAACCGACCGATCGCCCGGACTTTCAATATGACGGTGCAGGATGCAATCCAGTCTCGTGATGTGGTGTCAGGTATCATTCCGATCAATGAAATTAATGCTTATGTTTTATTTGATTCAAGCGCTACTTGTTCCTTTATATCCGAAGACTTTGCTAATAGTTTAGATTTGCTTATGGATGAGTTGGAATATCCCATGAATATAGAAATTGCGAATAGGAGATAATTCACATTAAATACGTGTTTAAGAAATGTAGAGTGGATATTAAGGGTAATATCATGAATGTAGATCTTATCCCTATTCGACTTGGGGAATTTGATGTTATTTTGGGAATGGATGGTTATTCAATTACGGGTCAGAATTGATTGCCAAAGAAGCGTATTAACCTTATGACTCCATCAAAGGTTGTGTTTTATGGTATGAAGTCGCTAGACAAGCGAAGTTGTCGGCGATGATGTAGGCCGAAGTTGTTAAGACAAGGTGCGTGTAGGATACTTAGCTTACATAGTCGATAGTCAAAAGAGAATCCAGAAGGTAGAAGAAATACCGATGTGAGGGACTTCGTCGACGTATATCCAGACGATTTACCGGGACTTCCACCGGATAGAGAGGTAGATTTCAGAATCGATTTGGCGCCGTAATCGCTCCAATATCGAAGGCACCATACCGAATGGCACCCGAGAGAGATGAAGGAATTAATGGTACAACTATAAGAATTGTTGGACAAGAAGTACATTCAACCAAGCGTATCGCCGTGGGGAGCGCTGGTGTTGTTTTGTGAAAAGAAGGATGGATCGATGCAACTCGCATTGACTATGAAGAACCGAATAAGGTCGGGATTAAGAACAGATATCCATTCTGAGGATCGACGACTGTTTGATCAATTGAAGGAGCGAGGTACTTTTCCAAGATAGACTTGAGAAGCGGTTATCATCAATTGAAGGTGAGGCCGGAGGATGTACCAAAGACTGGGTTCAGAACACGATACGCTCACTACGAATTTTTAGTAATGTTGTTTGGTCTTACGAATGCTCCTGCAGCATTTATGGGACTAATGAATGGTGTGTTCAAGCCATTTTTGGACAAGTTCATAGTGGTATTTATAGATGACATTTTGGTCTATTCGAAAACCAAAGAAGAACACGAAGACCATTTGAGATTAACGTTGGAAGTATTGAGAAGGGAAAAGTTGTATGCCAAGTTTTCAAAATGCAAATTTTGGATTGAACGAGTGCAATTTCTTGGGCACGTGATCGATAAAAACAGAATTTCGGTAGATCCATCCAAAGTCGAAGCCGTGATTAACTGGGATCAGCCGAGGACACCATCGGAAGTACAAAGTTTTCTTGGATTGGCAGGATATTATAGAAGGTTCATACAAGACTTTCCAAGATCGCAACTCCGTTAACGAATTTAACTCGAAAAGCTGTGAAATTTGTTTGGACGGATAAGTGTGAGGAAAGTTTTCAAGAATTGAAGAAGAGATTGAGTACGGCCCCTGTGTTATCTCTTCCGGCGGATACAGGAAATTTTGTTGTTTATAGTGATGCATCGCATAAAGGACTTGGTTGTGTGCTAATGCAAAACGGCAAAGTCATTGTGTATGCATCACGACAGTTGAAGGATTACGAGAAGGGTTACCCGACCGATGATTTGGAGTTAGCTGCAGTTGTTTTTGCTCTAAAAATTTGGAGGCACTATCTATACGGGGAGAAGTGTGAAATATTTACGGACCACAAGAGTCTGAAATATATTTTTACATAAAAGGATTTGAACATGCGTCAAAGAAGATGTTTGGAATTAATTAAGGATTACGACTGTGAGATTTTATACCATCCGGGGAAAGCAAATGTGGTTGTCGATGCCTTAAGTAGAAAGGGTCGTGAGAAATTGATGATGCTAACTGCTCAAGAGGAGCTAATTACAGAAATGGAGAAACTGGAGTTGGAAGTGAAGCATCCTATGGAGATTGGTGAGAAGCTATTTCAGATGCAATCTGGTACAACTCTACTAGATAAAGTAAAGGAGGCTCAGCTTCAGGATGAAGAATGTAAAAAGCTGACAAAGAAGATATCTGAAGGAACCGAACCAAGATTTAAGATGGATAAGGAAGGAATACTGAGATTTGAAAATTGAATTTGGATTCCGCCAGTACAAGAAATTAAGGAAGAAATTCTGAGTGAGGCTCATAGTTCGAGATATTCGATTCACCCTGTAGTACAAAGATGTATCAAGATCTTCGACAACATTTCGGTGGCCAAATTTGAAGCAGCGATGTTGCGAGAATGTGTTGCCAAGTGTCGACAATTCGCCGAAATTAAAAGCAGAACATCAGAGACCAAGTGGATTGCTACAACCGTTAGAAATCCAAGAATGGAAATGGGAACATATTACAATGGACTTCGTGGTTGGCCTTCCAAGCGACTCGGAAAAGGCTACGACGCAATGATATGGGTTATCGTTAATTGAATCGACGAAATCCGCACACTTCCTTCCAATCAAAATCAGATTCAACTTAGATCAGTTGGCAAGGTTATATGTGAAAGAGATTGTTTCGAGACACGGAGTGCCGGTGTCAATTGTTTCTGATAGAGATCCGCGCTTCACATCAAATTTTTGGAAACGTCTTCAGGAATGCATGGGTACGCAATTGCGAATGAGTATAGCTTACCACCCTCAAATAGACGGACAGAGTGAGAGAACGATTCAGACATTAGAAGATATGCTAAGAGCATGTGTGATGGACTTTAAAGGAAATTGGGATGATCACCTACCATTAGTAGAGTTCGGCTACAACAACAGTTACCACGCTAGTATAGGCATGCCGCCTTACGAAGCGTTATACGGAAGAAAGTGCAGAACTCCGCTTTACTGGGATGAAGTTAATGAAAGACAATTGTTAGGGCCAGAATTGGTACAGCAGACGGAAGAAATAGTCAAAGTGATCCGAGCACGACTGGTAGCGGCTCAAGATCGACAGAAGAAATACGCTGATCCACATCGTAAAAATATCGAGTTTGAATCAGGTAGTTATGTTTTCTTGAAGGTCTCTCCATGGAAGGGAAGATCGAGTTCTGGAAGAAAGGGAAATTGAGCCCAAGATTCATTGGACCCTTTGAAGTAATCGAGAAGAATCGGAGAAGTCATGCACGAGGTAGCCTTACCTCCAAAGACTCGAGAATGTCCACAACGCGTCTTCCATGTTTACAGTATTACGACCCTACAAGGCCGATTACAAGCATGTAATTGAATATGAACCCTACATTTTGAGAAAGACTTATCTTACAAAGAAATTCCTGTCCAAATTGTCGATCGAAAAGAACAAGTTCTCAGAAATAAAGTTATACCTTCTGTTAAGGTAATTTGGAGGAACCACAACGCTGACGAAGCTACGTGGGAAGTCGAAGAGAATATGATGAAGAATTACCCTCATTTATTTACTTAATTATGTGTAAACCGATTCGGGACGAGAATCTTTATAAGGGGGGGAGAATGTAATTGGTCGAATTTATTAAGTCGTGATTTCGGGGACAAAATCCTTTTAAGGGGAAAGATGATGTAATGAACGAGAATTTTGTAATTAATTTTAATATTTATTGAATTAAATAAATATTTTTCGATGATTTAATTATTAGATTAAATCATTAATCGACGCATTGTGGTAGATTAATTTAATTATATGTGTTACATTTATTAAATTAATGTAGAGAAATTTTATTATCAAAGTATGTGATTATGTGAGCTTATTCAGACAATGAAATATTTAATAAGCATATTGGTATTTTAATTAATTTAATTATTAATTAGAAAATTAATAATTTGACATTATTTATTAATGAGAAAATTATTTATGTGACTATGTGAATTTATGAGAAATTATTATATTTTATTTAAAATATATTAAATAAAATATTGGATTTATTTTATAAGGAGTGTGACATTTTAAAACTATATGATAAAGCTTAATTAAATTAAATGACTTTGAATCAATTAAGGGTTGCCAAACAAGGCCCTAGTAGTGGTTAGATGCAGATACCCATGTTTGGGTTAACTGACCATTACGCGCATCAGTTCTCTTCTCCCTCTATTATATAACGTCTTCTTTTATTATTATTATTTCAAAGTCGGAAAAGTAGAGGCGGAGAGAGTTTGAGAACTTTGAGAGATTCGAATATTGTGATTAAAGGTGAAGAAGTGTGAGAAATTAGGAATTGTTGTCACCCTGTGTAATCTAAGCAGAGTATTCAAGGGTAATCCCTTCTTCCCAAATTTTAAAGTTACGTCATTTAGTTTTTATGAAAATGGCTTTCATTCATACTGTAAAGCCTCTTAATTGAGATAGGAGTAATGATTATGGGTTTTGTATGTGTTATGGCACATCACATCGTATTTAATTATATATATTTTGTAAACCATATCATAAGTTTCATAAAACGATGACTTGCTATTTCAAAATTCTGAGAGTTTGGGTTTTTGGCATATATGGCCTTATACGTGGTATTTTATGTATTGATCGTATATTATCCCTAAATTTTACACTTATATGTTGTTATGCATGTTGATACGAAGAGACCAAAATTTAAATAAACGGATTCGGCACCGAATCCGTAGTGACAATTTTCATGTTTTATTTTCAAAACTTTCAAGAACATCAAGAACAGTGAAAGTAAATGTGTCGATTTTGCAAATTATGTGTTGTAACTTGTTAAAAATCATGCTAGATGGGTTAAGTAATGATTATATATGTATTACAATGATTGGGTAAGTCTAAATTAATGTAAAAAAAAATAACTAATTGGAAGTTATGGCCATATTCATGTACAATTTTACGTGTGATTGATTTTGGCCTAATTTGGCCTTGTTATGTTCGCATGAATCTAGAATCTATGAAGAAATAGAAAATGAGCACAGGTAACCCCTAACTCCGGTGCATGCGTTACTAAACTAAATTACCACCTCCTACATGAAAAAATAAATAAATAAATTAATTAATTAATAAAATAAAAAATAAAATAAAATAAATAAATAAATAAATATTTGATGAAAATTATTATTAAAATATTTATAAAATAAATTAAATATTTTAATTAAGATATTTATGAAATAAAATAAATATTCGATAAAAATTATTATTAAAATATTTATAAAATAAATTAAATATTTTAATTGAGATATTATGGAATAAAATAAATATTCGATGAAAATTATTGTTAAAATATTTATAAAATAAATTAAATATTTTAATTGAGATATTATGGAATAAAATAAATATTCGATGAAAATTATTATTAAAATATTTATAAAATAAATTAAATATTTTAATTGAGATATTATGGAATAAATTAAATATTCGATGGAAATTATTATGAAATAATTTATTCGAAAGTGTAATAATAGAAAAAGAATGAAAATATTCTAATTTAATTAAGTAATTAAATTAGAATGGTAATGATTTGTTAAATAAAGTGAAGTTTATATTAAATAATTAAGTGAAAATATAACTAATGAATGTCGTGAATACATATGGTATGTGTGTAGGATTTATGGTGAGCTAAGTAGTAATCGTTTTAGCCTCTACATACGCAGGCAAGTTTCCTAACCCACACCTGTCATTATTGTTCAAGTTTATTAATTACCTCGAGTAAATTATCATTATTATTATTCATGTTTAAATGTTATATTAAAGATTGATTATCTTTTCAAAGCATGATTTAGTTATACAATAATTGTCCTATTCTATACTTCTTGAGATTATTATTCAATTTAAATATCATTATTATTGAACCTTATTAGACTAGCGAACCCTTATTGATTCGACTAGTCCATAGTTGATGAGCGTTCTAAATTTAGAAACCTCGATGAATTGTCAAACCAAACTTCCTTTCAAAGTGCGGACTCGAATGTCAAAGTGAGATGAACAACCCCGCAAAGGATTTACTTATGCATTAGCGTTAAGATATTGTGTGCGATGATGGTACTAAGGGTTGATCCCCTAAGCAAAATGCAGTAGTAGAAGGTCCATAGTCTTACGGTATTAAAGGTTTCAAGTATAACCCTTGATAACCTAGGACATAGTTCAAGGTCTTATGACCCTCAGAAATCTTTTGATTCTTGTTATTCATTCTTGATTCAAAAGTTGAGCTTTTATTCAGATGTCTTTGATTCACTCGTATGTTATTATACTGTTATTTCATTGTTATACTTGTGGGCATTTGTGCTCACTCTTGTTTAATAATAACATTGCAGTTAAGAACGAAAGAACTGACGAACCTTCCACTAGTAAAGGCAAGGGCAAAGTTGGCAAGTGTTGAAGACTTGTTATTTTATTTGATGATGTATTTAGGTTAGACTTAAGTTAATGATGTTGTTTAAGACTTAATTTTTTATGATTCCGCACAGATGTTTAAGGTTAGAGTAACCTGGGATTGTATTTATTATGTAGTTGATGTAACCCCATAAGGGGAGATTTATTATTATTTCTATCTATTGCATGGTTTGTATTTATTATGGGTAGATAGATAGATGATATTTATACAGTGAACACCAAATCCCGTGGAATTGAAGTACCCGGATTTGGGGGTGTCACAGATAATCTTCATATTTAATGATCCATCACATTCTACTTTTTCATCATATAACATGATTACTCATATTTTATAGTTATAAGATTACACTATATTAACAATTACACAATTTGTATACTAAAAATCAAATTTTTGGGCTAAAGCGCTAATCATACTGCAAGTGCCCCAATTTTACCTTTGAAAGCCGTTATGGCGCTTACATTTACTCGAGAGAAGCTGGCGTTGTTGTTCTACCGGCACTCGCAACGCTTCTACATTTGCTCATAGAATCTGGCGCCGCAGATTATCTCGTACTTTCGTCAACAGGCGTTGAGTGGGCGTTCAGCCGCCAATTTTCTTCGTGAAATTGGCGTTGTGGCGCCACGACATTACGCTGTACATCTGCATAAAGTGATCACAAATAACACAGAAAATATAACAAATGAATTTATTGAGTTGTGATTCTGGGGACAAAATCCTTTTAAGGAGGGAAGGATGTAACGAACGAGAATTTTGTGTTTAATTTTAAATATTTATTTAATTAAATAAATATTCGAGTTGATTTATTTATTGAGATAAATAAATATTCGATGAAATTATTGTGTAATAATTTAGTTAAGTGTGTATATTAACTAAATTAATGTATTGTAATTTTATGGATTTAAGATTTAAGTTAATGAGATAATTAAATTAAATGAATTATTGAATGATTATAATGTCGTTCTAATTTAATTTAATAATTAAATTAGAGATTTATTAGTTTGTTAAATAAAATTATAATTTGTTATGGAAATTATAATTATAAGATAAGTGTAAATTTGAAATAATCAAATTAATTGATTAAGAGTGACAAATGTATATTATATAATAAGGAAAATAGGAAAATAAATTAAAAGGAAATTTTGGAGAGGATTGCCAAACATGGCCTTGTGGCCTTTAGCATATTATAACTGATAAAGCCTTTTGTTTTTAACCTGAAAACTTAGGCTGCGTATTATATCAGTTAGTGTATATGTATAATACTAAGGCTAAAGCTAGAAGAGAAAAAAAAAGAAGAAGAACAAGAGAGAATTACAAAGAAATTGAGAATTCACTGAGAATTGGGAATCAAGGGGAAGAAGAAGGTTTGTCAAGCCTTGGAACCATCATCTTTGCTAGTCTAAATAAGAATCTAGAGGTAAAGCATCTAAATTTTAGTTTTAGTTTATGTGTTCTTAGTTTCTTTGAAAATTGGATTTTTATGAATGAATTGGTTTAAAAATCTGTTTAGTATGTTTTTGAGTATGTATGAATAATGTTTTATTGTTATAATTAAGTTATAGGATTAAATTCATGTATAAATGATTTAGTTTAAAGAAATTATGTTTTGATGGAATATATATGTTGTGGTCTACTTTAAGTCAAAAATTAAAGTTTTAATTCTGTAAAAACCTACTATTTAATAAATTTTATTGTTAATATATTGAAAAACGAAAATAACGCAAGTTGAATGAATCAATTTGGCTAAGAAATGAATTCGCTAAACATTTTAAAACATGAAAATTTAGTATAAACATGAGTTATGGGTAAAGATTTAGGTTAGTTAATGTGACACCCCCAAATTCGGACCTCCACTGGGTCACTCAAATTCGGTTCATCACATTCTCATGGTAAAATCATAATAACTAAAATAACGCATACACAACGAAAAATCTACTTTAGAATAATATACAATGATTTATTATAATTATTCCCCCAAGACTTGCAACCTACAGTGCTTAATAGATTACATAATTATATATAATAAAGACTTATTACATGATCTTACTTAAGCTTAAACATAGTCTGAAATAGTCATAATACATCATAATAGACTTTAAACATAAAAAGGACAAGCTAATCGGTAGCCTTGCCCTTTCCCTTGTCTGTTCTAAAGACACCTCCCTGTTCCTCCTTAACTGAAAGGTTTTAAATAAGGAAGGATGAGCACAAATTGCCCAGCAAGTAATATACAACAAGGGTGTAGGATATAATATCACAAGGTTTGAAATATCGAAGTGTCATTTCTAGGATAGTTCAAAGCGTTAGAATAACATCATGAATGAGGGATATGATAATTCAATATAAATCAACAGATATATACGAATTCAACGACTAACAATGTATCCAACTGGGTAAGCAATTTATGCTGAGCAGTCACTAAGGACTATTGAACTTCCACTACAGTTACCAATATTAAACTGATAACCCAAAATATCATGTACTATAGATGATCAGTCTACAATACTTCACGTTATGCATAACACCACAATAATATTTATTCATGTGTTAGGGTTTCCAACAACATACACTCCCCTTACCAAAAGGGTTGTCCAACTCAGTTTTTAAGATTTCCGCACCAATCAATTGGTTTGGACAGCTTTTATAAACATGCATATAGTTTAGCCGAATCAAATGGCATCGACTCTTTCATAATATTCAAGATCAATACTAAGTTTAACAAGAATAATAGCTTTCACAAGGGTTTAACATACTAGCTCATTTGAACGAGAAAGTAATCTAAGCTTATGGTATTTGTCGAATAAAATAATGCAATGATATTGCACAACAATAATAGTAGGGTTCAGATACTTACCTCAAGCGCAATTTACCAAAATACCGCTTAACAATACTCTTTCAAATCCTAACATAATGTAATATGTATATTCATTAGTTAAATGTGCTTAAACATCTAACTTAGTTGTATACTCTTCACATACACCATTTCATACCTTACATACTTATAACACAAAATCAGTTTGTAAGTCACCGTGAAAATCAATTAACATAGTCTTTAATCGTTGCTTTATAGTTTGCAAACACTTTTTTGGACTTATCACTTGAAAGTCTACAATCACATCATTAAACATTCACTCATATTATCTAGCTTGCTTCTTAACACATTGGACATGTACTGGTCATATAATACATGCTAGAGTAATAATACAAGTATGCAACTCTTACAAATTAATAGTAGAAAACTGATCCTATAGCAGACTGGCGCGGCCGCGCCTGATTTGTACTAAGGAGACACGCGGCCACGCGGCTCCCAGTTCAAACCAAAGCTGGCTACTCCTGCAGAAGGTCAGTGCATACAAGGCCGATACGTTCATAAATAATCATGCAATGCACACATGTTAGTAGGTGGATAACCAAGTTTGACTCCATATCATAACATTTTCATAGGTCACCACCTATTCTCATTTACTCAAGACTTTAAAGGATAAATTCATAATTTTCTCACGTTTAATCGTTTGCACAAATACTATATGATCCACAAGTCAACAACTCATGTTTGCATTAGATTAGTCATGTATTACAAGTTATGACGTTCTAGTTCATCCATGCTTGTTCTCATCCACATTTAACTAGTTTTACTATGCATAAGGCTCATTAGGCATTCTTATTAATTATATCTACATACATAACATATCTAATCGTGATATCTCATATGCACAAATTAAACTACATAAGCATGCTCACAATCTTAACTCAATGTACCTAGTTTATCAAGTTCATATTTGAAATATGCTTTGTTTATGATTTCTATGAATTACGATACCTAAGCATGGTATATATACATTTATGATACATGAGTGCATTTAAGGGTATCATCTAACATGCTCACAATAATCAGATTTTAACTTTCAAAGTAGCACATCAACATTCACGTTCAAAGTTCATATTTTTATTTAGTAAAACTTATTAATAAGCCTAACATGCTCATGCTTCAATATAAAATTAATATACTTAAGTTAGTATGTCAAACATGCATTTCAAAACCATACTAACATGCTTGCAAGATCAGAATATGCATTATTCAAGTTTACCATTTCTAGCTTTTCCAAAACTTGAAGTTTTCTTGTAAAATTAGCTCAAATCAAGTTAAAACAACATAACATGTTCAAAACAATATCTATCCACATGATAGGGTCATTTATGGGCTTAACCTAACTATCATAGCACGCTCAAAACAAATCAGAAATCTCAAATCATTATCTAAGAACAAACGGCACCTGCGCGTCATGGCAGTAACTTTTATGGAAGTGGAAGCGGTACCGCGCCACTTCGAACAGATTAAAAAAAATGGCTCTGCGGAAGCAGAGCCTTAACACAAGAGATGCTACACCTGCAACCATACCAGCTACCAGGTTCCAGAACATGTGTATCAACTCAAATAACATAATAACATGCTATTCTACATCAATTAACAGAGAATTCAACAAATTCTAGAATTTGACAAACTTCAAACTAATAACATAATTTTTATACCTTTGCTTTGAATTGGAAAGGACTTAGCTCAAAATCATATTACTCCCTCCCACTCTATATAGCAATTAAGCAAGTAATTCTCAGCAACATAACACATGAAGTAGAGTGATCAATTTATAGAAAACTTATTAACCATGCTAATCCATTATCCAAGAAATTAAACCAAGAGATTTTAAGATTGCTTGAAGGTTAACAAGGAGTTGTTAGATTGGTTGTTGGAACTCATCATGATCACCACTCCCCCATGATCATGAGCTAGAGAGTTGGAAGAAAATGAAGAACATAGGCTAGCCTTTTTGTTATTACACGTGACTGAGGTTTGAGGCAATTGTACACTCATTTTGGGACAATTTAAATGCTCAACACTCTAGCAACACTTAAACTATACTTATGCACAATCCTTATTCTTATGTTATATCAACCATACATTAACTATAAGTATATGTCACACTTTAATAATTAAGGTAGTAGATGAAATATGGAAATGTAATATACATATAATCCATGTACATTTTATCACACTGATACACTTTAATAGTTTCATGGTATATTAATTAATGCCTACCCACATACATATTGTTACATAGATAATGTATTTATAACATATAGTTCCAATATATTTAATCATAATGCCCATACAATATAGTTTTATAAGACTTAATATATATAGCCACATAAATGTCATAATTGCACCATATAGTATGGTTGTATATGCTCATATGCACATAACTATTTATGTAATAATATTATATTACTAACGTACTCATTTATGTGAAATAATTAAATTATGCACTTCCTTAATTAATTATCACTAATATCAATTAATCATTGATCAATATATTTATGGATTTCCATAATCATTGTTATTAATTAAATACCAAGAAATCAATATCCTACCACAACCATCATAAATTAATTAATATAATCATTAATTAATCCTCATTATTAAATAATTAATTAACAATCACATACTAATCAACCTTATTATCATCAATTAGCAATCCATAAATATACTACAACAACAGATTTAGCAATTAATATTACTTAATTGTTTACTTTATAATTCCTTTGTTAATTAATATTACTATTAATATTTCCCATCACTACGCAACACAAGGCTTCAATGAGTTCATTACAAAACTCCACATATCCTCAATTATTCAGTTATTTAATATAATTGAGTTATCTCATTTCATAACACGAAATCGTTCATATTCAAATAAATATTTATTTCCATTAATATATTTATTTAATAATACGCAAAAATTCTCAGGTATTACAGTTAATATTTTTTTAAATTGTTGTTTCTTTGGTATGTTGTAGTTCTATGAATTACGAATCCATAGAATCGAAAACGGACTCATTTAGATGTTCATAGCTTGAGTTATGAAGATTAGTAATAGAAAAAGGGTCAAAAATCGGACGTGCGACGAATGAGCGTCGAAGCCGTGACAAGTGTTAATGAACTTAAAGAGTGTTTTAATTAAAATGAAATGAACATTACAAGATATGGAATGTGATTAATATAAAACCAATAAAGATTCCTAGGAAGACACTTGAATGAACTTCAAGTTTGACTAAGAAGAAATATAGTATTGATTAATAAGTTATATTAGATTGAAACTCAACGTTGTAAGAGTTGAGAATGTGATTTGGATGCTAAAAGTCTTATGTTATATTTTAGTGAGTTTTCAGATTCGTGTTATGTGGTTGATTAATATGGTTAAACCTTACGCTAAAGGTTATAACTTAACTAAGATAATAATTGAATCTATGAGGATAATATGTATGTAGCTAATTGATGTGATAATCCTAATGGTATGTGTAGGATATTGGGGTAAGTGAGTTGTAATTGTATAGCTTACGCAAGAGACAAGTTCCCTAACCTTTACTACTTTATTATTCAGCAAGGTTTACTTTTCGCTGACATGTTATACTTATGCAAGTTCTCTATCTCTAATCTCTTATTGAGCATTTAAGTTATTATTGTTATGCAAGTCTCCTAACCTTACTTTACGTTATGCAAATTTCTTGAAGTTATTATTCAATTGAGCAAGTTCTCTAACTTTAATCTTTCATTACGCAAGTTTTTGTTCCTAACTTGTTATTGTTATGAATATTCTTTAACTCTAAATTATTGTTGAGTAAGTTTCTAAACTATGCTTTTCATGGAGCCAGTTAATTAATCTTTGTTTCTTCATCCTAAACGAAATTGCTTTTGTTATTCAAAGTCTATACTATTGTTGAAAGCTTGTTCTTGTTGAAAAACATTTGTTCAGCTAGAATTAATTGTTGTTTGATCTCTGATCACGAATGTCATTGTAGAATCTTACATTGTTGTACTGAACTCTTAGTTGACTAATGATTCTTTATTGATTCAACTAATCCTTAGTTGATGAATGTTCTAAACTCTAAATTACCATTAAATTCGATCCAAACCAAACTTCCTCTGGTTTGCTTATGAATCTGTATAATTTTAAGACTGTATAGTCGATGACTAATACTTGTTCAGCTGATAAACCATTGATATCCTATCTCTTATTGATACATTGGCATAATTTGATTGTAACCAAACTCTTGAATAGTTATTGATCCCTACTTGATTCAACCAGTACTTTGTTGATGAGCGTTCTAAAGATCTAGAATTCCTTTAAAGTTAATTCCAAACCAAACTTCCTTTGTTACGGAACCTAATGATCTAAGCTGAGATGAACAAACCTATATCAGGGGAATGTTTTAGAGCTACGCAATGGCGTTAATGTGACGCCCCTAAATCCAGGTACTTGAAACCCGAACTCGGTGCTTCATTATACCATTTCTATGAGCAGAATAATACTAATAATAATAACAATAATATAAATATTAAACTTAATTTATATATCAGAGTTTATTCCCAAGTACGCAACCTTTAAACATTCATTACAATTCATGATAATAAATAGATATCAATCTTATCTTAATAAAGTCTAAGTATTACATAAGATAGCATAGAACTCATTCAACAACTTTCCCTTTTCCTTTGTTCTTGGCAGAGCCCTCTGATTGTTCACACTTAGCTGAAAACATTTAAATTAAGTATGGATGAACATTTGAGTGCCCAACAAGTAATACCAATTATAAATATTAGCTGAAAAGATTAAATGTTTTCTTTGTACTACCTTTTACAACAAACCAATAGTTGTGAAGTAAACTAAACCGATAATAATAACATAACCACTCAATATCAAATTTTTAAAACTACGTACTGACTATAAATAGGGTTAAGGTTACATAATATGAACATTGTTTTAAATTTTCGAATAAGTTTAAGAGAACTTCATATGCAAACCGTTATAACTTACAAGCATGGGGGGTGATCAGCATGTTATGCCCTGTATTGATCAATACTACATGCAAGAACGATATTATCGTTCACTCTGTCCGCCTTGGGCGCATAAAAGTTTTCCCATGTTCGGGATGTTCATACTTAGTTGGGAATCTGAACCAAAACAATTTGATTGGACATAAAAAAGGTTTTATCATATTCAACGATATTTCTAAATCTGTGTCTAGCTGATGAAATAGCTTAGACGACTTTTACTTACTGTATCACGTACTAGCAATCAATAGGTGTGTGTGTGTGGGTATATATATATATATATATATATATATATATATATATATATATATATATATATCAACATGTGATTAAATACAATGATTATCCAAGTGGGGACACTTGTATAACCATAATTAGAAATTAACGAACAGAATAAATATCTGAATAATAATATAATACCATGTTAATAATCAATGATCGGATATAATATATATTACAATAGGGTTAATAATCTGGTATAATAATAATATAATTCTGAAACTTTCTTACTCATGTCCATTGCATAAAGAAAATGCAAAGGTAGGATACTTGCCTGGTCTGCTGCTTACAATATGCAACTTAGTTTTTATCTTTTGTATAACAACCTATCAGTAATAAGATCATTTTACTGATTAGAATAACATATCGTAACACATAATACTGCTAATTGCAGTCAGCACATAACCTAATCACATTGCCACACATGTTCAACAGTCATTGAATCACAAACAAACATTAATAAAGTTAAAATATCTAAGTCTAGATCAATTTTTGAAATATGTCGATGTACCGACGACTTTATCGGGTAATTATCGAGTTTAAGACTCTATTCTAAAATTCAATATCTGTAAGAATTAGTCATATTATTTTTAAATGACTTGTAATAATTCTTAAACATTTATTATAATTTATCATGGATTTTCAAACACCGGAATCATTATTAAATAATTTAAATATTAAACAATTCTATTATCATTAATATTAAATTATTAATGAAACCATTACTTCAAAATATTAAAGTTATTTATAATAACTCAAAATACTTCTAAAGTATTAATATTACCCTTAAATGATTTTTAAAATATTTAAAATCATTTCTAAATATTTACCATTAATATTTAAATATTAATGTACTATTCCTCAAAATATTAAAAGTCATTAAGTATAACATAAAATATTTTTAATTCATTTATATTCTTTTTAAAAGATTTTTAAATTAATAAAACCATTTTTAAACCATTTATTTAATATAACTATTAAATAAATTTGATATCATTAATAATAATTAATTAATGAAATTAACCTTTAAATATTGAAAGTTATATTTTATAACTTAAAATATTTTTAAATACCTTGTTATTATTTAAAATGATTTTAATATAATAAAATCTTTTTAATTTATTTATTTAATTTATTTATTAAATAACTTAATTATAATTAATATTAATTTATCAATGAAATTGATCACAAAATATTAAAAATAACTTAAAATATTTCCTTATATCATAATATAATTTTAAATGATTTTTCAAGTATAAAATCATTTTTAAATAATTTATTTAATATAAATATTAAATAAATTAATTAACTTTAATATTTCAAAAATATTAAATATTTATGAAATACATTAAAAATTATTAAAAACTAATTTTCAGACTTTAAAATAATTTTTTAGTAATTTAATATGTATTTTTAATAATTAAAAACTAATTTTCTATAATTATTTAATAAAAATATAATTTTCAGAAATTAAGTATCGCTAAAGACTGCATATAGCAACAAAACCGTCACTATAGGTGTTCTTCATCAAAATCCAGAAAATCATGTCAATTACCGAGTGGGTCAGTTTAACCAAACATAGATCTTGGATCTTAATGTTTCTGGGCATGTTGTTAATCAGATATTGTAGTGCTAGTGCAAGACTACAAGATCCAACAACAAACATGTTCATACAACAGATAACTAAAGAGATCTGAGCCTCCAAAGTGGCTATAAGAGCAGTTCTTCATTTCTGGGTTTGCTAGAAATGAAGAACAGTTCGACTGCCCTACTTTGGGCTTCCACAACTTGAAATTCTATTGATGTTTTAGTGATTTAAGAGTTCTAGATTGTAGCTAGCATGCAAGAGAGTGGATCCATTACATAAAATACAAATAACATCAACAGAATCAATAGATATAAGTTGGTCAAACTGTTAGGTTTTGTGAAAATCAAAGTAACAATCAAATTGAAAAATTTAGCGGAAGCGAAATAAAATTAGATTTTAAAATTTTTTCACAAACCAATTACCCAGATCATCCTTTATGCATATTATTAATTAAACGAAGAATAAGAAATTATGAAATCATACCCTTGTAGAAACGAGCTTCCTCAGGTACGAGTTCACCTCCTACTTCTCCGTGATCTCCTTGAATCTCCGGGTTGATTCCTTCCTTTGATCAATGTAAGCCACCCAAGTGTATGGCCTCTATAGGTGATCCACCAAAGAAGAATAATTATCAAGAAGTAGGGGTATTGGCTCAAACCCTAGTTTTTCCTATCTGTATAGAAAAAGGAGACGTACTCTCCAACTACAGGAATTACGTATATTAGATATCTAATATAAGACTCCTCTTATAAAGATATCATGTAACCCTATTTTAATTAAAATAAGGTATTATTTATTTAATTAAACTCTTTTAATTAAATGGGCTCCCTAATCCTATTAGGGGTAATTAATTAAACTCCTTTAACTAATTTTCTTTCCTAATCCAATTAGGAATAAATGAGAGTACTTATATTAAATTAATTCCTAAACCTTTTAGAAATTAAAATAATAATAATTGTAATAATATTAATAAGACTCCTCTTATTAATTTATATTTAATATTTCTAAAATATTAAATAATAAATATTAAGCTATTTAATTTATTCTATCACCATAGATTAAATTAAATATACTTAACATATTATTACAATTATGCCATTAACTTCTTAAATAATTATTCTTCCTTTTATGGTGTGACCCTTTAGGTTCTCCATATTAAATAGGTTGTGAATAAATCAATTAGAACAATTCTAATCCCATTTAAATAAATAAATTAAACAAATAATTTATTTAAATAAATAATATTTATTCTACAATAAGGATAAGCCTCCCCTAGCGATCAACGACTTTCCGGATAATATAGATTTCAACATTAATCATAAAAGAACCTTTGAGTAAATAGTTCTGTACAATTCAATCCTTCCACCATCTGATGTCCCAATTAAATATATGACATGGAATTACTTGTCAAGTCTTATTTTATTTAATTATATGTATTTCGATTCCTAAATGAACAACTCTAATGAATGCAAATTAGAAACTACTTTCTAATTTCATTCCACCTTCGCCAAGATATTGGGTTGTCATTTATCGAATCACATAGGACATTTCTCCTTTTACTAGAAGTGGTAGATTCTTTATTGATCATTCATTATCTTCATATATAACTTATTACACCCAAGCATACCCTTTGATATACTCTAAGAGTCTTAAGGAATAAGTCAAAGTGTAATTCATTATATATAAGATACTATGATGATCTCAAGTCTAAGGATCATTTGTCTTACTATCACTCTGAGAATTCCTATTGATGGGTAAGTAAAACTCCATTAGGTATTCCTTAGCGAGTCACATTCAGTGAACTTATTCTCTAATAAGCACCTACATACTTGCTTTAGTGTCTCCACACAAATGATCATGAGATCAATCATCCTCATCCAATGAGCAAGCAACGTATGTACCAATCTATCCGGATTCACTAATCCCCAATTTAGTAATCCAATGATTGGGAACTATTTTAGTTTTAAGCTTTCTAAGAATTTAGATCTCATTAGAATGATCATCATCATTATTCTAAAAGCGTTACTTAAAACTATGGGTTTATCACATATTATTTAAAGCAACACCATGTAGATAATAAATGCCTTTAATAAATAATTCTTTTATTAATAAATAAATAAGATTGATTACGATATATGCTTTATCATCATTCATGATTGGCTTGTATGCATAATACTTTCCATCTCCCACTTGCACTAAAGCCGATCGCCGTGGTATCTCATACCCATCTTCTCTAAGTGACGATCAAAGCTTCTTTGTTGTGTTAACGCTTTAGTAAATGGATCTGCAATATTGTCTTGAGAGTCCCACGCGCTCGGGGTGGCGTCTCCTCTTTCGATGATCTCTCGATCAAATGAAATCGCCATGCAACACGTGTTTGGATTTACGATGAGACACGGGTTCCTTAGCTTGCGCAATGACTCAAGTGTTGTCACGAATAAAGGCAGCGATCCTTTAATGCTAGGAACCACACCAAGTTCGGTAATGAACTTCTTCATCAAACGACTTCCTTTGCGACTTCACTTGCGACTATGTACTCTGCCTCATCCTTTGAATCAAGAATTTCTTTGCTGCTTGGAACTTTTCAACTCAACTGCGCCCACCGTTTAAGGTAAACACATACCCAAAGCAGATTTTTTGTCATCTTGGTGCTGTTTGAAAACTTGAGTCTGTGAAGCCTTCTAGTTTTAATTCGGACCACCGTAAACAAGAAATACATCCTTAGTTCTTCTTAAGTACTTTAGGATATTTTCAACGCCTTCAGGTGTTCTTCTCTGGATTCGACTAATATCGCTTGTTACACTAAGTGCATGGCGACATCTGGTCTAGTACATATCATACCGTACATGATAGATCCTATTCTTTGAAGCATAAGGAATCTTACTCATACGGTTTCTCTCCTCAGTGTCTTTGGGGCTTGTTTCTTGGAGAGATGTATTCCATGGCTCATCGGCATGAGACCTCTTTTGGAATCTTCCATGCTAAACCTTTTTAGCATCAAGTCGATGTCGTTCCTTGGGACAAGCCAAGCATCCTATTAGATCTATCTCTATAGATCTTTATCCCCCAAAAAATATAGGATGCTTCTCCCAAGTCCTTCATGGAGAAGTGTTTAGATAACGATTTTAATTGATTGCGACATAGGAATATCATTCCCTATCGGTAATATATCATCAACATATAATACAAGGAATGAAACAGTGGCGCTCCCACTAACCTTCTTGTACACACATGGTTCATCCTCATTTTGATAAAATCAAACTTTTGATTGTCTCATCAAAGCGGATGTTCCACCCTACGAGAAGCTTGCTTTAATCCATAAATGGATCGTTGTAGCTTCTGGACTTGATTTGTTCCAACCTTTAAAACAAATCCCTCACGGTTGTGTCATATACACATCCTCCTCAAGTTTCCCATTGAGGAATGTCGTTTTCACGTCCATCCGCCAGATTTCGTAGTCATGGTAAGTCGCTATGATCATAAGCAAAATCCGAATGGACTTGAGCATTACTCTTGGTGAGAAGGTTTCGTCATAGTCAACTCCTTGTCTTTGTTTGAAACCTTTTGCAACCGATCGGGCCTTATAGGTCTCTACCTTGCCGTCTGCTCCGGTCTTTTTCTTTTAAAGACCCATTTACACCCAATAGGCTTAATGCCTTGGTGGTGAGACCAAAGTCCATACTTGGTTCTCATACATGGAGTCCATCTCGGATTTCATGGCTTCTTGCCACTTCTACGAGTCTTTACTACTCATAGCTTTATTTGTAATTCAATGGATCATCATCATCTATGATCGTACCTCATTCATCATCTTCTATGACAAGTCCATACCTGTCTAGCATCTTTGGTACTCTTCCAGTTCTGAATAGGGTGTGTGCATGAAGGAATCTCTACTTGGTTAGGTACCTCACTTTGATCTATAGTATTTTGTGGTTCTTGAACCTCTTCAAGATATATCTTACTCCCTTGACCCCTTCAAGGATAAACTCCTTTTCAAGAAGGCGGTATATTTTCATAACAAACACCTTTTGATCAATTAGATGATAGAAATAATACCCGATGTTTCTTTAGGGTATCCCACAAATCTATATTTGTCGGATCTAGTCTGTGACTTATCATTTCAAACTTTTTGACATAAAATTTGGACAACCCCAAGTCTTAACATGCTTAAGATTTGGTTTCCTCCTATCCATAACTTCATATAGGGGTCTTGGGGACGGATTTTGTAGGTACCTTGTTAAGTAGGTATGCGGTAGATTCTAGGGCATATCCCGGAATGAAGCCGGAAGGTCGGTAAAGCTCATCATAGATCGAACCATGTCCAACAATGTTCGATTTCTCCTTTCGAGATACACCATTCATTTGTGGCGTCCCTGGTGGAGTCCATTGTGAGATTATACCATTTTCTTTGAGACAATTGAGAAACTCACCACTTAAGTATTCTCCTCCTCGATCAGATCGAAGAATCTTAATACTCTTACCAGTTTGCTTCTCAACTTCACTTCGAACTCTTTGAACTTTTCAAATGATTGATTTGTATTTCATTAAATACACATATCCAAATCTTGAGTGGTCGTCGGTGAATGTAATAAAATAAGAATACCCTCCTCGTAAATGCGGTCGTTGTCATAGGTCCACATACATACATGTGTACCAGCGCTAACAACTCAGTAACTCTTTCTCCTTTTCCACTAAAAGGAGATTTAGTCATTTTACCCATGAGACAAGATTCACAGGTTGGATATGATTCATAATCAGATAGCTCTAGGAGCCCATCTTTATGCAACTTGGATAATCTTGTTTCATTAATATGGCCAGAGTCTCTGATTGCCACATGAAGGTATAATTAACATCATCTCTTTTCCTTTTCTTAGTTTGTTCAATTTGAAATATATTTTCATGCAAGTCAAGTATATAAAGTCCATTTCGCAAATTACCAACACCATATAAAACATTATCATTATAAATGGAACAAGCTGTTGTTCTTTATTATAATATTAAAACCATCTATATCCAATACGAGAGATAGAAATAATGTTTCTAATGATATTTGGAACAAAATAACAATTATTTAAATTAATGAACTTGCCCGTGGCGGTGCTTTAAACAATAAGTCCCTACGACTAATGCGCAACCTTTGCTCCATTTCCCACTCGTGGGACGACCTCATCCTTCTTTCGACTTTCTACTTGACCGGTCCACGCATATTATTACATATGTGAGAACCACATCCGGTATCCAATACCCAAGTAGAAGATTGACTTTCGGAAAAATTAATTTCAATCATAAACAAACCTTGATTAGGATTTGAAGCTTCTCCAAGCTTCTTACGCTTTTGTTTGCGAGATAATCCTTGCGGTTCCTCTTCCGATGACTTTGGCTTATTGCAATGGAAGCAAATTCCTTTGCTATTTGGATCGAGTTTCTTTTGATCCTTCACTTTCGCCTTTCCCTTAGCCTTCTTGGATTTCTTCTTTCAGAGATACCTTGGGCCTCTTCCTTTTCTTGGAAGAATCATCCACCGAGAAGACATGGTTCTTCTTGGATGGGAAGTGACCTTGGCAGATTTTCAACATGTTAAGTAATTGAGGCAAGTGACATCCAACTTGTTCATGTGAAAATTCACAACAAATTGTAAGAAGGTGTCTGGGGGTAGTTGCAAGACTAAATCTTGACTCAACTCCCCATCCACGATTGAACCCAATTTGTCCAAGGCGTTCAATCAGTTGATCATCTTTAGGACATGAGTCTCAAGCCAGTAGTGCCCTCGGTCATCCGAGATCGGAAGAGCTCCTTAGATATTTCATATCTAGCGGTCTACTTTGCTCACCATACTGACTCTCAAAGTGCGGTAGCATAGTAGGAGCATCCATGTTTTCATCTTGTTATTTGAAGCTTCGTTACTCGTGGATGCGAGCATGATGCATTGAGCCACGGATGCATCATCTTGCCCTTTATTTAAAAGTAGCAATCTCTTCCTCGAGGTCATCTCTGCGCAACTTGCAGTGCGAGTGCAGGTAATTTAGGACATAAGAAATCTTTTCGGTGGTGAGAACAATTCTCGATTCCTTAACGATCAGGTGTAGTTGATTAAAATTCGGTTTGTTAGCATCAAGTATGCTACGTGATGAAATTAGTGAATGTGACATTTTCAAAATTACGCATGTAAAAAGACAATATTTTAGCAAACATTCATTTATTAATTACCAAAATAAATTAGGTCTTATTTTATATTGGTATCTCCCACTATTTTCTTCAAACTATATTACCCTCATTTATATAGTTCGGCAAAATCTAATTAAAATTTTTGCTAGTGAGAATAAGGATCCCATTTCAAATATATATAGCCTTGTGGTGACACAACAAACTATATATAAATAAATAGGTAGACAACTCCTTGTCAATTACATCAACATGTAACTCCTTATGTTTTGCCTATTAGATTATTTTGATCAAGTGGTGGCACATCCGAATAAAAATTATCTAAGTTAAGTCAACCTAGCACTTCCATATATTCAAAAAGAAAAATATCGCCCTTGTGGTGACCTGACAAAACAATATTGTTCAATTTTCTTTATAAGCATCAAATGTGATAAATTAACATCTTAAATACTTAATACTTGCCTTGTGGTGACACAACAAACTCATATTAAATATTTAATACTCTATTAATTTTATCATGCTAGAAGGCGACGTTCGATATTCTAAATATCTTTGAGCGCTTAAGACTTAATATATAAAAACTTTGAGGATTTGTTATTATTTGTCTCATCTTGTTTAGCACATGCAAATATATATATAAAATATCGCGTCGTATTATTAAACATGCGAAGCATGTTGCATAAATATATATATATATATATATATATAATACTAGCATGCACATATAGAATACTATATTCTACCGGATTGATTATGGACTTTTATTCTAGTTTGGTTCACTAGAGCCACCAAGTGAACCAAAAGGTCAAACTCTAGGGTGCAAAGAATAAACATTTAAATATAACTATTACATTTAAATCCAAGGGCTCCATTACAAAGCGGGTCTTCAAGCGCTCCTTGATCTCTAGGTTCTTCAAAAAAAATTCTAACTAATCCTATTACATTAAACTATTTAATTTAAATAGAAACCTTGATCGTGATCGAGGGAAGTACATAGAGAGAGATAGAATTTACATCAAGAAGAAAATCGAAAGAAAAGGCAGTACGTGAGACCCCATTTAATAAAACTCATTCATTCAAACATCCAACTAAAATAAATCCAATCATATTGGTCAAATTGTCCATAATCAATCCCATTTATTATCATACATATCATCATATGTATCAATAAATAAAATCATTCCATATATATATGAGTATCATTTAATGGGCAATTTTATGTTGCATGAAATCAATTTCAAGATTAAAATAAACTCTTTTATTTTAATTATAAAATTATTAAAGAATATATATATATATATATATATATATATATATATATATATATATAATAAAAGTCCTACTTTATTATCAACGGCAGACCTGCTTTGCTAACAATAACAGCCACACGGAAAATTTTTTTTTTTTTTTTTTTTTATCCTGGACAAAAAAAAAAAAACATACGTCAGACGGCGTGTTATAGTAGTAGCTTGACCTTTGTGGTTTGCTTTGCTAACAAATATTATATATATATATATATATATATATATATATAATACACTGCCTCTTCGAAAAAAAAATCAGGAGACTTATTCATGTGAATCATGATATCCAAGTAATGCAATATGATTCTAAAGGATGAAGCCATGAATTAATATAACACTGCAAAATCTTTTTTTTTTTTTTTTTTTTGATTTGAAAACCTGCTGATTCACGCAAATCAAGAATAGCAAAATCCTTGAAGTAATATAATTCTCATGTAATCAAATTACAATGACCCACGTACCCATACAGTTCCAAAAAAATTGTGGATTTGGTAGTAAAAATATATATATATATATTTTTTTTCATAAAATAATAATTTTATACAACAAATTATGCCCAATAAATTATTCAAAATACATACCCATACATATATGGAATCAAAATAATTAATAATTCGCATAAAGTTTGGCTCACGATACCACTGTTAGGTTTTCTGAAAATCAAAGTAGCAATCAAATTGAAAAATTTAGCGGAGCGAAATAAAATCAGATTTTAAAATTTTTTCACAAACCAATTACCCGGATCATCCTTTATGCATATTATTAATTAAGCGAAGAATAAGAAATTATGAAATCATACCCTTGTAGAAACGAGCTTCCTCGAGTGCGAGTTCACCTCCTACTTCTCTCATGATCTCCTGAATCTCTAGGGTTGATTCCTTCCTTTGATCAATGTAAGCCACCCAAGTGTATGGCCTCTATAGGTGATCCACCAAAGAAGAATAATTATCAAGAAGTATGGGTATTGGCTCAAACCCTAGTTTTTCTATCTGCATAGAAAAAGGAGGCGTACTTTCTCAACTCACAGAATTACATTATATTAGATATCTAATATAAGACTCCTCTTATAAAGATATCATGTAACCTATTTTAATTAAAATAAGGTATTATTTATTTAATTAAACTCTTTTAATTAAATGGCTCCCTAATCCTATTAGGGGTAATTAATTAAACTCCTTTAACTAATTTTCTTTCCTAATCCAATTAGGAATAAATGAAATACTTATATTAAATTAATTCCTAAACCTTTTAGAAATTAAAATAATAATAATTGTAATAATATTAATAAGACTCCTCTTATTAATTTATATTTAATATTTCTAAAATATTAAATAATAAATATTAAGCTATTTAATTTATTCTATCACCATAGATTAAATTAAATATACTTAATATATTATTACAATTGTGCTTTATTAACTTCTTAAATAATTATTCTTCCTTTTATGGTGTGACCCTTTAGGTTCTCCATATAAAGCCGGTTGTGAATAAATCAATTAGAACAATTCTAATCTCATTTAAATAAATAAATTAAACAAATAATTTATTTAAATAAATAATATTTATTCTACAATAGGGATAAGCCTCCCTAGCGATCAGCGACTTTCCGGATAATATAGATTTCAACATTAATCATAAAAGAACCTTTGAGTAAATAATTTGCAAATACAATTCAATCCTTCCACCATCTGATGTCCCAATTAAATATATGACATGGAATTCTTGTCAAGTCTTATTTTATTTAATTATATGTATTTCGATTCCTAAATGAACAACTCCTAATGAATGCAAATTAGAAACTACTTTCTAATTTCATTCCACCTTCGCCAAGGATTCACAGGTTGTCATTTATCGAATCACATAGGACATTTCTCCTTTTACTAGAAGTGGTAGATTCTTTATTGATCATTCATTATCTTCATATATAACTTATTACACCCAAGCATACCCTTTGATATACTCTAAGAGTCTTAAGGAATAAGTCAAAGTGTAATTCATTATATATAAGATATTATGATGATCTCAAGTCTGAGGATCATTTGTACTACTATCACTACATGAATTCTATTGACGGTGTAAGTAAAACTCCATTAGGTATTCCTTAGCGAGTCACATTCAAATTGAACTTATTCTCTAATAAGCACCTACATACTTGCTTTAGTGTCTCCACACAAATGATCATGAGATCAATCATCCTCATCCAATGAAGCAAGCAACGTATGTACCAATCTATCCGGATTCACTAATCCCCGATTTAGTAATCCAATGATTGGGAACTATTTTAGTTTTAAGCTTTCTAAGAATTTAGATCTCATTAGAATGATCATCATCATTATTCTAAAAGCGTTGCTTAAAACTATGGGTTTATCACATATTAAAAAGCGACACCATGTAGATAATAAATGCCTTTAATAAATAATTCTTTTATTAATAAATAAATAAGATTGATTACACAGTATATGCTTTATCATCATTCATGATTGGCTTGTATGCATAATACTTTCACAAACCATGTCAAACGACATGTTCAAGCGTTTTTTGGGTTACCCAGAAAACAGCTTTCATGTTCGTCCGGCTTGGTTTGACCGTCCACTACGATCCACCTATTTGATGATTAGGAGATTTTAAGGCATAAACATATAGTATAACCTACATACTACAACTTAGATGCGTCAACAATAACAAAACAACTAACAACTGAAAGATCCGGGCCCATGAACTTGGTGTCAGAGCTTTCTGGGCAAGTTCATGGTTGCCCAGATTTCACCCAGTCAATGCCGGTCAACATAGTTTGACCACAAATAACTTGCAATCTGGACCCAATCTAAACCTGATTCTTAATCCAGATCAAAGTGCACATAACAGACTACATATCTAAAACATATAATAACCAAAAACATAAACCGAGAAAGTTCTACAGCCTCTGACATTCATTGTTAGAACACAAAACAAATTTTTTTTTTTAGATTTTGTAAAACTTCAATTTTGAGTATCTAGATGTTATTGATCCACTATGTACCAACCCAGATCACTTAGTTACACATCATACAACATATTTTAACACTAAAACATAACTTTTAACATAAGATTAAAGATCAGAATATAGCTAGGGTTTTTATACCTTCTGTGATCAATTCTGATCTAGGCCACTAATTTTGTCGTATGTATAAGTGGGGCTGGTTTTATGACTGATAAAGCAAAGAAATTTCGTGGGTTTTGAGTTGAGAGAGTCAAGGATGAGAGTTGTGCAAAAATTAAGTTAGCAAATGATTTTTCTCTCTCTCCAATCTATATATACAAGTTATATGCATGAATTGGCTGGCATAGGTGGCTGATTGCTGGTATTTGTGTTGATATGTGTCACATGGTTGGTCAAGAGTTGGCCAACCACTTTAATTTGCCTAGATTTGCAAGTAAGCTTAATAAAAAAATGACAAAGGGCATTTTAGTCTTTTTGCTTATACTTTTAATGGACATTTTGTCATCTGCTCTAACCCTTAGGGTTTAACCATTAGGGTTTAACCCTAAGGTTTAGCATATAAAATTTGTAGGATTTAACAATTAGAGTTTGAAAATGTAAAATTTTAGTTTCTAAAAATATAATCTAGAAATCTCTAATTAGATTAGGTTTACTAATTATATTCTATAGGAACATTAGGGTTTTAAAAATTAGTAATTAGGGTTACCCAATCAATTAGGGTTACCAATTACTTAAAATTAAAATTTAGGCTTAAATATTTACTAATTATAATTACGATTGCTAAACATTGCAATTAGGATTTACAATTAGCAATTAAGTTTTATAATTACTAATTAGGGTTACCTATTATAGAAATTAAGGTTTCTAAATATTAAGTTAAGGTTTTTAATTAGGAAATTATAGTTTCTAATTTCACGATTAGGGTTTTCAATAATTAGGATTTTTTCCTAATTAATATCATAATTCTAACACTTGTTATAATCACACAAACACAATTTTTGACCAATCTTTAACTCCGGTTTGAGTTTCAACTCACAGTACTACTAGGTTTTCTACTTATATATCATAATTGACCAACCATTGTCAGTCTATACATACAATACATATTTATAGCACTAAAAATCAAAATATAATTAATATTATATTATTATTCTCATTCCTTGATAAAAATCCAAAATTAGGGTTTGGATTCCATATCTCGATTTATCTTTCATATTTAACATTATTAATTAAGTTAAAATAGTTAACTTAATCATTCTAGCATAAATTCTTATAATAAAAAAATTATTATAATAATTCCAAAAATTATTTCATATATTAAATAGATAATATATAATTATATTTTCATAGAAAATAATTAATAAAAACATTTCTACTATAAAATTAATTATTATAAGAATATAATTTATAATGATCAATAATTCTAACATAAAAATTATTTGTAATAATTCATATAATATATATATTTTATTTATCACAAAAATACATATACACATTATCTTGGCACATATTCCCCGTATTTATTTTAATAAATAATAAAAAAAAATTATACGCAAAATTTATGATTTATTTATATAGAAAATATCGGGTTGTTATATTCACCCTCCGTTATAAAGATTCCGTCCCCGGAATCACCGTTTTAAAACCTATACATACAAGGGTACATAGCATACACAATCATTGCAAGTAGATCTTGACCAACTTTGATCGAACTGATTTTTAACTATTCACATAAAGCTTGTCTATCTGATTCAACGAAATTTGATTTTTAAAAGAACTCAAATTCCTCCTTCAAAATTTCTTTATAAAATAATTTACTATATATATATATATATATAAATCATGTATACAAAAAAAATAAAAGTTATACGAATAATACCTGGAGTTCCATTGCCAGCTGCCACCGTATCCTGGAGCATCATGTTGAAGACCCTTGTTGTTGATTTTGTTGGCTTGCTTGATGAAGTTGGTCCTGTGATTGCTAAAGTCCCGTTACCCTTGCCAGTAGTCACACTTCCTACCTCCATCCTTCTTTTCGGGCAATCCTTCACCATATGCTCCGTCGACCCGCATAGAAAACACCTACTGTTCATCCTAGGATCGGGGCAGTTGGGAGAGATATGGCCCTCTTGCTCGCACTTGTAACATACAAACTTCCCCTTTAGACATTAACATGTATGGTTCTTTCCACAATTCTTACACGGTACCACCTGCTTCTTCACACCTTCTTGTTTCACCTGGATATTGCCAAAATAGTTCCCCTTCCTCTTGCTAGTATCACTTCTACTTCCACTATTAATTTATGCCTTCCCAGCTCCTTCGACCTTACCTTTGATCTTCCTCTCCTTGTTGTAGAGGCTCATGGCCTCACTCCCCTCCTCAGCTATGATAACATTTTTCATGAGTGCTGCAAATGTAGGAATTTGTAGCACCGCCACCTTGTTATAGAGCCAGGGTTTTAATCCCAGCTCAAACCTTCTCGCTTTCCTAGCCTCCGTATCAACTTGATGCGGAGCGAACCTAGCCAACTCATTGAACTTTGTGGCATACTCCGCAACAATCATATTCTCCTGCTTCAACTCTAAAAATTTCACCTCCATCCTAGCATATACTAGATGAAAAATAGTTTTTGAAAAAAAAGGTCTTAAACATATCCCATGTAACTACACCTTCTCCTACCCTCACCTGATTTGCTTCCCACCAAAAGTTTGCCTCCCCTTTCATCATGTAGGTGGCAAAAGCGGTCTCTTACCCCTCATCCACCCTAGCTATTACAAACGCCTTTTCGATTTCTTTAACCCAAGTTTTGACTTTAACATGTTCAGTTATCCCTTTGAATCCAGGTGGTCCTACAGCCTTGAAATCTTTAAAGTTTGCCAAGCGATTATCCGGTTGGTTCCCTGCGGCTGGCATTCCTTGTTGCGTAGCTTGTGCTACCATGTTTTCAAAGTGTCCCATCGGGTCTGCTTGTTGTTGTCCCTCAGCGTTGTTGAGAGATTCTTCTGCCCTTTGATTTCGAGTTTGTCATCTTGGCGGCATTATCTGATTAAATAAAACACAATTTATTCTTTATTAACTTACATTTTACACCTTATCACATAAGTTTAATTATTAAACTTGTTTCATTACTCAAACATAGATTCATATTCATTCAACAATTTTATAATACTTTACATAGCACATACTGCTTTAAACAGCAGTTATCCCTTTGTGACTAAAAAAGTCGGGATTTACAACCTTGATTAATACAAAAGTTGGGAACATTACATTACACAAACATACTTATCATATATATTACATTAAGCATACCTACACAACAGAACCTATACTACCTATTTACCACACCTTTTTCTTGGACAACCTTTCGCTTGATGACCTTCCAATCCACAAATAAAACATGCACCTGGTTTATAGTCGGGACAATAAAGAGTGGTATGTCCCTCATAACCGCAAAGGTAACATATCTTTTTTCATTTCTTCTTATTGAATTTTCCTAAGTTGTGGTATTCTATCTTTCTTTTCCCCTTATTGCTCGGAGCTGCACACGATGTGTTGCTTGTGGCTCCCATCTGATCAATTTGGATTTTAAGCTTATCTTATTCTTCCATGGTTTCTAGTAAGGCTTTTCATAACTGACTACTTAGCAGCTTTTCCATTTCCCATAGCTTTTCCAGATAAAGAAACCTTGTTCCTCATATCCTGCACCTCCGTTGATGCTTGTTAAGCTTCAACTTTAGTGTCCGAATCACTATTTATCAGTTCTACCATTTTTGAATCTGGTACTACGTTTTCCACGATAACTAACTCCTCCGAGTCGTTTTCATTGTGAGCCTCTATTTCAGCTATTGGGTTCGATATTAGCTCGGGTGTATAGATTTGATCCTTTTCCATGCTATAAGCATACAACAAGCCTTTTCCACCAAACATCTACAAACATAAATTATCCTGATTAGCATATAGTATATACACACAGCAAATAGTATTTTTATATAAGTTATCTTTTATTTTGTTTGACGATGAATTTATTTAATTCATCTATTTTTAAACTCTATATGAGTTATTTGTATTTTCAATGTTTTCCTCTGTTCCAAGGTTATAACCTAAGGTCTATCCCACCTAAGGTTTCTAACCATAAAGCTCTGATATCAACCTATGACACCCCCAAATTCAGGTACTTGAAACCCGAACTCGGTGCTTCACGATACCATTTCTATGAGCGGAATAATACTAATAATAATAACAATAATATAAATATTAAACTTAATTTACATATCAGAGTCTATTCCAAGTACGCAACCTTTAAACATTCATTACAATTCATAATAATAAATAGATATCAATCTTATCTTAATAAAGTCTAAGTATTACATAAGATATCATAAAACTCATTCAGCAACTTTCCCTTTTCATTTGTTCTTGGCCGAGCCCTCTGATTGTTCACACTTAGCTGAAATCATTTAAATTAAGCAAGGATGAGCATTTGAGTGCCCAACAAGTAATAAAAATTATAAATATTAGCTGAAAGGATAAAATGTTTTCTTTGTACTACCCTTCTACAACAAACCAATAGTTGTGAAGTAAACTGAATCGATAATAATAACATAACCACTCAATACCAAAATTTTGAAACTACGTACTGACTATAAATAGGGTTAAGGTGACATACTATGAACATTGTTTTCAATTTTCGAATAGGTTTAGCATAACTTCATTCGCAAACCATCATAACTTACAGGCACAGGGGGTGATCAGCCCGTTATGCCCTGTATTGATTAATACTACATGCAAGAATGATATTATCGTTCACTCTGTCCGCCTTGGGCACGTAAAAGTTTTCCCATGTTCGGGATTCATACTTAGTCGGGAATCCGAACCAAAACAATTTGATTGGATACAAAAAGTTTTTATCATATTCAACGATATTTTTAAATCTGTGTCTAGATGATCAAATAGCTTAGACGACTTTTACTTACTCTATACATACTGGCAATCAATAGGGGTGTGTGTGTGTGTGTGTGTGTGTATATATATATATATATATCAACATGTCATTAAATAGAATGATTATCCAAGTAGGGACACTTGTATAACCATAATTAGAAATTAACGAACAAATTAAATATCTGAATAATAATATAATACCATGTTGATAATCAATGATCGGATATAATATATATTACAATAGGGTTAATATCCGGTATAATAATAATATAATTACGAAACTTTCTTACTCATGTCCATCGCATAAAGAAAATCAAAGGTAGGATACTTGCACTGTCTGCACGCTACAATATGCAACTTAGTTTTTATCTTTTGTATAACAACCTATCAGTAATAAGATCATTTTACTGATTAGAATAACATATCATAACACATAATACTGCTTATTGCAGTCAGTACATAACCTAATCGCATTGCCACACATGTTCAACAGTCATTGAATCACAAACAAACAATAATAAAGTTAAAATATCAATATCTAGATCAATTTCTGAAACATGTCGATGTACCGACAGCTTTATCGGGTAATTATCGAGTCTAAGACTCTATTCTGAAGTTCAATATCTGTAAGTATTAGTCATATTATTTTTAAATGACTTATAATAATTTTTAAACATTTATTATAATTTATCATGAATTTTCAAACACCGAAATCATTATTAAATGATTTAAATATTAAAAAATTCTATTATCATTAATATTTAATTAATAATAAAACTATTAATGAAACCATTGCCAAAATATTAAAGTTATTTATAATAACTCAAAATAGTTTTAAAGTATTAATATTACCCTTAAATGATTTTTTAAAACATTTAAAATCATTTCTAAATATTTACCATTAATATTTAAATATTAATGTACTATTCCTCAAAATAGTAAAAGTCATTAAGTATAACTTAACATATTTCTAATTCATTTATATCCTTTTTAAATAATTTTAAAATTAATAAAACCATTTTTAAACCATTTATTTAATATAATTATTAAATAAATTTAATATCATTAATAATAATTAATTAAAGAAATTTACCTTTAAATATTGAAAGTTATATTTTATAACTTCAAATATTTTTAAATACCTTATTATTATTAAAATAATTTTAATATAATAAAATCATTTTAATTTATTTATTTATTTCATTTATTAAATAACTTAATTATCATTCATTTTAATTTATTAATGTAATTGATCGAGAAAATATTAAAATAAATTAAAATATTTTCTTATATTATAATATAATTTTAAATGATTTTTCAAGTATAAAAATCATTTTAAAATAATTTATTTAATATAATTATTAAATAAATTAATTACCTTTAATATTTCAAAAATATTAAATATTTATGAAATACATTAAAAAATTTATAAACTAATTTTCGAGACTTTAAAATAATTTTTTAGTAATTGAATTTATATTTTTAATAATTAAAAAATAATTTTCTATAATTATTTAATAAAAATATAATTTTCAAAAATTAAGTGTAATAAAAAAAGGCTTTATAAATGAGCAGGAATAATCATATAGGTGTTCTTCATGTTCTTCAACAAAACCTAGAAAATCATGTCAGTTACCGAGTGGGTCAGTTTGACCAAGCATAGATCTTGGATCTTAACGTTTCTGGGCATGTTGTTAATCAGATACTGTAGTGCTACTACAAGACTACAAGATCCAACAACAAACATGTTCATACAACACATAACCAAAGAGATCTGAGCCTCCAAAGTGGCTGTCAGAGCTGTTCTTCATTTCTGAGTTTGCCCAGAAATGAAGAACAGTTCGACTGCCCTACTTTGGGTTTCCACAACTTGAAATCATGTTGATGTTTTAGTGATTTAAGAGTTCTAGATTGCAGCTAGAATGTAAGAGAGTAGATCTATTACATAAAATACAAATAACATCAACAGAATCAACATATATAAGCTGGTCAAACCATGTCAGACGACATGTTCAAGCATTTTCTGGGATACCTAGAAAATATCTTTCATGTTCGTCCGGCTTGGTTTGAACGTCCACTACGTTCCACCTATTTGTTGATTAAGAGATTTTAAGGCATAAACATGTAGTATAACCTACATACTACAACTTAGATGCATCAATAATAACAAAACAACTAACAATTGAAAGATCCGGGCCCATGAACTTGCTGTCAGAGCTTTCTAGGCAAGTTCATGGCTGCCCAGATTTCACCCAGTCAATGCCGGTCAATGTGGTTTGACCACGAATAACTTACAATCTGGACCCGATCTAAACCTGATTCTTGATCCAGATCAAAGAGCACATAACAGACTACATATCTAAAACATATAACAACCAAAAACATAAACCGAGAAAGATCTACAGCCTCTGACATTCATTGTCAGAACACAAAATAAATTTTTTTTTAGATTTTGTAAAACGTCAATTTTGAGTATCTAGATGTTATCGATCCACTATGTACCAACCCAGATCACTTAGTTACACATCATACAACATATTTTAACACAAAAACATAACTTTTAACACAAGATTAAAGGTCAGAATATAGCTAGGGTTTTTATACCTTCTATGATCACTTCTGATTCTAGGCCATTGATTTTGTTGTATGTATAAGTGGGGCTAGTTTTATGACTGATAAAACAAAGAAATTTCTTGGGTTTTGAGTTGAGAGAGTTAAGGATGAGAGTTGTGCAAAAATTAAGTTAGCAAATGATTTTTCTCTCTCTCTCCAATCTATATATACAAGTTAGATGCATGAATTAGCTGGCATAGGTGGCTGATTGCTGGTATTTGTGTTGATATGTGTCACATTGTTGGTCATGAGTTGGCCAACCACTCCAATTTTTCTAGATTTGCAAGTAAGGTTAATAAAAAATGTAACAAAGGGCATTTTAGTCTTTTTGCTTGCACTTTTAATGGCCACTTTGTCAGTTGCCCTAACCTTTAGGGTTTGACCCTTAGGGTTTAACCATTAGGTTTTGCCCTAAGGTTTAGCATATAGAATTTATAGGATTTAGCAATTAGGGTTTGAAAATGTAAAATTTTAGTTTCTAAAAATATAATTTAGAAATCTCTAATTAGATTAGGTTTACTAATTATATTCTACAGGAACATTAGGGTTTTAAAAATTAGTAATTAGGGTTACCCAATCAATTAGGGTTACCAATTACTTAAAATTAAAATTTAGGTTTAAATATTTACTAATTATAATTACGCTTGCTAAACTTAGCAATTAGGGTTTACAGTTAGCAAATAAGTTTTATAATTACTAATTAGGGTTACCTATTATAGAAATTAAGGTTTCTAAATATTAAGTTAAGGTTTTTATTTAGGAAATTATGATTCTAATTTCACGATTAGGGTTTCCAAAAATTAGGGTTTTTCCTAATTAATATCATAATTCTAACACTTGTTATAATCACACTAACACAATTTTTTGAACGATCTTTAACTCCGGTTTGAGTTTCAACTCACAATACTACTAGGTTTTCTACTTATATATCATAATTGACCAACCATTGTTAGTCTATACATACAGTACATATTTATAGCACTGAAAAATTAAAATATAATTAATATTATATTATTATTCTCATTCCTTGATAAAAATCCAAAATTAGGGTTTGGATTCCATATCTGATTTATCTTTCATATTTAACATTATTAATTAAGTTAAAATAGTTAACTTAATTAATCTAGCATAAATTCTTATAATAAAATATTTATTATAATAATTCCAAAAATTATTTCATATATTAAATAGATAATATATAATTATATTTTCATAGAAAATAAATAATAAAAACATTTCTACTATAAAATTAACTATTATAAGAATATAATTTATAATGATCAATAATTCTAACATAAAAATTATTTGTAATAATTCATGTAATAAATATATTTTTATTTATCACATTAATACATATACACATTATCTTGGCACATATTCCTCATATATATTTTAATAATAATAAAAAAATTTATACGCAAAATTTTCGATTTATTTATATAGAAAATATCGGGTTGTTACAGTTAAAATGTTTGCGTAGTACATAGTACAAAGGGCAAATCACTTGGAGTACGAGACGGTGGTCCATATAGTCGTTTAAACTTAAAGGTTACAGTAGAAACACTGGTTAACCTAGGACATAGAAGATGTTTATGGTCTTTTAGACTGTTAAAGTTTAAAGTAGAAATACTTGACAACCTAGAACATAGTTCGTGGTCTTGTGAACCTCAGTATATTCTTTTGATGTTGAAAGCTGTTGTTAACTTAAAATTCATTATTCCTTTGAACTCATAGCTTTTGAATTAGAGTTTATTGTTCCATAAAAAGTACTTTACCATTGAAAGATCAGTTAATTGTCATTCATAGAATGTTATTGTATACTATCCTTCTTGAGGGAAATTTTTTTCTCACTCTTGCACAAAATAATGTAGATGAAGTTAAGAAGTTTGAAGAGCTTTCTAAAAGCAAGGGCAAGGGCAAAGTGTTTGATTAGAAGACGTTTAATTTACCATTTATTTATGAAGATTATGTAATAGATTTGATTATGATTATGTTTTAATATTCCGCTGATGATTGTAATAATAATGGTTAGATGGCCTGGGATTTATATGAGATTATGTAACCCTATAATGGGAGATTTATTCTTTAAACTTTTGAGTTTAATTATATCCTTTATTTATGGGTAGTTAGTTATGACTTGGACAGTGAACATCAAATCTTGAGGCAATGAAGTACCTAGATTTGGGGGTGTCACAAGTTGGTATCAAAGCTTTAGGTTATGAAACTTAGGTGGAGAAACCTTAGGCTATAACCATGTAGGAGATCAAAAACATAGAGGAGATAAACTCTCATCGAGTTCTAAGGAATGAATTGAGGAAATTCATTGAAGATAAAATGATAAAAGACTTTATGTGCCTATGTGTTAACAAACCTATGTGCTCGCGAGTATTATACATATAGAGTTGTGGGAGTTATTAAAACTTTGTTGTCTGAATGATTGATGAAAGAAGATAGGGATTAGGAGCCTGAGAAGTTCGTACAGTTCGAGTATGGTTGGTATTGGGAAAGCCATACCTGTTGATTTCTATTGTAGAACTTGGGTATGAGCTTGAGTTTGCTTGTGAAGATGAAATTGAGAAGATAAAGATGAAGTATAAGTAATAGGAGTTAGGAAAGCTATAGAGCGCCTAGCCGTGCTTGCACAAGAGAATGTAATGCTTTAAGACCTTACCGCACGACTGAGAGGTGTAGAGCAAGTATTAGCTCAGTTAGGATGTTAAAGAAGATAATTATTAGTTGGAAACGAGATTACGCAGGAATTATGACACCCCTAAATCTAGGTACTTCATTCCCTCAAGATTTGATGTTCACTTAATCAAACATTCATATCTAACTACCCAATCATAGTAAAATTGAATAATAAAACCTTCCCATTAAAGGGTTACATTAATAAAATCTCCCAGGTTGTCTAACCTTTAAATAAAATCATTCAAATGCGGAAAATAAATAAACTTCATTACAATAATTAAAATAAAATTCGATAATAAAATATCAACATGTTACAAGTCTTCAATATTTGTTCATCTTTCCTTTTCCCTTACTGGTGCTAGCACTACTATAAAATCATAAAAAGACAACACTTAAAAGATGATGTTTTTATAAAAAACGTTATGGTTTTTTTTTACAACATTTTTTAACAAAACGTTGTAGATAAATATAAAAAAACTTTATGTATTTATAAAGGGAAATTTTTAGTTTTAAATAGGTAACGTTTAAAAAAAAACTTTATCTATATGAAAAACTCGGAGCAAAAAAAATAAGACGCTGTCCTATTTCCTTAATCGAAACCTTCGGCTACCACTATATTCTGTTTCCTACCAGCTATTCTTTCTTCTAAATCTCTAAACCCCCATTCACCAGATTCAGATCTTCTTCATCAAAACCCACTTCTCGCAAGCCGCCTCACCGGAAGGTGAGGAACACCAGCCTTCCGGCTTCCGGAGTTCGATTGAAGAGGGATGGAGCTCCCGTGGGTAAGCGGAGTAGACCGATCTCCAGGTCCACATCTATTACCATACCTCCAGTCTCAGTCCGATGTCGTTTCTCGAGTCTCCGGTTCTCCTCTCCAATATCAAGGTAAGCTGTGTTGCTCTGTAATACGAAGCCGTTCCTTTGGTTGCTACTTGCTTCATAGCTGTGTTGGCCATTGAAAATTAGGAGTTTGGATTTGCTTTAATTTTACTGTCTTATGAATGTGTGGTTACATCACAGTAGTAACTTTAGTAGGGAATTGTGGTGGAATTTAGTGATCTGTGATATGCTTTTAGCTTTAATCAGCAATAAAAATTGTCTCTTTTGTTAAAGTACATTTTCAAATTCCAATTTAATCTTTGATTCTTTTTCACATCACTTTCACACTTGGGAAATTTATTAATCTTGTTTTTCGTTATATTGAGTGCTCATTTGTGCAGAATATATACAGTGTAATTGTGAATGCTTGTGTCACCAATGGATTTTGATGCTTACATTAGGTCGTATTATATTAAAGCCTCTCGCTGCAATTATGCCTGTCGAGATTTTTCTAGAATCTCTCTCTCTCTCTCTTCGATACTTTACATTCTTTTCGTTTTTGGTCTCTTCAACCTTCAGTGTTGTTTTTTTCACAAAATGAATCTTCCTTTTCTGTTTGGTGCTTAACCCTTTTCTTTTTGTGTTGTTTTATAAAAGGTAAATGGTGCACTTATAATAATAGTCGTACAAATTAGGGAATCAAGATAACTGTGATTTTTTAATATATTTTGTTTGGGCCTCTAGAATTTTATTTAAATCTTTGTGAAAGATTAGTGGATGTTCAAAGGCTTGGTTTAATAATTGTTATGAACTTCATTCTTTGTCTTTCAGGCAGAACCTTCGCCCACAACTGGTTCCTTTTTCCAGTCTCACCTAATGCAGGGCTTTGGTGGTTCACCTACTTTTTTGATGAGGACATGACATGTGTGGATTCAAACAAGACTAAAGGGACGTGGGGATCAAGCAAGGCTAGAACAAAGAGGTTCAAACAAAGTCTCAATGGATTGATCCAAGATGTTTGGGCTGAAGTTAACGTAAGAAAATCCAAAGAGGAGGCAAAAGAACATGAGACATTAATTTGGGTCAATTTAATACAAGCCCAATTTTAATCTTCTTAACAAAGTCAACATATTTACTTACAAAGGAGTATTATGGAAATCCTGCGATGAAGGATTTTATTTGGATTCTTAATTTTAAATTCTATTGTAATTAGGATTTCTTTTTAATTAGAATTCCTTTTCCAAATTGACTTCTATTTTCTTATAGAATTAGGGTTATAGTTTATAAATTTCTATTAGGATTTGGATTGTTTTGAGTAGTATAAATAGAGGTGCAAGTTGATGTAATATGACACATTATCATTATTTATTATTCAATATATTTGTGAGGTTATTCTCTACTTTTGGTTCTTTGAAGAATTCCTAAGTATTTTCTTAGTTATTTCTTTGAGGTTCAATTTGACTTATCATACAACAATTCATAGTCAGTTGTGTGGCGTCTTCACCGCATCAATCGTCGATTGTACTTGAGATTACCGCTTCAATATAAGCGAGGGGTCAAGGTGTCGTTGGTGTCCATTCAACGCAGAATTCGAACGCGAGCAATTGTACCAAAATTACCGTCTACAAAAAGGCCAGGGGGTAAGGGTGTTGCAAGCAATTCACCCAACAATTTGTCTTTAGAAACGATCGAATGACGACCACCTCACTTGTAAGCGTCTTGTGGAGTCTATCATTTTGGTATCAAAGCTAAGCCTTTCTAGCAAGTTACTTATCTTTAATTTTTTTGTCGAAATATATATTGCAAAAAAAAAAAAAAAAAAAAAAAAAAAATAAAAAAATAAAAAAATAAATTCATATTCTATTGTGCTAACCCAATTTTAGCACACCATCAAATCATCAAATTCTAACCAAGAGTTCATACCTAGTTCCATCATCATCAATTCTCAAACAGAGCTACAATTTACGAGTCCTGAAGCCTACAAGAGGAGTCTGAGACAATCGATCGGTGATTTTGTGGTATCTCGATAACTACACTATCTATATTTTTGTTTCGTGACAAGTAATTTGAATTGATTAGTAAAACCAAGAATTTTGCTAGGGAATTCAATAAGAACCTATTAGAGAGAATATTTGAGGTAAAAGGCTTAGTGGTGAGATTAATCGAGGGTAAAAGCCAATTATTGAGAGTATACACGAGTGGACCATTGATTCGAGCGAAACACGTAAGGGAGTGGTGAGGAAACTGTTTTCTACTAACCCTTATTTTGCAGGAAATATGTCTAGCTCAAAGGATAAAGGAACTCATGAGAACAACCTTCGACAAATTGAATTGAAATTCCAGATGGAAGCAATGCATAAAGAATGGGATCGGAGATTGAGAAAGACTATAGAGCAAATGCAAGAACAATTAGAAGAGATGAGGGTGTCTATGGCTGAGCTATCCCAAAACACTCTTGGGATGCAAAACAAGACGAGGACACAACAAACTGACGCAAGAAAGGAAGACCTTTACGGTGAGGATAGTAGTGCAACGGAAGATCGTGAATCTAATTTTCGACATCAAAGACACGGAGGTGCTAGGGAAAGAAGAGGTCGGAGACGGAGAAGATGGCAATTTGGATAGCATAAAATGAAGATTCCGACTTTCCAAGGCACGGGTGATCCCGAGGCTTATTTAGATTGGGTAACCAAGATGGAGCGAATCTTTGATATCACAACTATTCGGACCTCAAGAAAGTCAAACCGCCATTACGGAATTTTACGGATATGCATTGATATGGTGGGATCGGGTTGACGAGATAATCGGAGAAGGTGTGACGAGCGGTGGAATTACAACTTGGCGGAGATGAAAGTGATAATGAAAAAGAGGTTTGTACCAACATACTATCAACGGGAGATTATTAGTAATTTACAAACTCTTAAACAGGAAGTCTGAGTGTGGATGAATATTACAGGAGATGGAGATGTTGAAGGATCTAAGCTAACTTGATTGAGGACAATGAAACATCGATGGCTAGGTTCTCGGCGAGGATTGAATCGGGAGATTGCGAGACTTGGTTGAACGACAACATTATTTAGAGTTGGAGGAACCGGTCCATACGGGCTACTAAGATAGAGAAACAACTCAAGAGGCGAGTAGGACAACGAGGACAATCTAATGCTAGTTCATCATGGAGACCCAATTTGGCAAAGCGAGAGGAAAAGACAGCTGCGTTTAAGCCAAAGGTGGAACCCAAGCAAGGATCAACTAGCCGAGAAACTCAAGGTAAAACTGAACAACCTTCTTTTGGTCGTAATCGAGATATTGTATGTTTTAAGTGTCAAGGCAGGGGACATATTTCTAGCCAATGTCCAAATCAGAGGAAAATGTTGTTACTTGACAATAGAGATGTGGAGACCGAGGGGGAAGATAGCGACACCGATTCTATGCCACCATTAGAGGAGATAGGTGAGGATGCAATACATGGTGAAATTGCAGTTACAAGAAGAGCACTTAGTACATGAGTTAAGGAGGAGAAGCGGTGAGCAATGGGAAAATCTATTTCATACTCGATGTCTTGTGAATGGGAAAATTTGTTGCGTGAAGTTATAGATGGGAGGCAATTTGCACAAATGTGGCGAAAGCACTACGATGGTGGAGAAATTGGGGTTACCTACTACCAAACATCCGCAATAGTATCGTTTTGCGGTTGGCTCGATGATAATGCAGACATTAAAGTAACCAAACAGTGTTAGTTCCATTTTGCTATTGGTCGGTATATTGATGAGGTATTGTGTGATGTGGTGCCCATGCGAGTGGGACATATATTGTTGGGTAGACCATGGCGGTTTGATAGGAGGGTTCAACATGACGGGTTTACTAACGTATATTCATTCGTTCACGATAAGAAGAAGATCTCTTTTTCGTCCTTTGTCACCACAACAAGTACATGAAGATCAAATTCATTTGTAGAAAAATTATGTACAAAGAAAGAGAGTGAAGAAAAGAAAATCAAGAAGAAAAAAAGAGAAAAGAAAGAGAGAAAAGAAAGAAGAAAAAACAAATATATATTGGCAAAAAAGAGTGATGTGAGAAGAGCTTTGATTTCTAAACAGCCTATGATTTTACTTCGGTATAAAGAGGCGCTTTTGACTACTAACGCTAATGATTCTTTGCCTAGTGTTGTTTCATCTCTCTTCTGAGAATTCAAAGATGTATTTTCCAGGAGCTTCCTCATGGACTACCACCTATTCTTGGAATTGAGCATCAAATTGATTTTTTGTTCGCATGCATGCGATTCCAAACCGTCCAAATTTTATCTGAGTAATCCGAGGAAACGAAGGAGTTCTGAAAAGGCAAGTTGACGAATGATGGAGAAGGATTCATGAGAGAAAGTATGAGCCCATGTGCAGTTCCGGTGATCCTAGTGCCGAAAAAGGATGGAAAATGGAGGATGTGCATCGATTGTCGAGCGGTAAATAACATTACTAAGAAAATATCGACATCCCATTCTTCGTTTAGATGACATGTTAGATGAATTACATGGGTCTTGCATATTTTCAAAAATTGATTTAAAAAGTGGTTATCATCAAATTAGAATGCAAGAGGGTGATGAATGGAAAAATGCGTTTAAAACTAAATCTGGTCTTTATGAATGGTTAGTATTACCTTTTGGTTTAACTAATGCACCGAGAGCACTTTCATGAGATTAATGAACCATGTTTTCGTCCATTCATTGGAAAATTTGTCGTAGTTTATTTTGATGATATCTTGATTTATAGCAAAACTTCAAGATCATGCATTGCATTTAAAATCTGCATTTTAGATGTACTTAGGAAAGAAAAGTTATTTGCTAACATGGAGAAATGCACGCTTTTGTTCGGATAGAATTGTTTTTCTTGGCTTTGTTGTGAGTTCACTGTGGAGTCCAAGTTGATGAGGAGAAAATATGTGCGATCTGGGATTGGCCGAGTCCAACCAATGTGAGTCAAGTACGAAGCTTTCATGGACTCGCAAGTTTCTACCGACGCTTTGTTCGGAATTTTAGTGAAATTACAGCACCATTGACCGAGGTCATCAAGAAAAGTGTGGGCTTCAAGTGGGGTGATGAACAGGAAAAAGCATTTAATTTGATTAAGGATAAATTGACAAATGCTCCTTTACTTATTTTGCCTAACTTTGCTAAAACTTTTGAGATTGAGTGTGATGCTTCAGGTTTAGGGATTGGAGCTGTGTTGATGCAAGAAGGAAAACCAGTGGCGTATTTTAGCGAAAAGTTGAGTGGGGCAGCTTTGAACTATCCTACATATGACAAAGAGATGTACGCTTTGGTTAGAGCCTTGGAGACATGGCAACATTACTTGTGGCCTAAGGAGTTTGTGATCCACACCGATCATGAATCATTGAAATATTTGAAGGGTCAACACAAGTTGAACAAAAGACATGCACGATGGATGGAATTTATCGAGACATTTCCATATGTTATTCGATATAAGCAAGGTAAGGAGAACGTCGTTGCAGATGCTTTGTCTCGCAGGTATGTTTTGTTAAATACTCTTGATACGAAATTGCTTGGGTTTGAACAATTAAAGAGTTATATGATAATGACCTTGATTTGATTGAAGAGTTTAAAACTTGTGAAAAGAATGTTGTGGGTAAATACTTTAGAGTTGATGGATTCTTGTTTCGAGAAAATAAACTATGTATTCTCGCATGTTCTTTTGCGTGAGTTGTTGGTTAGGGAATCACATGGGGCGGTTTAATGGGACATTTTGGTGTTGATAAAACTTTTCTTTGTTTTAAAAGAACATTTTTATTGGCCTCATATGAAAAGGGATGTAGAAAGAATATGTGATAGATGTATTACTTGTCGCCAAGCTAAATCTCGTGTTCAACCCCATGGATTGTATACGCCATTGCCTATTCCTAATGAACCTTGGATTGATCTTTCTATGGACTTTGTGTTGGGTTTACCTAGGTCTAAGCATGGTTATGATTCGATATTTGTGGTCGTGGATAGATTTTCAAAAATGGCACATTTTATTCCATGTCATAAAACTGATGATGCATCTCATGTTGCTGATTTGTTCTTTAGGGAGATTGTGCGTTTGCATGGTATGCCTAAAACTATTGTTTCTGATAGAGATACAAAGTTCTTAAGTTATTTTTGGAAGACCTTGTGGGGTAAATTGGGTACTAAATTGTTATTTTCTACTACTTGTCATCCACAAACCGATTTGGCGGTGTTGAAGTAGTAAATAGGACTTTATTTCGGCATTATTACGGCTATCATTAAAAAGAATATCAAGCAATGGGAAGAATGTTTACCACATGTTGAGTTTGCATATAACCGTTCTGTTCATTCTGCTACTAATTTTTCTCCATTTGAAATTGTATATGGTTTTAATCCTTTAACACCGTTGGATTTATCACCGTTACCTGTTTCTGAATATACTAACATGGATGGAACGAAAAAGGCTGATCTTGTAAAGCAGATTCATGAAAGAGCCAGGCTAAACATTGAACGGAGAACGAAACAATACATTAAGCACGCGAACAAGGGACGACATCAAGTGATCTTTGAGCCCGGAGATTGGGTGTGGTTACATATGCGGAAAGAAAGATTCCCCGTTCAAAGACGTTCAAAATTGCTTCCGAGGGGAGATGGTCCATTTCAAGTTCTCGAGCGTATCAATGACAATGCCTATAAATTTGATTTGCCAGGTGAGTATAATGTTAGTGCTACATTTAACGTTACTGATCTAAGTCCGTTTGATGTAGGTGACGATTTGAGGACAAATCCTTTTCAAGAGGAGAGGAATGATGAGGACATGACATGTGTGGATTCAAACAAGACTAAAGGGACGTGGGGATCAAGCAAGGCTAGAACAAAGAGGTTCAAACAAAGTCTCAATGGATTGATCCAAGATGTTTGGGCTGAAGTTAACGTAAGAAAATCCAAAGAGGAGGCAAAAGAACATGAGACATTAATTTGGGTCAATTTAATACAAGCCCAATTTTAATCTTCTTAACAAAGTCAACATATTTACTTACAAAGGAGTATTATGGAAATCCCACGCAGTGAAGGATTTTATTTGGATTCTTAATTTTAAATTCTATTGTAATTAGGATTTCTTTTTAATTAGAATTCCTTTTCCAAATTGACTTCTATTTTCTTATAGAATTAGGGTTATAGTTTATAAATTTCTATTAGGATTTGGATTGTTTTGAGTAGTATAAATAGAGGTGCAAGTTGATGTAATATGACACATTATCATTATTTATTATTCAATATATTTGTGAGGTTATTCTCTACTTTTGGTTCTTTGAAGAATTCCTAAGTATTTTTCTTAGTTATTTCTTTGAGGTTCAATTTGACTTATCATACAACAATTCATAGTTGTGTGTGGCGTCTTCTACCGCATCAATCGTCGATTGTACCGAGATTACCGCTTCAATATAAGCGAGGGGTCAAGGTGTCGTTGATGTCCATTCAACGCAGAATTCCGAACGCGAGCAATTGTACCAAAATTACCGTCTACATATAGGCGAAGGGTTAAGGTGTTGCAAGCAATTCACCCAACAACTGTGCTAGAAACGATCGGGGCGACGACCACCTCACGCAAGCGTGCCGTGGAGTCTATCATTTTTCTTTAAGGGGAAATTGTTCCAATAGCAGTCCGTTTGATGAACAAATGGTGTTAAGAGGTTGGTCACCTTGAACTGTGTTCTAAACGGTCTTTTCTGTGAAGAGCATTTTGGGGAAGATCTAGGAGCCCTTAGTTTTGAACAAGAGAGTAGTGAAAACATTAATCAAACCCTTAATAAACCCCTTTCCTTGTTAGAACACGACTTTTTTTGGGAAAATGATGAGCTTCTGGCTCTTTTATCTAAAGAAAAACAGACCCCTTTCAACCCACAAGATGAATTTTTAATGGATGCAAGAAAAGCGGCCATTGATTGGGTTTTTTAAGGGTGCATTCTCACTATGGATTTCTTGGGTTGATTGTTATTTTAGCTGTTAATTACTTTGACAGATTCATATCAAGCCTCTGCATTTAAAAAGATAAGCCATGGATGAGTCAACTAGCTGTTGTTGCTTGCCTTTCTTTAGTTGCCAAAGTTGAGGAGACCCAAGTGCCACTTCTTATAGACTTCCAGGTATGTTTTCTTTTATGTGTATTTCTGTGTGTGCAATGTGTGTTGAATGTCATAATGGGCATTTTAATGTGTTATTGATGTGGGTTCTGTTGATGGGTACCTGATATCTAGGTAGAGGAATCAAAGTTTGTGTTTGATTTAAGGAGTATTATGAGAATGAAGCTTTTGGTACTCTCTTCCCTTGAATGGAAGGTGAGTCCAGTGACACCATTTTCATTCATTGATCACATCATAAAGAGGATTGGATTGAAGACCTACCCACATTGGGAGTTTCTAATAAGGTGTGAGCGCCTCCTCCTCTCTGTCATCAATGGTAAGCATATCAATTACGACTTATTTATTTATTTTTAACCATTTGTGCAATCAGATATCGATATGAGCATGGAAACAAGAATGTGGCGTATAGATTTTTAAATGAAGTTATCCAGTTAGTTTATCTTCTCAACATTGTACATTAAAATACAGATTCTAGGTTCACCCCTACCACCCCTTTGATGGGGATGTGGGGTTAATTTGAGAATGTTAATTTGGTGGAGCTTTTCATTGAGTTGCATACATAATGTTTTTGCTGCGTATGTGAAACATATCGGCAATAGATATCAATTCAGAACAGCTTATAAAAAGTAATTTGTTATCATTGCAAAACTTTCATTTGTATCCCTCAGCATGTTATACATTCAGTTCATCAGTTCTGTTTCACGCTATCGTAGCACCTAGGATGATTGTAGAACATAGATAGAGATAGGTTTGCTTGGTCTTTGGTCATTTTCTCAACTAAGTAATTAATGCAGAGTAGTTTTCAACAAAAGACAGGTTAACAATGGACTATGTGCTTATTTACTAATTTTGAATTTGACTATCTGCTCATGGTGTTGTTATTGCGACAGAAAAGAAGTTACCATCTATATTGGTTGATGAAACATTTGTGAGTTCATTTCTCTGGCCACAATTATAGTTTACTTGGTCTAATGTGTAGCAAACATGTGATAATTTTTATTTGTCTGAAAGCATCGCTTCTGTAGTGTCTAACAGCTGCTACCGTTTAATCTGGAGGAGTTTAATCATTTAGGTTGGGTTTGTTTCCGCAAAATCTTTTTTACTTCTAAGATATTTATCATACATGCTCTTGATTATTAATAGCAGAACACCAGAGAAGCAGCAAGATGATGATGTCTTTGGTTTCAATTTCTCCTCCATTCTATGCACCTGTGAGCATTATATCTCTCTTTCAATCCATTTTATATATATTTTTATTTCCCAATTCTTTCTATTTAATTTAAGAGTTATTTCAACAATGGAAATCAAAAGCTATTGTACTTGAAAAATCTGTATCACTTGTAAATAGAGGAAGCTTTGGGTTAAAGCATTTTTCTTCAACCCTCCAGATGAACCCATTCTCAAAGAAGCTCTTAAGGTAATTCCATTTGCTACATCCCTATATTTTTGTACTATGTTTATTCAGTAATTTCTGTATTTGGGTGCTGGAAAAATAAAGTGATAGAATACTTTTTAGGGAATTTCAATAGAAAAATTGTACCATATAGAGAAGAAACCCTATCTGGGTTTGTTAATTTATTATGTCTATAAAGTAGAGCTAGCTAGCATCTGGGTTCTGACCAATTTAACAAGGGGAGGATTGAGAGTTGATTGTGGTGTTAGTTATCAGAGTACTTTTTACTTTTCAATTGTTGTAGTACGTGTTGTAATGTTTTACTTGGAATGTGTGTTTTGTTTAGTTTGTTATGCCTACCCGAACTAGTCTGGGATAAAAGGAGTAGCTGAGTTGATATATATCTCGTTTTAATATTAGTTAACAATTACAAACATAAAGCTAAGGGCGGATTTGCAGTTACAGAAACAGTGGTTAAGCATATATTGACATCATTCTGTCGGGGCTTCTTTCAAACAGGCATTTTACCACCTGTTTTTACATAAGTATGGCGAAATGAACTTTCTTTTATCAGCATATCAGTTGGTCTTGCAAGTGGAGCTAGCTCAGTCAACTGGACACTTTATCTGAGTCCGTGTAACTATGCTAGCAGTTTTGTAGGGCGTAATTGGCTTTAATCTGTACCATTTATTATACACATTGAAACCGTCACTCATACCCTTTCCACGTTCCTATAACTGATTCCAAGTCATCTCCCATTCCTATCAGAAGCAATTCCATTTTTGTGGACATAGAGAACCCAAGGTCATATTTGCTTAGCACACTCACCTCGCCCAAGAATGAGGTCGCATGTTATTGTTGTAGGCTGATAACCAAAGTAGCAGCTAGCCCATTGTTTCTTCTGTTAAAAAGAAAAGAAATTTCAAGATAAAGAATGATAATGAAAGGTGAAGGGACCTATCCGCACAGATTTCTACAAACTCACCAATAATGAAATAAAGCTCAAAGCTCTAGTATCAAAGTAATAATATATTCAACTATGATTTTTTAATTTGTGTGTTGTTTTACTTGCGTATTTTCTGGAGTATTAACATTTTCATGGTCTCTCTTAGGTTGCAGCAGATAAACCAAACCCCATGATTTTCCTAAGAGCTTGCGAGTTGTTGGATTTGAAACCAGAGGATGCTGTTCATGTAGGAGATGATCGTATAAATGACATATGGGGTGTAAGAGATGCAGGTTGTGATGCTTGGCTCTGGGCAACTTATGTCCATTCCTTCAAGGAGGTAATTTGTAAATTAACTTTTTCCCCCTCGCTATGTAGCTTTGCGATCTGCATATCTTCTCATGTTTTCTGCTATAACGGTTCAATTGATTATTATAAAGTTTTATTATTACTTTTTGGTAGCTCCAAAGTTCTGTATTGTTGTTTTGTTGCATTAGTATACTGTTTATAAAAGTATACATTGTTTTTGAAAATCTTAGAAAGATAGAACATGCCGGATATGTCAACGTAATGTCTTTCAACCTTGTATTGGCCGACTTTATCTAGCTTGGTTTCCATGCATATGATTTTTCACTGGGTGTGTTATGGTTTAAAGCCTCACAAATTTAAAATATAACAATACCAAGTAATAAAATCATTACATTTTGTGATGCAGGTTGCTCAAAGGATTGGAGTCCAGGTATGAATCAATGGCAATTCAGTTTCAGCACCTAGAAGATTGCTTCCAGTTGTATAATGGCTTTTCATTCATCCTGTACCTCCCCATAAGCAGTTGTACATATTCTCTTATTTTTGTAATATGTAGAGAGATAAGAGATGTAAGGATGCAACTACTTTGAGAATAAATGATTACTTGGAATCTTTGATAAATGATTGAATTTACAACTCTTTTAATCTTTCAGGCTACAATATGCCAATCTTTCAGGCATTAGCATATTACAGGTGCATTGGTAACGTAGGTGAATCACAACTATTTTTTTTCTTTTTTTTTAATCTACAACATTTTAAAAACGTTGTGTTAGGTGAACCACAACTTTTTTTTTTTTTTTTTTAAATCTATAACATTTTAAAAACGTTGTGTAAATATGCCTAAGCGTTGTCTGATATATTAAACTACAACATTTTTATCCAGAAAACGTTGTGGAATCATACCTTCTACAACGTTTTTAACCATCTGTTAATTTATGGAAAGAAAATCTACAACGTTTTTTTCTTAAAAAATGTTGTGCAATGTGCTCAACTACAACGTTTTAAAAATGTTGTGTAAGGGTGTCAAATAGATGACACCCTTAACCACGACGTTTTTCTGACTGAAACCACAACGTTTTTTTCGCGTTGTCTATTTACAGTTTTGTAGTAGTGTAGGTTCATCAACCTTCTCATCTTTAACTCTAATAGTTATATAAGCAAGAGTGAGCAAACAAAGCTCACTTGAAACTGCAATGAATGAAAATCTTACAACAACTGCCAAATAAGAGGCTTAATAGAAATGAACAATATGGTTTATCAACATTCTAAAATATATAACTGAGGGTCCTAAGACAACGAACTATGTCCACATTTGTGAGTAATCTTTCAACTCCAACTTTAACAGTCATAAGACTATAAGGACTCCTCGTACTTAGGGGGATCAGCCCTTCATACAATGTATTGTGCACAAACATTTCAACGCTAAGCGTAAACCCCTAATTATAGGGTTGTTCATCTCAGTATTTAGAGTACAAGTCCGCACCAAAGTAAGTTTGGGTTGGATAACTTTCAAGGTAATTTAGAGTTTACGAACATCAACTAAGGATTAGAAGAATAAAACTGTAATAACATTATGCTATAGAATAATTCATAATTGAATCAACATTGTGTACTAAGGTCATGCTTTAGGAATAATCTAAGAGCATAAGTATTGAATAATGTAACATACCTTGCTTGAACAATGTTAAGCTAAGGTTAAAACCTTATTTAGAGTTGAATCTTAAGCATGTATAACAAATAATAAGTTGAATGATAAAACTTGTTCAACATTAGTGTGTTAGAATGTAGAAATTTGCATGCTAATTAACAAGCTAAAGATTGGCTCAAAATCAAGAGATAAGGTTTATAAACTTGCACGATATAATTAGGGTTAAGAAACTTGCACAAAGAAAGCTTAGAGTTAGGAAAACTTGCTCAAAGATAGTTTAGATACTTGCACAATTATAAAAGTAGAGTTAGAGAACTTGCTCAAAGTAAAAAGATAAGTTTAGAAACTTGCCTCGAGTGTAGGTTAAACAATCACTACGTACGTTCACCACAAGTCCTACACATACCATATGTATTGACAATACACATTAGTTACACTAACATTAACTTCATGAGTTGCTTTCTTACTTTTAGTATAGCTACCAACTAAGTTTAAGTTTAAACAACATCACATCTTTTCATGAACATTACTTTTTAGCTTTATTACAACTAATTAAGTGATCATGTCATTGCACCACATACACATTAACAACTTGATACAACATCCTATTACATTTCCACGAAGTTATCATTAAGTTATACTAATACACAAAGGATTGCACTTGCATTTGCGCATCCCGACGCCCTCCGATTGGCTCCAAATACACAATAGTCCTAAGGATGGCCATTTTGACCCTTCGTAATGATTTCAAATTGAAAACCTTAAAGCATAAACGTTATAGGTCTATTCGTCATCGTTCCAAATCATCTTGAATCACCTCAATCGCAGTTCGTATGAAAACGTTATGGCCATTTTACTACAGGAGGTCAAAACTGTCTGACCTAGGCTACAATTCCAGCGCTGAGGCGCGAGACAGTGGCACTGGGGCACAAAATTCAGCATTGGGGCACGAATTTCAGCACTGGGGCATGAAGTTCTTACCTATTTTTGGAGCCGAGGCGCTGAATTTTTATTTGTTGGCGCGAAATTTAACATTGAAGCATGATTTTGGTATTTGAGGCGCCAAAACATCTGTAATCCAACCATGAAGAACAGATAAAACTATATTCTGGACTGATTAACGCTGATAACATCCAAATTAACACTTATAATTTATGTAATTTACACATAATCGTTACCAAGCATACATATACTAGTTTAACACAACTAAACAACGATTTTTAGAAAACTTAAATCCTTGAAAGCACTGTTTTTAAAACAAAATTGCATCACTGATAAATGATAAACACAGTGAACACTGTAAGTCCGTATAACAACCAATTAATTTTTCTGAAATTCCTATCCAATTGATATACACGGCATTAAATTTCACAATTAGTATACACATAATTTTGTTATCTTACAAACTTAACAATCACCGTTCATGCATATATATATATATATAAATACTGTAAAATAATTTCCTTTCTAGTATACATAATTTAGCATACAACTCATATATACATATATATACATGCTAGTTATAATAATTATAACAACAAATAGGACAATTTAGTCTTCCATTTTCCTATTCAGTTTGAGTATTATCTTTGGTATACAATGGATCATAGGACGATGATTCGTATCATGGAGCAAGAGCGCAATGAAGCTGTACAACGTTGAAAGTTCTTGTAGATTGCAGAAAAAAAAACATTAAGATGATATATAAATCATGATGAAAATTAATAAGATGTAAATCTTAACTTTTAAAATAAATAGTGGGATATGAAGAAGTAATCCTAGAATTTTATTATTGCAGGATAAATGATATAAATAGCAGTGAGGCTATTTTTGTTATGTTTTAGAGTAATAAATAAATAAAGATATCATTGTTTATTAAGATATATTATGTGTTATCTAAAAGTGGTTGAGATAAGCTTAAATGTTTTGATACATGAATGAATGATGATCAAACAATGTAAGTTTTAAATAGTAAGATGTCTCTTAGAAGAAGACAATAGCGTCAACAGACCCCCGAAGAAATATAAATAAAATAAAGAAACTGACGCCAACCTGGTGCCGTAGTTGGTGAATTTGCTGGTGGGAGTACTTGCAAATCAACTAAATTCCTGGCTGTACAGTCAAATCTCAATGTTTCAACCAAATTTGTTCACAACAGGGCTAGAAAGGATGATTGTCGTAGACATGGAGGGTAATACGCTGACATACAATCAAGAGCAGAGGGAAAAGAAAGGTGAAAATGGAGATAAGGCAGGAGGTAACCGTATGATAAATGGTTTTATAACCACTTATTTGGATATTAACTGACTTGAATTTGTGCTTAAACTCATGTTATTGTATAGATTTTTATGCTTTTGTGCTTTGTTTTGCAGTGTTAGTATTGGGAGCTCTCTCGATGTTATTTGAGCTAAGTTGTGCTCATAGCTATGATGGAGTGATGATGGAAAGGAAAATGGAGCTGAGCATACTGCCAGATGTTGGAATGAAGTTTTGGAGTGAAGTTCCTTGAGCCTAAAATACAATAGAAAGACCGCAATGTAACAAGCGAGAACAAGCCGTGCCCAATGATGCATGGCGCATTGCGCCAAACTTAGCATATGACACTGGCAAGCAATTGTATGCATACATATTGCCTCCAGATATCATGACAATAAGAATCTGCGCCCTATCCAGGAGCTTATCACTTGCGTAGATTCTGCAAGTTTTAATTCGGCAGTTGACTTTCAATTGAGATATTGAATAGGTTGATTGCTTGGAAAAGGAATGTTACGACTAAGACTCTTATTATATTAGACTTATTATCAGTATGTAAACGTATTTCACCCCTTGGGGGATAAATGACCCATCGTTTGTTTTTCTCAATATTAGAATTGAGTAGATTAGTGTAGTAACTTTCTAGATTTGATTAGATTGAAGACTTGAAGCAATTGGAAAGCATTAATGAGTCAATCTTGGATCAGAAGAACAGATTTGCACTATAATTTTCTACTCTTATTCTCTCTTTGATTCATAGTTGTATCTTATGATGTTTATTCAGTATATGGATGATAGATTTGATTCAATTATGATTTAAATTCTATTCTGAGATTGCAATGGATTCTATGGATTAGTTTATTCTAATATGTTTCATTGTTAGCCTTATTATTTTCTATGGGATTGTCTATTAAGATTCATACTTATTTGATTAGTTGATTGGCCATCAATTACTGTGATAATCCATATAGACTTAAGAGATGAAGTATGGATTTGGATCTGATCTTAATAGCTTTTAATTGTATATTCTACATTGTGATAGGATGTATGATTTGTGTTTAGGATAGACATATATAGAAACACCATTCGTAGTCAATTGAGAACTTGGTCTTAAACCCTAATTATTTATAAATCACATAGACATCTAGTGATTTAGGTAATGTGGGTGTTCATGTTTATTCTATCAACTGTGGATTATATGTGATATGGGTATGGTACATTGAGAGATGGCTATACTTTACTTTCGTGTTCTTGACTAACAATCCGGTACAATTAATTTGGCTTAATAGGGAGTGTGTTGATTTAAATGAGTCAATAGATGAAATTGTGATCTCTGGTCTTCATTAACTAGTCTCACTCTAGTTATAGTTAGGTTTATTTAATTTCATAGTTTAAATAAAAAATATAATATCATTTGTTTAAATAAGACTGAAATGGTTATGGGCTAGTGCTTGGTGAACTTGATTAGTTAAATCTCCATTGGAACAATACTTTACTTTCTCTTTATTACTTGTTGACCGTGTATACTTGCACACATATATTGATCGGTAAAATGACCAACAAGTTTTTGGCGCCGTTGCTGGGGAATTAGCTTAATAAATTTTTGCCAACATTTATTTCAATTAAATTGCTCTTAATTTAAACATTTTTATTTTTTTAATTATCTTCTTATATTTCTCTCTTTTCAGGTACCATGGGTGATTTTGCGTATCAATGGCCATACACAAACATGACTCTACCAAGGGAAACATAGATTGATAGACTTAATGCATTTTCCGCAATATCAGCATAGATTGAAGAACTTTCGAGGAAGTTGGATGTTATTGCAACCCAAAGGAGTCGAAGGATGGCAGTTACGTGTGAATATTGTGATGGCGAGCATCCGAGTTATCAGTGCAACATTAGTGTTGGACAAGAACAGTTTGGGGGTGATTACCTCAACAACTATGTTTTTCCTAATTATCATCAAGATTGGGGGTATCACCCAGATTATGAATGGAGTGATAACTATCAAGACCAATACTGCATCCCAAGTCTAACATATGCATCAAATTTCTCAAATCCGCCTCCAATGCAACAAAAAGAAAATTCAGAGTTAAAGGAATTCATGTTAAGGATTATAGCAGAAAAAGATGAGATGATAAAGAGTCAGGAGTTATCAACCCAAAATCATAATAGACAGATGGAACAACTTATTAACTCCTCAATGAATTGTCCTCAATATAGGGATTATGAAACTAAAAAAGATAATTCAAGATTGGAGGCTTTGTGGTTCAAGTTTGTAGCATTAATTGAGGAGAAGATGATTGAGCAAGAGAGGTCAATTAGGAAGCTTCAGAATCATATGGATCAAATATTCGCAACCTTGAATAATCGCCCTCAAAACAATTGGTTCTATATCATGGATGATGAAACTGATGGAGAACTAGAAGTGTACATGCCACTGGATGAGCTCAATGAAGTTGTCATTGAGGAGACAACTAGGGAATTAGATGATGTAGAACATGAACTATCTTATATAATAGCCCAAGTGCCTTTTCAGTTAGAGCTAAAGAATTCAGTGAACTTTGCTCACCCATGTCCCCTTGGTAGCCATATTAAAAGTAAAGATCAATATGATAAAGAGGCCTCTTATACACCATGGTGGGCTGAGGAAGAGAAAATAAAAGAGGAAAAATCCATTGTACTTTCCATGCCTCAATTTAACAATTTATTCTCAAATATAACGGACGAGGCACCTAGCTATGCAATAGAACTGGGAACATCATGCACAGGAAACATGCTAGGTTGTTTAAATTCACAGACTAATAAGATGGGGAACCGACCTACGCATAGTGCAATTCTAATGGATGGAGGTTTTATAGCTTATCATAGGGGAATTGGATAGCGGTGTCAAGAAAAGGGTCTAGCTAACGAACTATAAACTGAGCACTTGATGGGAGGCACCCCATAAATTCTCTCTTTCTATATTTGTTTAATTCCCCATTATTTATAGTATATCATTTTTTCCCCTCGTCCTTTAATTCTTACTGTTTTAATCTAGTTGTCATTATTCGTATAGTTAATTAATTTTTAATAGCAAGTGTTTGTTAGGAGTAAACAAGGTTTAATAGTTCATTGTGATCCTCTGCAGGAATGATCAATTGGGTAGCAGGGTGATAAGTACAAACATCAGGACACAACAAGCAGTGAGTCGAGAACTCAGTTCGAGGTCACAGAATCTGCAAGAAATTGCTACTTCATCACAAAGTCAAGATAAGCAATTTTGCCACATGAAATTGCTAATTTTCTCACAACAGAAGTCATACCTGACGTGTAACTTTGATTTTAAAGGCAGTCCAGCCCATGTCTTATTTCATTCCCCCATTTAAAATTCGTTAGTGCACTCTCATAATAATTTTCTCCCTAATCTATCTCTCCTTCTCTCAAAAAAACCGAACACCTTAGAGCTCTCAATCAAACCCTATAATCCAACCTTAGTATCCGTAACCTTCAGATTCATCTCATCACCACTCTCCCTCTCAACCGAGCCCTACTTCTTCATTTCTTGCAGTGGTGCACACAGGTTGTTTGATTAAATATTAGAAAGGGTTATGGGTTTACATCCGAGAATTCAATATTAGAAAAGGAGCTAATTTTGGAAATCTATTGAGTGCACTTCAGTGGGTTGATACAGAATTGATAGAGTTTGGGGATTCATTGTAGGGTTCAGGGGCATCCAAGATATTACTCTCATCAAAATCATGGCACCCAAGCAAATTAGAACTCCATCTCCTTCATCGAGCAGTGAGCACGAGAGCGAGTGTAATAACAGAAACGTGCTGGACACCTCTCGATTTGTGAACATATTGGCCCAACACTACTATATGGATGTTTTAGTGGGCAAATCTTTCGTATTAGAGAGGGGATTCAGGCCAAGAAAAGAAGATGGAAAATGAAATGACCAGATTATGGGGCATGGATGGATGTCGGTGGTAGCCAAACCGGTGGCTGCACCAATGGCTATAGTAAGGGAATTTTACGCCATTTTATAACCACTTATTTGGATATTAACTGACTTGAATTTTTGTTTAAACTCATGTTATTGTATAGATTTTTATACTTTTGTGCTTTGTTTTGCAGTGTTAGTATTGGAAACTCTCTCGGTGTTATTTGAGCTAAGTTGTGCTCATAGCTATGATGGAGTGATGATGGAAAGGAAAATGGAGCTGAGCATACTGCCAGATGTTGGAATGAAGTTTTGGATTGAAGTTCCTTGAGCCTAAAATGCAGCAGAAGACTATAGCAGAACAAGCAGAACAATCCAGGCCCACCTGATGCATTACGCAGCTGCGTCTAGATCCTGCACAGACAACTGCGCCCTTTACAAGGCTTATTATGGCGCAGCTGCGCCAATCTTAATTCGGCAGTTGACTTTCAATTGAGATATTGAATAGGTTGATTACTTGGAGAAGGAATATTACGACTGAGACTCTTATTATATTAGACTTATTATCTGTATGTAAATGTATTCCACCCCTAGGGGGATCAATAAGCTATCATTTCTTTCTTTCAATAATAGAATTGAGTAGATTAGTGTTGTTACTTTCTAGATTTGATTAGATTGAAGACTTGAAGAAATTGGAAAGCATTAAAGAGTCAATCTTGGGTCAGGAGAACAGATTTGCACTACAATTTTCTATTCTTATTCTCTCTTTGATTCATAGTTGTATCTTTTGATGTTTATTCAGTATATGGATGATAGATTTGATTCAGTTATTATTTAAATTATATTCTGAGGTTGCAATGGATTCTATGGATTAATTTATTTTTAAATGTTTCATTGTTAGCCTTATTGATTTCTATGGGATTGTCTATTAAGATTCATACTTACTTGCTTAGTCGATTGGCCATCAATTACTGTGATAATCCATATGGACTTGAGAGATGAAGTATGGATTTGGATCTGATCTTAATAGCTTTTGATTGTATATTCTATATTGTGATAGGATGTATGATTTGTGTTTAGGATAGACATATACCGAAACACCATTCATAGTCAATTGAGAACTTGGTCTTAAACCCTAATTATTTGTAAATCACATAGACATATAGTGATTTTGGTAATGTGGGTGTTCATGTGTATTCTATCAATTGTGGATTATATGTGATATGGGTATGGTACATTGAGAGATGGCTATACTTTATTTTTGTGTTCTTGACTAACAATCCGGTACAATTAATTTGGCTTAATAGGGAGTGTGTTGATTTAAATGAGTCAATAGATGAAATTGTGATCTCAGGTCTTCATTATCTAGTCTCACTCTAGGAATAGTTAGGTTTATTTAATTTCATCGTTTAATATAAAATATAATATCATTCGTTTAAATAAGACTGAAATGGTTATAGGCTGGTGCTTGGTGAACTTTATTAGTTAATTCTCTGTGGGAATGATACTTTAGTTACTCTTTATTACTTGTTGACCATGTATACTTGCACGCATATATTGATCGGTAAAACAACCAACACCGTAGGGGTAATGTTTAGAAAAAAAAGTGGAACAAAAATGTCACCGCTGAAAATCGGCAAGGGAAAGAGAAGAAGAAGGTGGATGCATGTAGCAACTGCAGAAAAGACATGTAGGTGTTTGTTTTAAGGGAAAGAGGGTGTGCTTCAATTGTGGATTGGGGGGCCACATTGCACCAAATTGTCTAAGCCCGAGGAAGGGAGCATGTTTCATGTGTAGGTCGAATGAGCACCTGGCTCGAGATTGTCCAAAGAAAGAGGCTAGAAAAGCAAATGGAAGCAAGAGGGACAGCAACAGTCAAGCTGGTTATTGTGTATTTTGGTCCACCGAGTCGACCAACCAAACATTCATCTAATATGACGATGTAGAATGCAATGCCAGGTATGGTTCCGATCAGTGATCTAAACGGTGGCGTGTTATTTGATTCTAGTGCCACTTGTTAATTTATGTTCGCCAATTTACTATAAAATTTTATTTGCTTCAGGAGGAGATAGACCATTCCCTAAATATAGAAATTTCAAATAGTGATTCCTATTAGTTTTATGCATAGAAATTGTTGGGTAGATATTAAAGGTCACGTGATGTCCGTGGATTTAATTATAATTTAACATGAAAAAAATATCTGAGATTATCCAAAGATTGGATTGGTTGTTGTACCGTGGGGAAAGAATTTATTATCATTGGAAGTTTGTAAACCTTTTGAATTCGAGGAAGTTAAAGCTAGTATTTTATTTTCAAGTAGCAGGTCACTTAGACGATCGAGTTGTCCAGCGATGATGCAAACTAAGAGGTTGTTAATAAGAGTGTGCGGGAAATGCAAAGTTTTTAAAATATGAATGTGGATAAAGCATGAGCAATTTCTAAGTTACGTAATTGATTAAATTTTTTTTTTACTACAAGGAAGGATATCAAATTAAAGATTGATACCGAAGGGTTGTTGAAATTTGAAGAAAGAAACTAGGTTCCACCAGTATCGAGAGTTGAAGATGTAGTTTTTAATAAAACTCATAGTTCGAGATATTCGATTCAAGTTGGGAGCACGAAAATGAATCAAGACCTTCAACAATACTTTTGGTGGCAAAATATAAAGTGAGAGGTTGTTAAGTGTGCTAAAAAGAGCTTAACATGTCAAAAGTCAAAGCAGAATATTAGAAGCCACTTGTTTGTTACAACTATTGAAGTGAACATGGCGATAGATTTTGTATTAGTTCAAAGTCAACATATTTTTTTTGGTAAAAATTAGAATTTGTTTTGGGGTTAGTTGACAGAATTACATGACAAAGGAAATGTTTCAAGTTATGGTGTTTTAATAATAATCGTGTCGAACCGAGATTCAAAATTCACATTGAGTTTTAAAAAAAAAAAATTAGCAAAAATGCGTGGAAACACAGTTTGAAATAAGTACGTCATATCGCCTGCAAATCGATTGGCAAACTAAAAGGAAAATCCAGACATCAGAAGGCATGCTAAGCGCTTGTGTTATGGATTTCAAGAAGAATTAGAATGACCATTTACTTTTAGTTGAGTTCATCACAAAAAACATTGGTCTACCGTATAGCAGTTTGGAGAGATCATCAAGTAATAAAAGCAAGATTGTTAGTTGCTCAAGATAAACAGAGGATATATGTGGACCAACATTATCAGAACTGCGAATTTATAGTAGATAGCTTCATTTTTTTAGAAGATTTCACTTGAAGAGAAAGATAAATTTAGTAGAAAAGGAAAGCTGAGTCTGAGGTTAGTTTTTATGAGGTAGCTGTTGGGTAAAATCTATATATGCACAACACACAAGTATACGTGGTCAACAAGTAATATAGTAATGAGTAGAGTATCGTTCCCACAGAGACAAATTAGTAAGAAACTTAACCTTACAATTACCAATTTCCTATTAATCCTAATTTTATTAAACTATTGAAATCAATGATTAAAATTATAGAAACTAGATTAAGAAATAAATAAACTATCATAAATATTAAAATCTGGAATTTCAAACAATTAATGGAGAATTAGACTTATGATTTAACCCTACGCTTTACTCTGATTTCTACACCTTTATTCCAATTTAATTCACTATCCCAGCTTATTAATCAAGACCATAAATGTAATACTAGCCACCTCTCGATGCACTAATACCGTATTGACTTAAATCCACAAATTAGTTAGAAATAAGTTAAACACCTTAATCAACTAACTCACTATATCTCTATGTGAATTATAATTAAAGAAGGTTTAAGATTAAGTTCTCTATCCGATTACGTGCGATGTCAAGCATATCTCTACCTTAACATTCATCACGATTCTGCTATTCACAAAATTCATGAACACATGCTATATTAACTAAGTCTAGATTCGAATATCCTCTCTCAATTCCATACAAATCCACAAAGAATTGTTGATCAGACAATTCATAATTTCTAGCTCAAATTAATATAGATAAACTGGAAAATAGCTTATTGAACTGGAAATAAAAGTTTACAAAATCATTGTTTCACTTAAGGATCCACCATAAGCCTAAAAAGTGAATTAGTTCATCATAGATGAAATAACAACTGAATAATTCAATGATAAGATTATTTCAATTAAAAATAAAAGGCTAAGAAGAAGATTAGTGAATAACACCCTTCACGTAGCCTAAGTCTGCAATCGTCTCGAAAATCTCTTCAAAATCTTCCTCCAATGCTTGCTATGAAAAACCTTGAATTGATCTATGTATTATGCTTGTATATCCCTTAATTTGTTGTTAATTGAGTATTAGATATCCCGTACACATTTTTCTCATTAATTCCATACCCAATAGAGTTCCTTTGCCAACCAAATACTAGAGTTCAAGCCCCAGCAGAGTCCAAAACAAAACAGGAAAGTTCACCAGTCGAGACCCCACGCCCCGGCGGGGATACATGCCTAAAAACAGCACGCTTCATGCACCCTTTCTCATTAGTTATTGTTGAAGACCCAGCCCCGTGACAAGTACATAGAAAAAGGGCTAGCCTCTATGGGGTCTATTACGCGCGGATGACTTTGCTAACTTCATGATTACTTCTAGAAATGCTCCAATTGACTCTAATTCTTCTTTAAATGCCACAACAACCACCCTGTACATAAAAGAACACAAAATAAATAAAAACGAACATGAAAACAAGAAAATAGAAATAATTAAGCGTGAAATGGACAACAATTCATGGACTGCTTGAATTATAAGGTTTATCCCACATGTACCATTTTAAGTCATGAAGAAACTTCTTTTTCTGTTATCTTGTGAGATCATGTGGAAGAACGTATCTCACTAGATAATTTGCATAATCCACGTACCAAGGAAATTCTGTATTTATCCCAAACAATTGCTGATCTGGGAATGAGTTGTTGATTTCACTCTTGTCCTCTTTCAATTACCCGTGATTTTCTAGCCTAGACAAGTGATCGGCGACTTGATTCTCCATCCCCTTTCTATCCTTTATTTCTAGATCAAACTCTTGAAGAAGAAAAATCCATCGGATAAGGCATGGCTTAACATCTTTTTTTGTAATTAGGTACTGAATAGCCGAATGATCCGTGTAGACTATCACCTTAGTCCCGATCAAGTGTGCCTGTAATTTGTCAAACATATACACCACTGTGAACAATTCCTTTTCCGTTGTTGTATAATTCATTTGAGTCTCCGTGAGTGTTTTGCTTGCATAATATATAACGTGAAATACCTTTTCTCGGCGTTGACCCAAAAGAACCCCAACCGCATAGTCGCTTGCATCACACATCAGCTCGAAAGGCATATTCCAATCCGGTGCAACGATCACGGGGGCTATAGTTAACTTCTTCTTCAATAACTCGAAAGCTGACCTACATTCCTCATAAAAATTAAAAATAGAGTCATTCTCTAAAAGACTGCACAAAGGTTTTGCAATTTTAGAGAAGTCCTTTATGAATCTTCTATAGAACCCAGCATGTCCCAAAAAACTTCTAATTCCTTTTATTAAGCTCGGTGGAGGCAATTTCTCGATTGTTTCCAGCTTAGCTTTGTCAACCTCCAATCCTTGAGCCGATACCTTGTGGCCCAAAATTATGCCTTCCTCAACCATAAAGTGGCATTTTTCCCAGTTAAGTACAAGGTTCGTATCCTTGCATCGCTGTAACACCATTACCAAATTCCCTAGGCAAGTATCAAAATTGTCCCCATAGACAGAAAAGTCATCCATGAAGACTTCCACAATTTTCTCCACCATATCTGAGAAGATGGCCATCATACACCATTGAAAGGTAGAAGGTGCATTACATAAATCGAATGACATTCTCCTAAACACGAATGTGCCATAAGGGCAGGTAAATGTAGTCTTCTTTTGATCCTAGGAGCGATGACGATCTGATTATATCCCGAGTATCCATACAATAAAAGTAGGACTCATGTCCCGCCAATCTATCCAACATTTGATCGATAAAGGGCAGTGAAAATGATCTTTTTGGGTTACCTTATTCAACTTCCTATAGTCCATGCAAACCCTCCAACTTGTTACTGTTCTTATTAGAATTAACTCGTTATCCTCATTTTGTACCACGGTCATTCCCCCCTTTTTTGGCACACAGTGAATCGGACTAACCCACTCACTGTCGGAAATCGGGTAAATGATACCGGCATCTAACAATTTCAAAATTTCCTTCTTTACAACTTCCTTCATAATTGGGTTCAGTCGACGTTGTTGCTCCGTCGTCGGTTTTGCATCATCTTCCATCAGAAGCTTGTGCATGAAAAATGAAGGACTGATTCCCTTGATATCAGCTATCGTCCATCCTATCGCTGATTTATGTTCCCTAAGTACCCTTAGCAACTTTTTTTCCTGTAAATCGTTAAGTGCAGCAAAAATAATTACATGTAATGAATTTGAATTGCCTAAATACGCATACCTGAGGTGTTTAGGGAGTGGCTTAAGTTCCATAGTTGGTGGCTCCTTCAATGACAGTTTCAATTTTTCTGTGGCTATCTCCTCCGTATGCAATGGTTCAAATGGTGCTTTGAATCGGCTAACTCGTGGCAATGAATCTAACATGTGCAAGTACTCCACAAATTCTGGGTCGTCAAACTCTTCATCCCCCAATAATGTTGTTTCCAATGGATAGTTGACCAAACTCTTGCCCATGTCTTCACTGATAATCTGCTCAATTATATCCCTCCTGAAAAATTCATCCTAATCCGTAGGGAATTTCACGGCCTTAAACACGTTAAATTTGATTTCTTGATCTTGGACCCTCATAGTAAGTTCTCCTTTTTGTATGTCGATGAGTGTCCTACCTGTGGCCAAGAAAGGTCTCCCTAGGATAATCGGGATGTTCTTGTCTTCTTCAAAATCCAAAATAATAAAGTCTGCGAGGAATTTAAAATTATCCACCTTAACCAATATGTCCTCTACTATGCCTCTCAGATATGTGACTGACCTATCCACCAACTGCAACAAAATATTCGTAGGCTTTGGCGCGGGCAAACCCAATTCTATGTATACTGACAATGACATAAGGTTTACACTCGCCTCCAAATCACATAAACACTTATTAAAGGACATGTTTCTGATCGTGCATGGAATAGTGAAACTCCCCGGGTCTTTCAGCTTTGGTGGCAACTTCTGCTATAACATCGCACTACATTCCTCTGTTAATGCCACTATTTCGAAGTCTTCCCATTTCTTTTTCCTTGACAAAATCCCTTTCATGAACTTCGCATAACTCTGCATCTGCTCTAGGGCTTCTACAAACGGGATGTTAATATGATGTTTCTTGAAAACATCCAAAAACTTCACGAACTGCTTATCTAATTTCTATTTTTGGACTCTCTGCTGAAACGGTGGTGGATGATATACAACTGGCTTGTCGTCTAACTTTGTTTTCTCACTTTGCTTATCCTCACCCTTGTTTCCTTCAACCACTTTACTGTCATCAACTTTTTCATACGATGTCACTAAATTTTCTGCATCTATACTAACGAGATGTTTTCCAGTCCTCAACGTAATTGCCTTACACTGTTCGTGGTTTCCCTTCGGATTTCTCTCTGTATCACTCGGTAGGGTCCCTTGTGGCATGTTATTTAATGCTAAGGAAATTTTCCCCATCTGATTTTCCAAATTCTTGATGGCCATTGCTTGGTTTTTCATCGCTGCCTCATTGCTTGTTATGTAATTCGACAACAACTCCTCTAAATCTAATTTTCTTTCCTGATGTTGAGCCGATTGTTTGTGATTCTGAAAACCTAGGGGATATGACGGTCGTGGAGCTTGATGTTGTTGATTATTGCTCCATGAGAAATTTGGGTGATTCCAATTCCCCTAGTTATACATGTTTTGGTATATATTCTATGGACCCCTGTTGTAGCTACCTACGAACTGCACAGACGCTGGATTGATTATGCACTGATATGTAGAATGGTCACCCGCACAAAATTCACATATGACCGCAACCTGCTGCACCTGAGCCCCTATCATGGCATCCAACTTCTTGGACAGCGCAAAAATTTGTGCTTGTATTGCTGTCACCACATCGACTTCTAACACCCCAGCCGCCTTTACCTGTGTCATTCTTGTTGTGGGCCACTGGTGGTTGTTAGCCACCATGGTCTCAATCAAATTGTAGGCCTCCTCATAACTCTTAGCTATGAACGCTTCACCCGATGCCGCATCAATACTGGTCATATGATTCCCATGTAGTCCGTTATAAAAAGTATTCATCTACAACCACCTATGTAATCCATTATGCAGGCACTTTCTGAACAACTCCTTGTATCTCTCCCATGCCTCATATAATTCCTCCCCATGTTGCTGCTAAAACATCGTTATCTCATTCCTCATTTTTGCAGTTATTTCCGGTGGGAAAAATTTTGCAAGGAATTTCTGGGCTAGGTCTTCCCACGTAGTTATCGATCCCGGCGGTAGAGAATGTAACCAACTCTTTGCCTTGCCCCGTAAGGTGAATGGGAACAAGCGAAGTCTTACCGCATTATCCGACACCCCATTATACCTGAAGGTGTCGCAAATCTCCAGAAATCTGACTAGATGTTCATTCGGATCGTCATTTGCCAATCCCCCAAACTAAACTGAATTTTGGTTCATCTGAATCGTTCCAGGCTTGATTTTTAATGTATTAGCAGAAATTGCGGGCCTGGTGATGCTCGACTGCAGTTCAGCCACCTTGGGTGTGGCGATGTCCCTTAATGCTTTCTGATCCTTATCTGTCATTGCCTCTTCTTTCTCAAAATTGTCAAAGTCTTTCCGCGTTTCCTTAATCCACTTACTTAACCTCTAGTACCGTTTCTCAATGTCGTCTTCAAAAGGCAGCAAGTCTGGATTTTTGGACCGAGTTTGCATAAACCACTTCAAAAATCTGAAATAAGAGGAACAAATTTTTTTTTTAAAAAATGTTTAAGTAAAACTGGACTAATTAAACTGATATTGTAAAAAATATTAAGATATATACTAAATTGTCCCCGACAATTTGGCAAAAACTTGTTGGGTAAAATCAATATACACATAACATGCAAGTATACGTGGTCAATAAGTAATATAGTAATGAGTAGAGTATCGTTCTCACAAAGAAAAATTAGTAAGAACCTTTACCTTACAATTACCAATTTCCTATTAATCCTATTTTTATTAAACTATTCAATATAATGATTAAAATTACAAAAACTAAATTAAGAAATAAATAAACTATCACAAAACGATCACAAATATTAAAATCTAGAATTTCAAACAATTAATGGAGAATTAGACCTATGATTTGACCCTAAGCTTCACTCTGATTTCTACACCTTTATTCCAATTCAAATCACTATCCCAGCTTATTAATCAAGAACACGAATGTAGTACTAGCCACCTCTTGATGCACTAATACCGTATTAACTTAAATCCACAAATTAGTTAAAAATAAGTTAAACACCTTAATCAACTAACTCACTATATCTCTATGTTAATTATAATTAAAGAAGGTTTAAGATTAAGATCTCAATCTGATTACATGCGATGTCAAGCATATCTCTACCTTAACATTCATCACGATTCTGCTATTCACAAAATTCATGAAGACATGCTATATTAACTAAGTCTAGATTCGAATAACCTCTCTCGATTCCATACAAATCAACGAAGAATTGTTGATCAGGCAATTCATAAATTCAAGCTCAAATTAATATAGATAAACTGGAAAATAGCTTATTGAACTGGAAATCAAAGTTTACAAAATCATCGTTTCACTTAAGGATCCACCATAAGCCTAAAAAGTGAATTAGTTCATCATAGATGAAATAAAAACTGAATAATTCAAAGCTAACATTCTTTCAATTATAAATAAATGGTGAAAAAGAAGAATAGTGAAAAACACCCTTCACATAGCCTAGGTCTGTAATTGTCTCAAAAAATCTCTTCAAAATCTCCCTCCAAAGCTTGCTATTAAAAAACTGGAATTGATCTCTATATTATGCTTGTATATCCCTTAATTCGTTGTTAATCGAGTAGTAGATATCCCACACACGTTTTTATCATTAATTACATGCCCAATAGAGTTCCCTTGCCAACCACATGCTAGAGTTTAAGCCCCAGCAGAGTCCAAAACAAAACAGGAGAGTTCACCAGTCCCCCCACCCCGGCGGGGTTACAAGCCTAAAACAGGCCCGCCCCGACAGGCACCCTTTCTGTTAGTTGTTGTTAAAGACCCCCCGGCCCGGCGGGGGTACATAGGCAAAAAGGGCCCACCTCGGCCGGGGTCTATTCTGCCAGATGACTTTGCTAACTTCATGATTACTTCCAGAAATGCTCCAATTGATTCCAATTCTTCGTTAAATGCCACAACAACCACCCTGCATATAAAAGAACAGAAAACAAAAAAAAAACAAACATGAAAACAAGAAAATAGCAACAATTAAGCGTGAAATGGACAACGATTCATGGATATGAAATCCACTTATCAAAATCCTCCAAACTTAAACCGTGATAGTCCTCGAGCACAAAACAAACTACATGCTATGCAATGCAATGAAATGTAAGGACTCTAATCTATATGCTTTCGAATCCAACAATATTGAAGAATCAAAATTATCTCATTTGTCTCAGAGAAAACAAACAAACTCTACAATATTAATCACCAAAACAAATCCACAATTTTGTATTAATTCTCAAATCTAACCATCAGCACTGGTATAATGTCCGTGTGTGTTCAACATCCATGATAACTGATACTGTAAGACCCTGAATTTTATGAAATGAAAGTATTCAATTTTCTTATAATTATTATTTTATTTCGTAAATGATTAAATTGATAAAAGGTTAAAGTTAAGGGTGATATGTGAAATTTTTTGCAAAGTATTCAAGTTATTATAAAATATTCGTTTTGTCAGGGAATATTCTTTTTGTCGAGGAATATCCGTACGACGCCACAATAATTGGTGGACCCCACTACGGAAGTATTGTCGTAGTAAGAAGACGACATAATTATCTTTTCATAAAAATAACGACGAAAGTGTTACCGTTAAAATTGTTGAACTACTCGGTAGTAAAAGTACAGTAATACGCGTGGTTGCATAGTAGCACATAGTATTGATTATTGATGCTTACATAAGAAGTCACTCAGTTATACTCAATTATTGCTACAGTAATTGCTGCATCATATCTCTCATATTATTGATTTAATTATTGTCACAGTATCATCTATATAATATATTATATTATCAAATCAATAATTGAGACAACAAAGTTATTCATATTATTATTTTCAATATTAACAATGTCTAGAAGTTCTGTTAAGGAGAGGTTTGTTCACCTAATTGCGCGCCAATAAGGAGAAATCCTTATCGGAAAGCCCACTCTTTCTTGGGAACGATCTGGTTGTTAAATATTGTGAATTATAATATTAATGATGAATAAGTTCGTGTTGATTAAAGATGAAAGTGATAGTTTCATTGTGTTGAAATTATTAGTTTTAGTGAAAATCGACATTTATTTCGGTAATAATTGATGTCTGGAGGTTATATTTACCAATCGGGTAATTAATCAGATAAATGAGCAATTAATTTCTATTGATTCACATGATTATAACTATTTGTTCACATGTGTGTATTATTGATTCACATTCATTTACTATTAGGGGAGTTGGTTCAAGATTGATAATACTTGCATGACTGAGTTAAAAATGGAGGTATAGATGGAGGTACTATACTGTAATTCATATTTTTAGATGTCTTGAACTATTGAGTCACATGATTTACTATGGATTCACATGATTTACTATTAGGGGAGATGGTGCAAGTTTGATAATACTTGCAAAATTAAATCAAAATATTTTGAGCCCCTAAACGTGCAATTATCAAAACTATATTTTCCTATAAATTGAAGCTCATTCCTTCATTATTTTTCACCAATTCACTAAAGCTATAGAGCAATTATTATAGAGAGAAATTATAGAGAGAAAGAAGAAGAGAAGTCTGCTACCTCACTATTCTAGTATCTAGTCTTCTTTTGAGGTAAGTGGTATAATTCTTTTGTATTCATGAAGAGAGTTATTTTCTTTCAATATTCGTAAGGTTTGTTATTATATTCTTTATTATTATGTTGGAATAACCTGTCTATGCGAAGTACCGCATACATGGTGAAATTCTTTTGTTATTCCATTCTTTATTATTCTGTTGGAATAACCTATCTGCGCGGTCTATCGCATGCCTGATGAATTCTGTTGTTATTCAATTCTTTATTATTACATTTAGAATATCACATGCATGCGGATTACGCATGACCGGTTCCATTCTTTATTATTCATTGGAATAACACATGTCTGATTACGGTCTATCGATGTACGGTGAATTACATTTGTTATTCCATTCTTTATTATTTGGTTGGAATAACATGTCTATATGGATTACCGCAGGCATGGTGAATGATCCTTCGTATTCATTCTTTATTTAATTGTGGAAATGATCTGTCTACGTGGATTACCGCATGGCGGGTGAAAATCCATTTGCAGTTTCATATATTCTATTATACTCATTTGAGATATCATTTCTTTTGTACTCGTCATGAAATATCATTTTCTTTGGTATTTTTTATGAGTTACTATTCATAGGTTACTATTCACCCAGTTACTATTCACTCTTGTATTATTCACTCGGGTATTTGGGGAACTTTTTGTGCCGGAGTACTATTCATGAGTTACTATTCATGGGTTACTATTTACCCGATTAATATTCACTCTAGTATCATTCACTTGGGTATTTGGGACACTTTTCATGTCGGGGTACTATTCACGGGGTACTATTCCTGAAGTATTATTCACGGGGTACTATTCAACCAAAAAATATATTTCTTTTCTGTCCAAATTATTTTTGGTACATGAATATTATTCTTGAATTTTACTCCACAAAGCAGTATCATGTTGACAATTTGAACGTTATTGATTTCTGGATAAATTAAATTATAAATCTTTAAAATTTATCCTTGAACTTGTTTTATTGAATTATTATGTCATTGTCATCATCCTCATGTTTATATTGTGATTAAAGTCATCTTTGGCTTACGTGCATAGATGGACTTGGTATGATTATGACCAGGGATTATTCGGTATAATCATGACCGTAATGTAACAAATGATTTGGTAAAAGTCCTCATTGGCCTGTAGTTCATTGATGGACAATTGTTGGTATTATTATGACCAGGGATTATTCGGTATAATCATAACCATTGATGATTACACGAATATCCTTGGCCGTGGTGCTGAGATGATTCAATTTTATTTATTAAGCTGAGTCTCAGCGATAAAATTGATGAAAAACTTTTTAAATCAAAGAAGATAGTAGATTTTATGCTCTACTTGACTCTTCTAATGGATTACTTATTTCCGCTGCAGTTGTTGATCTAAAACTTGTTGTCTATTGTACTCTATCAGTTGTTATACTGTTGAAGGCTAAGGATAATTTATTCTGCATTATCTTATTCATAATATTTCTTACTGGGCTAGTTGAGCTCACCCTTTCTTTCATTGTTCTCTCAGGAAATGAGAATATAGTTGGGATGAGTCGGGGAATGGAATGATGGTCCAGGATAAATGGCTTTAGTAGTCCTCACTATTCTACGGAATAATGTGATAATAATTGTAATGAGGAAACCATTGAGTGTGGATATTGTCTAGATGACAATATTCTTGTTTAAACTCTCAGCTATGTTTTGTCGTATTTTACACGACTGTTGTATAATTTAGTTGTATTTGAATTTATGTACCGTATATCTGGCGACTCAAGATGGGTGATGTATACCTGTTTTGGGGGCGTCACAATTTGTATCAAAACGTACGGATATGATCCTTGGCTAAGATGTGTGACAAGAACTAGGAGGGGAGAGACGATGAATTCCTTCGCTGGTATGACCTAACTAAGTTTATTTGGTATTTAATTGGTCGGTCAGAGTATAGGGATAATATGTGATATGTTAATTAACCCTTGTTTTGTGACAGTGTTTGAAAATGGCATTTGAAAATGTTGAGATCAGCAATGAAGCACATGAGACCGTTGAGTCACCAACGATCAATACCCAGGATAATGTGCAATAGGAAGACAATAATCCTCAGGTAAATAACAACACCGATCAAATGATGAACGATGGGATGTTCAGGAGGCTTTATGCAATTTATGCAACATCGGGTAAGAGAGACTCTGTTCAAAATATAGGTGGAAATAATGGCAACCCACGGTCGGTCACCGCTAAGTAGTTCAAGGAGCTGGGACCGCCGGAGTTTTTGGGAAAGCCAGAACCACTTAAGGCGGAGACGTGGTTAAAGCAAATCACCAAGATATTTGATATCTTGGGATGCTCCGAGGAGCAAAAGGTTCCCTTTGCCACCTTTATATTGCGTGAAGAGGCAGATTACTGGTGGGAATCTGTAAAAGATACCCAGCCTGACTCACTCAAGATGTCTTGGGAGAAGTTCCAAGAGATGTTCAACGACAAGTACTTTCCCGAAAGTATTCGTCACATGAAGGAGGTGGAGTTTATCAAGTTGGAGCAAAACATTATGATCGTGTCGCAATACGAGGCTAAATTTGAGGAGTTATCCCAGTTTGCATCCCATTTGGTCGATAATGAGGAGCGAATGACGCGAATGTTTCTAAGAGGTTGAAAACCGATATATGTAAATTCCTCATTTCTCTCAAACTTTGTTTATATTCAGATGTTGTGAATACGGCTTAGTTATTGGAGCACGATAATGAGTCAGCACAACCAAAAGGCAACGACCAACAAAACGATAATAATCGTACCGGTGGCAATGGCCATCGGAACAATGATAACCATCGTGGGGGAAATAATCATGCCAAGAATGGTAACCACTTCGGTGGTAATCATGGCCAAGATAGTAGAAGTGAAAGTTTCAAGAAGACGAGATTTAATAATAATGGAAAGACGTCAGTACTAATACCTATTGTTAAGGAAGGAGAACGACCGCCGGTCGTATGTTACAAATGCGGAGGGGAGGGACACATCAGCCTAAACTGTACGCAGCAGTCCAAAGCGTGTTTCAATTGTGGAAGAGAAGGTCACCTAGCCCGATTTTGTCGTGCACCAAAGTGAAGTCCAGTTGGGACGGTGGCACCAAAGGCGGATACAAACAAAACAAAGTTGGTGGTTTCAGGAAAAGCGTTTTTCGTGACTTCTCAAGAAGCGAGTGACCCGAACAAAGTTAGCACAGGTTAGTTAATTATAAATTCTTGTGAAGTCTATACCTTATTAGATATCGGTTTTACCCATTCTTTTATCTCTCTTTTTTGCGCTCAACGTTTAAATTTAACTCCGGAGAAATTAGACTTTGACTTATCGGTTGAAACTCAGTTAGGGGAAACCTTCGTTACATCCACTATTTATAAATCTTGTTTGATTCAAATCGACACATTCACGTTACCTGTCAATCTTATCTCTTTGAAAATACTTGCCTTTGATGTGATTTTAGGAATCGATTGGTTAACTACTCATCATGCTTTTCGTAAGGTTGTTAGCTTTCACATTCCTAACCAACCTGTTATATGAATTCAAGCAACCAAACCACTAAAGTCAATCATTGTCATATCAAGACATAAGTAAAGAGCCCCGAGCCTTTCGCTAGTGACTTCCTTGTGTGGAATGTACCGAAGCCAGACTTTCCGTAGGTGACGCTGTGAATGACGGTGAAAAGTTGATAGGTATCAATGTGACGTATTATCCAAGTCATGGATGAGAGTCACAGTTTGGAATGATATTTCTATCGTTAATAAAATTCCTAACGTATTCTTGAAGACTTCCTAGCCTAACCCTAGAGCGTGAAATCGAATTTTTGTATTGACCCCGATACAAAGCCCATTTCTAAAACCCTTCAATATTTCTTCACCTAGAACGAACGTATTATGCCCCAAAGACGTTTGCTCGAGCTGTTGAAGATTACGATCGTACCATTCAATATCATCGTGGAAGAGCGAACGTGGTAACTGACGCGTTGAGTAGAAGATCGTATGCGTTTATGAGTGCGATGTTATTAACACAAAAACCTATTTCGTATAACTTACAAATGATGAAGATAGAGTTAAAGACTCTAGGGACCCATGTGAAGATAACAAATATACGATTAGAATCGACTTTAATCGATAATGTTAAAGCCGCTCAAGCTTCAGACCCGGAGCTGATGAAAAGGAATAAGAAGGTTCAAGAAGGCGGTATTCTAGAAACAAGAGTCGATGAAGAGAGAAAATCTCAACCCTCGATTTAATTGGCCCATTAAAAATATTTGATTGACTAGGAACTGTGGCCTATAGACTCGTTTTACCGCCAAGTATGTCGCGTGTTCATAACGTTTTTCACGTATAGATGTTACGTAAATATGTGGATGACCCAAACCACGTTATTAAATTAGAACTTGACGAGATAGTAGAAGATTGAACGTATGAGGAGATACATGTTAAAATCTTGGATAAGAAGGATCGTATTCAACACTCAAAGGTTATACCTCAAGAATTAGAATCTGAAATGAAGTCAAGGTATCCTCATCTCTTCGGCATTCCAGGTACGTACGTAAATTTCGAGGGCAAAATTTCATAAGGAGGGGAGATTGTGAGACCCCGAATTTTATGAAATGAAAGTATTCAAATTTTTTATAATTATTATTTTATTTCGTAAATGGTTAAATTGATAAAAGGTTAAAGTTAAGGGTGATATGTGAATTTTTTTTTGCAAAGTATGCAAGTTGTTATAAAATATTCATTTTGTCGGGGAATATCCGTACGACGGCATAACCATTGGTGGACCCCACAACGGAACTATTGTCGTATTAAGAAGACGACATAATTATCTTTTTATAAAAATAACGGTGAAAGTGTTACCGTTAAAACTGTTGAACTAATCGGTAGTAAAAGTACAGTAATACGCATGGTTGCATAGTAGCACACATTATTGATTATTGATGCTTACGGAAGAAGTCAATCAGTTATACTCAGTTATTGCTACAGTAATTGCTGCACCATATCTCTCATATTAGGGGAGATGGTACAAGTTTGATAATACTTGCAGGACTAAATTAAAAATTAAGAAAATGAGGAAGGTATTATACTATAATATTTCGAGCCCCAAAACGTATAATTATCAAAACTATATTTTCCTATAAATAGAATCTCATTCCTTCATTATTTTTCACTAATTCACTAAAGCTATAGAGCAATTATTATAGAGAGAAATTATAGAGAGAATGAAGAAGAGAAGTCTGCTACCTCACTATTCCAGTATCTAGTCTTCTTTCGAGGTAAGGGGTATTATTCTTTCGCATTCATGAATAGAGTTATTTTCTTTCAATACTTGTAAGGGTTGTTATTCCATTATTTATTATTATGTTGGAATAACCTGTCTATGCGAAGTACTGCATACATGTTGAAATTCTTCTGTTATTCCATTATTTATTATTATGTTGGAATAACCTGCCTGTGCGGTTTATCGCATGCCTGGTGAATTATGTTGTTATTCAATTCTTTATTATTCTGTTGGAATATCTTGTCTGTGCGGATTACGCATGACCCGGTTCCATTCTTTATTATTCTGTTGGAATAACTTGTCTATACGGTCTATCGCATGCCTGGTGAATTCATTTGTTATTCCATTCTTTATTATTTTGTTGGAATAACATGTCTATGTGGATTACCAAAGGCATGGTGAATGATCCTTCGTATTCATTCTTTATTAAATTATGGAAATGATCTGTCTACGTGGATTACAGCATGACGGGTGAAAATTCATTTGTAGTTTAATATATTCTATTATACTCGTCTGAGATATTGTGATAACCCGGAAATCCGGATTGTCCAGAAATTAAGATTTTAAGAATTAGTTATTAATAAAATGAATTTTTATTAATACTATTCTGCGCTATGTGTTTATTAATCGTTCTATAACCTACAATGATTATTAATCGGGAGGATTCTGGCTACGAGTTAGACTGAAAGAGTAGGAATTCTCAAGACGAAAATGAAAATTTTCTGGAGACAAAATATTTTCGGGGAAAATGACGAATTAGGCACTATTCACCCGACGAAACCTAAGGGTTATGGTTTGAATAACCTAAGCCTTTCCGAGAGTTTGGTATGTCAAAATGACATTCCGTCGAAAGATTTGACGATAATATATCGTGAAAATTTAAGTAAGCCGATAAAAGTTTTTCTCAAAAAACGTGTAGAAATCGGATAAAATAAAAAAGACGAAAAGTACTGCTGTGTACTTTTCACTCGTTTAGCTACGTTAGGGGAAAACGTGAAGGAAAACGCTTAACGCCAAAAAGTGTTTTTCAGTTTTTCAGAAATCCGAAGAATATGTAAAAGTTAATCGGTAAAGGAAAGACGAAATATCAAAAAATATTTGGATTCCGAGAATCGCAATATTTAAAACTGTCGAACGAAACCCGAAAGACGGAACTACGAAACTTAAGGGCTAAGCAAACTTGAGGGCTAAGTTAACTTAGTCCTTAAGTAATGAATAGTAAGGAGGTTAGGGTGTGAAAAGACCAAAATGCCCCTAGCCTTGAAAATCTATAAATAGGAAGCTTAAGCTCATTTGAATGGGATTTTGAAAATCCTATCATTTGAGAGAGAAAGAGAGAGAGTTCAGATGGAAGATGAAAGGGAGAAGAATGAGGAAAAGTTGGCTCGTGAGCAAACTTTGTCTGACGGAATGAATTTAAGGATGAACGGTAATCCGAATCCTAGTTTCTTCTAATTTTCTTTAAGTTTAATATGTTCAATACATAACTTAATGAAGATAAGAAGTAAATAATGTTAATAATTAATTCATACAGTTGAATTCATGAGAAAATGAAGAAATAAGAATTAGAAATTTAGTTTATAAATTTCTTAAGGAAATATAAGATTCGTAAGGATTTTGAATGATCCGAATGAATCTTACGAATGAGTAGGTCAAATAAGTAAGGAATGATGTTCTATAACATCAAATTCCAAGAAAAAGTGAAATCACAATCCAAAATATCGATTAAAAATGAAGAACGAACGAAGAACGCGAAGAACACGAAGAACGTTGTTGATGGACAAATTTAAAACCATCGTAAAGTAATTGTTGTTGACGGACAAGTTTAAAACCATCGCATATAAGTTAGTTGCTTATTTCTTGGTTAGGAACGTTGGAAACATTTTTGAAGAACGGATTAGAATTTGAGCTATAACGAAGTTATGGCAAAAATTTCGTAAAAGAAGATCGAGAATTTGAAAGTTAGTAAATGAACCCGAACGTGTAGGGTTTCATAAGAATGTAAGAGAACGTATAAAACATGAGTCGTAGACTCAAGAACAAATGAGTTCCGAGTTCGGATGACCGAATTACGGACGAACTAACGAAGAACGTTAAAAACGTTAAAATGAACAAAGGGTGAAGATTAAGCTAATTGAATGGCATGTTAATGGATTCAGAACAAAGTTTTGTCCAGGGGTAATTGAAGTACGTTAGATAACAAAGAAAATGGCTTTGGGTCGATCTCGTTCCGAGTTATAACGAAGAAGTTATGAGATTTCGAAGTACGTGTCTCAAAACGACTAAAGACTTAGAAAAAATTTTCGGGAAGAAGGTCTTGGCGTGCGCATTTCGAGCCGTGAAGGAATCACATCATCGCTAACTCACGCCGCAAATGTATGTCTTAGTTCTCGAGAGTGGCGCCATGAGCGGTCTTGAGCAATGCCGAAATGAGATTTTTAATCGCTTTCAATTTCTAGGGGATGTGCAAGAAAAGAATCTGAACATGTAGTTCAAATAATGTAACACTTAATCGAGTGTTTTAAACCTTTAATGAAGGTTGAACGGAAAGATTCAACGAGATTAAAAGAATGTAATTACGGGTTACGGGACTGATAGCCGGGGACCGTAGTCGCAATGAATCGAACGTGAGGGATTGCTATAATGGTAATTCCTTAGACGTTGATGAACGATAGTGATGTATAACATTTCGATGTTATGTCATGGTAATGCGAAATGAATGTAAAGCGTATAGACGCTATGAATGCAATGTTCTTGCGATAAACGATCGGTCTTAGCATACAATGAATAGTATGGCTTTGACATTAAGAAAGAATAATGAACATGGGGTTCATGGGATGGATAACAATCGAAAGCGATTAAAACCTTGAGTAAAGGTTGAATGAAAGAGTAAGAGATGAGCAACGTGAACGTTGAATACGTAAACAATTCTCAGTAAATCGTATTCGCGTTGGATGAATGTTCTAAGTATACCCTGGTTGTATGACTTAGACGTTAATGAAAGTAGTAAGTAAGATACGAATGGTATCAAGAAAGCCGTAGCGAACGGTAATAAGATTAATGAAAGCCGAGTTAATGTTTATAACTTGATGACATTCTGTATCGAATGAACCAGATGTTGTAAGATAAGAAAAAGGTAATGTAAAATATTTAATGCAATAAATGCGTAGAATGAGTATTGAATGATTGTTCTGAGTATACAAAAGACTTTATGACTTAGACGATGAAGAATGACTCCAGAGGTATGGCAATTACTTGCCAGAAAGCCATAAGGAATATTAAATTAAATTAACGAACATTATATTTAATAGTTCGTATAAGTTAAGATAAGTTAAGTTGTGGTACAATCGTAACCTTTGATGGTTGACATATGGGAGCTGAGCTAAATAATTCCTTCAGAGAGCGAAGGTATATACGAAACTAGCAACCGATCTAACTCAACGTATAAGGCAAGGCGGTGTATTTAGACGGGAACTTGTTTATTGGTTGTTTGTGGGAAACCACTCAGAGTACCATATGGACTACCAGCAGAGAAGCGATGTGTGCTGAGTCCTAGAGAAGTTATAAGAAGAAGATAAGAATGTAAATCATCAAAGATGAAGAATGTTTTAAGTAAGACATCTCCGTATGTCATGAAGTCGTAGAATGGTAATAAAAGTTTGTCGCGTAAACTTAGATTGCAAGAACGCGAACCTTAAGAAGTAAAGTTAAGTAAACCAATGCGTAAGTCAAGTATATGACTAATTGGTGTATGTGTTATTTCCTTATGTGTTATAGGGAATGGAATGAGCAGTTCAGCGTAAGATGTAGCTGTGTGTAAGGAAAGTTTTCTAACTTCATTCATATTTTAAATGAATGCTAGTTTCTAAAACTTCTCAGATGTTGAACTTGAGAAGTTCTGTCTATGTGCAAATGTGTGATATTTGTACAAGGTGGTAGAATGTATTAGGCCTTGTGCCACAATGTGAAAACTTTGGTGTTTCAATGATATGAACTGTTCTATGATTGAACTGTTCAATAAGAGAATGTTCTGTTTATACATGAACCATTATTTTTAAGTCTGTGCTATTGATTCTAGCCAGACATAATGTGCATGAAAGAAAGTAGAGAATGAAAGCATTTGAAAGTTCCAAAGGAATGTTAAACTCTTGAAGTTGTTTGTTCAACTGCTAAGACTTGCTGAGCAATTGAATGCTCACACTTGCTTTAAATGAAAAACATTTTTCAGTGAACGATGTTAGAACAACTTAAGGATCCCGTAAAGATCAAGATGATTGGTATCCAGAAGAAGTGTCGTTCATTTTATGAATGTACGTGAAGATCAAGCTAAGACTTGTAATATAGAATGATGGAATTAAACTATAGAATAGTTTAATGAACGATTATGTATCCTTGGTGGCTGATAAAAGTCACTCGTGCAAGATGTAAAGAATAATGTAATTATCATTATTTGTAATGAGAAAAGCTATAAGGTTTTTAGAACCTGGGATTTGAGAGTGTATGTTGTTATATTTCATTATATAATGATGTATGCAGAATGAATGAAGTACCAGTGACGCATGGAATCCGGGTGTGAAGATAGACCAGATTTCGGGGTGTTACAGATATCATTTCTTTTGTACTCGTCATGGAATATCATTTTCTTTGGTATTTTTTATGAGTTACTATTCATGGGTTACTATTCACCTAGTTACTATTCACTCTAGTATTATTCACTCGGGTATTCGGGGTACTTTTTGTGCCGGAGTACTATTCACGAGTTACTATTCACGGGTTACAATTCATCCGATTAATATTGATAAGTATCATTCGATCGGGTATTACGGACACTTTTCGTGTGTCGGTACTATTCACACGGGTACTATTCACAGAAAAATATATTTCTTTTACATCCAAATTATTTTTGGTACATTAATATTATTCTTGAATTTTACTCCACAAAGCAGTATCATGTTGACAATTTGAACGTTATTGATTTCTAGATAAATTAAATTATAAATCTTTAAAATTTATCATTGAACTTATTTTATTGAATTATTATGTCATTGTCATCATCCTCATGCTTATATTGTGATTAAAGTCATCTTTGGCTTACGTGCATAGATGGACTTTGTATGATTATGACTAGGGATTATTCGGTATAATCATGACCGTAATGTAATGAATGATGTGGTAAAAGTCATCATTGGCCTATAGTTCATTGATGGACAGTTGTTGGTATGATTATTACCAGGGATTATTCGGTATAATCTTGACCATTGATGATTACATGAATATCCTTGGTCGTGGTGCAGGGATGATTCGATTTTATTTATTAAGCTGAGTCTCAATGATAAAGTTGATGAAAAACTTTTTAAATCATAGAAGATAGTATATTTTATGCTCTACTTGACTCTTCTAATGGATTGCTTATTTTCGCTATAGTTGTTGATCTAAAACTTGTTGTCTATTGTATTATATCAGATGTTATACTGTTAAAGGCTAAGGATAATTTATTATGCATTATCTTAGTCGTAATATTTCTTACTGGGCAAGTTGAGCTCACCATTTCTTTCATTCTTATCTTCAGGAAATGAGAATATAGCTGGGACGAGTCGGGGAATGGAGTGATGGTCCAGGATAAATGGATTCAGTAGTCCTCACTATTCTATGGAATAATGTGATAATAATTGTAATGAGGACACCATTGAGTGTGGATATTGTCTAGATGACAATATTCTTGTTTAAACTATCAGCTACGTTTTGTCGTATTTTACACGACTGTTGTATAATTAAGTTGTATTTGAATTTATGTACCATGTATCTGGCGACTCAAGATGGGTGATGTATACCTGTTTTGGGGGCGTCACAGATACGAATTCAAATTCAATACATAACCAATTTCTTAGAAGGAATCATTTAGTGCAAACTTAAAAATTTCAAAAATAGGCACATTCCAACTAAAACTAAGCAATACCAAAATCAAGGGTTGATGCAGGGTACTTATACTTCTTTTATATTATTTATTTTTTTCGCATGGGGGCTTTTTGCTCTTTTCCCGTTTTGTTGTGTTTTCTTTTAAAATACACACATGACTGTGCAATGTCTCATCCCATTAGGCTAAAAGTGCTACCGCTTAGCGAGCTTTAGACCAACGACTCCCAGACCATAAAACACCTTAGGGCGCTAGGTATAAAGACAATCCCCTCGGGTGTACTTGCTCAAGTAACAAAGGCACGAAAACAAGACTAGTCACAATATATAATCTCTTTTTTTTCTCTTTTATTTTTATTTTTTTTCATAAAGCTTATATACCCAACATATAATCCCCCAAACTTAGGTTCTTGCCTAGTTTTCGCATTTACTGCATATCCTTGTCATTTTCTCATTTACCCTAGCATTATCCTTTAGAAATTATTTATGTATCAATTTGATCTAACCAATCAACAAAGATGTTATTAGCGTGCTAACCTTTTTATACATGTTTCAAACAAGCGCAAGATTCGATTCATAACAGAAATTATATCACAGTTCTAATAATCAATGTTGTATTGGTTAACTTATTCTCAATCTCATCATTGGCCCACAAATAACCTGAACTACAACACTGTTGGACATATGCAAACACAATATTTAACTAATTTTTTTTTTCATTTTTCTTTTTTTTATATAGCATAACATAACAAAATGAATAAATGCGAACACAAAAATAACCTAAGCTACTATGTATGCACTTAAGCTATCATGCAACTATATGACTTATATGTATGCAACATCTTAATTCCTAACTAATATGCAAAACTAGAATGCAATGACAAATGTAAGCCTAACTAATAACATATGCATACAAACAAGAATTTAAATCCCCCAAACTTAAGTAATATAATGCCCTCATTGGATGAACAATCGCAATTTAGTGCGTGAGGACTTCCCTACAATTGCCTAAGTCTGAGGAGGTGGTGGTTGATCTTCTTCTTCTGAATCACTTGTTGGAAACCTTGGCATTGGAATGGGCTGCTAATATGGGAAATGTGCAGCTGGATTCAAGCTCTGAAGTGTCGTGTTGAGTGAAGCGAACGACGTGTTCATAGCGTCAAATATGTGGTATTGCCTCAATGCGAGTAGCCGCATCTCCCGACGTGCTACCTTGTTGTGCGCGTCCATTTGACGTCGAAAGTTAAGAAACTGAGGACTGGATAATGCCTCGGTCTGCGGTACCTGCTCGGTTCCTTGATCTCCCATAACCTCATCCTCATCCTCCGAAGTGTCGGCAGCATCAACTTCGTCCTCTGAAGCTGATGGAAAAATAAAACCCAGTCCTCAAGGATGGGAATCGTCCCCGGCCCATACTGAATACCGCACTATCATTCTGGAGTCTAGCAACTACAGCAGCATTTGTGTAGGTTCACTGTCAGACCATCTCATACCCTTTTGGCGACACAACCCACATATGGGTGATGGGTGTGGCTAGCCGCCCGAAAAGTTTCCTCCTAAGCACCGGCGGATGGAAAAACAAATAATGGCCCCGACATCAATGATGACGTCTTGCACAATTGCGTATAATAGTAACACATTCTCTTTGGTCACGTCTGAAGTGTGTTGGGATGGATACAGTTTAACACATAGGAATGCGTACCAAATTTTTCCATATCGACTTAGATCTTTGCTATGGAACACTGTGCCTCCCTTCTGACCTATGATCCATGTTGTTCCCAGTTTAGTCATTTCCTTGAGTATTGCCTCCTAGTTTGGATTAAAATCTCGTAGGTGGGAATATTGGCATTGTTGAGGCATACACAATTGATAAAAGGTGTTGATTGCATCGACACTGAATGGGACCAAGAGACCCCGCACATAAGCATTGAAGGGGGCTTTGTCCTCGGCGTTCGCATAAAACTCCTTGACCATGTTGACCACGGCGGGTTTCGGTTCTTCGGTGAACTTGTTCCAACCCTTCTGATAGATTTGCTGCATCATCTCCCCATCAATATGATCAGGTGCCAACCCCCACTCCGATGTAAGGCCTTTTGTCATCATATAATCATACAGGTTGACGGCTGAGGTACTTACAAATTTTTGGCGATTGAAGGTCCGTGTCGGTTGTGTGGGTCTTGAACTCTATCCCCTTTGGCGTTTCAATGTGGGTTGCGAAGCCATTTGCTCTTGAATGCTTGTATCAAAATATCTTTCCCCCTCAAACTTGGTTCACACACTTTGTCGAATAGTTGGTGTGCATGGACGATTTTCCCCCAAACTTGTCAATTTTATGTGGCAATTATTGTGAATGAAGTTGAAGAACTTGAAAATAGAGTACTCAATTTTATTTGGCAATTATTGTGAATTCCCACAGTAAGAACCCTAATTTGTGGCTTTCTGAGTTTAATTTTAGTGAAAATGATAAATTTGGGTTGTGAATGTGTGTTTATATAGAGATGATGTGATGGAGAGAAATAAGGGTAGTGGATTGATGGAGTGAAGTAATGTGTTGATGGGAGAATTTGTGGTTAATGGTTGTCAAAATCGTGGGTTGAGGAATGGGAGTAGTGGGAGTGATGATGAGAATTAGTTGAGGAAGAAATAACAAAGGCTAGCATCACACATAACTGCCGAGAGTTGCTTCAGATTTCGGACCCCCACCCCGGCAGGGGGTATTAGTCTTGGAAAGCCCGCCCCGGCGGGCATGTGTTCTGTTAATCGAGTTGAGGGACCCCGCCTAAATTGGGGGTGCAGTACTAAATAGGCCCACCTTTACGGCACATGCCTCCGTTAAATTCTTGGGGAGACCCTCACCCCGGCGGGGGGTACAGTTAAATAAGCCCGCCCCGGCGGGGGTGCCTTCTGCTAATTGACTCTGATTCTCATCTATTCTTCATGCTAAGCCCTTGAATGTCCTTTTCCCCATCCTGCAAGCCATGAAATGTACAAGTTATTATATTGTTGATCACTTGGAGTATGATTGAGAGATTAACAAGATTTTTACCATATAATATCTACCTATTAACTTAATAAAACTATATTCTAACAAATATGAAAGAAAATAAGAAAAATAATGCATGATTGGGTTGCCTCCCAATTAGCGCTTGTTTTTAAGTCATTCAGCCTGTCTACTTCCCGTTCATGGTACGTCGGACAATGTGATGGCGATGACATCGGTGTTGGACTCGCCACCCCAATAGTGCTTTATTTGTTGAACGTTGACTTTGAAAGTTTCTAAAGGATTTCGACTGTAAAGTTCAACGGTGCCATGAGAGAAAACCCTTTTTATGGTGAATGGTCTCGGCCATCTGGACTTAAGCTTTCCTAGGAACAGTCTCAGCTGTGAGTTGAATAGAAAGACTGATTACCCCATCTCGAATGTTCTGTGCATAATTTTCTGGTCGTTCCATTTCTTGACCTTTTCCTTGTATAACTTGGAGTTCTCGTAGGCTTGAAGGCGAAATTCATCGAGCTCATTTATTTGTAGTAATCTCTTTTCCCCTACAGCTGCTTGATATAAATTTAGTTTCTGAATCGCCCAATAAGCCTTATACTGTAGCTTGACTGATAAGTGACAAGCCTTTCCCTACAGTAGTTGATATGATGACATCCCGATTGGTGTCTTATATGCAGTCTAGTATGCCCATAATGCATCATCCAACTGGAGCGACCAATCCATACGATTTGGGTTCACCACTTTTACCAAGATTTTCTTGACTACCCTGTTCAACACCTCAGCCTACCCACTGGTTTGGGGATGATAAGTTGTCGCTACCTTGTGGTTGACCCCGTACCTTGTCAATAGAGCTGTAAATGATTTGTTGCAAAAGTGACTACCTTCGTCACTTATAATTGCTCTTGGTGTGCCAAACCTCGTGAAAATGTTCTGCTGTAGGAATTTAAGAACCACCATGGGATCATTAGATGGGAGTGATGCAGCTTCAACCCACTTTGATATGTAATCCACAGCGAGTAGAATGTACTGATGTGACAACCCGAGAATTTAGAAAATTTATTAAAATCTTAAATGATTGATTTAAGGTCAAATAATAGACCTAGACAGAAAATAATTGCATGTGTTTGATATTTTTGGGAAGGAATTTTGAGGATTTCAAAATTCTGCGAAGGATTAAGGTGAATTATTCAGGATTAAGTGTATACGTGAATATGTTCTGTGTATATGGTTATTTATGTGTTCAATATGTGGTTAAGGGTCAAGGGTTGACCAGATAATTTTTATTAGTGTCAAACCCTAATATTATTAAGAAGGTCAACGTTCTGTTAGAAAACCCTAGAAATGGATAAGAAACCCTAGTAATCGATTCTGAAACCCTAATTTCAGTTCTGGGATTTAGAAACCCTAATTTGGAGATTTAAAACCCTAATCTGGGAACTTAAAAGGATAATTATAATGCTTAAGTTCTATTAATTATAATATTAATTAGGGTAAAGCTTAATTAATTAGCAAACCCTAATTTTATATTTTTAAACCCTAATTGTTTCGTTAGAAACCCTAATATACAGTAATAGACTTACTTGCTAAATTAGCAATTTTAATTGGGATAAATTAATCCTAATTAGCAAGATTGAACTTATGATTAGGAAATCTAAATATAAATATAGAATTCTAATAATAATTTTGAAATATTAATTCTATATTTTGAAAACCCTAATCCAGAAATCTTAGAAAATTAATTTATAGAAACCTTATGTTTTAACCCTAAGGGTCAAACCCTAAGGGTTTGCATCAAATGACAATTCTAGAAATAAAATGGTATGGAAATGACTATTTTACCCTTTTTGCAATTCTTTAATGAGTTGGTGTGTAGATCTTGTCCTAATGTGGGTTGTTCACCAACCCTAGCCCTAGCATGTGACTTATATCTCACATATTAGCCGTTATTATCAGCAACATACATTGAATTATAAATCTAGACTTAAAAAGTAATTAAAGTCACTTACTTTTATTTTTCAAGCTTGCCCAACCTTTTCTCTCTCTATATTTCGAGAATGGGAAGAAGATAGAGTGATAAGATAAGCCAAGAATACTTCTTAGCTTACCAGGAATAGATCTCAAGGATCAGAATCAAAATCAAAGGCTCAAAAAGGTATACAATCCCTAAATTTGAAATCCATGTGTTCTATGTTAGATGTTATAATTTGTTGTTATAAGTTATGTTAGAGGGTGTCATTTGATGATCTAGGTTGCTAAAACCTAGATCCATGTCATTTTGATGCTCAAAATTTGAGATTTTAGAAATATGGAAAAGTTGTAAATTTTGGTCTGACAAGCTAATGTTAGGGCTTGTAGATTATTTTGTGTTAATGATTTGTGGTGTTTGATGTTATAGATCTGTTCTTTGTTGTTAGGTCTTTGATCTGAGACTTGAATCAAGCTCAGATCATGTATAGATTTCAAGATATGATCGGTCAAAGTGTGTTGACTGAGCACGAATTTTGGAAATCTGGGCAAACCTAGAAAACCCAGAATTTCTGACAACGTTTTTCAAAGCATGAATCTTGCTGTTTTTAAGTTGTTTGGATTTGTTGTTGTTTGATCCTTGTAGTATGACATGAGGAGTTCATATTCAAACCTTTAGATCACCCAAATCCTTAACAGAATCGTAGAAAATCATGGTCAAACGTAGTTGACCGAACTGCTTGAAGAACAATCTGGAAAACCCAGATTTGTTCAATTATCGAATAATGGATTTAATGGTTTATAAAATCATATAAATATGTTTTTATGGTATTAAAAATACTTTGATTTTTTATAAATATATTATAATATTATGTAATGATTTTCATTAATATTTAATAATAAATAAATATTAATGATAAAGGAATATTGTGGTATTTATATAATATAAATACGATAAAAGTGATTGAAAAATTAAATGCTAATAATTATCTGAAAATTATTACAAGCCTATGAAAATTATTTTGAATGATAATAAATTATCTAAGATATTGTTGAGTGTTTAGGCAGATTTTAATTGAACTTAAACTCGATATTTATCCGACTAGACCGTCGGGATGTTAGAATTATGTCGGATTCAAGTCAGACTGAAATAGTTTTACTTGATACCAAGTCTTAAGTGTGTTGTAGATTTATAAGATTACGTGTTATATGTTTAGGTTATTCCATGTATATATATAATAGTATTATACTGTGATGATATTATTCTAATATTGGAGATCTATATTACTAATATTAGGTCTTCGGATAAAGCGATATAAATTACGTAACAGTAATTAACGGTTCAGGCAAGTATTTCTTAACTCTACTAAGAGTTGTTTCATTCAAATATGCTTGTGGTAAATCATTGTTGATTGCCATGTAGAATTGTATTATGTACATATTGCATGTATAAGTCAGGTATGAAAGGCTGATCACCTTCATTACCGTTTGATCCAGATATATTTGTTCATGTTTAATACTTGTTCAGTCAAAAGTTTGTTCGTGCTAATTCACAACTATATTGTGGAATTACAGGAAGCTTATTATTCAGACTCTTTCAATCATGATATATCCTTATATAAATTTAAACTTGCTGGGCAACTTTCATGCTCACCCTTGCTATATCATGATAAACATTGCAGATAAGGCGTATGCGTTCGAATACAGGAAAAAGATAATGCCAAGTTCAGCTTGGGATAAAATGTGCAACTAATTTGTAATAGTATAGCTTGATAATAATGTTATATGTTAGATAGTTTATGAATTGTATATAAGTTAAGGTTACTCGATTTTGGGGAATAGTGTATAAAGTGTATTGTATAAACAATTTATGTTTATATCTTCTGCAATAGTTATAGAATGATTGCACGGATCGGTGGTGATTCGGGACCGGATTGGGGGCTCTCACGGTTGGTATCAAAGTTGTTGGTTATGAATCTTAGGTAGGAATACCGAGACCAATAACCGCAGTGCTTAGGATAAGATCTAACTCACATAGAGTTAGTCGGTCGGTACGATTCAAAGACGAAGCTCAGCGAGTTGTTAGGATACAGAGTTCCCTAACTCTGATAATAAAGTTTAACAATAGTGGTGAATAGATTGAGTCTAAAACACTACACCAAAAATGGCCTCTAGTGAAGGACAAATCCTTCACTAGAGGCCCTATATCACTCACAAGTGATTTATTGCGAAGAAATATTTCATTCACACGAGTGCTCGCATTAGACCTACTCGCAATTGGGTATCCTTCGCTAAGTATTAACTAAATGTTTTTTGTAAAGGATATATTGTGAATAACTTTTTTATTCACAAATTGTATTTAGTAATGGAATATTGTTATTTAGTTAAAGATTGGTTTCCTTCACAAATAATATTTTAAGAATGACTATTTGAAATTAGTGAATAACTTTATTCCCTCACAAATAATATATTGTGAAGAAGAAATTTATTTAATGAGAGAAAATTTTCCTTCATTAATTATAAATTGAGAATGTATCTTCAAATTAGTGAGGGAAATAATCCTTCACATAATTTAAATTTATAAATAAAAAATTAATTGCTAAATAATAAAAATTCATTTGAAATTATAATTGATTTTCAAATTAATTGCTAAATAATAAATATTCATTTGAAATTATAATTGATTTTCAAATTAATTGCTAAATAATAAAAATTCATTTGAAATTATAATTAATTTTCACGTCTGTCTACACTTGAAACAACCCAATAAAAGCTGGGATTTACAAGCTAAACACGGTTGCTAGATACCAACGCTATAATACAAGAAGTACAAGAGAAAAGGCATATGAGATCACTAGTTCAATATAATTCTAGCTAGAAGAAAAAGTCCTGGTGTTTTTTCTTGATCTTCGCAGGTTACAAGTTTTACACATCGTCCACTTTGCTGTTGTCGTCTAATAAACATGCAGCCACAAGAATCTGCTCCATTACTTTTGAATCAATCTCTAACGAACACTTTAAGCCAACAATCTTATGGAATCACTGAGTGATTTTCCTTTTTTTCCCTGCAACTGCATAAAAATCAAAAGGCTTGAAAATCACTATTTCATCCAACTGTCCAAGTAAATCTTCCAACCATGCCTTAGAGTTTTCAGAGATTGGATCGCTATCTGAATTCTCAACCTCGGTTGTTTCACTGTCTTCAACTGGAAGGTTCAAATCTAAGGACATTTTTGATGCTGCATTTTGGCACTTTCTCGACAAATTGTTTTAGCTTGTTGTGGAAATTTGGCTTGGCTATTTTAATTGGCCGGTAGATGTTGGGTATTGAGTTACTAATTTGAGTTTGGTCTTTGAGTTGTCGCACTGCTTTTGGAATTGCTTGTTGTTGGTTACGAGTAAGTTGCTGCGATCGATTGCATTTGGTTTTGGTGTAGTCGATTGCTTTGGCATTCATCCGATTCTATAGTCGGTCTGATGAGATGTAGTCGATTTCGAGTAGTCTGTAGCCAGATCGAGTCATTAGTCATTGGGTTACGCTTTGACATGTTTGCGACTACAAATGGAATTCATTCCATTTATTAGTTGTTTATTGATTCATTTGTTGTTTCTTTGGTTTATTGATTTTGCTTTGCGATCTGCTTTGGTTTAGTTAAGTCTTACGATATGTTTGGGCATGTTTGATGTCTAAGTTGCTATGCTACAACCATTCTTTGGTTCCGCTTACTCAAATTTGAGTCTATTGTGCTCAACAGGTGGTATGGGTGGCTTTCTTTATTGTCTTTGGTGTTGTTTGTCGTTCTTCATTTGATTCTTCTGCGGTTGTGATCTATCTAACTTCTTTGGGTCATTATCGGTGGTGGAACACGTAAAGTACAAGAATCGAGATACCTTTTGAAAAAGTCCTGCCAAATGATTTTTCACCAATATAGAAGCCTTAGCATGAGAACTCGTATGGCCAAGTGTAGTTGTATGGGTCCTCAAATACTCTCTCTAACACAATTGTTTCCTATAATCCAGTCTGTTCCTACCAACCAAAGAATTTGTGAAGATATTGACACAATAAAAATCATGCACCAGTTTTACAATGCTGCCTAAAATATAAATTCAAAACAAATGGAATATGAGTAGCACCAAATGTTAGCCAAAAAACTAACAATACCTACAAGAATAGAAAAATGGCAGGAATAAGATAGTAGACCTGCATAGTATAAATTTTGTAGATGGCATGAATACTCAATCCAGTAAGGTATGATAGTAAAAGGATCAAATCTTTAAAATAATACATGAGCAACAGGCATAAGAAACACTAATTGAAGACTTTGGATGCCTGACAGAGATGTCAACTTAAACATTTGTGAGAATACAAAATGCTTCCATCCCAACAGAGAAAACTTCTGGTAGCAGATAATGCATTTCGAAAGAAACAAGAGAAAAGAAAAGGCACGTAGATGTTAGACGCAACCATTGATTTGACTCGTGAAATAAAATTTTGAATTGATCTAATGATAAAACTTAAAAGATATGACAAGTGAGTTACTTTAAAAACAATACAATTATATGCTTGTAGTGTCAACAAAATAATGACTAGGGTAGTGGCACAAAGATTTTGGCCCTCCCCAAGCTCTAAGTATATTTGAGTTTGTAGAAAAAGTTTATGATTAAATGCTTAAATGATGCAAGGGAAGAGAAGTCTTGGGGATTAATTTCTCATTACAATAAATAAAACATAAGTGTACCGTGCAATGAACACACTGTAGTCGTCATAAAAAATAAAATCTGATGAAGAAAGAAAAACATGTCTACGTTAAGAACTTAACTGATACGCGGGATACTTACAAAGTTACTAATACATTTATACCTTGGCAAGGAAGTAAAAGAGTGCAACGATAATTTTTTGTTGTAACTTGTAAGACCAAATTAGGATATTAATGGGAACAGATGTAAAATAAGTCGAGAATGAAAAAGTAATGAAGGCAAAAACAAATGTTATTGACAACCTCACAACTGGATCTACTTCTCATAAGATGAAATTAGTCAAAATTAAAATTGGTGTCCAACCTATAATTCATTTAACTAAACACCTGCAAATTCACATAAGCTGTACAAGAATTAAAATTGAATATTAGTAAAGCATCAATAGTAGCCGCAAAAACATAAAGAAGAATCGGTGTTGTATTGATAAGATGGGGGTACCTACAGTTTAAAAAAATACAGTTTAAAAAACACATCACAAAAAATTTAAAGAATATTAGTAAAGCATCAACAGTAGCCGCAAAAACATAAAGAAGAATCGGTGATGTATTGATAAGATGGTTTCTAACTTACTCCAACTGAGAGAAACAGTAACATGTAAGTAACATCATTCAAATTAGTTAGTCTTGAGGAAGAGGTGGGAGTTGTTGGTAATGACGTGAGAGTTGTAGGGAGTGAATGGAAGTTTATTCGGGTTGATCATATAAAGTTTCTTTTATAATTAGGGTAAGCTAGCTTAGCATGTCTAGTCTGTGTTTCATTTATCTTTGTTGACGAGATAAAATTGCCCTTCAAGATAGCTTAACATGTCCAGTTTATGCACTATCACTATTATTAATCTTTAGGAAGCAAAATTTTTGTTATCCGATCAAATTAGATTGGTAGAAAAATGAAGGCAGCAAGTAATATACAAATGAAGGTAAAGGATGTATGATAGGAAAAAAACTTTAAATTGGCATAAATCAATGCTCAGTAATGAGTTTGACCATTATGAGTAGTCATTTTCATAATTCTTTTCGAGATCTTGAAGATGAAATAGTTAAAAAGGATGTCATAAAAACGGATATATAAGAAAAAAGCGTTTTAAAATTGTGTGTCATAATGCAAAAACTTTAAACTGCCATAACTTTGCCCTCGAGCATCATTTTTCCCAAAAAGGGCCTATTTTCTTAACATTTTTAGATTATATGAATAAGGTGGAGTGTGGACATTACTTTGACTGCTATTTTCTTAATCATGGGATGGACAACTTTAATTATATTTATAGGGTCTTATGGCTCAGATGATTTTTTTTCTACGGTACAAAGATATGTAGCAAATATTAACACTTCGGCAATAATAATTATGGTGTGTGGTGTATGATAATACTAATAGTTTTGTAGTTTAGTTGGTGTCTCTGTCCTTTTCTTCTCACTCTTTTGGAGGTCAAGGGTTCAATTCGCATAACTACCAATATTATTGTTGTGTCCCAACTCTTATTATTACTCCTGAATATCATGGTGTCCCTGAAATATTATGTTTTTTTATCAAAATTTATTTGTTTAACAGTTCGAACCTTTCAGCAGCACTCAAAGCACTAAGACTACAATTCATTTAAATAAAAACCTACAAATTAAAACTGGTGTCCAGACTACAATTCATAAACTAAACACCTACAAATTTATTTAACTAAATGTTCTTATAAGCTGTACAAGAATTGGGATGTCCATACAACAATTCATTAAAACTGATGTCCAGACTACAATTCAAATTTTCAAGTAAATTGCTCACACGCATTTAACTAAACACCTAACAAGAATTAATGAAATTCAATCAAAGCTACCTACTTTCTAAAGAAAAACTCCACATAGATGTTATAATAACACCCAAATCAGTCTATCATGGCATGCATTAGGTAATCACTTGACATTTTTCCTCAAATTCACCATTTGACTTTAATTGATAAGAATAAAAGCACGTGTAAAGTCATGGTTAATGTGACGCCCCCAAAATAGGTCCATTCCATCCAACCCATTCTGAGTCGCCAAATACATGGTACAGAAATAACTACAACTTTATTATTACAACATATAAACTGTGAGTTTAAATACAGATATTGCCATCTAGACAATATCCACACGCAAATAAATCCCCATTATAATTATTGATACATTATTTTACAAAAAATGGTGAGGACTACTAAACAACTCTCTCTAGAACCTTCATTCCATACCCCGACTAGTACTCGCTACATTCTCGCCTCCTGAGAAGAAAAAATGGAACAACAAGGAAAAGGGGGTGAGCTCAACTAGCCCAGTAAAGAATATTATGACTAAAATAATATACAACAAATTATCGTTAGTCTTCAACAGGGAAAAATCTAATAGAGTAGAATAGACAACAAGTTTTCAATATTCGCAGCGGAAATAATAATTCATTAGAAGAGTTAAGTAGAGAATGCAAACTACTATCTTCTATGTATGAATTTAAAAGTTCATCGTCAATATTTTATCCTCGTAACATTAATCATATATATATCCGAATCAAATATTCATCTTTGCACTACAAAGCCAAAGATATTCATCAGTTGGTCATGTTCATCTAAACACCCTGTTCATCTTTGCACTATGGGCTAAAGATATTCGGTAATATCATCATTTAGGACTGAGGATGATGAAAAATATTTTAAAGGAAGCGAATCCGGTGAAAAAAAAAGAACAATTATTAAGGATTCAGTATTTTAAACAATCCAAGTTAAAAAATACTTCATAAGTAATCAGAGTGGAGTAAAATTCAAGAATGATCAAAACATGGATACAATCAAAGCTAGTCTCCAGATAATGTTATCTAATAATATTATTGAGGATAATATGAATTATTAGCTTCGATAATGGAAAATATCGTGTGATGACAATTTATTGAAACAACATTAATATAAAATATCAATGTAGCAATTATTGAATCAATAAAAAAAAAAATCGAATTGAAGAATTAATTCTTGTAACAATTATTGAGTAGTGCCTTCTTACGTAAGAATCAATAATTGGTGCAATACCGTGCTCTTCTTGTTCAACAACGGCGATTAGTGTGTTTTAACCACCGGGTATTCCAACAAGATAATCTGGTAATAACTACGCCGTTATTTATAAACAACTTATATTTGTCGCTTTCTTCATCCAATCGCTTTTTCGTTATGGGGCCCACAAAAGATCTAGCCGTCTGCACAAATATTCCCGACATCAAGAATATTCCCACGACCAAACGAATATTCTCAAACAACAATGAATATTTTATAACCACTTGCTTATTCGAAATATTTGCGTATTTTACCCATAACTATCCACATTAATCAAATCGACCCTTACTATTTCAAAATAATAAATAGAGGAAAATAAATTTTATTTATTAATAATTTGGGGTCTTACAGTTAACACTTAAACTAAACCCCCAAATGATCTGCACAGTGTTAACAGTACAAATTCACTCAGTAATTTTAACAAACACCTTATGGGCATTCGAAAAGTTTACTATGTTTTGCCTATGAGATTCATGATTTAAGCCCAAATTGTACATACTAACATCAAATCAGACTGCCATGCAACCCACACAAACAATATTGACCAACTAATTGAATAATACCATATATGCCTTGAACACTTGAACAAACAGAAGTGTCTTATCATACCTGTGGATGGAGAGAACAAACGAAGAAATAGAGAGAAGTGGTGTTCAGTTCCTATGTTGCGTTCGTACAATCAAGCTACTTGGGTTGGAAAATTAAGTTTTAATTAGTCGTGGGATTAAAAAGAATTGAAAAGAGATTTGGAGAAGATCAGAAGAAGTAGGGTTCCGACGGGAGACTTCCAATTCCGAGTTTGAGATCTGGATTCTGGCCTTTTGGGTTTGGGTTGGGATAAGAGACTTGAGAGATTCAGATCGAGACTTGAGGGTTCGAGTGTTTGACGTCAGAGTTTAGCTGGGGGGCTAGGGCTAGACTATTAGTCATATTATTATTTCAAGTGATATGTACACTTCACAATACAGCAAATCAGCAGTACATGGCTCAATCTTCCTGCCATTTTTTCCCGATCAGATTCTTAGTTTAACAAAAGATCATTGTTCGTAACTCGTTCGTCCATAGAGGAAGATTTATCAGTTGCAACAGATCTTCTTTAAACGACGTCGTATAATCGAGACTTTCTTTGTTTCCATATATAGTCGGATTCTTAATTTAATACTATAAAAATTAATGTATTTATATTATAATTTATATTCACCACAATTAAGTTTAAAAATTATTTTGAACAAAATAGCTGTAATTGATTTTATCCTCAAAAAAAAATCGAATAATGATATATAATGAGTAATAATTCCTTCACTAAATAGATTTTTTCCTCATAAATTTTCATCATAAATTAGCACCAAAAATCTTTCTACCGCTAGCCCCAATTTTATGAGGAAAAAATATAATTTGTGAAGGATGTTTCTTTTCGCTAATAATTATATTGTCACTATTTTTTTTTCCTTCACTTTTCCTTCGCTAAACAACTTCTCATGTGAAGGAATAAATTCCTTCACAAAATTTCCTTCGCTAGAGGCCATTTTTGGCGTAGTGAAAGACTAAAAGTACAGTGATAGGAGATCGTAAAACAAAACGATCAAGATATAGAAATGAATCGTAATATATACGATGAGATCACCCCGTGATCTGATAAGGTGATAGCAGGGAAAAGAATCAATCTGATGATTGGAAAGTTTACAACAAGATTGATGCGTGTCACTTGTACAATGAATTGGTACAGATTCAAGAAAGGATTATGAATACGGATTAAATGAAATTCGTATTGAGAAGGGAGTTAAGATTTGGTGGGGATTTCAATTGAGGACTCATGTCGGCAACTGAGTTGTATGATTCCCTTTGTGGGCGGGGGATTGTATTTGGTGTAAAAACCACTTAGTTTCTGGCACTGATAATCATTGAAATGTTTGTGTCGCGCTATTTGTTATATGCATGTTAAGAGGGTGATTCCTTTCTCATGTGTATAACAGATAGATAGGTTATAGGTAGATAATATATGGTTAAGTATGAGTTCTTTAAAACTCATACTTATGTGACATTCTTGACTCATAGTTATATGAAATGTTTATGAACCCCTCAACGAATGGACGCCAAAGGTCTGACTAGGGTAAGTTCTTAAACTCGTATATTTGTGGCAAGTTTATGAACTCATAAGTGTGGTTTGACGAACTAGGTATAGTTGTGTGAATGGAGAATTGAGGATTATAGGAACAGATAGATTGTTAAGCAAATGATTATTAGTGGAGACATAAGTTTTCCAAAAATTCCTAGCTATGCTAGACTTCGAAATTTTGACATCAAGCTTAATACGCACTATGTTCTTTTAAAAAAAAATGTAGACTCATAGTCATTTTTTGAAACGATTTAAAGTATAGCCTATGCTACTTATTTCAGCTAGACGAAGATGATTTGAAATATCAAAATTTATTTTTATTTATCACTTATGTACAATGTAACCTTGTGAAGAGATGATAAAAAGGTGATGGAGTTGTAAATACATGAATACTTAGTGTGAATTTGATCTAAAATCGTTATTCCACTATTATATGATGTGTTATGACAAAGTCATACAATGACTGCATCGTCAAATGGATTGTTAATACAATATGACATCATGACGTCATTTTCAAAAATATTTTCAAAAACTTTTATTTGCCAATGTGGTTTGGCTACACCTAAATAATTCGATTGAATTGAATTATTAATATGAGTCTACGCTGTTCGATTCAGCTAGACTAATATTTTTGAAAACTCTAAGTGTTCATTGAAAGAAATTTCTCAAACCAAATTGTTTTGGTACTGAATTCTATGATAAGACTGAGGTAAAATTTTTGTGCCTATGACATTGACGAGAAACAAATAAAATTAGTACTTGGCCAGTACAGGGCATATCGGGCTAATCACCCTTTGTGTCCGTAAGTAATGACGGTTTGCGGATGAATTTCCATAAAACCTTTGCAAAAATGACAGAAAAATTGTCTATACGACTCCTCAGCACAATTTGAAAACTTTTACTCTTGTGAGTGGTGTATTGGGTAGCATGTGATGATATGTGTGACTGATGTAAGCATTATGGTGTAAGGTGTAAGGTGAATTTCGGGGATAAGATTCTTAGAAGAAGGGGTGAATGTGACAACCCGAGAATTTAGATAATTTATTAAAATCTTAAATGATGGATTTAAGTTCAAATAATAGACCTAGACAGAAAATAAGTGTATGCATTTAATATTTTTGGGAAGGAATTTTGAGGATTTTAAAATTCTGTGAAGGATTTAGGTGAATTATTCAGGATTAAGTGTATGCATGAATATGTTCTGTGTATATGGTTATTTATGTGTTCAGTATGTGGTTAACAGTCAAGGGTTGACCAGATAAATTTTATCAGTGTCAAACCCTAATATTATTAAGAACGTCAACGTTCTGTTAGAAAACCCTAGCAATGGATAAGAAACCCTAGAAATTGGTTATGAAACCCTAATTTTAGTTCTGGGAATTAGAAACCCTAATTTGGAGATTTAAAACCCTAAATTGGGAACTTATAGGATAATTATAATGCTTAAGTGCTATTAATTATAATATTAATTAGGGTAAAGCTTAATTAATTAGCAAACCCTAATTTCAAATTGTTAAACCCTAATTGTTTCGTCAAAAACCTTAATGTATAGTACTGGACTTAATTGCTAAATTAGCAATTTTAATTAGGATAAATTAATCCTAATTAGCAAGATTGAACTTATGATTAGGAAATCTAAATATAAATATAGAATTCTAATAATAATTTTGAAATATTAATTTTATATTTTGAAAACCCTATTCCGAAAATCTTAGAAAATTGATTTATGGATACCTTAGGTTTTAAACCTAAGGGTTAAACCCTAAGGGTTTGCATCAAATAACAATTCTAGAAATAAAATGGTATAGAAATGACTATTTTACCCTTTTTGCAATTCTTTAATGAGTTGGTGTGTTGATCTTGGCCTAATGTGGGTTGTTCACAAACCCTAGCCCTAGCACGTGACGTATATCTCACATATTAGCCAATATTATCAGCAACATAGATTGATTATAAATCTAAACTTAAAAAGTTAGTAAAGTCACTTACTTTTATTTTTCAAGCTTGCCCAACCTTTTCTCTCTCTATGTTTCGGGAATGGGAAGGAGATGAAGTGATAAGATATGCCAAGAATACTTCTTAGCTTAGCAGGAATAGATCTCAAGGATCATAATCAAAATCAAAGGCTCAAAAAGGTATACAAACCCTAACTTTGAAATCTCTGTGTTCTATGTTAGATGTTATAATTTGTTGTTATAAGTTATGTTAGAGGGTGTCATTTGATGATCTGGGTTGCTAAAACCTAGATCCATATCATTTTGATGTTCGAAATTTGAGTTTTTAGAAATCTGGAAAAGATAGAAATTTTGGTCTGACAAGCTAATGTCAAGGCTTGTAGATTCTTTTGTGTTAATGATTTGTGGGTTTTGATGTTATAGATCTGTTCTTTGTTGTTAGGTCTTTAATCTGAGACTTAAATCAAGATCATATCATGTATATATTTCAAGATATGATCGGTCAAAGTCTGTTGACCGAGCACGAATTCTGGAAATCTGGGCAAACCCAGAAAAACTAGAATTTCTGACAACGTTTTTCAAAACTTGAATCTTGTTGTTTTTAAGTTGTTTGGATCTGTTTATGTTTGATCATTATAGTATGACATGATGAGTTCATATTCAAACCTTTAGATCACCTAGATCCTTAACAGAATCATAGCAAATCATGGTCTAACGTAGTTGACCGAACTGTTTGAAGAACAATCTGGAAAACCCAGATTTGTTCAAGAACAGTTCTTGACCCCTAGTTTGACCGGTCCAGATCTTGCGTTCGTGATGTTGTTAAGTTGATACTATGTTATATAATTGTTCCTTGACATGTATTTTACATTATTAAACCTTGTAATCACAATAATCAAGATCAGGATGCAAGTTATTAAGATCATAAGTTGCCATCTCAGACTGTTCTTCATTTCTGGAAAACCCAAAAATGAATAACAGCTTCTGACAAGTATTTTTAGAGCATTGATCTCTCTATTATGTTGTTGTTTGGACATGATATAAGTTAGTATATGTAGTATGACATAATTACTATAATCTGGACACCATTACAGGCTTAAAAACAAACTAGAACATGAAATTAATTACGGTCAAACTATCAACCTTGTAAACTGTCATGAAGATCTGGGCAGGCTAAAGAACATCCCAAGAACACATTTAGCGACGGTTGTGTCGCCTAAAATACTTTTAGCGATAGATAAATTAGAAAATTAATTATTTAATTAATAAAATAAAGAAAATTAGTTTTTAATTATTAAAAATACATAATAAAAAATTATGAAAAATTATTTTAAAGCTTGAAAAATAGTTTTTAATTATTTTTAGTATATTTCAAAAATATTTAATATTTTTGGAATATAAAAGGTATTTTTAAAAATGGTTTTAATTCATGAAAAAATATGAAAAATTATATTATGATATTAGAAAATATTTTAAGTTATTTTTAATAACTTTTAATATTTGTGATGAATTTCATTAATAATTTATTATTAATGGTAATTAGTTTATTTAATAAATATATTAAATAAAATTAGAAATAATGCTTTAAAAATCATATAAAAATGATATAAGTATTATAAAAATATTTTAGGTTATAAAATATAACTTTCAATATTTTGTTATGAAAGTATTAATATTTTAATATTAATATCAATTATCGATAATAGATTTAATGGTTTAAAAATCATATAAATATGATTTTAAGGTATTAAAATACTTTGATATATTATAAATATATTATAATATTATGTTATGATTTTCATTAATATTTAATAATAAATAAATAATAATGATAAATGAATATATTGGTATTTATATAATATAAATACGATATAAGTGATTGAGAAATTATGATAAATGGTAATAATTATTTGAAAATTATTACAAGGCTATGAAAATTATTTTGACTGATAATAAATTATCTTAGATATTGTTAAGTGTTTAGGTAGAGTTTAATTGAACTTAAACTCGATATTTATCTGACTAGACCGTCGAGATGTTAGAATTGTGTCGGATTCAAGTCAGACTGAAATAGTTTGACTTGATACCAAGTCTTATGTGTGTTGTAGACTGATAGGATTATGTGTTATGTGTTTATGTTATTCTATGTATATATACAATAATATTATACTATGATGATATTATTTTAATATTGGAGATCTATATTACTAATATTAGGTCTTCAGATAAAGCGATATAAATTGTGTAACGGTTATCAACGGTTCATGTAAGTTTTTCTTAACTCTACTAAGAGTTGTTTCATTCAGATATGCTTATGGTAAATCATTGTTGATTGCCATGTAGAATTGTACTCTATACATATTGCATGTATAATACTTGTTTAGTCAAAAGTTTGTTCGTGCTAATTCATAACTATATTGTGGAATTATAGCCAACTTATTATTATGACTCTTTTAATCATGATATATCCTTATATAAATTTAAACTTGCTGAGCAACTTTCATGCTCACCCTTGCTATATCATGATAGATATTGCAGATAAGGCATATGCGTTCGAATACATGAAAAGGATAATGCCAAGTTCAGCTTGGGATAAAATGTGCAGCTAATTAGTAATAGTATAGTTTGATAATAATGTTATATGTTAGATAGTTTATGAATAGTGTATAAGTTAAGGTTACTCAATTTTGGGGAATAGTGTGTAAAGTGTATTGTATAAACAATTTATGTTTATATCTTCTGCAATAGTTATAGAATGATTGTACCAGATCTGTGGTGATTCGGGACCCGGATTTGGGGCTCTCACAACTGATTGTTAAGTGACGAAGGGAATGGCCCCATGAAATCGATGCCCCGTACATCAAAAATTTCAACTTCAAGAATCGTTTGTAGAGGCATCTCATTCCTTTTCGAAATGTTGCCCACCCTTTGACATCTATCACATGTTTTGATAAACTGGTGCACGTCCTTGAATAGTGTAGGCCAATAAAACCCAGATTGCAGCACCTATACTGCTGTCCTCTCACTTCCATAATGACCGCCATATGCAGATGAGTGACACTCATGCAGTATGTTCTTCACTTCATTGTAGGGCACACAACTTCTAATCATTTTGTCAGTGCACTGCTTGAATAAATAAGGTTTGTCCCACATGTACCATTTTACATCATGAAGAAACTTCTTTTTCTGTTGTCTTGTGAGATTAGGTGGAAGAACGTTGCTCACTAGATAATTTGCATAATCCGCGTACCAAAGAAATTCTACAGTTATCCCAAACAATTGCTCATCCAGGAATGAGTCGTTGATTTTACACTTGTCCTTTTTTCAATTTCTCGTGATTTTCTAGCATAGACAAGTGATCGGCGACTTGATTCTCTATCCCCTTTCTATCCTTTATTTCTACATCAAACTCTTGAAGAAGGAGAATCCATCGGATAAGGCGTGGCTTAGCTTTTTTTTCGCAATTAGGTACCGAATAGTCGAATGATCTGTGTAGACTATCACCTTAGTCACGATCAAGTGTGCCCATAATTTGTCAAACGCATACACCACTGCGAGAAAATCCTTTTCCGTAGTTGTATAATTCATTTGAGTCTCCGTGAGTGTCTTGCTTGCATAATATATAGCGTGAAATACTTTCTCTCGGCGTTGACCCAAAACAACCCCAACCGCATAGTCATTTACATCACACATCAGCTCGAAAGGCATATTCCAATTCGGTGCGACGATCACGGGGGCTGTAGTTAACTTCTTTTTCGACAACTCGAAAGTTGACTTACATTCCTCATCAAAATTAAAAACAGAGTCCTTCTCTAAAAGACTGCACAAACTTCGTATCCTTGCATCGTTGTAACCCAGCAACTTTATGAATCTTCTGTAGAACCCAGCATGTACCAGAAACTTCTAATTCCTTTTACTGAGCTCGGTGGAGGCAGTTTATCGATTGTTTCCAGCTTAGCTTTGTCAACCTCTAATCCTTGAGCCGATACCTTGTGGCCCAAAATTATGCCCTCCTCAACCATGAAGTGGCATTTTTCCCAGTTAAGTACAAGGTTCGTATCCTTGCATCCCTGTAACACCATAACCAAATTCCCTAGGCAAGTATCAAAATTGTCCCCATAGACAGAAAAGTCGTCCATGAAGACTTCCACGTTTTTCTCCACCGTATATGAGAAGATGACCATCATACACCGTTGAATGGTAGAAGGTGCATTACACAAACCGAATGACATTCTCCTGAATGTGAATGTGTCGTAAGGGCACATAAATGTAGTCTTCTCTTGATCCTCAGGAGCGATGATGATCTGGTTATAGCCCGAGTATCCATACAATAAATAGTAGTACTCATGTCCTGCTAATCTATCCAATATATTTAATCGATAAAGGGCAGTGGAAAATGATCTTTTTGGGTTGGCTTATTCAACTTCCTATAGTCCATGCAAACCCTCCAACCTGTCACTGTTCTTGTCAAAATTAGCTCGTTATCCTCATTCAGTACAACGGTCATTCCACCCTTTTTTGGTACACACTGAACCAGACTAACCCATTTACTATCGGAAATTGGGTAGATGATACCGGCATCCAACAATTTCAGAATTTCCTTCTTTACAACTTCTTTCATAATTGGGTACAGTCGATGTTATTGCTCCACCGTCAGTTTTGCATCGTCTACCATCAGAATCTTGTGTATGAAAAATGAAGGGCTGATTCCCTTGATATCAGCTATCGTCCATCCTATAGCTGATTTATGTTCCCTAAGCACCCTCAACAACTTTTCTTCCTGCAAATTGTTAAGTGCAGTAGAAAAAATCACAGGTAATGAATTTGAATTGCCTAAATACACATACCTGAGGTGATTAGGGAGTGGCTTAAGTTCCAGAGTTGGTGGTTCCTCCAATTATGATTTCAATTTTTCTATGGTTATCTCCTCCGTATGCAATGGTTCAAATGGTGCTCTGAATTAGCTAACTCGTGGCAATGAATCTAACATCTGCAAGTAGTCTAAAAATTCTAGGTCATCGAACTCTTCATCCCCCAATAGTGTTATTTCCAATGGATCGTTGACCAAACTCTTGCCCATGTCTTCACTAATAATCTGCTCAATTATATCCATCTGAAACATTCTTCCTCATCCGTTGGGAATTTCATGGTCTTAAACACGTTAACTTTGATTTCTTGATCTTGGACCCTCAAAGTAAGTTCACCTTTTTCTACGTCGATGAGTGACTTACCCGTGGCCAAGAAAGGTCTCCCTAGGATAATCGGGATGTTCTTGTCTTCTTCAAAATCTAGAATAATAAAGTCCGCGGGTAATATAAACTTATCCACCTTAACCAATATGTCCTCTACTATGCCTCTCAGATATGTGATCGACCTATCCGCCAACTTCAACGAAATATTCGTAGGCTTTGGTCCGGGCAAACCCAATTCTGTGTATACTAACAATGGCATAAGGTTCACACTCGCCCCCAAATCATATAAACACTTATTAAAAGACATGTTCCCGATCGTGCATGGAATAGTGAAACTCCCCTGGTCTTTCAGCTTTGGTGGCAACTTCTACTGTAGCATCGCACTACACTCCTCTGTTAATGCCACTATTTCGAAGTCTTCCCATTTCTTTTTCCTTGTCAGAATCCCTTTAATGAACTTCGCATAACTCGACATCTGCTCTAGGGCTTCTGTAAACAGGATGTTAATCTGAAGTTTCTTGAAAACTTCCAAAAACTTCGTGAACTGCATATCTAATTTCTGTTTTTGGACTCTCTGCTGAAACAGTGGTGGAAGATATACAACTGGCTTGTCGTCTAACTTTATTTTCTCACTTTGCTTATCCTCACCCTTGTTTCCTTTAACCACTTTACTGTCATCAACTTTTTCATCTGATGTCGTTGAATTTTTGCATCTTTACCAACGAGATGTTTTCCACTCCTCAACGTAATTACCTGACACTGTTCGTGGTTTTCCTTTGGATTTCTCTCTGTATCACTCGGTAGGGTCCCTTGTGGCCTGTTATTTAATGCGAAGGCAATTTTCCCCATCTGATTTTCCAAATTCTTGATGGCCATTGCTTGGTTTTTCATCGCTGCCTCATTGCTTGTTATGTACATCGACAACAACTCCTCTAAATTTTATGTTGAGCCGGTTGTTGGTGATTCTGAAAACCTAGGGGATATGACGGTCGTGGAGCTTGATGTTGCTGATTATTGCTCCGTGAGAAATTTGGGTTATTCTTATTCCACTAGTTGTACGTGTTTTGGTACATATTTTGTGGACCCCTGTTGTAGCTACCTACGAACTGCATGGACGCTGGATTGATTGCGCACTGATCTTTAGGATGGTCAACCGAGCAAAATTCACATACGACCGCAACCTGCTGTACCTGAGCCCCTGTCATGACATCCAACTTCTCGGACAGCACATAAATTTGTGCTTGTATTGCTGTCACCCCATCGACTTCTAACACCCCAGCCGCCTTTACCTATATCATTCTTGTTGTGGGCCACTGGTAGTTGTTAGCCACCATGGTCTCAATCAAATTATAGGACTCCTCATAACTCTTAGTCATGAACGCTCCACCCGACGTTGCATCAATACTGGTCCTGAGATTCCCATGTAGTTCATTATAAAAAGTATTCATCTGCAGTCACTTAGGCAATTCATGATGCGGGCACTTTCTTAGTAACTCCTTGTATCTCTCACATGCCTCATATAATGACTCTCCATGTTGCTGCTTAAACATCGTTATCTCATTCCTCATTTTTGCAATTTTTACAGGTAGGAAAAATTTGGCAAGGAATTTCTGAGCTAAGTCTTCCGAAGTAGTTATCGATCCCAGCTATAGAGAATGTAACCAACACTTTGCCTTATCCCGTAAGGTAAATGGGAATAAACGAAGTCTTACCGCATCATCCGACACCCCATTATACCTAAAGGTGTCGCAAATCTACAAAAAGCTGACTAGATGTTCATTCGGATCGTCATTTTCCAATCCCCCAAACTGAACTAAATTCTGGATCATCTGAATCGTTCCAGGCTTTATTTCGAATGTATTTGCAGTAATTGTGGGCCTAGTGATGCTCGACTGTAGTTCAATCACCTTGGGTGTGGCGAAGTCACTTAATGCTTTCTGATCCTCATCTGCCATTGCCTCTTCTTTCTCAGAATTTTCAAAGTCTTATCGCATTTCCTTGATCCATTTACTTAACCTCTGGAACCATTTCTCAATGTCGTCCTCAAAAGGTAGCAAGTCTGGATTTATGGACCGAGTTTGCATAAACCACTTCAAAAATCTGAAATAAGAGGAACAAAACAAAAATAAAAATAAAAAAATATTTAAGTAAAACTGGACTAATTAAACTGATATTGTAAAAAATATTAAGATCTAAACTAAATTGTCCTCGACAATTTGGCAAAAACTTGTAGGGTAAAATCTATATACACATAACATGCAAATATACGTGGTCAACAAGTAATATAGTAATGAGTAGAGTATCGTTCCCACAGAGACAAATTAGTAAGAAACTTAACCTTACAATTACAAATTTCCTATTAATCCTAATTTTATTAAACTATTCAAATCAATGATTAAAATTATAGAAACTAAATTAAAAAATAAATAAACTATGACAAAATAATCACAAATATCAAAATTTGGAATTTCAAACAATTAATGGAGAATTAGACTTATGATTTCACCCTATGCTTTACTCTGATTTCTACACCTTTATTCCAATTCAATTCATTATCCCAACTTATTAATCAAGAACACGAATGTAGTACTAGCCACCTCTCGATGCACTAATACCATATTAACTTAAATCCACAAATTAGTTAGAAATAAGTTAAACACCTTAATCAACTAACTCACTATATCTCTATGTGAATTATAATTAAAGAAGGTTTAAGATTAAGTTATCTATCTGATTACATGCGATGTCAAGCATATCTCTACCTTAACATTCATCACGATTCTGCTATTCACAAAATTCATGAACACATACTATATTAACTAAGTCTAGATTCAAATATCCTCTCTCGATTCCATACAAATCCACAAAGAATTGTTGATCAAGCAATTCATAAATTCAAGCTCAAATTAATATAGATAAACTGGAAAATAGCTTATTGAACTAGAAATCAAAGTTTACAAAATCATCGTTTCACTTAAGGATCCACCATAAGCCTAAAAAGTGAATTAGTTCATCATAGATGAAATAACAACTGAATAATTCAAAGATAACATTCTTTCAATTACAAATAAAAGGCTAAGAAGAAGAATAGTGAAAAACACCCTTCACGTAGCCTAAGTCTACAATAGTCTCCAAAATCTCTTCAAAATCTTCCTCCAATGCTTGCTGTTGATCGATTTCGCAATCAATGAATACGTGCAAGTATACACGGTCAACAAGTAATAAAGTGAAAGTAGAGTATCGTTCCCACGAGGAATTATTTAATAAAAATCACCAAGTACTAATTCTTAACCAAACTAATTTTATTTAAACAATCTCAAATCGTGATTTTTCTAATTAATAAAACTAAATAAATCAATTAAAACTAGGTTACTTTATAAATGAATTCAAATAAATAAAGGCTAAGACTCCAATATCCCCAATTATGAACTATAAACCAATTATCCAATTATCCCAATTATTATGTCTACTGAATTGTTAATAGGAATTCTCAAATACCAAAAGCCCTCTCTCGAGTGATCAATTGCCTTCTATTTAACTTGATTAATTTTGCTATATCTCTATGCAAAACAATTGAATTAAACTCACATAATCCCAATTCCTTATGTGTTACATACCAAGAATAGATATTCTCATTCTATTCACAAACCTAATTATTCTTTGTGCAAATAACTAAGTCACATGTCACCATGCCCAGTTCTAACCCTAGAATTCCACTCTCAATTCCTTCTAGAGTAACAAGGTAATTATTGATCAGATAATTAATCAATAAGCACAAAGCAAGATGAACAATTCACTTCAACATAAAATAATTAGAATAAATCAAATAATCAATTCATAATCATAAAAAGTTCACTTGAAATCTTAATGAAAGAGTTAGTTCATAATTAATGAATTAAAATCAAGAATCCACAATTGAATAGACATTAAAAGATAAAAGTATGATAAGAGAAGAGAATAGAATATGTTATCAGCAAATCTGATGTTCCCCTCTTGCTCTTACTCTTGATCTTCAATGTTCTTCAATTTGCTTCAATCTCCAATAGATAATTAAGAATTAGGGTTTAGATGTTAATCTAATGGAGTGTTTAATCTAGTCTAATCTATGTAATCTCCCTTTATTTTATGCCTTACATCAAGTATTTATAGATTACAAGTCTAATTTTGAGCTTAGGAACAAACCCAATCCAAATTGGAGTCAAAAAGGTGTCAAAATTCGCCCAAAACGCGTCCAGGCTGCACCAAGCCCTTCCCCCAGTGCTGGGCATGACGCTCAGACACTGCCTTATAGTGCCCCGACGCTGCCCCATTTTTTGACATTTTCTACTCTGACGTCCTTTGGGAAAATGGCCATAACTTCTTCATCCAAACTCCGAATTAGATGATTCAAGATGATACGGAAAGAGGAAATGTAGATCTACAACTTTCATTCTTTAAGATTTTCGAAATAATGTCCGGAACTATAGTCAAATTGGCTCTGAAGTGACTGCTATGTAAATGGCAAGCCGAAAACCATAACGTTAGACGTCCGTTGGTACAATGATCATAACTCTTGCATCCGAACTCCGATTGGAATGATTCAAAATGTTTCAGAAAGCTAAGACGATGCTCTTCAATGTAAGATAAGTTCCAAACCAAGAACATGAAGTAAACATGAAAGCCCAAATGATGTCCGATTTGTTTTTCTTTGCGTTTTCTTTGCTTTTCCTTACCAATAGTCGCTCACACCGCTCCCAAACGTATAACCTACAAAATGAACATAAAATGCATGAAAAGTAACTAAGACACATAAATATAAGCAACTAATTTAAGTAAAAGATACCGGATAAGTGTATATAAAATCCACTTATCAAATACCCCCAAACTTAAACTGTTGCTTGTCCCCAAGTAACACAACATAATGCAATGCAATGCAATGAAATGCAACTAATCTATATGCCTACGAATCCAACAGTATTTGATAGAATCAAATCTATTCACTCGGCCTTAGAACAATCAAGCAAACACGACAATACTTTATATCAAAACCAATCAACAATTTCCTAGTCAATCATCAAGTCTTAAACTGTTATTACTGGTATAGTGCGTGTGTGTGTTCGACAACCATGCTAACTGATATAAAATCAAATTTAACACATAACAAGTCTCTTCGAAGGCATCATACAGTGTAAACTCAAGAAATCTAAAAACAAGCTAGATCCAACTAAAATCAAACAATTACCAATATCGAGGGTCAACATGGGATATTTATGCTTTATTTTCATCTACGGGGGCTTTTTGCCCTTTTTTCCTGTTTTATTCTCTTTTTTTATATACATATAGCTATGCAATGTCTTATTCCCTTAGGCTTTTCAATGCTACCTTAACGAGCTTTCGACCAACGACTCCCAGACCATTAAGACCTTAGGGTGCTAGGTGTAAAGACAATCCCCTCGGGCTTACTTACTCAAGTAACAAAGGCCACAAAACTTGACAAGCATGCCACGGTGTTTATTCATACTTTTTGTTTCTTTTCTTTTTCTTTGTTTCTTTTTTTTATATAGCTTATATACCCCAAATATTCCCCCAAACTTAGGTTCTTGTCTAACTTTAGTCAGCACTACTTATTCTTGTAATTCTTTCATTCAAACTAGCATTATCCTTTAGAGTCCCATTATGTATCAATTTAAACTCAATCAATCAACAAGTTATTTTTTACTGTGATATCATTATTATACTAGTTTAAACAGAAAAAGATTCAATTCATAACAAGAAATCACATCAAAGCTCTAATAGTCAGTATTATACTTGTCTACCCAATTCCAATCTCATAATTGGCCAAAATAAACTTAACTATAACAAACCGCTGGACTTATGCAAAATGAACATAGTAACTAATTATTATTTTTGAATTTTTGAATTTTTGATTTTGTTTTTTAATAATGAACTTAAACTATATTAACAACATATGCAAAATAACATAACATAAACATGAAACTAAACATACAATAACGAACTAAACTAAACTCCCCCAAACTTAGCAATTACAATGTCCTCATTGTAAGAATATAACGATAAGTAGAAGAGAACTTCCCTGTAATCAGCTAAACGTGAGGTGCTGGTGGCGATGGTAGCGACGATCATTTTCCTATCCATTGAACCTCCAATATCTGCAATAAAGAGAGACAACATGTATTAGATTATAAGAGAATTTACTAAGCAAATTAATTCCTATCTACCAAATATACTAGTAAAGCATATAAATATAAAAATTCCTGGGTCGCCTCCCAGTCAGCGCTTGATTTATAGTCTTTCAGCCTGACTTTGTCTGGTCAATGCTATCCAATTCCTCTTCGAAAGTTGAGGAACCCTCATTCCATCAGAAATAATATAGCTTTTGGTATGTTCCCATTTACGATAGCCATTGTATTAAAGTCACCTAGCATGCTTTGTTTAGATAGGATCACATTAAAGAACGTCCAATATCTAGGTGTTTTTTCCATTGTGTCTGCGAATAGATTTTGGCATTGAGGCTTGTCAGACACAACAATCTCTTCTTCTATCTTCTCCAACTCATTGAACCATGGCTTCGAAGTTGTACTCGCTTTTACATCACAAGGAGTATTACCGATGACATGACTACCTAGCGGACAAGGTTTTGCAAATATAACCGGATTCTTGAACTTTGGCGGAGAAGGAACTTGGGGCACTAATAACATCGGCTCCTCCTCGTTGGTAATCATAGTTAGTTCTTCACCGACCTTATTTTCATTATCCCCACTTGTCTCCTCTTTTTCAACATCTCGTGTCTTATCCAGTTGTAGATTTGGCTCGGGCACTTCATCAATTTCGTCATCCATGTCATAAAGCCAAGTGTTTAGAGGAAGGTTGTCTATGACTTTGGTCATTTGCCCTATCTGATCCGCAAGTTTTAGAATTGACCCCGTTTGATTAATCCCTCTCTCCTCAAATTTGGACCACAATTCCTCCAACCTTGAATTTTCTTCTTTTAATAGAGGTTGAGATGAGAATTCCGGCGTGTATGTTGGATTTGGAGTAGAGTATTGGTCTTGATAGTTGTAGCTCCATGAAGAATCCGGGTGATACCCCCAAACTTGTTCATAATTATCATATGCATACTGATTAAGGTAGTTACCACCATACTGTACCGGCCCAGGATTGATGGTGCATTGATTACTCGGGTGATTGCCAGCACAATAGTCACACATAACTGTCATCCTTCGACTCTGTTGGGATGCGATAACGTCCAACTTCCTCGAAAGTTCTTTAATTTGTGCTGACATTGCGAAAAGTGTCGCGAGTCTGTCAATCTCCATTCCCCTTGGTTGAATCACATTCGTGTATGGCCATTGATACTCAAAGTCATCCATGGTGCCTAAAATGATAGAAATATAAGAAGAGAATTAAAAATTAAAAAAAATGTTTAAATTAAGACTAATTTGATTGAAATTAATATTGGTAAACAAATATTAAACTAATTCCCAAGAATGGCCTTAAAAAACTTATTGATCGATTTCGCAATCAATGAATACGTGCAAGTATACACGGTCAACAAGTAATAAAGTGAAAGTAGAGTATCGTTCCCACGAGGAATTATTTAATAAAAATCACCAAGTACTAATTCTTAACCAAATTAATTTTATTTAAACAATCTCAAATCATGATTTTTCAAATTAATAAAACTAAATTAATCAATTAAAACTAGGTTACTTTATAAATGAATTCAAATAAATAAAGGATAAGACTCTAATATCCCCAATTATGAACTATAAACCAATTATCCCAATTCTTATGTCTACTGAATTGTTAACAGGAATTCTCAAATGCCAAAAGCCCTCTCTCGAGTGATCAATTGCCTTCTATTTAACCCAGATTAATTTTGCTATATCTCTATGCAAAACAATTGAATTAAACTCGTTACAATCCCAATTCCTTATGTGTTACATGCGGCAAATAGTTATTCTCATTTTATTCACAAACCTAATTATTCACTGTTCAAATAACTAAGTCACATGTCACCATGCCCAGTTCTAACCCTAGAATTCCTCTCTCAATTCCTTCTAAAATAATAAGGTAATTATTGATTAGATAATTAATCAATAAGCACAAAGCAAGATGAACAATTCACTTCAACATAAATAATTAGAATAAATCAAATAATCAATTCATAATCATAAAAAGTTCAATTGAAATCTTAATGAAAGAGTTAGTTCATAATTAATGAATTAAAATCAAGAATCCACAATTGAATAGACATTAAAAGATAAAAGTATGATAAGAGAAGAGAATAGAATCTGTTGTCAGCAAATCTGATGTTCCCCTCTTGCTCTTGCTCTTGATTTTCAATGTTCTTCAATTTGCTTCAATCTCCAATGGCTAATTAAGAATTAGGGTTTAGATTCTAATCTAATGGAGTGTTTAATCTAGTCTAATATATGTAATCTCCCTTTATTTTATGCCTTACATCAAGTATTTATAGATTACAAGTCTAATTTTGAGCTTAGGAACAAACCCAATCTAATTTGGAGTTAAAAAGGTGTCAAAATTCGCCCAAAATGCATCCAGGCTGCACCAAGCCCTTCCCCCAGTGCTGGGTACGACGTTCAGACATTGCCTTATAGCGCCCCAGCGCTGCAAATAGGCCTGATTTGGGCGTCCCGACGCTGCCCCATTTTCTAACATTTTCTACTCCGACGTCCTTTGGGAAAATGGCCATAACATCTTCATCTGAACTCCGATTTAAATGATTCAAAATGATCCAGAAAGAGGAAAAGTAGATCTACAACTTTCGTTCTTTAAGATTTTCGAAAAAATGTCTGGAGCTATAGTCAAATGGGCTCTGAAGTGACTATAGTGTAAATGGCAAGCCGAAAACCATGACGTTCGACGTTCGTTGGTACAACGATCTTAACTCTTGCATCCAAACTCCGATTGGAATGATTCAAAATGATCCAGAAAGCTAAGACGATGCTCTTCAATGTAAGCTAAGTTCCAAATGAAGAACATGAAGTAAACATGAAAACCTATTTCGTATAACTTACAAATGATGAAGATAGAGTTAAAGACTCTAGGGACCCATGTGAAGATAACAAATATACGATTAGAATCGACTTTAATCGATAATGTTAAAGCCGCTCAAGCTTTAGACCTGGAGCTGATGAAAACGAAGAAGAAGGTTCAAGAAGGCGGTATTCTAGAAACAAAAGTCGATGAAGAGAGAAAATCTCAACCCTCGATTTAATTGGCCCATTAAAAATACTTGCTCGACTAGGAACTGTGGCTTATAGACTCGTTTTACCGCCAAGTATGTCGTGTGTTCATATCGTTTTTCACGTATCGATGTTACGTAAATATGTGGATGACCCAAACCACGTTATTAAATTAGAACTTGACGAGATAGTAGAAGATTGAACGTATGAGGAGATACATGTTAAAATCTTGGATAAGAAGGATCGTATTCAACACTCAAAGGTTATACCTCAAGAGTTAGAATCTGAAATGAAGTCAAGGTATCCTCATCTCTTCGGCATTCCAGGTACGTACGTAAATTTCGAGGGTGAAATTTCATAAGGAGGGGAGATTGTGAGACCCTGAATTTTATGAAATGAAAGTATTCAATTTTCTTATAATTATTATTTTATTTCGTAAATGGTTAAATTGATAAAAGGTTAAAGTTAAGGGTGATATGTGATTTTTTTTGCAAAGTATGCAAGTTGTTATAAAATATTCATTTTGTCAGGGAATATCCGTACGACGGCATAACCATTGGTGGATCCCACAACGGAACTATTGTCGTATTAAGAAGACGACATAATTATCTTTTTATAAAAATAACGGTGAAAGTGTTACCGTTAAAAATGTTGAACTAATCGGTAGTAAAAGTACAGTAATACGTTACATAGTAACACACATTATTGATTATTGATGCTTACGGAAGAAGTCAATCAGTTATACTCAGTTATTGCTACAGTAATTGCTACACCATATCTCTCATATTATTGATTCAATTATTATCACAGTATCATCTGTATAATATGTTATATTATTAAATCCATAATTGAGTCGACAAAGTTATTCATATTATTATTTGTAATATTGACAATGTCTAGAAGTTCTGTCAAGGAGAGGTTTGGTCACCTAATTGCGCGCCAATAAGGAGAAATCCCTATCGGAAAGCCCCCTCTTTAGTGGGAACGACCTGGTTGTTAAATATTATGAATTATAATATTAATGATGAATTATAATATGTTGATTAAAGATGAAATTGATAGTTTCATTGTGTTGAAATTATTAGTGTTAGTGAAAATTGACATTTATTTCAATAATAATTAATGTCTAGAGGTTATATTGACCAATCGGGTAATTAATCGGATAAATGAGCAATTAATTGCTATTGATTCATATGATTATAACTATTTGTTCACACGTGTGTACTATTGATTCACATTCATTTACTATTAGGGGAGTTGGTGCAAGATTGATAATACTTTCATAACTAAGTTAAAAATGGAGGTATAGATGGAGGTACTATACTGTAATTCGTATTTTCACATGTCTAGAACTATTGAGTCACATGATTTACTATTGATTCACATGATTTACAATTAGGGGAGATGGTGCAAGTTTGATAATACTTGCAGGACTAAATTAAAAATTAAGAAAATAAGGAAGGTATTATACTATAATATTTCGAGCCCCAAAACGTATAATTATCAAAACTATATTTTCCTATAAATAGAATCTCATTCCTTCATTATTTTTCCCCAATTCACTAAAACTATAGAATAATTATTATAGAGAGAAATTATAGAGAGAATGAAGAAGAGAAGTCTGCTACCTCACTATTCCAGTATCTAGTCTTCTTTCGAGGTAAGGGGTATTATTCTTTCCTATTCATGAAGAGAGTTATTTTCTTTCAATACTCGTAAGGGTTGTTATTCCATTATTTATTATTATGTTGGAATAACCTATCTATGCGAAGTACTGCATACATGTTGAAATTCTTCTGTTATTCTATTATTTATTATTCTGTTGGAATAACTCGCTTTGTCGCTGGTTTATCGCATGCCTAGTGAATTATGTTGTTATTCCATTCTTTATTATTACATTTGAATATATCTGTCTACGCGGATTACGCATGACACAGTTCCATTCTTTATTATTACATTGGAATAACTCGTATGCAGACGGCCTATCGCATGCCAGGTGAATTCATTTGTTATTCCATTCTTTATTATTTTGTTGGAATAACATGTCTATGTGGATTACCACAGGCATGGTGAATGATCCTTCGTATTCATTCTTTATTAAATTATGGAAATGATCTGTCTACGTGGATTACAGCATGACGGGTGAAAATTCATTTGTAGTTTAATATATTCTATTATACTCGTCTGAGATATTGTGACAACCCGGAAATTCGGATTGTCCAGAAATTAAGATTTTAAGAATTAGTTATTAATAAAATGAATTTTTATTAATACTACTCTGCGCTATGTGTTTATTAATCGTTCTATAACCTATAATGATTATTAATCAGGAGGATTCTGGCTACAAGTTAGACTGAAAGAGTAGGAATTCTCAAGACAAAATTGAAAATTTTCCGGAGACAAAATATTTTCGGGGAAAAAGACGAAATAGGCACTATTCACCCGATGAAACCTAAGGGTTAGGGTTTGAATAACCTAATCCTTTCTGAGAGTTCGGTATGTCGAAATGACATTCCGTCGAAAGATTTGACGATAATATATCGTGAAAAGTTAAGTAAGCCGATAAAAGTTTTTCTCTAAAAACGTGCAGAAATCGGATAAAATAAAAAAGACGAAAAGTACTACTGTGTACTTTTCACTCGTTTAGCTACGTTAGGGGAAAACGTGAAGGAAAGCGCTTAATGCCAAAAAGTGTTTTCAGCTTTTTGAAATCAGAAGAATACGTAAAAGTTAATCGGTAAAAGGAAAGGCGAAATATCCAAAAATATTTGGATTAGAGAATCGCAGCTTTTAAAGCGTCGATTAACGAAACCCGAAAGAGCGGAACTACGAAACTTAAGGGCTAAGTTAACTTAGTCCTTAAGTAATGAATAGTAAGGAGGTTAGGGTGTGAAAAGACCAAAATGCCCCTAGCCTTGAAAATCTATAAATAGGAAGCTTAAGCTCATTTGAATGGGATTTTGAAAATCCTATCATTTGAGAGAGAAAGAGAGAGAGTTCAGGATGGAAGATGAAAGGAGAAGAACGAGGAAAAGTTGGCTCGTGAGCAAAACTTTGTCGACGGAATGAATTTAAGGATGAACGGTAATCCGAATCCTAGTTTCTTCTAATTTTCTTTAAGTTTAATATGTTCAATACATAACTTAATGAAGATAAGAAGTAGATAATGTTAATAATGAATTCATATAGTTGAATTCATGAGAAAATGAAGAAATAAGAATTAGAAATTCAGTTTATAAATTTCTTAAGGAAGTATAAGATTCGTAAGGATTTTGAGCGATCCGAATGAATCTTACGAATGAGTAGGTCAAATAAGTAAGGAATGATGTTCTATAACATCAAATTCCAAGAAAAAGTGAAATCATAATCCAAAATATCGATTAAAAATGAAGAACGAACGAAGAACGCGAAGAACACGAAGAACGTTGTTGATGGACAAATTTAAAACCATCGTAGTGTAATTGTTGTTGATGGACAAGTTTAAAACCATCGCGTATAAGTTAGTTGCTTATTGCTTGGTTAGGAACATTGGAAACATTCTTGAAGAACGGATTAGAATTGAGCTATAACGAAGTTATGGCGTAAATTTCGTAAAAGAAGATCGAGAATTTGAAAGTTAGTAAATGAACCCGAACGTGTAGGGTTTCATAAGAATGTAAGAGAACGTATAAAACATGAGTCGTAGACTCAAGAACGAATGAGTTCCGAGTTCGGATGACCGAATTACGGACGAACGAACGAAGAACGTTAAAAACATTATAATGAACGAAGGGTGAAGATTAAGCTAATTTAATGGCATGTTAATGGATTTAGAACAAAGTTTTGTCCAGGGGTAATTGAAGTACGTTAGATAACGAAGAAAATGGCTTTGGAACAATCTCGTTCCGAGTTATAACGAAGAAGTTATGAGATTTTGAAGTACGCGTCTCAAAACGACTAAAGACTTAGAATAAATTTTCGGGAAGAAGGTCTTGGCGCCGTGGCGCCAGGCCAGAGGGTCATGTACTGCTAACTCACGCCGCAGCGCTAGTCTTAGTTCTGAGAGTGGCGCCGCAGTGCCAGTGCAAAGCAATGCCAGAAATGAGATTTTTAACTGCTCAATTTCTGGGGGATGTGCAAGAAAGAGATACGAACATGTAGTTCAAATAATGTAACACTTAATCGAGTGTTTTAAAACTTTAATGAAGGTTGAATGGAAAGATTAAACGATATTAAAAGAATATAATTACGGGTTACGGGACCGATAGCCAGGGACCATAGTCGCAATGAATCGAACGTGAGGGATTGCTATGATGGTAATTCCTTAGACGTTGATGAACGATAGTGATGTATAACATTTCGATGTTATGTCATGGTAATGCGAAATGAATGTAAAGTGTATAGACGCTGTGAATGCAATGTTGTTGCGATAAACGATCGGTCTTAGCATACAATGAATAGTATGGCTTTGACATTAAGAAAGAATAATGAACATGGGGTTCATGGGATGGATAACAATCAAAAGCGATTAAAACCTTGGGTAAAGGTTGAATGAAAGAGTAAGAGATGAGCAACGTGAACGTTGAATACGTAAATAATTCTCGTAAATCGTATTCGTGTTGGATGAATGTTCTAAGTATACCCTGGTTGTATGACTTAGACGTTAATGAAAGTAGTAAGTAAGATACGAATGGTATCAAGAAAGTCGTAGCGAACGGTAATAAGATTAATGAAAGCCGAGTTAATGTTTATAACTTGATGACATTCCGTATCGAATGAACCGGATGTTGTAAGATAAGAAAAAGGTAATGTAAAATATTTAACACTATAAATGCGTAGAATGAGTATTGAATGATTGTTCTGAGTATACAAAAGACTGTATGACTTAGACGATGAAGAATGACTCCTGAGGTATGGCAATTACTTGCCAGAAAGCCATAAGGAATATTAAATTGACTTAACGAACATTATATTTAATAGTTCGTATAAGTTAGGTTGTGGTACAATCGTAACCTTTGATGGTTGACATATGGGAGCTGAGCTAAACAATTCCTTCAGAGAGCAAAGGTATATACGAAACTAGCAACCGATCTAACTCCTTTGTGTAGGCGATTGTAGAGCGAGACGGGAACTTGTTTTTTGGTTGTTTGTGGGAAACCACTCAGAGTACCATATGGACTACCAGCAGAGAAGCGATGTGTGCTGAGTCCTAGAGAAGTTATAAGAAGAAGATAAGAATGTAAATCATCAAGGATGAAGAATGTTTTAAGTAAGACATCTCCGTATGTCATGAAGTCGTAGAATGGTAATAAAAATTGGTCACGTAAACTTAGATTGCAAAACGCGAACCTTAAGAAGTAAAGTTAAGTAAACCAATGCGTAAGTCAAGTATATGACTAATTGGTGTATGTGTTATTTCCTTATGTGTTATAGGGAATGGAATGAGCAGTTCAGCGTAAGCTGTAGCTGTGTGTAAGGCAAGTTTTCTAACTTCATTCATATTTTAAATGAATGCTAATTTCTAAAACTTCTCAGATGTTGAACTTGAGAAGTTCTGTCTATGTGCAAATGTGTGATATTTGTACAAGGTGGTAGAATGTATGAGGCCTTGTGCCACAATGTGAAAACTTTGGTGTTTCAATGATATGAACTGTTCTATGATTGAACAGTTCAATAAGAGAATGTTCTGTTTATACATGAACCATTATTGTTAAGTCTGTGCTATTGATTCTAGCCAGACATAATGTGTATGAAAGAAAGTAGAGAATGAAAGCATTTGAAAGTTCCAAAGGAATGTTAAACTATTGAAGTTGTTTGTTCAACTGCTAAGACTTGCTGAGAAATTGAATGCTCACACTTGCTTTAAATGAAAAACATTTTTCAGCGAATGATGTTAGAAGAACTTAAAGATCCCGTAAAGATCAAGCTGATTGGTATCCAGAAGAAGTGCCGTTCATTATATGAATGTGCGTGAAGATCAAGCGAAGACTTGTAATATAGAATGATGGAATTAAACTATAGAATAGTTTAATGAACGATTATGTATCCTTGGTGGCTGATAAAAGTCACTCGTGCAAGATGTAAAGAATAATGTAATTATCATTATTTGTAATGAGAAAAGCTATAAGGTTTTTAGAACCTGGGATTTGAGAGTGTATGTTGTTATATTTCATTATATAATGACGTATGCAGAATGAATGAAGTACTAGTGACGCACGAAATCCGGGTGTGAAGATAGACCAGATTTCGGGGCGTTACAGATATCATTTCTTTTGTACTCGTCATGGAATATCATTTTCTTTGGTATTTTTTACGAGTTACTATTCATGGGTTACTATTCACCTAGTTTCTATTCACTCTAGTATTATTCACTCGGGTATTCGGGGTACTTTTCTTGCCGAAGTACTATTCACGAGTTACTATTCACAGGTTATAATTCATCCGATTAATATTCACTCTAGTATCATTCAGTCAGGTATTCTGGACACTTTTCGTGTCCAGGTACTATTCACGAGGTACTATTCACCCGAAAAATATATTTCTTTTCTGTCCAAATTATTTTTGGTACATTAATATTATTCTTGAATTTTACTCCACAAAGCAGTATCATGTTGAAAATTTGAACGTTATTGATTTCTAGATAAATTAAATTATAAATCTTTAAAATTTATCATTGAACTTATTTTATTGAATTATTATGTCATTGTCATCATCCTCATGCTTATATTGTGATTAAAGTCATCTTTGGCTTACGTGCATAGATGGACTTTGTATGATTATGCTAGGGATTATTCGGTATAATCATGACCATAATGTAACGAATGATGTGGTAAAAGTCATCATTGGCCTGTAGTTCATTGATGGACAGTTGTTGGTATGATTATGACCAGGGATTATTCGGTATAATCATGACCATTGATGATTACATGAATATCCTTGGTCGTAGTGCGAGGATGATTCGATTTTATTTATTGTCGAGTCTCAACGATAAAGTTGATGAAAAACTTTTTAAATCATAGAAGATAGTATATTTTATGCTCTACTTGACTCTTCTAATGGATTGCTTATTTTCGCTATAGTTGTTGATCTAAAACTTGTTGTCTATTTTATTATATCAGATGTTATACTGTTAAAGGCTAAAGATAATTTATTCTGCATTATCTTAGTCGTAATATTTCTTACTGGGCAAGTTGAGCTCACCATTTCTTTCATTCTTATCTTCAGGAAATGAGAATATAGCTGGGACGAGTCGGGGAATGGAGTGATGGTCCAGGATAAATGGATTCAGTAGTCCTCACTATTCTACGGAATAATTTGATAATAATTGTAATGAGGACACCATTGAGTGTGGATATTGTCTAGATGACAATATTCTTGTTTAAACTATCAGCTACGTTTTGTCGTATTTTACACGACTGTTGTATAATTAAGTTGTATTTGAATTTATGTACCTTGTATCTGGCGACTCAAGATGGGTGATGTATACCTGTTTTGGGGGCGTCACAGATACGAATTCAAATTCAATACATAACCAATTTCTTAGAAGGAATCATTCAGTGCAAACTTAAAAATTTCAAAAATAGGCACATTCCAACTAAAATTAAGCAATACCGAAATCAAGGGTTGATGCAGGGTACTTATACTTCATTTATATTATTTATTTTTTTTGCATGGGGGCTTTTTGCTCTTTTCCCGTTTTGTTGTGTTTTCTTTTAAAATACACACATGAGTGTGCAATGTCTCATCCCATTAGGCTAACAGTGCTACCGCTTAGCGAACTTTTGACCAACGACTCCCAGACCATAAAACACCTTAGGGCGCTAGGTATAAAGGCAATCCCCTCGGGTGTACTTGCTCAAGTAACAAAGGCCCGAAAACAAGACTAGTCACAATATATAATCTCTTTTTTTTCTCTTTTATTTTTATTTTTTTTCATAAAGCTTATATACCCCACATATAATCCCCCAAACTTAGGTTCTTGCCTAGTTTTTGCATTTACTGCATATCCTTGTCATTTTCTCATTTACCCTAGCATTATCCTTTATAAATTATTTATGTATCAATTAGAACTAACCAATCAACAAAGATGTTATTAGCATGCTAACCTTTTTATACCAGTTTCAAACAAGCGTAAGATTCGATTCATAACAGAAATTATAACACAGTTCTAATAATCAATGTTGTATTGGTTAACTTATTCTCAATCTCATCATTGGCCCACAAATAACCTGAACTACAACACTGTTGGACATATGCAAACACAATATTTAACTAAATATATTTTTTTTCATTTTTCTCTTTTTTTTATATAGCATAACATAACAAAATGAATAAATACGAACACAAAAATAACCTAAGCTACTATGTATGCACTTAAGCTATCATGCAACTATATGACTTATATGTATGCAACATCATAATTCCTAACTAATATGCAAAACTAGAATGCAATGACAAATGTAAGCCTAACTAATAACATATGCATACAAACAAGAATTTAAATCCCCCAAACTTAAGTAATATAATGCCCTCATTGGATGAACAATCGCAATTCAGTGTGTGAGGACTTCCCTACAATCGCCTAAGCCTGAGGAGGTGGTGGTTGATCTTCTTCTTCTGAATCACTTGTTGGAAACCTTGGCATTGGAATGGGCTGCTAATATGGGAAATGTGCAGCTGGATTAAAGCTCTGAAGTGTCGTGTTGAGTGAAGCGAATGACGTGTTCATAGAGTCAAATATGTGGTATTGCCTCAATGCGAGTAGCCGCATCTCCCGACGTGCTGCCTTGTTGTGCGCGTCCATTTGACGTCGAAAGTCAAGAAACTGAGGACTGGATAATGCCTCTGTCTGCGGTACCTGCTCGGTTCTTTGAACTCCCATAACCTCATCCTCATCCTACGAAGTGTCGGCAGCATCAACTTCATCCTCCGAAGCTGATGGAAAAAGAAAACCCAGTCCTCAAGGATGGGAATCGTCCCCGGCCCATACTGAATACCGCACTATCATTCTGGAGTCTAGCAACTGCAGCAACATTTGTGTAGGTTCACTCTCAGACCATCTCACACCCTTTTGGCGACACAACCCACATATGGGTGATGGGTGTGGCTAGCCGCCCGAAAAGTTTCCTCCTAAGCACCGGCGAATGGAAAAACAAATAATGGCCCCGACATCAATGATGGCGTCTTGCACAATTGCGTATAATAGTAACGCATTCTCTTTGGTCACGTCCGAAGTGTGTTGGGATGGATACAGTTTAACACATAGGAATGCGTACCAAAATTTTCCATATCGACTTAGATCTTTGTTATGGAACACTGTGCCTCCCTTCTGACCTATGATCCATGTTGTTCCCAGTTTAGTCATTTCCTTGAGTATTGCCTCCTAGTCCGGATCAAAATCTCGTAGGTGTGAATATTGGCATTGTTGAGGCACACACAATTGATAAAAGGTGTTGATTGCATCGACACTGAATGGGACCAAGCGACCCCGCACATAAGCGTTGAAGGGGGTTTTGTCCTCGGCGTTGGCATAAAACTCCTTGACCATGTTGACCACGACGGGTTTCGGTTCTTCGGTGAATTTGTTCTAACCCTTCTGATAGATTTGCTGCATCATCTCCCCATCAACATGATCTGGCGCCAACCCCCGCTCCGGTGTAAGGCCTTTTGTCATCATATAATCATACAGGTTGGCGGTTGCGGTACTTACAAATTTTTGGCGATCGAAGGTCCGTGTCGGTTGTGCGGGTCTTGAACTCTGTCCCCTTTGGCGTTTCAATGTGGGTTGCGAAGCCATTTGCTCTCGAATGCTTGTATCAAAATATCTTTCCCCCTCAAACTTGGTTCACACACTTTGTCGAACAGTTGGTGTGCATGGACGATTTTCCCCCAAACTTGTCAATTTTATGTGGCAATTATTGTGAATGAAGTTGAAGAACTCGAAAATAGAGTACTCACGCTGACATGCGTGATGAATTCCCACAGTAAGAACCCTAATCCGTAGCTTTCTGAGTTTAATTTGAATGAAAATGATAAATTTGGGTTGTGAGTGTGTGTTTATATAGAGATGATGTGATGGAGAGAAATAAGGGTAATGGATTGATGGAGTGAAGTAATGTGTTGATGGAAGAATTTGTGGTTAATGGTTGTCCAAAATCGTGGGTTGAGGAATTGGAGTAGTGGGAGTGATGATGAGAATTAGTTGAGGAAGAAATAACAAAGGCTAGCATCACACATAACTGCCGAGAGTTGCTTCAGATTTTGGACCCTCGCCCCGGCAGGGGGTATTAGTCTTGGGAAGCCCGCCCCGGCGGGCATGTGTTCTGTTAATCGAGTTGAGGGACCCCCGCCTCGGCGGGGGGTGCAAGGCTAAATAGGCCCACCCCGACGGGCATGCCTTCTGTTAAATTCCTGGGGAGACCCTCACCCCGGCGGGGGGTACAGTTAAATAGGCCCGCCCCGGCGGCGGTGCCTTCTGCTAATTGACTCTGATTCTCATCTATTCTTCATGCTAAGCCCTTGAATGTCCTTTTCCCCATCCTGCAAGCCATGAAATGTACAAGTTATTATATTGTTGATCACTTGGAGTATGATTGAGAGATTAACAAGATTTTTACCATATAATATCTACCTATTAACTTAATAAAACTATATTCTAACAAATATGAAAGAAAATAAGAAAAATAATGTATGATTGGGTTGCCTCCCAATTAGCGCTTGTTTTTAAGTCGTTCAGCCTGTCTACTTCCCGTTCATGGTACGTCGGACAATGTGATGGTGATGACATTGGTGTTGGACTCGCCACCCCAATAGTGCTTTATTTGTTGAATGTTGACTTTGAAAGTTTCTAAAGGATTAACAAGATTTTTACCATATAATATCTACCTATTAACTTAATAAAACTATATTCTAACAAATATGAAAGAAAATAAGAAAAATAATGTATGATTGGGTTGCCTCCCAATTAGTGCTTATTTTTAAGTCGTTCAGCCTGTCTACTTCCCGTTCATGGTACGTCGGACAATGTGATGGTGATGACATTGGTGTTGGACTCGCCACCCCAATAGTGCTTTATTTGTTGAATGTTGACTTTGAAAGTTTTTAAAGGATTCCGACTGTAAAGTTCAACGGCGCCATGAGAGAAAACCCTTTTTATGGTGAATGGTCTCGGCCATCTGGACTTAAGCTTTCCTAGGAACAGTCTCAGCTGTGAGTTGAATAGAAGGACTGATTACCCCATCTCAAATGTTCTGTGCATAATTTTCTGGTCGTGCCATTTCTTGACCTTTTCCTTGTATAACTTGGAGTTCTCATAGGCTTGAAGGCGAAATTCGTCGAGCTCATTTATTTGTAGTAATCTCTTTTCCCCTCAGCTGCTTGATCGAAATTTAGTTTCTGAATCACCCAATAAGCCTTATACTGTAGCTTGACTGATAAGTGACAAGCCTTTCCCTACAGTAGTTGATATGGTGACATCCCGATCGGTGTCTTACATGAAGTCTAGTATGCCCATAATGCATCATCCAACCGGAGCGACCAATCCTTACGATTTGGGTTCACCACTTTTTCCAAGATTTTCTTGACTTCCCTGTTAGACACCTTAGCCTACCCACTGGTTTGGGGATGATAAGTTGTCACTACCTTGTGGTTGACCCCGTACCTTGCCAATAGAGCTGTAAATGATTTGTTGCAAAAGTGACTACCTTCGTCACTTATAATTGCTCTTGGTGTGCCAAACCTCGTGAAAATGTTCTTCTGTAGGAATTTAAGAACCACCATGGGATCATTAGATGGGAGTGATGCAGCTTCAACCCACTTTGATACGTAATCCACAGCGAGTAGAATGTACTGATGTGACAACCTGAGAATTTAGACAATTTATTAAAATCTTAAATGATTGATTTGAGGTCAAATAATAGACCTAGACAGAAAATAATTGTATGTTTTTGATATTTTTGGGAAGGAATTTTGAGGATTTCAAAATTCTGCGAAGGATTTAGGTGAATTATTCAGGATTAAGTGTATACGTGAATATGTTCTGTGTATATGGTTATTTATGTATTCAATATGTGGTTAAGGGTCAAGGGTTAACCAGATAATTTTTATTAGTGTCAAACCCTAATATTATTAAGAACGTCAACGTTCTGTTAGAAAATCCTAGCAATGGATAAGAAACCCTAGTAATCGATTCTGAAACCCTAATATCAGTTCCGGGATTTAGAAACCCTAATTTGGAGATTTAAAACCCTATCATGGGAACTTAAAAGGATAATTATAATGCTTAAGTTCTATTAATTATAATATTAATTAGGGTAAAGCTTAATTAATTAGCAAACCCTAATTTTATATTGTTAAACCCTAATTGTTCTGTTAGAAACCCTAATATACAGTAATAGACTTACTTGATAAATTAGCAATTTTAATTGGGATAAATTAATCCTAATTAGCAAGATTGAACTTATGATTAGGAAATCTAAATCTAAATATAGAATTCTAATAATAATTTTGAAATATTAATTCTATATTTTGAAAACCCTAATCCAAAAATCTTAGAAAATTAATTTATGGAAACCTTATGTTTTAACCCTAAGGGTTTGCATCAAATGACAATTCTAGAAATAAAATGGTATGGAAATGACTATTTTACCCTTTTTGCAATTCTTTAATGAGTTGGTGTGTAGATCTTGTCCTAATGTGGGTTGTTCACCAACCCTAGCCCCAACATGTGACTTATATCTCACATATTAGCCATTATTATCAGCAACATACATTGAATTATAAATCTAGACTTAAAAAGTAATTAAAGTCACTTACTTTTATTTTTCAAGCTTGCCCAACCTTTTCTCTCTCTATATTTTGGGAATGGGAAGGAGATAGAGTGATAAGATAAGCCAAGAATACTTCTTAGCTTACCAGGAATAGATCTCAAGGATCAGAATCAAAATCAAAGGCTCAAAAAGGTATACAATCCCTAAATTTGAAATCCATGTGTTCTATGTTAGATGTTATAATTTGTTGTTATAAATTATGTTAGAGGGTGTCATTTGATGATCTAGTTTGCTAAAACCTAGATCCATGTCATTTTGATGCTCAAAAATTGAGATTTTAGAAATATGGAAAAGTTGGAAATTTTGGTCTGACAAGCTAATGTTAGGGCTTGTAGATTATTTTGTGTTAATGATTTGTGGTGTTTGATGTTATAGACATGTTCTTTGTTGTTAGGTCTTTGATCTGAGACTTGAATCAAGCTCAGATCATGTATAGATTTCAAGATATGATCGGTCAAAGTGTGTTGACCGAGCACGAATTTTGGAAATCTGGGCAAACCTAGAAAACCCAGAATTTCTGATAACGTTTTTCAAAGCTTGAATCTTGTTGTTTTTAAGTTGTTTGGATTTGTTGTTAATTGATCCTTGTAGTATGACATTAGGAGTTCATATTCAAACCTTTAGATCACCCAGATCCTTAACAGAATCGTAGAAAATCATGGTCAAACGTAGTTGACCGAACTGCTTGAAGAACAATCTGGAAAACCCAGATTTGTTCAATTATCGAATAATAGATTTAATGGTTTATAAAATCATATAAATATGTTTTTATGGTATTAAAAATACTTTGATTTTTTATAAATATATTATAATATTATGTAATGATTTTCATTAATATTTAATAATAAATAAATATTAATGATAAAGGAATATTGTGGTATTTATATAATATAAATACGATAAAAGTGATTGAAAAATTATGATAAATGCTAATAATTATCTGAAAATTATTACAAGCCTATGAAAATTATTTTGAATGATAATAAATAATCTAAGATATTGTTGAGTGTTTAGGCAGAGTTTAATTGAACTTAAATTCGATATTTATCCGACTAGACCGTCGGGATGTTAGAATTGTGTCGGATTCAAGTCAGACTGAAATAGTTTGACTTAATACCAAGTCTTAAGTGTGTTGTAGATTTATAAGATTACGTGTTATGTGTTTAGGTTATTCCATGTATATATATAATAGTATTATACTGTGATGATATTATTCTAATATTGGAGATCTATATTACTAATATTAGGTCTTCGGATAAAGCGATATAAATTCATGAATTGATTAATTAGCAGTTCAGCAAGTATTTCTTAACTCTACTAAGAGTTGTTTCATTCAAATATACTTGTGGTAAATCATTGTTGATTGCCATGTAGAATTGTATTATGTACATATTGCATGTATAAGTCAGGTATGAAAGGCTGATCGCCTTCATTACCGTTTGATCCAGATATATTTGTTCATGTTTAATACTTGTTCAGTCAAAAGTTTGTTCGTGCTAATTCACAACTATATTGTGGAAATATAGGTAGCTTATTATTCAGACTCTTTCAATCATGATATATCCCTATATAAATTTAAACTTGCTGGGCAACTTTCATGCTCACCCTTGCTATATCATGATAAACATTGCAGATAAGGCGTATGCGTTCGAATACAGGAAAAGGATAATGCCAAGTTCAGCTTGGGATAAAATGTGCAACTAATTTGTAATAGTATAGCTTGATAATAATGTTATATGTTAGATAGTTTATGAATTGTATATAAGTTAAGGTTACTCGATTTTGGGGAATAGTGTGTAAAGTGTATTGTATAAAGAATTTATGTTTATATCTTCTGCAATAGTTATAGAATGATTGCACAAGATCAGTGGTGATTCGGGACCCGGATTGGGGGCTCTCACAGTTGGTATCAAAGTTGTTGGTTATGAATCTTAGGTAGAAATACCTGAGACCAATAACCGCAGTGCTTTGGATAAGATCTAACTCACATAGAGTTAGTTGGTTGGTACGATTCAAAGACGAAGCTCAGCGAGTTGTTAGGATACAGAGTTCCCTAACTCTGATAATAAAGTTTAACAATAGTGGTGAATAGATTGAGTCTAAAACACTACACCAAAAATGGCCTCTAGTGAAGGACAAATCCTTCACTAGAGGCCCTATATCACTCACAAATGATTTATTATGAAGAAATATTTCCTTCACACGAGTGCTCGCATTAGACCTACTCGCAATTGGGTATCCTTCGCTAAGTATTAACTAAATGTTTTTTGTGAAGGATATATTGTGAATAACTTTTTTATTCACAAATTATATTTAGTAATGGAATATTGTTATTTAGTTAAAGATTGGTTTCCTTCACAAATAATATTTTAAGAATGACTATTTGAAATTAGTGAATAACTTTATTCCCTCACAAATAATATATTGTGAAGAAGAAATTTATTTAATGAGAGAAAATTTTCCTTCACTAATTATAAATTGAGAATGTATCTTCAAATTAGTGAGGGAAATAATCCTTCACATATTTTAAATTTATAAATAAAAATTAATTGCTAAATAATAAAAAATTCATTTGAAATTATAATTGATTTTCAAATTAATTGCTAAATAATAAATATTCATTTGAAATTATAATTGATTTTCAAATTAATTGCTAAATAATAAAAATTCATTTGAAATTATAATTAATTTTCACGTCATCACACTTGAAACAACCCAATAAAAGCTGGGATTTACAAGCTAAACACGGTTGCTAGATACCAACGCTATAATACAAGAAGTACAAGAGAAAAGGCATATGAGATCACTAGTTCAATATAATTCTAGCTAGAAGAAAAAGTCCTTGTGTTTTTTCTTGATCTTCGCAGGTTACAAGTTTTACACATCGTCCACTTTGCTGTTGTCGTCTAATAAACATGCAGCCACAAGAATCTGCTCCATTACTTTTGAATAAATCTCTAACGAACACTTTAAGCCAACAATCTTATGGAATCACTGAGTGATTTCCTTAATTTTTTTTCCCTGCAACTGCATAAAAATCAAAAGGCTTGAAAATCACTATTTCATCCAACTGTCCAAGTAAATCTTCCAACCATGCCTTAGAGTTTTCAGAGATTGGATCGCTATCTAAATTCTCAACCTCGGTTGTTTCACTGTCTTCAGCTGGAAGGTTCAAATCTAAGGACATTTTTGATGTTGCATTTTGGCTCTTTCTCGGCAGCTGTTGTAGCTTGTTGTGGGCTGGCTTGGCTATTTTAATTGGCTGGTAGATGTTGGGTATTGAGTTACTAATTTGAGTTTGGTCTTTGAGTTGTCATTACTGTTTTAGGACCGCTTGTTGTTGGTTACGAGTAAGCTGCATGATCGGTGCATTTGGTTCTCGTGTAGTCGGTGCTTTGGCATTCAGGTCCGATTCTATAGTCGGTCTGCGATAGATGTAGTCGATTCAGTAGCATAATTTGCAGATCGATCTTTGTTATTAGGCTGTTGGGTTACGCTTTGACATGTTAGCCTACAAAAGTAATTCATTCCATTTATTGGTTGTTTATTGATTCATTTGTTGATCTTTGGTTTATTGATTTTGCTCTGCGATCTGTTTGGTTTAGTTTCGAGTCCTTTGATATCTTTGGGCATGTTTGATGTCTAAGTTGATATGCTATATGCTTTGGTCCGCCTACATCATTTGAGTCTATTGTGCTCAACAGTGGTATGGGTGGCTTTCTTTATTCTTCTTTGGTGTTGTTTGTCGTTCTTTGGTTTGATTCTTCTGCGGTTGTGATCTCATCACATCGGGCTATTATCAGTGGTGGAACACGTAAAGTACAAGAATCAGATACCTTTTGAAAAAGTCCTACCAAATGATTTTTCCCCAATATAGAAGCCTCAGCATGAGAACTCCTATGGCCAAGTGTAGTTGTATGGGTCCTCAAATACTCTCTCTAACACAATTGTTTCCTATAATCTAGTCTGTTCCTACCAACCAAAGAATTTGTGAAGATATTGACAGAATAAAAATCATGCACCAGTTTTACAATACTGCCTAGAATATAAATTCAAAACAAATGGAATACGAGTAGCACCAAATGTTAACCAAAAAACTAACAATACCTACAAGAATAGAAAAATGGCAGGAATAAGCTTGTAGACCTGCATAGTAAAAATTTTGCAGATGGCAGGAATACTCAATCCAGTAAGGTATGATAGTAAAAGGATCAAATCTTTAAAATAATACATGAGCAACGGGCATAAGAAACACTAATTGAAGACTTTGGATGCCTGACAGAGATGTCAACTTAAACATTTGTGAGAATACAAAATGCTTCCATCCCAACAGAGAAAACTTCTGGTAGTAGATAATGCATTTCGAAAGAAATAGGAGAAAAGAAAAGGCACGTAGATGTTAGATGTAACCATTGATTTGACTCTTGAAATAAAATTTCGAATTGATCTAATGATAAAACTTAAAAGATATGACAAGTGAGTTACTTTAAAAACAATACAATTATATGCTTGTAGTGTCAACAAAATAATGACTAGAGGCGTTGGCACAAAGATTTTGGCCCTCCCAAGCTCTAAGTATATTTGAGTTTGTAGAAAAAGTTTATGATTAAATGCTTAAATGATGCAAGGGAAGAGAAGTCTTGGGGATTAATTTCTCATTACAATAAATAAAACATAAGTGTACCGTGCAATGAACACAATCGTAGTCGTCATAAAAATAAAATCGATGAAGAAAGAAAAACATGTCACGTTAAGAACTTAAGCGTCACGGGATACTTACAAAGTTACTAATACATTTATACCTTGGCAGGAAGTAAAAAGTGCAACACATAATTTTTTGTTGTAACTTGTAAGACCAAATTAGGATATTAATGGGAACAGATGTAAAATAAGTCGAGAATGAAAAAGTAATGAAGGCAAAAACAAATGTTATTGACAACCTCACAACTGGATCTACTTCTCATAAGATGAAATTAGTCAAAATTAAAATTGGTGTCCAACCTATAATTCATTTAACTAAACACCTACAAATTCACATAAGTTGTACAAGAATTAAAACTGAATATTAGTAAAGCATCAATAGTAGCCGCAAAAACGTAAAGAAGAATCGGTGTTGTATTGATAAGATGGGGGTACCTACAGTTTAAAAAAATACAGTTTAAAAAACACATCACAAAAAATTTAAAGAATATTAGTAAAGCATCAACAGTAGTCGCAAAAACATAAAGAAGAATCGGTGTTGTATTGATAAGATGGTTTCTAACTTACTCCAACTGAGAGAAACAGTAACATGTAAGTAACATCATTCAAATTAGTTAGTCTTGAGGAAGAGGTGGGAGTTGTTGGTAATGACGTGGGAGTTGTAGGGAGTGAATGGAAGTTTGTTCCGGTTGATCATAAAAAGTTTCTTTTATAATTAGGGTAAGCTAGCTTAGCATGTCTAGTCTGTGTTTCATTTATCTTTGTTGACGAGATAAAATTGCCCTTCAAGATAGCTTAACATGTCCAGTTTATGCACTATCACTATTATTAATCTTTAGGAAGCAAAATTTTTGTTATCCGATCAAATTAGATTGGTAGAAAAATGAAGGCAACAAGTAATATACAAATGAAGGTAAAGGTTGTAAGATAGGAAAAAAACTTTAAATTGGCATAAATCAATGCTTAGTAATGCGTTTGACCATTACGAGTAGTCATTTTCATAGTTCTTTTCAAGATCTTGAAGATGAAATAGTTAAAAAGGATGTCATAAAAACGGATATATAAGAAAAAAGAGTTTTAAAATTGTGTGTCATAATGCAAAAACTTTAAACTGCCATAACTTTTCCCTCGAGCATCATTTTTCCCAAAAAGGGCCTATTTTCTAAACATTTTTAGATTATATAAATAAGGTGGAGTGTGGACATTACTTTGAATGCTATTTTCTCAATCATGGGATGGACAACTTTAATTATATTTATAGGGTCTTATGGCTCAGATGATTTTTTTTTCTACGTTACAAAGTTATGTAGCAAATATTAACACTTCGGGAATAATAATTATGGTGTGTGGTGTATGATAATACTAATAGTTTTGTAGTTTAGTTGGTGTCTCTGTCCTTTTCTTCTCACTCTTTTGGAGGTCAAGGGTTCAATTCGCATAACTACCAATATTATTGTTGTGTCCCAACTCTTATTATTACTTCTGAATATCATGTTGTCCCTGAAATATTATGTTTTTTTTATCAAAATTTATTTGTTTAACAGTTCGAACCTTTCAGCAGCGCTCAAAGCACTAAGACTACAATTCATTTAACTAAACACCTACAAATTAAAACTGGTGTCCAGACTACAATTCATAAACTAAACACCTACAAATTTATTTAACTAAATATTCTTATAAGCTGTACAAGAATTGGGATGTCCATACAACAATTCATTAAAACTGGTGTCCAGACTACAATTTAAATTTTCAAGTAAATTGCTCACATGCATTTAACTAAACACCTAACAAGAATTAATGAAATTCAATCAAAGCTACCTACTTTCTAAAGAAAAACTCCACATAGATGTTATAATAACACCCAAATCAGTCTATCATGGCATGCATTAGGTAATCACTTGATATTCCTTCTCAAATTCACCATTTGACTTTAATTAATAAGAATAAAAGCACGTGTAAAGTCGTGGTTAACACTTAAACTGAACCCCCAAATGATCTGCACAGTGTTAACAGTACAAATTCACTCAGTAATTTTAACAAACACCTTATGGGCATTCGAAAAGTTTACTATGTTTTGCCTATGAGATTCATGATTTAAGCCCAAATTGTACATACTAACATCAAATCAGACTGCCATGCAACCAACACAAACAATATTGACCAACTAATTGAATAATACCATATATGCCTTGAAAACTTGAACAAACAGAAGTGTCTTGTCATACCTGTGGTTGGAGAGAACAAACAAAGAAATAGAGAGAAGTGGTGTTCAGTTCCTATGTTGCGTTCGTACAATCAAGCTACTTGGGTTGGAAAATTATGTTTTAATTAGTCATGGGATTAAAAAGAATTGAAAAGAGATTCTGAGAAGATCAGAAGAAGTAGGGTTCCGACGGGAGACTTCCGATTCCGAGTTCGAGATCTGGATTCTGGCCTTTTGGGTTTGGGTTGGGACAAGAGACTTGAGAGATTCAGATCGAGACTTGAGGGTTCGAGTGTTTGACGTCAGAGTCTAGCTGGGGGGCTAGGGCTAGACTATTAGTCATATTATTATTTCAAGTGATATGTACACTTCACAATACAGCAAATCAGCAGTACATGGCTCAATCTTCCTGCCATTTTTTCCCGATCAGATTCTTAGTTTAACAAAAGATCATTGTTCGTAACTCATTCGTCCATAGAGGAAGATTTATCAGTTGCAACAGATATTCTTTAAACGACGTCGTATAATCAGACTTTGCTATTTCTCATATAGTCGGATTCTTAATTTAATACTATAAAAAATTAATGTATTTATATTATAATTTATATTCACCACAATTAAGTTTAAAAAATTATTTTGAACAAAATAGCGACTGATTTTATCCCTCGCAAAAAAATTTTGAATAATGATATATAATGAGTAATAATTCCTTCACTAAATAGATTTTTTCCTCGCAAATTTTCATCATAAATTAGCACCAAAAATCTTACTACCGCCCCAATTTTGCGAGGAAAAAAATATAATTTGTGAAGGATGTTTCTTTCGCTAATAATTATATTGTCACTATTTTTTTTTCCTTCACTTTTCCTTCGCTAAACAACTTCTCATGTGAAGGAATAAATTCCTTCACAAAATTTCCTTCGCTAGAGGCCATTTTTGGTGTAGTGAAAGACTAAAAGTATTGTGATAGGAGATCGTAAAACAAAACGATCAAGATATAGAAATGAATCGTAATATATACGATGAGATCACCCAGTGATCTGATAAGGTGATAGCAGGGAAAAGAATCAATCTGATGATTGGAAAGTTTACAACAAGATTGATGCGTGTCAGTTGTACTATGAATTGGTACAGATTCAAGAAAGGATTATGAATACGGATTAAATGAAATTCGTATTGAGAAGGGAGTTAAGATTTGGTGGGGATTTCAATTGAGGACTCATGTCGGCAACTGAGTTGTATGATTCCCTTTGTGGGCGGGGAATTGTACTTGGTGTAAAAACCACTTAGTTTCTGGCACTGATAATCATTTAAATGTTTATGTCGCGCTATTTGTTATATGCATGTTAAAAGATTGATTCCTTTCTCATGTGTATAACAGATAGATAGGTTATAGGTAGATAATATATGGTTAAGTATGAGTTCTTTAAAACTCATACTTATGTGACATTCTTGACTCATAGTTATATGAAATGTTTATGAACCCCTCAACGAATGGACGCCAAAGGTCTGACTAGGGTAAGTTCTTAAACTCATATATTTGTGGCAAGTTTATGAACTCATAAGTGTGGTTTGACGAACTAGGTATAGTTGTGTGAATGGAGAATTGAGGATTACAGGAACAGATAGATTGTTAAGCAAATGATTATTAGTGGAGACATAAGTTTTCCAAAAATTCCTAGCTATGCTAGACTTCAAAATTTTGACATCAAGCTTAATACGCACTATGTTCTTTTAAAAAAAATGTAGACTCGTAGTCATTTTTTGAAATGATTTAAAGTATAGCCTATGCTACTTATTTCAACTAAACGAAGATGATTTGAAATATCAAAATTTATTTTTATTTATCACTTATGTACCATGTAACCTTGTGAAGAGATGATAAAAAGGTGATGGAGTTGTAAATACATGAATACTTAGTGTGAATTTGATCTAAAATCGTTATTCCACTATTATATGATGTGTTATGACAAAGTCATACAATGACTGCATCGTTAAATGGATTGTTAATACAATACGACATCATGACGTCATTCTCAAAAATATTTTCAAAAATTTTTATTTGCCAATGTGGTTTGGCTACACCTAAATAATTCGATTGAATTGAATTATTGATATGAGTCTACGCTATTCGATTCAGCTAGACTAATATTTTTGAAAACTCTAAGTGTTCATTGAAAGAAATTTCTCGAACCAAATTGTTTTGGTACGAAATTCTATGATAAGACTGAGGTAAAATTTTTGTGCCTATGGCATTGACGAGAAACAAAAAAAATTAGTACTTGGCCAGTACAGGGCATATCGGGCTAATCACCCTTTGTGTCCGTAAGTAATGACGGTTTGCGGATGAATTTCCATAAAACCTTTGCAAAAATGACAGATAAATTGTCCATACGACTCCTCAGCACAATTTGAAAACTTTTACTCTTGTGAGTGGTGTATTGGGTAGCATGTGATGATATGTGTGACTGATGTATGCAGTATGGTGTAAGGTGTAAGGTGAATTTCGGGGACAAAATTCTTAGAAAAAGGGGTGAATGCGATAACCCGATAATTTAGATAATTTATTAAAATCTTAAATGATGGATTTAAGTTCAAATAATAGACCTAGACAGAAAATAAGTGTATGCATTTGATATTTTTGGGAAGGAATTTTGAGGATTTCAAAATTCTGTGAAGGATTTAGGTGAATTTTTCAGGATTAAGTGTATGCGTGAATATGTTCTGTGTATATGGTTATTTATGTGTTCAAAGATGTGGTTAATAAATAAGGTTGACCAGATAAATTTTATCAGTGTCAAACCCTAATATTATTAAGAACGTCAACGTTCTGTTAGAAAACCCTAGCAATTGATAAGAAACCCTAGAAATTGGTTATGAAACCCTAATTTTAGTTCTGGGAATTAGAAACCCTAATTTGGAGATTTAAAACCCTAATCTGGGAACTTATAGGATAATTATAATGCTTAAGTGCTATTAATTATAATATTAATTAGGGTAAAGCTTAATTAATTAGCAAACCCTAATTTCAAATTGTTAAACCCTAATTATTCCGTCAAAAACCTTAATGTATAGTACTGGACTTAATTGCTAAATTAGCAATTTTAATTGGGATAAATTAATCCTAATTAGCATGATTGAACTTATGATTAGGAAATCTAAATATAAATATAGAATTCTAATAATATTTTTGAAATATTAATTTTATATTTTGAAAACCCTATTCAGAAAATCTTAGAAAATTGATTTATGGAAACCTTAGGTTTTAAACCTAAGGGTTTGCATCAAATGACAATTCTAGAAATAAAATGGTATAGCACTACAACAAAAAGGCTTATCAATGATCAAGCACATCACATGAATGCAGATCTGATCATGAGATATTATTCTATGATCAGTGTCGCGGTCGCCGATACGAAGTCATGAGATAATCTGTCATTGGAAGGACATCAACGACCAACAATAGCGACAATCAATTATTAGCGACCGCAATTAGCGGCAAATCGATACCGTCGCTATTATGACTTATCTTTGAGTCATTTGTCATGCGTGACGTGTCACGCGTGTCAATGACGATAATAGCGACCGCAATGATTCGCTAGATTCAAAAAAGTCAAGCACGATATTTTTTTAGCGATCGCATGCTTGATCGCCGATTGATGCTTTTTTTTAAAATTTTTGCCTATTTTATTGATTTCCCAAAATAACACTCTTTTGTACCGCTTTCAATCCCAAACACGAGTTATATATATATACAAGCATCCATATTAACATCCATCAATACAATACAAAACATTCATCCATGAATAAATATTCATCAATACAATACAAAACATTCATCCAACACAATATAATCGATATCGTAAACATCCATATAAACTAATATAATTGTCAAAGAATGAATCTAAAAGAGTACAAGGCTTTAAAAATCTAAAAAAATAAGTCAGCGCTCTTCATGGATCATCAAATTAGGATCTGTAATTATCAAAGTAATAAAACATATATATGTTACATATAAGTAAGACATTGACTTCGAGACTATAAACATATAAGACAATGTAGCTAAACAATAAAGCGATATATATATACTGCTCCTGTTGTTGTGTTCTTTTGCTCCTGCTCCTGCTACTCGGCCGCCATACTTGCCTCCGCTAACTCATCGGGACTTAGAGGCTGCAGAAGCCGCGCAAGATATCTGAAGAAGATCACGATCTCGACAGATCGCTCTCACACACTGTCGGCGAGGAGTATGATAAATTTGGATAACTTTGATGGTATGTAGACGGGTGGCGAGAGCTGCTGTGCCATCGATGATGGTCAAGCGTCGTCTTTGTCCTTGGCCTTTGACATAATTTTTTCTTCACGATGGACGCCCTCTCCCATAATTCTTGATCAATCAGCCAGACGCAGGGGTGCCTTGAGGATGGCGCTCGTTCATTAAGCCCTTATAAGTGTCTGTCGGAAGATGAACAATTAAATAGTTAAAAATAAATAAAAAAAATACTAAAGAAGGTCGTTACAATTTATAAACAACATATTAGGATAAAGTGAACTTATTACCGCTATCTGACGACCGGGTGTAGACCCATCGCGGTGGCTACATACACATCCAACCAATTGATAGGTTGACCTTGAGACTAAGACTCCTATAGTTCATTTTCTCATATTATTATGTAAACATATGATATTTTAGCTACAAAAGATATTTGTAAACATAACATACGTACCACAGCAAACAATGTGTTGCAATTTGTGATATATCACGCCTGCCCCGTCGTGCCTTTTGCCTTTCTCGTCGCCTAATACACACGAGGATGCTTCGAGGCGGCGATCTTGCGCCTCTTGACCTAACTCTCGACTTTTCCTTTGGTCACACATACGCGCACTTATATGGAACATGCGCTCACTACGGGGCTATGCTCATGCATATATCTTGCTCACCACATCTGGATGGTCAATCTCGGCATTGTGTAGGGCTTTTGTCGTTCCTTGTTCAAATTATCTTTAGTTAAATGCACGCGACTTACGCGAGAATAGTGTGCGAATAAGCGATGCTCGTGCGTCGTCCCATCTATATCGTTTCTGCAAATAAAACAACAATAATAATATTAAAACTGTTATATTACTAAACAATATTATTTGATTAACTATGTATTATCTATCAGAGTGATAAAAAAATATACCTGAAATTCAGACCAAACTGCATCCTTATGGGTGAGAGGTGTGCTCGCCCATGTAATCACTGGCGTAGGCCAGTTCTATAAGCATAATTGTGAAATGCACTTCACAATTTTACTATCTTGAAAATCACTACAATATCTGATAATTTATATTAAAACCCTTACATTTAAATCACTACTATATTTATAAAAATGAAAATATTAAACCCTTATATATATATACACGATGTTTAACTTACGTCTTATATCACGGAGGAGGACGGATACGTATAAGAATGCGATCATCCGGATTATAGGACCCTTGACACATGATAGGGGCCCCACCCAACCCGTGCTTTTCGTCTTTGCGAGGTTCGGAAGACATCTATAAATAAAAAATTTAGGATGTTAGTATAAGTTATAAATGAAAGGTACATAAACATGTCAGGGATATAGAGAACATCAGGATATGTAATTGTATGTAAACAAAAGGACAATAGGATAGGATAGTCTAGGCCACTAAGATAGTCTAGGCGTGTATATTTAAGTTATTTAAGGTTACTTTTAGCATCACCAAACTTTATTTAATCATCTAACTGATTTTGACTTATCAAAGCTCACTTTAGGCTTGAAAAGAGAGCTTAAATTGGTTTTCTTGTTGGCTTTATTAATGACCATGTTTGGGAATCATTACTAGCATGTATGAGCAACTTTGTATCTTCTCATAATAGTCCTTTAAGGTCAGGTACTATGAATTGTCCAAAACAGTCCATTTTTGGCTTTAAAATGTGATTTTTAACAAGTCTCATGCTAAAAATGGCTTGGGCTTGGTTCCTTTAGTTTGTGTAGCTTTCTTATGTCCTATTATGACTATTGAAACTTGTGTATGGGGTCCAGATATGGTGGTTCACTATTTTAGTGTTCATTGTTCTATAAAGCTTATTTTCAATGATTTTTAAGCAAGAATTTGCACAACACACCATGTAGACCTTAACTAACTTAGGGAACCATTTTTACATGTTATCTATAGGCAATGTATGTACTCCTCACTATCTAACAACACTAGTCACACAAGTTGGCCATAACAGTCCCTTATAGGCACAATTTTGGCTACCAAATCCCCAACAGATCTACAATAGAACACATATGGTCTTTAAGCATTCCTATAAACCTTAAATCACCATGAAAAGTGAAGAAAATGAAGTAACTTGACTATTTATGGGCAATATTTTTGCTAGTTTATTAATTGGTCCCTCAACTTTTTTTTCTTAATCAAGTTACTTAACAAGGATACATATATGATTCGAGGGTCCATATCTCGAACACAAAAAAAACATCACATATACTCATTGCCATCACATATACACGAATGCATATATGGCCATTTGACTTATATATGAAGATTTAGACAAGTATGGATATTTTAGAAACAACTCATTAATAGTGTGATTGAAGTTATGGTGCTTGTGTTTGTGTTTGTACTTTTCATTTTCTTTCTATTCTAAGCTAAGCCATACTTATAGCATACATATTAATAGTGTGTCATTTTCTTTATCTTCTCGACTGTGAATTATGGAAAAACTTCTTTGAACCTTCTTCTTGATTGAATTATGGATAAACTTAATTCCTAGTTATGTTTTATGTTATACTCATGTTCAAGTTATATGGCCATTTGACTTATATATGAAAAAAATTCGTGAGTCTCCCTATAATATGGACTATCCACATACGAGGGCATGCATACTTGACAATTTGCCAAAATATAATCCCAACACACAAAACAGAATGTGCACAACTATAATTCAAGGCACAATTTAGGAGAATCCAATATTAGTAAAAACAATAAGAAGCCCAAAAATTGTCCCAATTTCAGCAATATCAACAACAATTTATTTAAATTTCAGCAAAAATATATTCAGCAGTAAACAAATATGATCCATATATCAAGTCCTTTTACATAAATTATTTTTCTAAGAACTTTACAAAAACTATTGATTTTACAAATATACATTAAATTCTCATTTTATCATCAAATCAAACATATGTATAAATTAGAGTACTAACAATGGGGATAAATTTAATTGATAATATTTTTAGGATATATTTAATACTGATGAGTCAATTTTATTATTATATTTAATTTTATGTATTGATATACATCACAATCGATCGTAATTAAATAAAAATCTTTAGAAATATATAAATGATATATATATATATATATATATATATATATATATATATATATATATATATATGTTTCATTGATTATATAAGTGATAACAAATGTTGCATACAATATACTTCACGATAGTAAATCGGTGTGCACATATGATTTTGTTACTGTCTGCGAGTAGTGATGGTGTCGTGGCGTTGTTGTGGTGGTGGTGATGGTGGGTGGTGACGGTGGTGGTGGTGGTGGTGGTGGTGGTGATGGTGATGGTGATGGATGGCGGTGCTGTGGTGGTGGTGGTGAAGGTGGTGGTACACCAGATTTTCCCTCTTTTCCCTCTTCTCTTCTCCCCTTCTCCCTATTCTTTTCTCCCTCTTTTTTCTTCTATCGATTGAGGTAATAACTGGGCTGGAGCAAAGTTAATTGGAATAGATCAATGATCATTATCGGGTGACGCATCGCGATCGCTAATTTTAAATGATGTGGAATATCGCGACCGCACGCGATCGCTGATGATGGTGAGTGGTCGCAAATAACTAAAGCGCCAATATTTTGTGCCAATTTTTGGAGGTAAATTGAACTTTATGTAGAATAGCGGCAAGGTTCGATCGCTAACATACTCTAGCGACCAAATTCAAAGGCGATCGCTAATGGCGGTCGCTAGGAATACTTTCTGCGACCAAAAAGTGCGATTGATTGATGTTTTTTGGTCATTTATTCTGACATTTTCTTGTAGTGTAGAAATGACTATTTTACCCTTTTTGCAATTCTTTAATGAGTTGGTGTGTTGATCTTGGCCTAATGTGGGTTGTTCACTAACCCTAGCCCTAGCACGTGACGTATATCTCACATATTAGCCAATATTATCAGCAACATAGATTGATTATAAATCTAAACTTAAAAAGTAAGTAAAGTCACTTACTTTTATTTTTCAAGCTTGCCCAACCTTTTCTCTCTCTATGTTTCGGGAATGGGAAGGAGATGAAGTGATAAGATAAGCCAAGAATACTTCTTAGCTTAGCAGGAATAGATCTAAAGGATCATAATCAAAATCAAAGGCTCAAAAAGGTATACAAACCCTAAATTTGAAATCCATGTGTTCTATGTTAGATGTTATAATTTGTTGTTATAAGTTATGTTAGAGGGTGTCATTTGATGATCTGGGTTGCTAAAACCTAGATCCATATCATTTTGATGTTCGAAATTTGAGTTTTTAGAAATATGGAAAAGTTAGAAATTTTGGTCTGACAAACTAATGTCAGGGCTTGTAGATTCTTTTGTGTTAATGATTTATGGGTTTTGATGTTATAGATCTGTTCTTCGTTGTTAGGTCTTTAATCTGAGACTTGAATCAAGATCATATCATGTATATATTTCAAGATATGATCGGTCAAAGTGTGTTGACCGAGCACGAATTCTGGAAATCTGGGCAAACCCAGAAAAACAAGAATTTCTGACAACGTTTTTCAAAACTTGAATCTTGTTGTTTTTAAGTTGTTTGGATCTGTTTATGTTTGATCATTGTAGTATGACATGAGGAGTTCATATTCAAACCTTTAGATCACCTAGATCCTTAACAGAATCGTAGCAAATCATGGTCAAACGTAGTTGACCGAACTGTTTGAAGAACAATCTGGAAAACCCAGATTTGTTCAAGAACAGTTCTTGACCCCTAGTTTGACCGGTCCAAATCTTGCGTTCGTGATGTTGTTAAGTTGATACTATGTTATATAATTGTTCCTTGACATGTATTTTACATTATTAAACCTTGTAATCACAATAATCAAGATCAGGATGCAAGTTATTAAGATCATAAGTTGCCATCTCAGACTGTTCTTCATTTCTGGAAAACCCAAAAATGAAGAACAGCTTCTGACAAGTATTTTGAGAGCATTGATCTCTCTGTTATGTTGTTGTTTGGACATGATATAAGTTAGTATATGTAGTATGACATAATCACTATAATCTGGACACCATTACAGGCCTAGAAACAAACTAGAACATGAAATTAATTACGGTCAAACTATCAACCTTGTAAACTGTCATGAAGATCTGGGCAGGCTAAAGAACATCCCAAGAACACATTTAGCGACGGTTGTGTCGCCTAAAATACTTTTAGCAACAGATAAATTAGAAAATTAATTATTTAATTAATAAAATAGAGAAAATTAGTTTTTAATTATTAAAAATACATAATAAATTATGGAAAATTATTTTAAAGCTTAAAAAATAGTTTTTAATTATTTTTAGTATATTTCAAAAATATTTAATATTTTTGGAATATAAAAGGTATTTATTTATTTAATTATAATATTAAATAAATTATTTAAAAATGGTTTTAATTCATGAAAAAATATGAAAAATTATATTATGATATTAGAAAATATTTTAAATTATTTTTAATAACTTTTAATATTTGTGATGAATTTCATTAATAATTTATTATTAATGGTAATTAGTTTATTTAATAAATATATTAAATAAAATTAGAAATAATGCTTTAAAAATCATATAAAAATGATTTAAGTATTATAAAATATTTTAGGTTATAAAATATAACTTTCAATATTTTGTTATGAAAGTATTAATATTTTAATATTAATATCAATTTTGGATAATAGATTTAATGGTTTAAAAATCATATAAATATGATTTTTAAGGTATTAAAATACTTTGATATATTATAAATATATTATAATATTATGTTATGATTTTCATTAATATTTAATAATAAATAAATATTAATGATAAAGGAATATATTGGTATTTATATAATATAAATACGATATAAGTGATTGAAAAATTATGATAAATGGTAATAATTATTTGAAAATTATTACAAGCCTATGAAAATTATTTTGAGTGATAATAAATTATCTTAGATATTGTTAAGTGTTTAGGCAGAGTTTAATTGAACTAAAACTCGATATTTATCTTCTAGACCGTCGAGATGTTAGAATTGTGTCGGATTCAAGTCAGACTGAAATAGTTTGACTTGATACCAAGTCTTATGTGTGTTGTAGACTGATAGGATTATGTGTTATGTGTTTATGTTATTCTATGTATATATACAATAATATTATACTATGATGATATTATTCTAATATTGGAGATCTATATTACTAATATTAGGTCTTCAGATAAAGCGATATAAATTGTGTACGGTAATCAACGGTTCATGTAAGTTTTTCTTAACTCTACTAAGAGTTGTTTCATTCAGATATGCTTATGGTAAATCATTGTTGATTGCCATGTAGAATTGTACTCTATACATATTGCATGTATAATACTTGTTTAGTCAAAAGTTTGTTCGTGCTAATTCATAACTATATTGTGGAATTATAGCCAACTTATTATTATGACTCTTTTAATCATGATATATCCTTATATAAATTTAAACTTGCTGGGCAACTTTCAGGCTCACCCTTGCTATATCATGATAAATATTGCAGATAAGGCATATTCGTTCGAATACATAAAAAGGATAATGTCAAGTTCAGCTTGGGATAAAATGTGCAGCTAATTAGTAATAGTATAGTTTGATAATAATGTTATATGTAGATAGTTTATGAATAGTGTATAAGTTAAGGTTACTCGATTTTGGGGAATAGTGTGTAAAGTGTATTGTATAAACAATTTATGTTTATATCTTCTGCAATAGTTATAGAATGATTGTACCAAATCTGTGGTGATTCGGGACCCGGATTTGGGGCTCTCACAACTGATTGTTAAGTGACAAAGGGAATGGCTCCATGAAATAGATGCCCCGTACATCGAAAATTTCAACTTCAAGAATCGTTTGTAGAGGCATCTCATTCCTTTTCGAAATGTTGCCCACCCTTTGACATCTATCACATGTTTTGATAAACTGGTGCGCGTCCTTGAATAGTGTAGGCCAATAAAACCCATATTGCAGCACCTATGCTGCTGTCCTCTCACTACCATAATGACCGCCATATGCAGATGAGTGACACTCATGCAGTATGTTCTTTACTTCATTGTAGGGCACACAACTTCTAATCATTTTGTCGGTGCACTGCTTGAATAAATAAGGTTTGTCCCACATGTACCATTTTACATCATAAAGAAACTTCTTTTTCTGTTGTCTTGTAAGATTAGGTGGAAGAACGTTGCTCACTAGATAATTTGCATAATCCGCGTACCAAGGAAATTCTACAGTTATCCCAAATAATTGCTCATCCAGGAATGAGTCGTTGATTTCACACTTGTCCTTTTTCAATTTCTCGTGATTTTCCAGCATAGACAAGTGATCGACGACTTGATTCTCTGTCCCCTTTCTATCCTTTATTTCTAGATTAAACTCTTGAAGAAGGAGAATCCATCGGATAAGGCGTGGCTTAGCTTCTTTTTTTGCAATTAGGTACCGAATAGTCGAATGATCCGTGTAGACTATCACCTTAGTCCCGATCAAGTGTGCCCATAATTTGTCAAACGCATACACCACTGCGAGAAAATCCTTTTTCGTAGTTATATAATTCATTTGAGTCTCCGTGAGTGTGTTGCTTGCATAATATATAGCGTGAAATACTTTCTCTCGGCGTTGACCCAAAACAACCCCAACCGCATAGTCACTTGCATCACACATCAGCTCGAAAGGCATATTCCAATTCGGTGCGACGATCACGGGGGCTGTAGTTAACTTCTTCTTCGACAACTCGATTAAAAACAGAGTCCTTCTCTAAAAGACTGCACAAACTTCGTATCCTTGCATCGTTGTAACCCAGCAACTTTATGAATCTTCTGTAGAACCCAGCATGTCCCAGAAACTTCTAATTCCTTTTACTGAGCTCGGTGGAGGCAGTTTATCAATTGTTTCCATCTTAGCTTTGTCAACCTCTAATCCTTGAGCCGATACCTTGTGGCCCAAAATTATGCCCTCCTCAACCATGAAGTAGCATTTTTCCCAGTTAAGTACAAGGTTCGTATCCTTGCATCCCTGTAACACCATTACCAAATTCCGTAGGCAAGTATCAAAATTGTCCCCATAGAGAGAAAAGTCGTCCATGAAGACTTCCACATTTTTCTCCACCGTATATGAGAAGATGACCATCATACACCGTTGAAAGGTAGAAGGTGCATTACACAAACCTAATGACATTCTCCTGAACGCGAATGTGTCATAAGGGCACGTAAATGTAGTCTTCTCTTGATCCTCAAGAGCGATGATGATCTGGTTATAGCCCGAGTATCCATACAATAAATAGTATACTCATGTCCTGTTAATCTATCCAATATTTAATCGATAAAGGGCAGCGGAAAATGATCTTTTTGGGTTGGCTTATTCAACTTCCTATAGTCCATGCAAACCCTCCAACCTGTCACTGTTCTTGTCAAAATTAGCTCGTTATCCTCATTCAGTACAACGGTCATTCCCCCCCTTTTTTGGTACACACTGAACCAGACTAACCCACTTACTATCGGAAATTGGGTAGATGATACCGGCATCCAACAATTTCAGAATTTCCTTCTTTATAACTTCTTTCATAAATGGGTACAGTCGATGTTACTGCTCCACCGTCAGTTTTGCATCGTTTTCCATCAGAATCTTGTGCATAAAAAATGAAGGGCTGATTCCCTTGATATAAGCTATCGTCCATCCTATCGCTGATTTATGTTCCCTAAGCACCCTCAACAACTTTTCTTCCTGCAAATTGTTAAGTGCAGCAGAAAAAATCACAGGTAATAAATTTGAATTGCCTAAATACACATACCTGAGGTGTTTAGGGAGTGGCTTAAGTTCCAGAGTTGGTGGTTCCTCTAATTATGGTTTCAATTTTTCTGTGGTTATCTACTCCGTATGCAATGGTTCAAATGGTGCTCTGAATTAGCTAAATCGTGGCAATGAATCTAACATCTGCAAGTAGTCTAAAAATTCTGGGTCATCGAACTCTTCATCCCCCAATAATGTTATTTTCAATGGATCGTTGACCAAACTCTTTCCCATGTCTTCACTAATAATCTGCTCAATTATATCCATCTGAAAATTCTTCCTCATCCGTAGGGAATTTCATGGCCTTAAACACGTTAACTTTGATTTCTTGATCTTGGACCCTCAAAGTAAGTTAACCTTTTTCTACGTCGATGAGTGTCTTACCCGTGGCCAAGAAAGGTCTCCCTAGGATAATCGGGATGTTCTTGTCTTCTTCAAAATCTAGAATAATAAAGTCCGCGGGTAATATAAAGTTATCCACCTTAACCAATATGTCCTCTACTATGCCTCTCAGATATGTGATCGACCTATCCGCCAATTTCAACGAAATATTCGTAGGCTTTGGTCCGGGCAAACCCAATTCTGTGTATACTAACAATGGCATAAGGTTCACACTCGCCCCCAAATCATATAAACACTTATTAAAAGACATGTTCCCGATCGTGCATGGAATAGTGAAACTCCCCTAGTCTCTCAGCTTTGGTGGCAACTTCTACTGTAACATCGCACTACACTCCTCTGTTAATGCCACTATTTCGAAGTCTTCCCATTTCTTTTTCCTTGTCAGAATCCCTTTAATGAACTTTGCATAACTCGGCATCTGCTCTAGGGCTTCTGTAAACGGGATGTTAATCTGAAGTTTCTTGAAAACTTCCAAAAACTTCGTGAACTGCATATCTAATTTCTGTTTTTGGACTCTCTGCTGAAACAGTGGTGGAAGATATACAACTGGCTTGTCGTCTAACTTTATTTTCTCACTTTTCTTATCCTCACCCTTGTTTCCTTTAACCACTTTACTGTCATCAACTTTTTCATCTGATGTCGTTGAATTTTCTGCATCTTTACCAACGAGATGTTTTCCACTCCTCAACGTAATTACCTGACACTGTTCATGGTTTCCCTTTGGATTTCTCTCTGTATCACTCGGTAGGGTCCCTTGTGGCCTGTTATTTAATGCGAAGGCAATTTTCTCCATCTGATTTTCCAAATTCTTGATGGCCATTGCTTGGTTTTTCATCGCTGCCTCATTGCTTGTTATGTACATCGACAACAACTCCTCTAAATTTGATGTTGAGCCAGTTGTTGGTGATTCTGAAAACCTGGGGGATATGACGGTCGTGGAACTTGATGTTGCTGATTATTGCTCCATGAGAAATTTGGGTTATTCTTATTCCATTGGTTGTACGTGTTTTGGTACATATTTTGTGGACCCCTGTTGTAGCTACTACCTTAACCTGCATGGATATTTGGATTGATTGCTGACATCGATCTTTAGGATGGTCACTTTGAGCAAAATTCACATACGACCAATAAGCTAGCATTGCACTGAGCCCTGTCATGGCATCCAACTTCTCGGACAGCACATAAATTTGTGCTTGTATTGCTGTCACCCCATCGACTTCTAACACCCCAGCCGCCTTTTCCTATATCATTCTTGTTGTGGGCCACTGGTAGTTGTTAGCCGCCATGGTCTCAATCAAATTGTAGGACTCCTCATAACTCTTAGTCATGAACGCTCCACCCGACGTTGCATCAATACTGGTCCTGAGATTCCCATTTAGTCCATTATAAAATGTATTCATCTGCAGTCACTTAGGCAATTCATGATGCGGGCACTTTCTTAGTAATTCCTTATATCTCTCCCATGCCTCATTTAATGACTCTCCATGTTGCTGCTTAAACATCATTATCTCATTACTCATTTTTGTAATTTTTTTAGGTGGGAAAAATTTGGCAAGGAATTTCTGAGCTAAGTCTTCCGAAGTAGTTATCGATCCCGGCGATAGAGAATGTAACCAACACTTTGCCTTGTCCCATAAGGTAAATGGGAATAAACGAAGTCTTACCGCATCATCCGACACCCCATTATACCTAAAGGTGTCGCAAATCTACAAAAAGCTGACTAGATGTTCATTCGGATCGTCATTTTCCAATCCCCCAAACTAAACTGAATTCTGGATCATCTGAATCGTTCCAGGCTTTATTTCGAATGTATTTGCAGCAATTGTGGGCCTAGTGATGCTCGACTATAGTTCAGTCACCTTGGGTGTGGCGAAGTCCCGTAATGCTTTCTGATCCTCATCTGCCATTGCCTCTTCTTTCTCAGAATTTTCAAAGTCTTATCGCGTTTCCTTGATCCACTTACTTAACCTCTGGAATCGTTTTTCAATGTCGTCCTCAAAAGGTAGCAAGTCTGGATTTTTGGACCAAGTTTGCATAAACCACTTCAAAAATCTGAAATAAGAGGAACAAAACAAAAATAAAAATAAAAATAAAAAAATGTTTAAGTAAAACTGGACTAATTAAACTGATATTGTAAAAAATATTAAGATCTAAACTAAATTGTCCTCGACAATTTGGCAAAAACTTGTTGGGTAAAATCTATATACACATAACACGCAAGTATACGTGGTCAACAAGTAATATAGTAATGAGTAGAGTATCGTTCCCACAGAGACAAATTAGTAAGAAACTTAACCTTACAATTACAAATTTCCTATTAATCCTAATTTTATTAAACTATTCAAATCAATGATTAAAATTATAGAAACTAAATTAAAAAATAAATAAACTATGACAAAATAATCACAAATATCAAAATCTGGAATTTCAAACAATTAATGGAGAATTAGACTTATGATTTCACCCTATGCTTTACTCTGATTTATACACCTTTATTCCAATTCAATTCACTATCCCAACTTATTAATCAAGAACACGAATGTAGTACTAGCCACCTCTCGATGCACTAATACCATATTAACTTAAATCCACAAATTAGTTAGAAATAAGTTAAACACCATAATCAACTAACTCACTATATCTCTATGTGAATTATAATTAAAGAAGGTTTAAGATTAAGTTCTCTATCCGATTACATGCGATGTCAAGCATATCTCTACCTTAACATTCATCACGATTGTGCTATTCACAAAATTCATGAACACGTACTATATTAACTAAGTCTAGATTCAAATATCCTCTCTCGATTCCATACAAATCCACAAAGAATTGTTGATCAAGCAATTCATAAATTCAAGCTCAAATTAATATAGATAAACTGGAAAATAGCTTATTGAACTAGAAATCAAAGTTTACAAAATCATCGTTTCACTTAAGGATCCACCATAAGCCTAAAAAGTGAATTAGTTCATCATAGATGAAATAACAACTGAATAATTCAAATATAACATTCTTTCAATTACAAATAAAAGGTTAAGAAGAAGAATAGTGAAAAACACCCTTCACGTAGCCTAAGTCTACAATCATCTCAAAAATCTCTTCAAAATCTTCCTCCAATGCTTGTTGTTGATCGATTTCGTAATCAATGAATACGTGCAAGTATACACGGTCAACAAGTAATAAAGTGAAAGTAGAGTATCGTTCTCACGAGGAATTATTTAATAAAAATCACCAAGTACTAATTCTTAACCAAACTAATTTTATTTAAACAATCTCAAATCGTGATTTTTCTAATTAATAAAACTAAATTAATCAATTAAAACTAGGTTACTTTATAAATGAATTCAAATAAATAAAGGCTAAGAATACAATATCCCCAATTATGAACTATAAACCAATTATCCAATTATCCAAATTATTATGTCTACTGAATTGTTAACAGGAATTCTCAAATGCCAAAAGCCCTCTCTCGAGTGATCAATTGCCTTCTATTTAACCCAGATTAATTTTGCTACATCCCTATGCAAAACAATTGAATTAAACTCGTTACAATCAAATAGATATTCTCATTCTATTCACAAACCTAATTATTCACTGTGCAAATAACTAAGTCACATGTCACCATGCCCAGTTCTAACCCTAGAATTCCTCTCTCAATTCCTTCTAGAATAACAAGGTAATTATTGATCAGATAATTAATCAATAAACACAAAGCAAGATGAACAATTCACTTCAACATAAATAATTAGAATAAATCAAATAATCAATTCATAATCATAAAAAGTTCACTTGAAATCTTAATGAAAGAGTTAGTTCATAATTAATGAATTAAAATCAAGAATCCACAATTGAATAGACATTAAAAGATAAAAGTATGATAAAAGAAGAGAATAGAATATGTTATCAGCAAATCTGATGTTCCCCTCTTGCTCTTACTCTTGATATTCAATTTTCTTCAATTTGCTTCAATCTCCAATAGATAATTAAGAATTAGGGTTTAGATGTTAATCTAATGGAGTGTTTAATCTGGTCTAATCTATGTAATCTCCCTTTATTTTATGCCTTACATCAAGTATTTATAGATTACAAGTCTAATTTTGAGCTTAGGAACAAACTCAATCCAATTTGGAGTCAAAAAGTTGTCAAAATTCGCCCAAAACACGTTCAGACTGCACCAAGCCCATCCCCCAGTGCTGGGCACGATGCTCAGACACTGCCTTATAGCGCCCCGGCGCTGCCCCATTTTTTGACATTTTCTACTCCGACGTCCTTTGGGAAAATGGCCATAACATCTTCATCCAAACTCTGATTTAGATGATTCAAGATGATCCGGAAAGAGAAAGTGTAGATCTATAACTTTCATTCTTTAAGATTTTCGAAATAATGTCCGAAACTATAGTCAAATTGGCTCTGAAGTGACTGCTGTGTAAATGGCAAGCCGAAAACCATGACGTTCGACGTCCGTTGGTACAATGATCATAACTCTTGCATCCGAACTCCGATTAGAATGATTCAAAATATTCCGGAAAGCTAAGACCATGCTCTTCAATGTAAGATATGTTCCAAACCAAGAACATGAAGTAAACATGAAAGCCCAAATGATGTCCGGCTTGCTTTTCTTTGCGTTTTCTTTGCTATTCCTTACCAATAGTCGCTCACACCGCTCCCAAACGTATAACCTACAAAATGAATGCAAAATGCATGAAAAGTAACTAAGACACATAAATATAAGCAACTAGTTCAAGTAAAAGATACCGGATAAGTGTATATAAAATCCACTTATCATTTGCTATGAAAAAACTGGAATTGATCTTTGTATTATGCTTGTATATCCCTTAATTCATTGTTAATTGAGTAGTAGATATCCCATACACATTTTTCTCATTAATTCCATGCCCAATAGAGTTCCCTTGCCAACCAAATGCTAGAGTTCAAGCCCTAGCAGGGTCCAAAACAAAATAGGAGAGTTCACCAGTCGAGAGATCCCCCGCCCCGGCGGGGGTACAAGCCTAAAATAGGCCCGCCCCGGTGGGCACCCTTTATGTTAGTTGCTGTTGAAGACCCCCCTGTTCTGGTGGGGGTACATAGGCAAAAAGGGCCCGCCCCGGCGGGGGTCTATTATGCCAGATGACTTTGCTAACTTCATGATTACTTCTAGAAATGCTCAAATTGACTCCAATTCTTCGTTAAATGCCACAACAACCACCCTGCACATAAAAGAACATAAAACAAATAAAAATGAACATGAAAATAAGAAAATAGAAACAATTAAGCGTGAAATGGACAATGATTCGTGGATATGAAATCCACTTATCAGTAGCCTTACCTCTACAGTTAGTATTCCCAATGTTTTCATGTTTCATGGCTATAACCATATAGACCTTATTATAAGCATGCCATAAAGTATGAACCATTACAATTTGAGAAAGATTTATCTTACGAAGAAGTTCATGTCTAAATGGTTGATAGGAAAGAGCAAGTACTCAGAAACAAAGTAATACCTTCTGTTAAGGTAGTCTGGAGGAACCACAACGCTGTACAAGCTATGTGGGAAATCGAAGACGAAATGGTGGAAGATTATCCTCAGTTATTTTCTTAGTATGTGTATAGCGATTCTAGGGACATAATCTTTTTAGGGGGGGGCAGAATGTAACGAATGAATTTATTGAGTTGTGATTCTAGGGACATAATCCTTTTAAGGAGGGAATGATGTAACGAACAAGAATTTTGTGTTTAATTTTAAATATTTATTGAATTAAATAAATATTTGAGTTTATTTATTTATTGAGATAAATAAATATTCGACGAAATTGTTGTGTAATATTTTAGTTAAATGTGAATATTAACTAAATTAATGTATGGAAATTTTATGGATTAAAGATTTAAGTTAATGAGATAATTAAATTAAATGAATTATTAAATAATTATATTGTTGTTCTAATTTAATTTAATAATTAAATTAGAGATTTATTAGTTTGTTAAATAAAATTATAATTTTTATGGAAATTATAATTATAAGATAAGTGTAAATTTGAAATAATCAAATTAATTGATTAAGAGTGTGACAAATGTATACTATATAATAAGGAAAATATGAAAATAAATTAAAAGGGGAATTTGGAGAGGATTGCCAAACATGGACTCGTGGCCGTTGGCATATTATAACTAATAAAACCTTTTTGGTTTTTAACCTGAAAACTTGGGCTGCATATTATATCAGTTAGTGTATACGTATAATCCTAAGGCTAAAGCTATAAGAGAAAAATAAATAGAGGAAGAACAAGAGAGAATTACAAAGAAATTGAGAATTCTCTGAGAATTAGGAATCAAGGGGAAGAAGAAGGTTTCCCAAGCATTGGAACCATCATCTTTGCTAGTCTAAATAAGAATCAAGAGGTAAAGCATCTAAATTTTTAGTTTTAGTTTGTGTTCTTAATTTAATTATTTGAAAATTGGATTTTTATGATTGAATTTGTTTAAAAATCTGTTTAGTATGTTTTTGAGTATGTTATAATTAAGTTGTAGGGATTAAATTCATGTATACATGATTTAGTTTAAAGAAATTATGTTTTGATTGAATATATATATACATATATGTTTTGGTCTACTTTGAGTTAAAAATTGAAGTTTAATTCATGTAAAAACCTATTATTTGATAAAAGTTATTGTTAGTATATTGAAAAAAGAAAATAACGCAAGTTGAATGAATCTATTTGGTTAAGAAACAAATTCGTAGTGAATGAATTTGCTAAACATGTTAAAACATGAAAATTTAGTATAAACATGAGTTTTAGGTCAATATTTGGGTTAGTTCATATTTTTTTAAAATTGTTGATTCTTTGGTATGTTGTAGTTCTATGAATTAAGAATCTATAGAATCAAAAACGGACTCTTTTGGATGTGTGTAGCTTGAGTTATGAAGATTAGTAGGAGAAAAAAGGTCAAAAATCGCAAGAACATTAAACTTCTAATTCTGCTTCTGCTATTAGGCGTAGCTATGTTGCGCCCTAAGTCTATTGGGGTGCAGCTACTATTACCAAGGCTTATTTGGGCGCAGCTGCACTATTCCCAAGGCTTATTTGGGCGCAGCTGCGCTCGTGGAGTGTCAGATGTGACTGTTTTTACATCGTTTGGTAAAACAGCCATAACGTTTTCATACGAATCTGCGATTGAGGAGATTTAGGATGATTCAGAAAGATAACGAGTAGACCTACAACGTTTATTCTTTAAGTATTTCGATTTGATGTCGGGAACAAGGGTACAAATGACCATCTTTAGGACTTATGTATATTCAAAAGCAATCGGAGGGCGTCGAGCATGCACGTATGGAAGTGTAGTGATTCTGACGATAAAAGATGTTTTAAGTTATAAAACATTAATATTATGAAGTAAAATGATTCTTAAAATTAATAAATGATGTATTAGATAAGTTATATAAGCATACTAAGCGTACGCAAGATAGACGAATCGGGCGTGCGACGAATGAACGTCGAAATGTCGTGACAAGTATTTTAATTAAAATGAAATGAACATTATAAGATATGTAATGTGATTAATATAAAACCAATAAGGATTCCTACAAAGACTTAAACACTTGAATGAACTTCAAGTTTGAGTAAGAAGAATTATAGTATTGATTAGTAAGTTATATTAGATTGAAACTCAACGTTGTAAGAGTTGAGAATGTGATTTGGATGCTAAAAGTCTTATGTTATATGTTAATGAGTTTTCAGATTCATGTAATGTGGTTGATTAATATGGTTAAACCTTAAGCTAAAGTTTATAACTTAACTAAGATAATAATTGAATCTATGAGGATAATGTGTATGTAGCTAATTGATGTGATAATCCTAATGGTATGTGTAGGACATTGGGTTACGTGAGTTGTATTTGTATAGCTTACGTAAGAGGCAAGTTCCCTAACCTTTGCTACTTTATTATTCAGCAAGGTTTACTTTTCGCTGTTATGTAATACTTATGCAAGTTCTCTATCTCTAATCTATTATTGAGCAGTTAAGTTATTATTTTTATTATAGACACTCGAAATTTCTGTATTCTTGTTACTAACATTGCAGGAGGGCATAATCATCTTTTAGAGATAGCCCTAGAGGACAAAGAAGTTCAATTTCGGAGATAACCCCGAAATCGTCAATTTTCCACCTCAGAGACAACCCTGAGATACTCAGTTCTAGTCCCGGAGAAAACCCCGAGAGATTCAGTTCCAACCTCAGAGACAACCCCAAGTAATGCAGTTGCAGTTCTTAGGATAACCCCGAGGCACATAGTTCAAACCCTGGAGATAACCCTGGGAGGTTAGGCACACCTCAGAGACAACTCTAAGGACACTCAGCACCTACAGCAGCCCAATCTCAAAGATAACCATGAGCAACGACTGCTAAATCAGCCCAAAATCGCAGTTAACCCCGTTGAAGGGCAAAATTGTCATTTTTCCATCTCGATCCCACATTCATGTCATCTTAACAACATTTCATCCCATAGTATACACAGAAGTGTCCTACAAGAACTAAAGCTCAAATCTCGAGTGACTACTGCATAAGACAACACACCGGATAGAATTTAAAGACCTGAAGACCTGGGCATGGTCCCATCATCCCGACTTCGTAAAACCTCTTATCTCATGTCATTGTGTAGCTCTGGACAATAGCATTCCGAAAAGGTATTATACACCTCAATTGGATGCCCGGACCAAAAGTTATGAAGGTTCGAGCGGACAACGCGTTGCATGTGTGCATATACTTTGAGATGGCGGGACGCATAGAGCCCGGGGGGCACCGCAGGTAGCCGCAGGTGGACCTGCGGCTGCCGCAGGTACAATTGAGGCTTCCCCCTCTATAAACAGAGGTCATGGGGTGGCAATTTGATGAAGGAAAAAGGCTAGGAAGCCCTATAAACTGAGTGATTTCTCTTTCTAAACACTTGTGAGCTTATGTTTTGATACATTTTATCGGTGGAAACTAAGTATTCAATAATTTAAAGCTATCTGAAGTCTTCTTGGCAGCCCACTATAAGACACCTCACATTTCATAAAGCCTTTCTCCATTTTCATTCACACACAATTACTAACATTGAGAGTCGTGTGTGTGCGTATGACCGGACTTCGGTCCGTGGCTTTTATTGCTTTCATATATATATATATGTATATATATTTACAGCTTCTATATATATATATATATAACTGTTTACAGCTTTCCTATATACTGCATCATTATGTGAGTCTAAGAATCATGTGATCACAGATTCAGTTCCGGAATCTAGATTCAGTTCCCGTGATGGACATTTCCTGTTGTAACTAGCTTGTAAATTATTCACGGTGTTTCAATTTCCTTAGATGGCTTACATGCCCATAAAGAGTTCGGCACTAATTTGTACATTATTTTCTCGAAGATGCTTCGCATCTGGAAAATAAAAGCAATCAAGCCGAACATATAATAAAATGGAAGTATCAAAGGCCTCAATTACTATTGAGCATAAGGCTTTGAAAAACCTCTTTTTCTAAAACATCATTGTTGTATCTTGTTAAAATTGAACTTTTATACAAAATTCAAACCATTTGTATATAGGTTCAAATGAGGCATAGCACTACTTTCAAATAATTACATATTGACCTACACACACACACACACATTCAAATAGAAGTTTAAAATAAAAAGTGGCAGTTACTGTGGTAACACGGATGTCGGGAGGTTTCTAATACCTATCCTCCGCATAATCAAGCCCCTGGACCCTAACGAATCTCAGTTTCAAAGACCAGTCAAGGAGTGTTACATCAATTGGTCAATGTGCAAACCTTTTCTCGGTTGAGTTGGTGCAACCATTTAAAATTACCAACTGGCGACTCTTATAGTCCAATCATCGACATATACATGTCGGACCTTTTCAAAAAAAAATTTTATAACAAATCTCACCTAACACAAGAACACCAAAATACAAGAAAAAAGGGACAAATAAAAATCCCGACGTCGACAGGTGGCGACTCTGCTGGTGACTTCACCAATAAGAAGGCTTAAGCCGCTATTTAAAACTTTTCAAAACATGTATCTTCTTGTGTGTGGATGTTACATTTACATTTGAATGAATGTATACGAATTCATTTACTTACTGCACTTAGTGCTTTGCACTATATCTGCCTGTGATATTAGTGCTTCGCACATGTCATTATTTCCATACGGTGAGACGCGATGTATGCAAATGTATGTTGTGTGGTCCCTCCACAAGGAGGCTATCTTGTCGGTGTTTGATTACTGGACTCATATAGAGACTAATTCCAAGGAGGCTCAGGAAAGGGACCACCTAGATTCACTATAGTTGAAAGACCGGATTAACTTCCCGTCGAGTAAATTACGATGATCTGGGAACCTCATGCCAAAAAGCTGTGAGAGTAACCTAAGATAGGTCAGCCTCTGATTAACCAAATGCGAAGGGAAGTCTCTTGATACTTTCCAATTTCAATTACTTGTAATATCAATTACTTTTAATTTCATTTCAATGTCAATGTAATGGAAAGTATAAAGGAATATGTGTAAATGTATTCCCTTTCATATCAAAACATAACATATTATCTTGTTAAACTGACATCCATTTTGCAGGACAATACTCCCAAAATGGACAAAAAATACATGTAACTTTTCTACATTCACTAACTATATAACACTTTTTGTAGGGAAGCAATTGGGCCTTTTACCAATTCAAAGTCCAAAAAGGCCACAAGCCTACTGCCAAATTAAGTAACCATGGCTACATCTGACTAGTCTAATCCTACTCTTGTCTGTCATGAGGAGTTCGAAGGATTAAGTAACCAAATTACATAGTTGGTTGTTCTGCTCAAAGAACTACACCAGTCCACTCAAGGTCCCCGAATAACCATACGCACAGAATCCTCTGCACATAGAGGAGCTCAGGGTCCGGACAAAGAAGCTTTAGTACTTGAGTCTCAATTGGACAAAACCAACAAAACCTCTGAAATCACTCATCTCAAAGAAGATCCAGACACCGGTGATATCATGAAGAAAGTCCTTCAAATGGAAGAGCCCATTCGGTCTATCAAAGGGATTGGAGAAGACGGGAGTGTTTCATATTCTGACCTTTGCATATTCCTTGATGTTCATTATCCAAAGAAGTTCAAAACTCCTAACTTCGAAAAGTATGATGGGTTGGGGGATCTTTACATACATTTGAAGGTATTCATTGGAGAGCACAGATCTTATGCCGATGATGAAAAGCTCAGAATGCAGCTGTTTCAAAAAAGTCTGACTAGAGAAGCCCGAGCGTGGTACACTAGATTAGACAACTCCAAGATTCATAGTTAAGAAGAGCTAGCTCATGCTTTCCTCAGTCAATACAACTTTCAATCTCAAATGGCTCCAGACCGATACCAAATTACCAAGGTCAAGAAACAAGCCAATGAGTCTTCCAAAGAGTATGCTCAAAGGTGGAGGCGCCTTGCTATTCAAGTTGTTCCCTCTATGACTGAGTCAGAAATGGTGATGACCTTTATAGACATTCAAGAAGCTCCCTTCTATGAAAAGGGTCTTAGCTGGCATAGGCAAGTCATTCTTTGAAATGATCAAACACGGAGAAATGGCTGCGATAGGATTGAAATCAGGAAAGATTCAAGACCTTGTCGCTTTAAAAGCTATTGCTGAACACATCCAGTCTAGAAGTTAAGGAAACAACCCAGGAGGGTCCATAAGAAGAAAGAGGAGGATGTTTCCTTGATACTACAAGGACAAAAAGGAAATCAAAACATGCCTATTTAGAGGAGGAACTACTCTCCTTTTTAAGCACAATCTTCAAACCCTACATTACCAAAAGGTAGAGAAATTTGACGTAGTCGAGTGTTCACACCCTTAGGGGACTCACTCAAGAACATTCTCAATCTTCTGACATTTCAGAAGAAAATTAAACATCTTCTTGCACAAGAGAACCTGAGTGGAAAGGGTTTCAATGCTAACAAGAAGTGTGATTATCATGCTGGAGCTCCAGGACATGACATGTAGGATTGCTGGGCCCTGAAGCATAAGATCCAAGATTTAATTGACAATGGTGAGATCGTGGTGACTAAACCCGACCAAACCCATGTGCAAGACAACCCTCTTCCTCAACACAAAGAAGAAGAGGTTAACAGGATTAATTGGAGTAGTGGACAGACATCCCATCGCGGTGATAGATCCTCCCCAACCAGCAAAGATGGTGATGAGAAATGGGATTTCACACAGTTCCAGTTTATAATGGGACAAAAAATGAAGGCTCTTAGCGAGCAAGTTAACCAATTGGCAGAACTGGTGGTTTATCAGCACCAAGTCACACGTCAATTATTCAGCTAGGAGCATGCTAGCCTTCTTCCTCTTGTTACAGCTACTCCACCACGTACTCCAGAAAGTGAAACACTAGACGATAAAATTGTAAAAAGAGTAAACTCAAAAGCCCATTGGGACTTCTCCAATAAAAAAGAATTCACCTATTTAGGGCAACCGATAGAAGAGATATTGCAGATGCTGATCAATGAGGGAAGAATCACAGCTCTGCTACCTCTAATCAGCCCGCGCTCAAGTTAGTTTGATTTCAATGGAGTATGTCAATATCACTCATCATCTCGCAATCACAGCACTGAAGAATGTTGGGCACTCATCCATCTTATACAAAATCTGATTGACAGCGGTGTTCTGCAGATGGCCGACAATGACACTGTATTACTTGAGAGTAAGGAAGCCTTTCCTACAAAATGGAAGGAAGTCATGGCAATTATATCCTCTAAGGACGATTTGGCTACTACACCGCTTACAATACAACCAATTCAGCTCAAAGGTGTTGAAAATCCTTTGAAAGTAACTTCACTAAAGCCAATCACATTTCCATCCAGGCCAAAGTATCATGTTTTCATCCTATAAAAAGTGCCATAGAATTATGGAGAGGCTGAAGAATCCACATCTAATATAACTGCTGCAGTGTCGAAGGAGAATTCATTGTATCTTCCCCATCGGGTGATGAAGTCTACCATCAAGTCAAAGGGGAAAGTTCCCATTGAGAGGATTAAAAAGTTCCTCAGTACTATGGGACACAATGAAGCCAAGGTGGTTTTAAGCTTGAGAGAAGTTCCACAAAAAATTTGCATACTGGACTTGGTTTTCTCTATCGAAGATCACAAGAAGGTCTTACTAAGGGTCTTGGAACAAGCCTGCTTGTCGAAATCAGTGGATGTTGAAAAGATCCAGCATCTGGTTGATCACATTTTTAACAACAATGTGATATCTTTTACTGATGATGACATACCTCCCGAAGGGACGGGTCATTGTAAATTGTTGCACATAGCGGTTATGTCCTCCGAATACATGGTCGGAGGAGTTTTGATAGATGGGGGATCATCCTTTAACATCTACCCTTATGCCACCTTGGAGAAAATGAATATCAATTTCAAAAGGATCCGAAGCAGCCATACAATTATCAAAGCTTTCGATGGATCCCGACGAAATACTGTCGGAGAGATTGAACTGCCTGTGGAGATTGGCCCACATACATTCTGTGTATCCTTTCATGTGCTCAAAATAGCTACATGATACAACCTACTTTTGGGAAGACCGTGGATTCACATGACTGGAGCCGTCCCTTCCGCCCTACATCAACAACTTAAATACATTATTAATAGTAGTCTGGTCACTGTTAATGCTAAGATGGAATGTCCTAAATAAGGTGATATACCACTCATTAGCTTCAATGCAGAAGTTGAGCCTGTCAGCTTCTAGGCTCTCGAGATGGGCCAAACTCATTACCAACCCATGGGGGTGTCACCTCTGATACCCAGAATTTCTGCCGAGGTAATGACAACAACTAAAGAGAAGATATCTGTGACGCCCCCAAAATAGGTGTACATCACCCATCTTTCATCGCCAAATACACGGTACTAAATATAAATACAAACTTAATTATACAACATGAGCTGAGAGTTTTTACACAAATATTGTCTTCTAGATAATATCCACACTCAAATGGAGTCCTCATTACATTTATTTTCACACTATTTTATAGAATAGTGAGGACTACTATAACACCATCTCGGACCATCACTGTTCCCACGACTAGTTTTGCCACGTTCTCATTTCTCAAGAGAACAATGGAAGTAAAAAGGTGAGCTCAACTAGCCCCAAGAAGAAATATTATGACTAAGATAATACAAAATAAGTTATCATTAGCCTTCAACAATGTTAAACCGATAGAATATAATAGACAACAAGTTTAAGCTGCTAATGAACAAGAAATCCATTAGAAGAGTCAAGTAGAACATGATATCTACTATCTTTTATGATTTAAAAAGTTTATCATTAACTTTATTTCTGGGACTTGGCTTAATAAATAAATCACATCATCGAATCATCCCTGCACTACGGGCTAATGATATTCATTAGTATCACGTCCACAAATTATTCTTGCACTACGGGCCAAGAATAATCGTGGAATCATAATTGGTCATGATCATACCGAATTATCCCTGGTCATAATCATACCAATCAATAGTCCATTGATGCACGTAAGCCAAAGATGACTTTTATCACAATATAAGTATGAGGATGATGATAATGATACAAGAATTCAATTAAAAGAAAGTAAAGGATAAATTTTTAAATATTTATAACTTAATTTATCCAGAATTTAATAATGTCCAAATTGTCAACATGATACTGCTTTGTGATTAAAATTCAAGAATAATATCCATGTATCAAAAATAATTTGGACAGAAAAGAAATAAATTTTTTGGTGAATAGAACCCCGTAAATAGTACCCTATGAATAGTACTTCGGGAATAGTACCCTGACATGAAATGTTCCCCAAATACCTGAGTAAATAATATTTGAGTGAATAGTAACCCGCGAATAGTAACTTGTGAATAGTACCCCGACATGAAAAGTGCCCTGAATACCCGAGTGAATAATATTATAGTGAATAGTAACCCATGAATAGTATCCCAGGTGAAAATATTGATATGTATTAAGATAATTAAGATCAATATTCCAATAAAACGATATTGGATGAAGCGCAAAACTCTAAGATATTCATCTAATTTCAAGGATTATAGAAGCCATAATTACCATAATAAGTATAGATTTAAGAATATAAAAAGAAATAACATACTAAAATCTAAATGGATTTTCACCCATCATACTGAAGACGTAATCCCGATAGACAAAGTTATTCGACATATTAAAGGATGAATATGAAAAAATAGTATTTCTTATGAATATGAAAGAAATAATACCTCCTACCTAGTAGTAGAAAATTTGGATAACGCAATAGAAGTAGCAAAATACTCTTCTTCTTGCTCTCTATAGTTTCTCTCTATAGTGTCTCTTGTGAATCTCGGTGAATTGGTGAGAATGAAAGAAGAATTAAGCTTCTATTTATAGGAGAATGGACTAAATAGTAACTAATTCATGAACGGTTTAGATTGATTTACTATTAGAACTAACGGTTCATATCAATTACTATTAAAACCACAACCGACGGTCCAAATTGATTTACTTTTAAAACCACCACCGACGATCCAAATTGATTTACTTTTAAAACCACCACCGACGGTCCAGATTGATTTACTTTTAAAACCACCAGTGACGATCGAGATTGATTTACTATTAAAACCACCATCAATGGTCCAGATTGATTTTCTATTAAAACCACCATCCATAGTCCAGATTGATTAACTATTAAAACCACCATCAATGGTCCAGATTGGTTAACTATTAAAACCACCATCGACGGTCCATAAAATTAGTAAATCTTCCCATGGAATACTAACTCAAACTTACAACAAACACCTCATAACAATCCCTATATTTATATCAAAAAATGAATAAATATTTACCACAAATTATTTATCTTTGATAAACACATTTTTAATCTATTAACAATTATTCATCATTAATATTACAACTCACAATATTTAACAACCAGATCATTCCCAAGAAAGGGATTTTCGATAAGGATTTCTCCCTATTGGCGCGCAATTAGGTGACCTCTCCTAGACAGAACTTTCTAGACATCGTCAATATTGCAAATAATAATATGAATTATTTTGTCATCTCAATTATTGAGTTAATAATATAAAATATTAATAATGTGACAATAATTGAATCAAATAATGTGAGATACTATGCAGCAATTACTGTAGCAATAATTGAGTATAACTGAGTGACTTCTCATGTAAACATCAATAATCTATACCGTGTGCTACTTTGCAACCACGCGTATTACTGTACTTTTAACAACGGGTGTTTCAATAGTTAACGGTAAAACTTCCGTCGTTATTTTCATAAAAATATTTTTGTCGTTTTCTCAATCCGACAATAATTCTGTTGTGGGGACCACCGGGTAGTTCAACAGTTTAACGGTAAAACTTTTGTTGTTATTTTATAAAATGATATTTCTGTCATTTTCTAACTACGACAATACTTCCATTGTGGGGTCCACAAATGAGTTTGTCGTCATACGATTATTCCCTGTTAAAACGAATATTCCCCAACACAACGAATATTTTATATCAACTTGCTTACTTTGCAAAATTTTCAAATATTACCCACAACTATAACATTATATCATATCCACACCATAATATTCAAAAATTTATTTCGAGAAAAAATATTCTTTATTCATAAAAGTTGGGGTCTTGCAACCTCCCCTTGTTATGGAATTTCATCCTCGAAATTAGGGTACGTACTTGATATGTCAAAGAGGTGAGGATACCTTGATTTCATTTCAGATTCTAACTCCCAGGTCATTTCCTCAACATCGTGGTTTCTCCACAAAACTTTGACTTGAGGTATAACCTTGGAGCGTAGAATATGATCCTTCTTATCCAAGATTTTAACAGGTACCTCTTAATACGTTAAATCTTCTTCTATCTCGTCCGATTCTAATTCAATAATGTGGTTCGGGTCTTTCACATATTTACGTAACATAGATATGTGAAAAACGTTATGAACACGAGACATTCTTGGCGGAAAGGCGAGTCTATAGGCCACAGTTCCTACTCGATCGAGGATTACAAATGGGCAAATAAATCAAGGATTGAGCTTTCCTCTCTTTCCAAATCTCGTAACTCCTTTCCATGGAGCAACACGTAACAACACATGATCTCCATTATTGAATTCCACGTCCTTTCGATGAAGATTATCATAACTCTTTTGTCGATCTTCTGAGGTTTTTATACGTTGTCGAATCGTTTGAATCTTTTCCGTAGTCATACGTACCAACTCTGGTCCCAACAACATTTCTTCACCTACCTCATCTCAGTATACTGGAGAACGACACTTTTTTCCATGCAACGACTCAAATTGAGCCATGCCAATACTTGCTTGATAACTGTTGTTGTAGGAAAACTCCACCAATGATAAGAACTTGTCCCCACTTCCTTTGAATAGTCAAGAGTTTGAATAGTCCTCAAGAGTTTAAATATTCCTCTCCGACTACCCATCCGTTTGAGGATGATATGCTGAACTGAATCGTAAATATGTGCCCATAGCTTTTTACAAACTAACCCAAAATCGTTAAGTGAATCTTGGGTCTCGATCAAAAACTATGGATATTGGCATACCATACAATCTTACAATCTCATTTATGTACATACGAGCAAGACGTTCAAGTGTATAAGTTTCTCGTGTTGGTAAGAAATGAGCAGACTTGGTCAATCTATCAACAATGACCTAAATCGCATCTATGCCTTGAGAAACCCTGGGAAGACCAGTAACGAAATCTATGGTAATGTGCTCTCACTTCCATTCTAGGATTTCAAGTGGTTGCAATTGACCTTTTGGCACTGGATGCTCCCCCTTGACTCGTTGACGAGTTAGACACCTTGAGATAAACCCCGCTATCTCTCTCTTCATATTGCTCCACCAAAATGTATGTCAAAGATCACGATACATTTTGGTACTCCCAGGATGGATTGAAAATGGTGTGTTGTGCGCCTCCATCATGATTTTATACTTCAAGTCAAAATCATTAGGAACACAAAGTCTGGAGTTGACTCAAAGTATTCCTTCTTCATCGATTCTTGCTTTCGGAATAGCACCTTCTTGCACTTTCTTCTTCATACGCATTAGCTCTAGGTCTGTAGCTTCAACATCTTTAACATTATCGATTAAAGTCGGTTCTACTCGTATATTTGCCATCATCACATGGGTCCTAGGAGTCTTTAACTCTATTTCCATCCTTTGTAAGTCATACAAAATGGGCCTTTATGTTGACAATATCGCACTCGTACCTGCATATGATCTTCTACTTAATGCGTCGGCTACTACGTTCACTTTTCTAGGATGGTATTGAATGGTATGATCATAATCTGTCAATAGCTCAAGCCATCGTCATTGTCGTATGTTGAGTTCCTTTTGAGTGAAGAAATATTTGAGGCTTTTATGATCTGTATAGATCTCCACTTCTCTCCATACAGGTAATGCCTTCAAATCTTAAGCACAAAAACGACAGCTGCCAACTCTAGATCATGAATAGGATAATTGCTCTCATATTCTTTGAGTTGTTGTGAGACATAGGCTGTGACTTTCCCATGTTGCATGAGAACACATCCTAAACCTTTGCCTGAAGCATCACGGTAGATGACAAATCCCTCCGAACCAGATGGTATTGTCAGAACAGGTGCTAAAATGTGTCTCCTCTTAAGTTCTTGAAAACACTTCTCACATTCCTCGCTCCAACCGAATTTGGTATCTTTCTGAGTCAGCTTAGTTAATGGAGTAGTGATTCAAGAAAACCCTTCTACGAATCTCCGATAATAACCAGCTAAGCCGAGAAAACTATATACTTCGGTCACTGACTCAAGTTGCTCCCAGCTTTAAATTGCTTCAATCTTTTCCAGGTCAACAGATATTCCATGATTTGATATTACATGCCCAAGGAATGCTACTTCCTCAAGCTAGAACTCGCATTTCTTCAACTTGGCATATAACTTGTTCTCACGAAGCTTTTGGAGTATCAGCCTTAAGTGTTGCTCATGATCTTCACGGCTTTTGGAGTAAATAAGGATGTCATCAATAAAGACGACCACAAAGTGATCCAAATATTCCTTGAATACTCGGTTCATCATATCCATGAAGGCAGTAGGAGCATTAATCAATCCAAAAGACATGACTAGGAATTCGTAATGCCCATACCGAGTTCAGAAAGCAGTCTTTGGGATGTCATCAGTTTTAATCTTTAACTGATGATATCTGGAACGAAGATCGATCTTTAAAAAGAATTTGACGCCTTGCAACTGGTCAAACAGGTCTTCAATACGAGGTAACGTGTACCTATTTTTGATGGTGACATGATTAAACTCCCGATAATCAATACAAAGTTGCATATTTCCATCTTTCTTCTTCACAAATAAAACAGGAGCACCCCAAGGAGACGTAATAGGATGAATGAAACCGATGTCTAACAATTCCTATATTTGGGTTTTTAACTCTAGATGTTCAATAGGAGCCATTCGATAATGGTCTTTGGAAATGGGTTTTGTATCGGGTTCAAGGTCTATACAAAATTCAATTTCACGCTCTGGGGGTAGGCCAGGAAGTTATTTAGGGAATACGTCAGGAAATTTATTAACAATAGAAATATCATTCAAGACTGACGTATTTTTGTTTAAATCCGTGACATGAGCCAAGTAAGCTTGACATCTGTTTTCAATAAACGAATAGCTTTATGGCTTGAAATTACAATGATTTACTTTAATGGTTTGGTTACTTGAATTCACATAATAGGTTGGTTAGGAATATGAAAGCTAACAACCTTACGAAAATAATCAATTTTAGCATGATGAGTAGTCAACTAATCAATTCCTAAAATCACATCGAATGCAAGTGTTTTTAAAGAGATAAGATCGACAGGTAACGTGCGATTACTGATTTGAATCAAACAAAACTTATAAACAGTGGATGTAATGAAGGTTTCTCCCAACAGAATTTCAAGAGATAAATCAAAGTCTAATTTCTCCGGAATTAAATTTAAACGTTGAGCGCAAGTAGGAGAAATAAAAGAATAGGTAGAACCGGTATCAAATAAGGTATAGACTTCGCTAGAGTTTATGATTAGCTTACCCATGATCACCTCGTTTGGATTCCTTGCTTTTTGGGAGGCTACGGCAAACACTCTCCCTTGAACTACCAGTTTTTTCTTATCTGGGATAGCCTTTCATGCCTCCATCCCAACTAGACTTGACTTTGGTGCACAAAAAAATCGGGCTAGGTGATCTTCTATTCCACAATTGTAACATGCTTTGGACTACTGCGTACAGTTTGGACTGATGTGTCCCTCCCCTCCGCATTTGTAACATACGACCAGTGGTCGTTCTCCTTCCTTAAAAATAGGTAATGGTACTGACGTCTTTCCAGCATTATTGAATCTCCTCTTTTTAAAATCTCCACTTCTATTATCTTGCCCATTATTACCATTGAAGTGGTTACCATTTCTGGCATGTTGATTCCCTCTGTGTTTGTTATTACCGCTTCAATGACTGCTACCACTGGTATTATGGACTTGTCGGCTACTCTCTCTTGGTTGGGTTGACTCATTATCGCTCTCCAATAACTGAGCCCTATTTACAACATCTTAACAGAAACACAGTTTGTGAAAAATTAGGTATTGACGTATTTCGGGTCTCAAACCTCATAGAAATATTCGCGTCATTCTCTCCTAATAATCAACCAAATGGGATGCGAACTGGGACAACTCGACAAACTTAGCCTCGTACTGCGACACAATCATATTATTTTTCTCCAACTTGATAAACTCCACCTCCTTCATGTGACGAATACTTTCAGGAAAGTACTTGTCGTTGAACAGTTCTTGGAACTTTTCCCAAGACATTTTGAGTGTGGCAGGCTAAGTACATTTTACTGATTCCTACAAATAATCTACCTCTCCTCTCAACATGAAGTTGGCAAAAGGAACCTTTTGCTCCTCGGAGCATCCCAAGACATCAAATATCTTGGTGATTTGCTTTATCCACGTCTCCGCTTTAAGTGGTTTTGGCTCTCCCAAAAACTCCAATGGTCCCAGCTCCTTGAACTACTTAGCAGTGACCATCCGAGAGTTGCCAGTGTTTCCACCTGCTTTTTGATTAGGAGCCGCTCTCGCCTGATGTTGCATGAATTGCATAAAGCCTCTGAACATCCCATCATTCATCATTTGATCGGTGTTATTATTTACCTGAGGATTATTATCTTCCTGTTGCACATTATCCTAGATATTGATCGTTGGTGACTCAACGGTCTCATGTACTTCATTGCTTATCTTGACACTTTTAGATGCCATTTTCAAACACTACCATAAAATAAGAGTTGATTGACATGCCACATATTATCCCTATACTCTGACCGACCAATTAAATACCAAATAAACTTAGGTAGGTCATACTAGTGAAGGAAGTCCCTGTCTCTCCCCTCCTAGTTCTTGTTTCACATCTCAGCCAGGGATCAAATCCCTAAGCTTTGATACCAACTGTGACGCCCCCAAAATAGGTATACATCACCCATCTTGGGTCACCAAATACATGGTACTGAATACAAATACAAACTTAATTATACAACATGAGCTGAGAGTTTTTACACGAATATTATCTTCAAGACAATATCCAAACTCAAATGGAGTCCACATTACATTTATTTTCACACTATTTTATAGAATAGTGAGGACTACTATAACACCATCTCGGACCATCATTTCGTTCCCTAACTAGTTCCGGATACGTTCTCATTACCTGAAGAGAACAATGGAAGTAAAAGGCTGAGCTCAACTAGCCCAGTAAGAAATATTATGACTAAGATACTGTAGAATAAGTTATCATTAGCCTTCAACAATGTTAAAATGATAGAATATAATAGACAACAAGTTTAACTGTAGCGGAACAAGTAATCCATTAGAAGAGTCAAGTAGAGCATGATATCTACTATCTTCTATGATTTAAAAAGTTTATCATTAACTTTATTACTGGGACTCAGCTTAATAAATAAATCACATCATCGAATCATCTCTTCACTACGGGCCAAGGATATTCATTAGTATCACGTCCACAAATTATTCTTGCACTACGGGCCAAGAATATTCGTGTAATCATCAATGGTCATGATCATACGGAATTATCCCTGGTCATAATCATATCAATCAACAGTCCATCTATGCACGTAAGCCGAAGATTTAAACCATTATTCACAATTATTGAGAGTCTATGAACCTATGCCAAAGATGACTTTCATCACAATATAAGCATGAGGGTGATGACGATGATATAAGAATTTAATTAAAAGAAAGCAAAGGATAAATTTTAAAATATTTATAACTTAATTTATTCAGAATTTAATAATGTCCAAATTGTCAACATGATATTGCTTTGTGGAGTAAAATTTAAAAATAATATCCATGTATCAAAAATAATTTTGACAGAAAAGAAATAAATTTTTCGGTGAATAGTACCTGGTGAATAGTACCCTATGAATAGCACTTCAGGAATAGTACGCCGACATGAAAAGTTTCCCAAATACCCGAGTGAATAATATTTGAGTGAATAGTAATCGGGTGAATAGTAACCCGTGAATAGTAACTTGTGAATAGTACCCCGGCATGAAAAGTGCTCCGAATACCCGAGTGAATAATATTATAGTGAATAGTAACCGGGTGAATAGTAACCTGTGAATAGTACCCCGGTGAAAATATTGATATTTAATAAGAAAATTCATATCAATATTCCAATAAAACGATACTTGATGAAGCACAAAACTAAAAGATATTCCACTAATTTCAAGGATTATAGAAGCAATACTTGCCATAGTAAGTTTAGATTTAAGAATATGAAAAGAAATAACATACGAAACTTCAAATGGATTTTCACTTGTCATACGGTACGTAATCTGCGTAGACTGGTTATTCTGACATATTAAAGGATGAATACGAAAAATAGTATTCCTTATGAATACGAAAGAAATAATACCACTTACATTAGTTGACAGCTGGATACTACAATAGTGAAGTAGCAGAATACTCTTCTTCTTGCTCTCTATAGTTTCTCTCTCTATAATGTCTCTTGTGAATCTCAGTGAATTATTGAGAATGAGAGAAGAATTAAGCTTCTATTTATAGGAGAATGGACTAAATAGTAACTGATTCTTGAACGGTTCAGATTGATTTACTATTAGAACGGATGATTCATATCGATTACTATTAAAACCACAATCGAAGGTCTAAATTGATTTACTTTTAAAACCACCATCGACGGTCAAGATTGATATACTTTTAAAACCACTACCGACGGTCCAGATTGATTTACTTTTAAAACCACCACCGACGGTCCAGATTGATTTACTATTAAAACCACCATCAATGGTCCAGATTGATTTACTATTAAAACCACCATCAATGGCCCAAATTGGTTATCTATTAAAACCACCATCAACTGTCCATAAAATTAGTAAATCTTCCCATGGAATATTAAGTCAAACTTACAACAAACGCCTCGTAACAATCCCTATATTTATATCAAAAATTGAATAAATATTTACCATAAATTATTTATCTTTAATAAACACATTTTTAATTTATTAACAATCATTCATCATTAATATTATAACTCACAATATTTAACAACTAGATCATTCCTAGGAAAGAGGGGGCTTTCCAATAAGATGATCAAACCTCTCCTCGACAGAACTTTCTAGACATCGTCAATATTGCAAATAATAATATGAATAACTTTGTCGTCTCAATTATTGAGTTAATAATATAAAATATTAATATTGTGACAATAATTGAATCGAATAACATGAGATACTATACAACAATTACTGTAGCAATAATTAAGTATAACTGAGTGACTTCTCACGTAAGCATCAATAATCAATACCGTGTGCTACTATGTAACCATGCATATTACTGTACTTTTACCACCGGGTAGTTCAACAGTTTAACGGTAAAACTTTCGCCGTTATTTTATAAAAAGATATTTCTGTCGTTTTTGAACTACGACAATACTTCCGATGTGGGGCCCACCAATGATTGTTCCGTCGTACGAATATTCCCTGTTAAAACGAATATTCCCCGACACAACGAATTTTTTATATCAACTTGCTTACTTTGCAAAATTTTCAAATATTACCCACAACTATAACAGTATATCATATCCACACCATAATATTCAAAAATATATTTTGAGAAAAATTATTCATTATTCATAAAAGTTGGGGTCTTACAATATCCTTGGGTTATTAACCTGGACAAAGGTTGGGCAAAGATCATCAGGGTGTTAAGCGCCCAATTCAAGTTCCCAGTCAAACAAGGACATCCAGACTAGGCTATTCTGGGTCCAGTCACAGGAACCCTCACAAATACAAATAGGTTCCTTCCGTTCCAGCCACACGACGATTGTGTGACGCCCCCAAAATAGGTCTACACGACCCATTCTGAGTCGCCAAATATCATACTATAAAAATCAAATACAAACTTCATTTATAGAACTGTTGAACTGTCATGCAGAATACGACCATAGTTAAACTATGAGTTTTAATACAAATGTATGTAACTCTCATGGTGCCTCGGCCACAACCTCACAATGGTACTTTACATAAAAGTACAGTCAAAAATTGTACTAGAAATTAAAATCTTTGGGAAGTGCTCAAGGAAACTTTCGTACATGGGAGGCCATGCGTCTAGGTTATGATAGATATCACATGTCCATAGAATTATCCTTGGTTGACCCAATAGACCCCAAAGAAAAATGAGAAGATTACTATCATGTTCTTTCCTATGGTGAGTCCTCTCTTGACATATAACTATCTCCACTGTCTGCAATTGAAAATTATATTTTAACCCAACTCCAAGATCATATAGGTAGTGCTCGTAGATATACTCAACAAGTGGATGTGCACAACACTGTCTTATGATAACACGAGGTTGTATGTCATTAGACATCTTGTATGATAGTGGCAAAACACCCTTCCAAAGTTGGGTTCACCTTACCCTATTTAGTTCACCAAAATTAAATATCAAATGATGTATACAGTACGACACACTTATCTAAAGTTCTCAATAAAATTATTTCCATATTATTTAGGGAGAACCTCAATAGCTATAGACCATCATTCTATTCTCCAGTTACCCCCGCTCGACCCAGCTACACTCTTATTACCTGAAAGGAATTGTGAAGCAAAAAGGGTGAGCTCAACTAGCCCAGTAAGAAATATTATGACTAAGATAATGAAGAATAAATTATCCTTAGCCTTCAAAAGTATAACAACTGGTTGAATACAATAGACAATAAGTTTTAGATCAACAATTGCAGCGGAATAAGCAATCCATTAGAAGAGTCAAGTAGAGCATGATATCTACTATCTTCTATGATTTAAAAGTTTATCATCAATTTTATCCATGTAATACTCATCAACAGTTCTTTATTATACCCAAGACAAATAGAACTTTCATCACCTGTCTTTACCTGAACAACCAAAGATGGTAGTTAAATTCACAATTCTTGTTTATAATAATGTGAATCAACAATTTCTCCTTACCACAAAGGCTTAATAGAACATTTACTCAATATCCTTACCCCAATGGCTAAAGATATTCAAATGTAATAACAATGATCATAACAATCAGTTGTCTATCTTTGCACTACTGGCCAAAGATATTCAACTATAAAACCAATGGTCATGATCATACAAATCAATTGCCTCTCAGTGCACTACGGCTAAATACATTCAATTGTTAACTAATGGTCTTGATCCTGCCAATCACATCATCGAATTATCCCTGCACTATGACCAAGGATATTCATTAGTATCACAAGTGGTCATGATCATGTCATACACCTATCCATCTTTGCACTACGGGACAAAGCTATCAATTAACAGTTTATCTTTGCACTACGACCAAAGATATCAATCAACACTTCATCTTAGCACGTAAGCCAAAGATATACTACTGTAAAACCAATAATCAACAGTCCATCTTTGCACGTAAGCCAAAGATATACAACTGTAAAACCAATAATCAACAGTCCATCTTTGCACGTAAGTCAAAGATATACAACTATAAAACCAATAATCAACACTTCGTCTTTGCACGTAAGTCAAAGATATACAACTATAAAACTAATAATCAACAGTCCATCTATGCTCGTAAGCCGAAGATGACTTTCATCACAATATAAACATGAGGATCATGACAATGATATAAGCATTAATCAAACAAAATCAAGGATAAATATTAAAGACTTTAAATTTATCCAGAGTTTAAAAATCTCCAAATTGTCAACATGATACTACTTTGTGGAGTAAAATTCAAGAATAATATTCATGTACCAAAAATAATTTGGACAGAAAAGAAATATATTTTTTGGGTTAATAGTACCCCGTGAATAGTACTTCAGGAATAGTACCCCGTGAATAGTACCCCGACACAAAACATGTCCCGGATACCCGAGTGAATGATACTAGAGTGAATAGTAATCGAGTAAATAGTAACCCATGAATAGTAACTCGTGAATAGTACTCTTGCACAAAAAGTACCCCAAATATCGGAGTGAATAATACCATAGTGAATAGTAACTGGGTGAATAGTAACCCGTGAATAGTAACTCGTAAAAAAAATACCAAAGAAAATGATATTCCATGACGAGTACAAAAAAATGATATCTCAGACGAGTATAATAAAATATATGAAACTACAAATGGATTTTCACCTACCATACGGTAATCCACGTAAACAGATCATTTCCACAATTTAATAAAGAATGAATATGAAGGATCATTCACCATGCATGCGATAATCCACATAGACAGGTTATTCCAACAGAATAATAAAGAATGGAATAACAGAAGAATTCACCATGCATGTGATAGACCGTTCAGACAGGTTATTCCCAACAGAATAATAAAGAATGAAACCAGGTCATGCGTAATCCGCACATACAGGATATTCCAACAGAATAATAAAGAATGGAACCAGGTCATGCGAAATCTGTACAAATAGAATATTCCAACATAATAATAAAGAACGAAACCAGGCAATGCGTAATCCGCATAGACAGGATATTCCAACAGAATAATAAAGAATAGAACTAGGTCATGCGTAATTCGCACAGACAGGATATTCCAACAGAATAATAAAGAATGGAATAACAATAGAATTCACTAGGCATGCGATAGACCGCATAGAAAGGTTATTCCAACAGAATAATAATGAATGAAATAACAGAATAATTTCACCATGTATGTGGTACTTCGCATAAACACGTTATTCCAACATAATAATAAAGAATGGATTAACAACTCCCTTACGAGTATTGGAAGAAAATAACTCTCTTCATGAATACGAAAGAATAATACCCCTTACTATAATAATAATATCCCTTACCTTAGAAGAAACTGGATATTGGAATAGTGAGGTAGCAGACTTCTCTTCTTCTTTCTCTCTATAATTTCTCTCTATAATAATTGCTCTAAAGCTTTATTGAATTGGTGAAAAATAATGAAGGAATGAGCTTCTATTTATAGAAAAATATAGTTTCCATAATTTCACATTTTGGAGCTCAAAATATTACAGTATAATACCTTCATCTTTTCTTTCATTTTAAATTTAGGCATGCAGGTATTATCAAACTTGCACCACCTCCCCTAATAGTAAATCATGTGAATCAATAGTAAATCATGTGACTCAATAGTTCTCAAAATGTGAAAAAATTAATTATAGTATAGTACCTTCATCTATACCTCCATTTTTAACTTGGTCATGCAAGTATTACCAATCTTACACAAACTCCCCTAATAGTAAATCATGTGAATCAATACTACACACATGTGAACATATAGTTATAAGAATGTGAATTAATAGCAATTAATCGCTCATTTATCCGGTTAAATACCTGATTTGTCAATATAACCTCCAGACATTAATTATTATCGAAATAAATGTCAATTTCCACTAACACTAATAATTCCCACATAATGGAATTATCAATTTCATCTTTAATCAACACGAACTTATTCATCATTAATATTATAACTCATAATATTTAACAACCATGTCGTTCCCAAGAAAGAGGGGGCTTTTCGATAAGGATTTCTCCTTATTGACGCGCAATTAGGTGACAAAACCTCTCCTTGACAAAACTTCTAGACATTGTCAATATTGCAAATAATAATATGAATAACTTTGTCATCTCAATTATTGATTTAATAATATAACATATTATGCAGAAGATATTGTGACCATAACTGAATCAATAATATGAGAGATATGATGCAGCAATTACTGTAGCAATAATTGAGTATAACTGAGTGACTTCTTACGTAAGCATCAATAATCAATACCGTGTGCTACTATGCAACCACGCGTATTAATGTACTTTAACTACCGGGTAGTTCAACAGTTTTAACGGTAACACTTTCGCTGTAATTTTTATAAAAAGATAATTCTGTCATTTTCTTACTACGACAATACTTCTTGTGTGGGTCCACCAATGATTGTGTCATCCTACGGATATTTCCTGACAAAAAGAATATTTTATAACAACTTACATACTTTGAAAAAATTTCACATATCACCCTTAACTTTAACCTTTTATAAATTTAACCATTTACTAAATAGAATAATTATAAGAAAATTGAATACTTTCTTTTCATAAAATTTGGGGTCTCACAGATTGCCTACACATGATGAGCCAGTATGGTCTCTAGTAAAGGTGCCTGCTCATGTAATGGCTATGTTGTTTCCTAAGCCGATACCGGGCGATTATTAAACATGCACATTATAGTCCTTACTGAGGGTATAAACAGAGATATCCTAGACGATGATTATCCAGATATCATGGTCATTATTCAGGAGAAGGAGGACGATAAATAGCCCCTTTATTACAGCTGTCCACCAGAACTTTACCCTTGACCATTATGGCAGCATTCCTTACATTTTTCGACAAGGGTAAAAAGGATAGAAACTCCTTCTGACCTATAGATAACCATAACTGCTTACTTTTTCTATACAGTATTAGAAGTTACTTTTGTCATTACATGCTAACACTTTGTATGATTAAACAGTTTCATATATTAAGTGAAAACATTTTGTTTCAGGATTCTAAAGTTAGATGTGCCTAAACTTGTTGATGAGGTGCTGTAACGCCCCCAAATTTAGATACTTGAAACCCGAACTCAGTACATTACGATACCATTTCTTTGAGCGGAAATAATAATATTGTCATAAATATCTAACTTAATTTACATATCAAATTTTTCTAAATCCCAGGTACGCGACCTTAAAACATTTTATTACATGATAGATAATAAATATAATCATCTTATTTAAGTCTAGCTATTACATAAGATAACATAAACTTATTCGGGTACCTTTCCTTTCTTTTTGTTCTTGGCAGAGCCCTTTGGCCGGTCATACTTAACTGAAAACATTTAAATTAAGCAAGGATGAGCATTTGAGTGCCCAACAAGTAATAACAATTATTAATATTAGCTGAAGGATTAAATGTTTTCTTAGTACTACCCTTCTACAACAAATCAAAAGTTGTGAAGTAATCTGAAGCAATAATAAAAACATAACAACTCTCTATCAAATTTTTGAAACTATGTACTGACTATAAATAGGGTTAAGGTGTCATACTATGAAAATTGTTTTTCATTTTCGCTAAGGTTTAGCAGAACTTCATCCGCAAACTGTCATAACTTACGGACACGAGGGTGATCTGCCCAATGTGCCTGTATTAATCAATACTACATGCAAGAACGATATTATTGTTCACTCTGTCCGCCTTGGGCGCATAAAAGCTTTCCCTTGTTCGGGATGTTCATACTTAGTCTGGAATCCAAATCAAAATAATTTGATTGGATACAAAAAGATTTTATCATATTCAACGATATTTCTAAATTTGTGTCTAGCTGAACAAATAGCTTAGACGTTTATATATATATATATATATATATATATATATATAAACATGTGATTAAATATAATGATTATCCAAGTGGGGACACTTGTATAACCATATTTAGAAATTAACGAACAGAATATATATATATATATATAAATTTACCATATAGTACCATGTTGATAATCAATGATCAGATATAACTTATATAACAATAGGGTTAATAATCTAGTTCAATAATAATATAATTTTGAAACTTTCTTACTCATGTCCATTGCATAATGAAAATACAAAGGTAGTATACTTGTCTGGTACGCTGCTTATAATACGCAACTTAGTTTTTATCTTTTGTATAACAACCTATCAATAATAAGATCATTTTAATGGTTAGAATAACATATCGTAACACCTAATACTGCTTATTGCAGTCAGCACATAATCTAATCACATTGTCAAACTTATTCAACAGTCATTGAATCACAAACAAACGTTAATATAATCAAAATATCTAAGTCTAGATCAATTTCTGAAACATGTCAGTGTACCGACGGCTTTATCAGGTAATTATCGAGTCTAAGACTCTATTCTAAAGTTCAATATCTCTAAGTATCTGTCATATCATTTTTAAATGACTTATAATATTTTTTTAATATTTATTATAATTTATCATAAATTTTTAGACACTGGTATCATTATTAAATGATTTAAATAGTAAATAATTCTATTATCATTGACATTTAATTAATATTAAACTATCAATGAAACCCTTGCCAAAATATTAAAGTTATTTATAATAACTCAAAATATTTTTAAAACATTTATATTACCCTTAAATGATTTTTAAAACATTTAAAATACTTTTAAATAATTACCTTTAATATTAAAATATTAATGTATTATAAATAATCTTAAATTAATATCATTAATATTAAATTATTAATAAAATTATCCCTTAAATATTAAAAGTTACATTTTATAACTTAAAATAACTTTAAACATTTTATTTTCATTTAAAATAATATTTATAATATTAAAATCATTTTTAAACTAAATTATTTAATATAGTCACCTAATATCATTAATATTAATTTATTAATGAAAATTCTCCAAAAATATAGAAAATTATATTTTATAAGTCCAAATATTTTCTAACACTTTATTCACATTTAAAATAATTTTTAAATCAATAAAATCATTTTAACTTATTTATTTAATTTAACAATGAAAAAATATAATATCATTAATATTAAATTATTAATATTTTCATGACAAAATATCAAAAGTTATATTTTATAACTTCAAATATTTTTATAACCTTTAAATCATTTTTATATGATTTTTAAATCACTTATTCTATTTTTCATAAATTATTTAATACATTTATTAAATAACTTAATTATCATTAATATTAATTTATTAATAAAATTCATCACAAAATATTAAAAGTTATATTTATAACTCAAAATATTTCTACACACTTTATTCTTATTTAAAATGATTTTATATAATTAAAATCATTTTCTCTAATTTATTTAATACACTAATTAAATAAATTAAATATCATTAATATTTAAATAATTATAAATATTAATGAAAAATATCGCAAATAAATAAAAGTTATTTTTCATAATTTAAAATAATTTTTAAAACCAATTTTGTAATTTTTATAATTTATTTCCTATTTTAAAGTAATTTTCGAAAAATAAAAAAATTAAAATATTAAAAACCGTCGCTATAGCCCTTTAATTGATATGTGAAATCCTTGTTGGTGGTCTTAAGCTCAAGAACATCGATGACTTAAGTGTTCAACAGGTCTCGTTTGACCGAGTTTAATTTCATGTCTATATTGTTTCTGTCCAATATAAAACCTAAGTATTGTAGTGTTGATGTAACTCTACATGTTTCATAACTTACTTTGAACAAACAACAACATAACTAGTCGATCTATGCCAACAAAGTATCTATCAGACGGTTTCTGGGTTTCCCCAGAAACCCAGCAGTTCAAGGTGCCATATTCAAGCTCAAATATTTTAGTGTTCTGATCATCATTTTGGTGATTTTATGGTTCATAATGGTAGCATACATGACAAGGTATAACAACATATCAAGATCACAGTTCCAAAACATCTAAATATAATAGATCAAGTCCGGTCAAAGTTGTCAGAACACTGTTCTTAAAGTTTTCTGGAAAATTCCCAGAAACGTAAAATCAGACTTGGGTGGTTACTTTAACCGCTCACTCCATTCGATACATTACTTGTTTAGAGAATCTAAAGACACGGTTATGAAGAACATATTACAAGCTACACAATAGATATGATAACATCATAATATCACTTACAAGATGACAGATCTATGCCTTCAAATATCTTGTCAGAGGCTGTTCATACTTTCTAGGTTTACCCAGATTTCGACCGGTCATGCCCGGTCAACGGGATTTGACCGTGAATAAAATGAAATATAGAGATCCAATAACTGTGATACCACTTTCATATGAAAGATCTCATACCAGACTACGGATTCAAACCATAAAACAACAAAAATAATAAACACACAATAATCTACAGCCTCTGACATTCACTGTCAGAACACCAAAAACAAAATTTCTAGATTTTTGAAATCTTTTAATTTGAGCATCTAGATGTTATAGATCCACTTCCTACCAACCCAGATCATGGTTTAACACTATATACATCATATTTAAACACTTAAACATAACATTTAACAAAGGATCAAAGATCAAGTTGTTGGTTTAGGTTTTATACCTCATTTTGATTATTGCTTGAATCTGGCTTCTAGATTTGTTATGGTGATCGTGGGGCTATATTTTGGGACTTGTATATATATATTTCGTGCGTTTTAAGAGAGATAGCTGAAGTTGGAGGTTTGTGTACAAAAGAGGTTATCAAATGGCATTTCTCTCTCCTTAGATCTATATATAGCATGTTATAATGCATGAATCTACTGAGAAGAGGCTAGTTGTTGGCTTTAATGTCACATGGTGTTGTTGAAGTGGTTTACCAACTCACCAAATGTCAAAACCTATAAGCTAGCATCAATAATTCACAAAAGGGTATAATGGACATTTGACTTAAACTTTTAATGGCACAAAGGTCATTTGTCAAACCCTTATGGTTTGACCTTTAGGGTTTAACCCCTTAGGGTTTAACCCTAAGGTTTAACACAAAATTTTAGCATCTCTAGTTTAGGGTTTGTAAAATAAAATAAAATTTTAGTTTCTAAAAATTTCAAATTAATGTTTCATAATTAGATTATGGTTTCTAATTACATAAAACATGATAATTAGGTTTAAGTTTTACTAATTATCATTAAGCATGCCAAAATAGCAATTAGGTTTATAAATTGGTTAATTAGGGTTATAAAATTAAAATTAGGGTTTAACAGTTTGAATTTGGGCTTTCTAATCTTTAAAAAATTATGGTTTCTATATATTAATTAGGGTTTACCTAATTAATCAAAAAATTATATAATTCACATCATACTTCAAATAACACAGCTTTATAATAGTCTCGAACACATACTTGAGTTTCAAATTAGGGTTTCCAATCATTTAGGTCCACAAATATTATCTAAGGTTTATAATATCTATGGTTTTCTTGATTAGCATTAATATTTATTATAAACATCATGAATCACATAACACCGGTACAACACAGTCTTGAATTTTCCGTTTGAATTATAACATAGGGTGAAACAAATTAATGCTAGGGTTAGGCCATGATTCAACATAATTAACCAACCCTTAAAAGTCCATACATATATGGTACATATTTATAGCACTGAAAAATCAAAATATACTTAATATTATATTATTATTCTCATTCCTTAATCAAAATCCAAAATTAGGGTTTGGATTCCATATCTGATTTATCTGTCCTATACATACCATTATTAATTAAGTTAAAATAAATAACTTAAATACACTGAACAAATTCATAAAATAATTAGTATAATTGTGCTTTAATCATTTCATATATTATTTAAATAATATAAATATCAGATTTTTTATGGAAAATAAATATTAAAAACATTTTTACTGTAGAATTAATTATTATAAGAATATAATTTATAATGAGCAATAATTCTAAAATAAACTTATTCGTAATCATTCATGTAATAAATATATTTTATATTCATCACATAAATACATACATAATACCTTGCACGCAATCTAACCTTTTAAAATAAATAATTAATAATAATAAAAAAAAATTATACGCAAAATTTTAGATTTAATTATATAGAAAATACCGGGTTATTACAAAAACAACAAATCCATCATAGCATACTAGATCAAATTTTATTGGCTTAGGGTTTACCTTTGAGCTTTGATTTCGATTCTGACATTTTGATTTGTTAATAGTAAACGTGGGGCTTCCTTATGGGACTGATATACATATATATTTCGTGGGTTAGAGAGAGAGAAGCTTGGTGGTGTGTTTGTGAACAATTGGGACTAAATTATGAACTTTCCTCTCTCTTAATCTATATATAATTTGATGCAAGGACTATGGTTGATCATGAGGGCAGGTTTTGGCTGATTAAAGACTAGTACTAGACCATATGGCTAGTTATAATTGGTCACCAACTCCTTACTAGGGCTAGATCTACACTCCACCTTATTAAAATAATAAAAACGGTAGTTTGGTCATTTGACTTATAAAGTGAATGGCAACTTGGTAACTTCTCACAACCATTAGGTTTTAACTCTTAGGGTTTGACCCTTAGGATTTAATCCTAGGGTTTTATAAGCTTGTTTTCTAGGATTGTGTATTAAGAGCAAATATGGAAATCTTAGTTTCTAAAAATGTTGATTAGGGTTCCTTAATTACACAAGGTTTCCTAATCACCTAGGATTTGTAAATTAGCCTTTATAATATATTAATTACCATTAACCTTGCTAAATTAATAATTAGAGTTTATAACTTTGTAATTAGGGTTCTAATTTCGTAATTAGGGTTTCTAGATATTAATTAGGGTTTACCTAATTAACATAAAATATAATAAAGGTCATTAACTACATAACACATAACTTAACAAACCTTACAGTTATAGCTTATTCTATACTATAGTTTATCGGTAATGTTAGGGTTTGAACTGTTTTACTATAACTGATCTACAACCTAACATTACACACATATCAGGTATATTTATATCACTGAAATATAAATAATATTATATTATTATTCTCATTCCTTATTCAAAATTTCGGACTTAGGGGTTTGAAGTTATATCGACATATATAACCTTCATACATACCATCATTAATTAAGTTAAAATAATTAACCTAACCAATATAATAAAATACATATCATAATAATCCTAATAATCATATCATATATACCATAATCATATTCTTTTGGAAAATAAATAATAAATTTTTTATTACAAAATTAATGTATTATAAGAATATATTCTGTAATGGTCAATAAGTCTAAAAAGAAATTATTTACATCTAATAAATAATTTAATTTATCATATAGATATGTATACTTTACTTTGCAAATATTTTCACCTTTAAATATATATAAAAAAATTAAATCCCAAAATTTCTTATTGAAAATAGTGGGTTATTACAGGTGCCTATTCTTTACAAGGACTGTAACTTTGATGTAAAGTTGGACTCAGACTTGATGGAAATACAAGAGGACAATGAGATACCTTAGGAGATTAAAGAACGAGTCGAAGACAAACCCAAGCCAAATCTTGATCAAACCACCTCTTTTAACCTCGGAACCTCAGAAAACCCCAAACAAATCCAGATTGGTATGGATCTCACTCCAAAGCAAAGGAATGACATGTTTAATCTATTAACCCAATTCCAGGATGTGTTTGCATGGTCTCATAAAGACATGGTCTGTTTGTCCACTGACGTTGTCATTCATCGCCTCCCCATCAAAGAGGGATTCAAGCCAGTCAGGCAGAAGCTCAGGCGATTAAAACATGAATGGAGTTTAAAAGTTAAAGAAAAAATTGTGAAACAATTTTAAGCTAGCATCATCATGGTGTCAACATTCCCTGAGTGGCTATTCAACATAGTCCCCGTGCCTAAACCTAGAGGGAAGGTGCGAGTTTGCATGGATTACATAGATTTGAATAAAGCATGTCTCAGAGATAGCTTTCCCACGCCATTCATCCACATATTCATTGATAATACAACGCAATATAACATGTATTCCTTTGCTGATTGCTTTACGGGGTACCATCAAATCATGGTTGCTAAAGAGGATCGTCAAAAAACTACATTCATCACGCCTTGGGAAATCTTTTGCTACAGACAATTGTTATTTGGCCTCATAAATGCCGGAGCTACCTATCAGCAGGCCACGATGGCTCTTTTCCATGATTTAATGCACAAAGAGATAGAGATCTATGTGGATAACATCATTGTCATGTCCCGAAGAGAGCAAGACCACTTAGACCATCTCAGAAAGCTTTTCAACAGGTTACGTAAGTACAACTTAAAGTTGAATTCATCTAAGTACGCCTTTGGCGTAAAATCTGGTAAGTTGCTAAGATCTGACGCCTTTGGTGGAAGTGAAAATTTAAAATTAAAACAAGGACTACTTTCTTCTCTCTCATTTCTTCCTCTCGTTCTTTCTCTCCCAATTTCTCTCTCTAGTAGCACTGATGACAAACCTTCCTCCTCTCACTCCTATTTTCGAAAACCTCATCCCTTCGTCGCTCCCTCGCCAGTGACCTCCTCCTCTTCCTCATCCTTTATCCCTCTCTCTTGGTCTCTAACAGTAGATCAATAAGGCTCAAACCTTCAAATCTCATCTCTTTGTCATAGTGCACTTTGACTTTCCAGTAACTTCGTGGTAGGGACGGCAACTGGAGGAAAAATTTTCTCTCTCTAGCATTCAGATCAACTGAGGTACACAATGTTTAGCTTTACTTAAGTTGTGGTGTTAGGGTTTGAATATTAGGGTATATGCAACTGATTTTGGGGCTTAATTTATATTTTAATTTGTTCAATTTTGGTTTGATTTGTTCAATTTGGGTATATAAAACTGATATTAAGACATTGCTTAATTTGGATCTATGAAACTGATGTTGAGGCATTAATTGTTCAATTTGGGTTTGATATTTACTGTATTATACCCTTCAAATTAGTGTTTGATTTGTGAAATTACTTGTATAATGTCCATAATCTGATATTGAGGAGATGAAATATATATATATATATATACACACACACACACACACACATGGTCATCAGTAGTGTATTAGGCTTTGAGTATGAGGTTCAATTACAACATGTTCTGTATCAATTTGGGTTATATTTTATATATACACATGTGCAATAAGTGTTTGATTTATGTTATGTTTATGAATATTCTAGGACCCAAAGTGAAGAAGCTGCCTTTTCATTGTCATCATATTGCAGGTTGTGTCTTACCGGCACACCTCTTCAGGTTTTTGTTTTCTTTCAAGTGTATCTGTTTTATAGCATCATATAGCCGTGGACACAAAACCTGAAGCTATTCTGGTATATCTACTTTGGGTTTATCATGATTTTTGAGAAAAATATAATATCAATAGTTCTTCACAATGGTAATTATGGTCAATTGTTATGAATTCCATGTCTGTTATTTTTAAAGGATAGAATTCATTTGATAATATAAATAACGCTAACAGGTATAGACATTTGTTTCTAAAAAATAATTTAGAAGGCCTCTACAGTCTCTTGTGCTTTTTGCATGTTGAACTGTGGTGCAACTGGGCTTGGTATGCATTCAGTAACATGAAACATATACAATTTACTATAATGTACAAAAATAAATTGGTGGAACTAAACAACATGGCATTTTATAAAACTTAAGGTTTAGACTAGTTTGAAGTATCTTTTCCTCAATGTAGTTTGATTTTATGTAGGTGGCATAAATTAATTCAGAGGCCTTATGAGAATGGTGATCAGCGAGGGCTGAAACTGATCAAGGCTATCTTGAGGCCACTGATGTTGAGGAGAACAAAAGATACTAGGGATAGACATGGAAGGTGAAATACTCTACTTTTTGTAATTCTAATTTATGTTAAAAACCTTTGTTATCAAACTGATGTTTAATGTATGTCAAATCAGACCTATTCTTGTTCTCCCACCAACTGACAACCAAGTCATTAATGACAAAAATGTGCTAAGTCCGTATTTCTTCATATTTTCAGGTGATGTTAATGTCATTGAGAGTTGGTGTAGTGGGCTTGAATTTAAATTCATCTTCCAATGTCTTTCTCATGGTACATTTTTAATTTAAGTTGCTCGATCATTGGTATTGGTATTGGTATTGGTTTTTCCTTTTCCTCATGGTACATTTTTCCTTTTCAGGTGCTAGTATTAGATAGTTTATAATTCTCATAATTGGATTGTCTTTAAGTTAATCATGTCCACGTTGAGCTTGAAATATAAAAAACTAACTTATTAATTCTATTCAACGTATATAAAATTATTGTTAGCAGGAATTTCTAAATCTTGGCTAGAAATTAAAATTGCTTATTTGACTCATATATAATTGTGTAACTTAGATGAAAAATGAACTACCAATTACTTTCAAAGCCTACCGTTATCAATAGCATAGATAGTCTTGTGGTCCTGCTAATCTTTTCAAGAAAATGGCCATGGAAATTGCAAGAAACAAGGTAAATTAAATTGAGCCAAACATATAAATAAAAGGGATATATAATCTCTTGGTTTGAAATTTCTAATCGTAATTATATTTGTTATTTATTGTAGATAGTTTCTCTGTGGAAGAAGTTGTATGTAATCTACAGTTTCTTCTTTGTTAGAAAGATTGTTGGTCATATTGTCACCTTTACCTTATACTGCGTTGTTTTGCATGCAACTATTTTGGTTCCTGAAGTTAAAGTTCCTAAATGGGGACTGGTTTGCTTCCTTTTCAGTATTGAATATTTATGTCTTCGCAAAAAAATGTCTGTAGGATCCTTGGTGGAATCCTGCAGTAGAAGAGCAAGCAATAATATGTATTCATCGCATTGGTCGAAACGAACCATTCATGTTAGAAGATTCACTATAAAGGTGAACAGCCTTTTTTATTTTTTATTTTTGGATTTTTATTACTTGTTCTTTGACCACTTTGTAATTATGAATATTTGATTATCATCTATGGCAATATAATTAGTTAACATTCTCAATATTTGATGGGCGCAGGACACTATAGAGCATCGATTGCAACAAGTCCAAGCAAGAAAGCAGGGGATGATTGCTGGAGCATTAATCGACGAAGAAGTCTGTTCTGCTAGAATTTAAGAACTTAGTATTTGGTTTCTAACTAATTTATATGGATTATCAAAAACCATCATCTAAAGTTGTACTACTTCTAACTAAATCTGTTGTTCTTTTATTTCAGTGGGATAAGGTAAATGGATTAACGTACACACAGGAACTAATTGACGAAGTACGGGATGAGTGGGCAGCGTATGTGAGAAGCTACATGTAGAGCCTCAAGTTAACGGTGGATATATACAGGGTTAGATGAATGTACGTATTTTGGGAGAACCTAGGCTTTTTTTGCACATGCTTAGGTAGTAGCTTAATTTTATGGATAGTTTGGTTTATTTTGTGGATGTAATCAAATTCACAATTTAATATAGTAGTAATTTATATTGAAAAGTGAATTTGAGATGTATATATGGATAGTTTGGTATATATTTTGTGGCTGTAGTAATTTGAAACTGTAAACGAATGGTATTATTGGGATGTATTTTGAATGGTTGATACATTTTGGCTTTAAATTTAAATGAGAATTTAGACCTTTTTAGCTATATATCATGGCATTAGTAGATTGCAGGTGCACTGGTAATATAGGTGACACTAAATAGATGACACATTCTAAACATTTTGTTAATGTGTCTAAACGTTGTCTGATATATTAAACTGTAACATTTTAAGTCAGAAAACGTTGTGGAATCATACCATCTACAACGTTTTCAAACATCTAATAATTTATGGAAAACAAATCTACAACGTTTTTAAGAAAAAAACATTGTACAACGTGTCAAACTACAACGTTTTAAAAACGTTGTATAAAGGGTGTCAAATAGATGACACCCTTAACCATGACGTTTCTGGGATAGCAACCACAACATTTTTTACATGTTATCTATTTATTGTTTTGTAGTAGTGATCCTCTCAAGTACGTGTTCAGTAAACCCATGTTAAATTGTCTATTGTCCAGATGGCAGTTGATCCTGCAGCAATTTGACATTATCTACGTGACTCAAAAGTTTATCAAAGTTCAAGGAATTACGGATCAACTTACCGACACACCTTCAGGGGATTTCAATCCTTAGAAACATACTTCCCCGATAAAAGGGGCATTGTTAGTTTAGCAACACCATTAGGACGATACACACCAATCATGGAAGATGTATTTTGATGGGGCGGTAAATATGGAAGGTTCTGGAGCTAAAGGAGTTCTAGTATCCATTACGGGGGATCAATATCCTATCACCGTCAAATTGCAGTTTGTCAGCACCAACAACACAGTTGAGTTTGAAGGCTGTATCATGGGGCTAAAACTTGCCCAATCAATTGGCATCAGACGGTTAACTGTCTTTGGAGATTCTGAATTGGTAATCAGACAAACCACGAGAATCTATTACACCAAAGAGCTACATTTGTTGCCTTAACATCGACAGGTTACACAGATGGCTTCGGAGTTTGAAGAAATAACCTTCCTCCACATTCCTTGGAATAGGAATGACTTTGTGGATGTGCTAGCAACTTTGGCCTCCTTGATCAACATACCTGACAAGGAAGACATGTCAAACCTCACATTTGTCCCTGCAAAAGGCTCCAGCGTATAACAACTACATTACAGAAGTATTGGATGAGCTACCTCCTATCCAACACCCTTGGTATCAGCATATCAAGGAGTATCTGCGAGATGGATCTATAACCGCTGAGGCGAGTCTTGTTGAGAGAAAGCGAATCCATCGAATGACTATGAAATTATACTTGAGCAGAGATGCACTCTACAAACGAGATGCAAGACTAGGTCTCCTCATATGTCTGGACAAGGACCAAGCTCAGAGGCTCACGGAGGAAATCCATGGTGGAGTATGTGGACCACACATGAGCGACCCTCTACTTTTCAAAAAAAAATCCTAAGAACATGGCATTACTGACTCTCTCTTAAGGCTGACAGTGATGATCACGTCAAGAGGTGTTATCAATGCCAAATTCATGGTAATGCTATCCACGCCCCTCCAATGGAACTCCACAATATGAGTTCGCCCAGACCCTTCTCAATGTGGGCAATAGACGTGATCGAGCCCATCGAGCTCAAAGCCAGTAATGGGAATCAGTTTATCTTGACCATGATCAACTACTTCACCAAGTGGGTAGAAGTAGCCTCCTTCCCCAGGGTTATAAAGAAGTTATCATTGGTTTCATCAGAAACAATGTCATTTTCTGATATGAACAACTAGAGGTAATTGTGTCAGACAATTCTAAGAACCTCCACATCAAAAATCTCAACTTTGTCATCTATCGTCCAAAGATGAATGGTGCTATTGAAGCGGTTAATAAGAATATCAAAAAGATCATGCAAAAGATGGTTGCTAATCACAAAGGATGGCCTAACTTGTTTCCTCTGAATCTATTGGCCTATAGAACGTCAATGCGCACTTCCACTGGGGCAACCCCCTACTCATTAACCTATGGGATGGAAGCAGTGCTCCCCATAGAAGTGGAAATGGAATCCCTCAGAGTATTGATAGATGCTCGGCTGGATGAAGACCAATGGTTACGAGATAGGTATCAGCAATTGGCTCTAATAGATGAAAGGCAAGCCGCTGCCATCTTCCATGGTCAATTATACCAACAGAGTGTCACCAGATCCTACAACAGAAAAGTTCAACTACGACAATTCAAAGAGCATGACTTGGTCTTGAAGAAAATTCTTCACAATCAAGATAAATCCAAAGGAAAATTTGCCCCAAATTGGGAAGGCCTATTTGTTGTCAAGGAGGTATTGACAAGAGGAGCTCTCAAATTACAGGATATGGACGGCGATGAATTTCTGCAGTTCATTAACTTGGACACCGTGAAATGGTACTATGTTTGAAGTTACCATCAAACAAACATCCTTGTTTTTGATCACCAGATCCCTAGTCACTTCAGTTTTCTAAACTCTTCACTACATACAACTCTTATTCACACCCGTTTTCCCCATCAAGGACAAACATACCTTTCAACCAGCAGTGTGGTTTCGGATAAGCAGATCCTTCACTCAACTCCCTTTTCAAAACCTTTCACATCTTCAGGTTATCCCCACTAGGGATTAAACCTTTCACACTTTCAGTTTTGTCTCACCAAGGATAAAACTTTTCACACCTGTAGTTTTGTCCCACCAGGGATAAAAACTTTTCACACTTTCAGTTTGACATGTACATAGGATCAAACTTTTCATCTCCAATCAATCTTGCACATGGGATGAACTACGTTGACCTGATCTCCCCAATACATGGGAGTACGTAGGCAACCATTTATTGGTCCGGTCTAACCTTTACAAAAAAAATAACAAAATAATACCCTTTCACCACATCAGTTTGTCATGTACAAGGGATGAACTATGTCGACCTGATCTCCCCAATACATGAGAATACGTAGGCAACCATTTTTATGGTCTGGTCACACAATATAAAAAAACATCTCTACACCCTTCTACATACTTACCACATACAACTTTGAACCTCTCACACCAGGTTTGAACTACGCAGACTTGATCTCCTCTTCAATAAGAGTACGTAAGCAGCCATTCATGGTTCTGTCTTACCCCCTACGAAAACACAAAAGCTTGTCAACGGTACTGGGATCATCTTTCAATCCACCACACTTCATCAGCTTAGATCAAAGGGATGAAATTACCTGGTCTCCCCACACAAATGGGAGAATCGACGACCATCTAAGCTGCGGTTGCATCCTTAAATAGAAACACCAATCCATAAGAGATGGAACTACATGGACTCCCCCATACAAAGGAGTACCGGCGACCATCGGTGGTGAGGTCAACCTCAGAGAGGAAAGCCACACTCCTCTCCACAACTACATACAGAAACTAGTCCCAAGACACCAAAGGGTAGGGAATACACACAGATAAACGGTCCATTCTGAAAGATTGTTGGCTAAAATCTAATTAAGCACAACACGCAAGTATACGTGGTCAACAAGTAATATAATAATAAGTAGAGTATTGTTCCCACAGAGAAAATTTAATAAGAATTTAATCTCACAATTATCAGTTTCTTATTAATCGTAATTTTATTAAACTACTCAAATCAATGATTAAAATTATTAAAACTAAATTATAAAAAATGCTATGATCACAAAACAATCACAAATATTAAAAACTGAAATTTCAAACAATTATTGGAGAATTAGGCTTACGACTTCACCCTAAGCTTCACTCTAATTTTTACACCTTTATTCACGTTCAATTCACTAGCCTAATTTATTAATCTAGAACAGGAATGTAGCACTAGCCACCTCTCGATGTACTAATACCGTATTAACTCAAATCCATAATTTAGATAGAAACAAGTTAAACACCTTAATCAACTAACTCACTATATCTCTATGTGAATTATAATTAAAGAAGGTTTAAGCTTAAGCCCTTTATTCGATTACATACGATGTCAAGCATATCTCTACCTTAACATTCATCAAGATTATGTTCATTCACAAAATTCAAGAACACATGATTACAAATATAAGACTTAACAAAGAACAAATTAGAATACCTTTAATGTTAGCCTTAATCCGCAATTGATATGAACGTTCCTTCAAAATCATCACTCCAATGCTCGACATGAAAATCTATGTGTAATCTCTGTAAATTGCCTTATGTGTATTCTTGATCTTGTGCTTTTGTTAATATAAGTGTACACACGCAATCTCTGCTCAGTCCATGCCAACTAGAGTCCTAAATACATTCAAGAACCAAAATTCAAGTCCCAGCAATGTTTAAATCAAGATAGGATAGCCAGCATTCGGGACCCCCCGCCCCGACGGGGGTATATACACATGAAATGGCCGCCCCGGTGGGCTAGGCTACTGTCTTCCAGATTTGAAGACCCCCCGCCCCGGTGGGGGTGTAAGGCTTATATATGCCCGTCCCGGTGGGCTAGCACACTGAATTCTGAATTTGCTTAATTTTCATACTTGCTAAAATAATGCTCCACATGACTCCTTTTCTTTTCTCTTGCCACAACAACCATCTTACACACAAAAGAACAATAATCAAGTAAAATAAATATGAAAACAAGGAATTAACAAAACTTAAGCTTGAATTAGGCATCGAATCATGGATATAAAGTCCACTTATCAAAATCCCCTAAACATAAACCGTGCTAGTCCTCGAGCACAAAATAAAATCCTATGTTGTACAATGCAATGCAATGACATGTAATACATCTAAACTCTATGTCTTTGAATCCAACAGTTTCATAGAATCAAATTTATTCCTTCAGCCTCAAAAAAATAAAGCAAACACTTCAACACCTCATATCTAAACCACTCAATAATTTCTTATAAATCATCGAATCTTAAAGTGTCATCACTGACATAGTGCGTGTGTGAGCAACATCTATGCTAACTAATTCTAATTCAAATTCAACACATAATCAATTTCTTATTAGGAATCATAAAGAATAACTCAAAAAGTTCAAAAACAAACGAGTTCCAACTAAAATCAAACGTTTACCAAGATTAAGGGTCCGAATAGGGTATTCGTGTTTTTTTTCTCATTGATGGGGGCTCTTTGCCCTTATTTCCCGTCTTTCTTCATTTTTTTTCATAGATGGTTGGTGAGTGCGTTTTACGCTGCATCTCACACTCGTGTTTATGGGGAGTATTTTTCTCAACCCACCACAAGACTCAACTAGATATTATTTTCTTTTTTTTTCTGAAGCTTATATACCCTACCTTTTCCCCCAAATTTAGGTTCTTGCCTAATTTGTCGCCTTCACTGCCTATTCTTGTCATTCTATGATTTACACTAGCATTATCCTTTAGAAACTATTTATGTATCAATTCAAACTAATCAGTCAACATAGATGTTACTACGTGCTTCCCTTTTAATACCAGTTTCAAACAAGCACAAGATCCGAGTCAGAATTCAAAACTACATCATAATTCTAATACTGGGTACTGAATTTTTTTACTCAATCCCAATCTCATCATTGGCCACAATAAAAATGAACTACAATAATTGTTGGATATATGCAACACAACACAATTCTAACTATATTTTATTTTGTTTTTTTAGATATGAATAGGGCAAACATCACATGAATGCAAACATAAATAAATAACCAAATAAAAACTAAATATGCACCTAAGCTACTATGCAAATGCATGATTACATGAATGCAATAATTGATTAACCTAAACTAAAAACATGAAAAAACTACTATACAAACATAGCTTAATAAATATGCAAGATGCAAACATGAAATTAAATCCCCCAAACTTGAAAATTACAATACCCTCATTGTATAGATATAGTAAGAAAAATAAGAGGACTTCCCTGTAATCACTAAGCTTGAGGTGGTGGTGTGTTGTGTTCTTCTTCATCGGAGTCACTTGGTGGAAATTGTGGCAGTGGGGCCGGTTGCTGATATGGAAATTGAGCATTAGGATTGAATCTTTGGAGCGTCGTGTTTAATGATGCAAAAGAGAGGTTCACTGCTTCAAACATATGATCCTGGCTAGCGGCAAGGCGTCTCATCTCTCGTCGTGTTTGTTTGTTGTGCTCATCCACTTGGCGCTGAAAATTTAGGAATTAAGGACTAGATATTGCCTAGGACTGTGGTACCTGCTCTGTTCCTTGATCACCCATAGTCGCATCCTCAACCTCTAAGGTGTCTGCAGCGTTAACTTCGTCCTCCGAAGTTGATGGAAAAATAAAGCCTAATCCTCTAGGATGGGAATCACCTCTAGCCCACACCGAATACTGCGCCGTCATTCTGGAATCGAGTAGCTGAAGCAGCATCTGAGTGGGTTCATCATCGGACCATCTAACACCCGTTTGGCGACACAACCCACAAATGAGTGATGGGTGTGGCAAGCCGCCCAAAAAATTTCCTCGTAAGCATCGACGAATGGAAAAAACAGATTATGTCCCCGACATCGATGATGAAATCTTGAACAATTGCATATAAAAGTAGTGCCTTTTCTTTGGTTACGTCTGATGTGTGTGTGTATAAAAACAATTTCACACATAAGAAGGAATACCATTTCTTACCATACCGGCTGAGATCCTTGCTGTGAAAAACTGTGCCTCCTTTGCGACCATTGATCCATGTTGTTCCCGGCTTAGTCATTTATTTTAGAATAGCCTCAAGGTCAGGATTGAAATCATATAAGTGAGCATATTGGCACTATCGAGGCACTCGTAACTGATAATAGGTGTTGATGGCATCAACACTGAACGGGATTAATCGACCCCGCACAAAATCATTGAAGGGGGCTTTGTCCTCGGTGTTAGCATAAAACTCTTTGACCACAATGACAACAATGGGCTCAGGTTCCTCAGTGAATTTGTTCCACCCTTTCTGATAAATTTGTGCATCATTTCACCATCGACAGGATCCGGTGCTAACCCCCGCTCCGGTGTAAGAGCTTTTATCACCATGTAGTCGTATCGGTCGGCGGCGGTGGGACTTACAAATTTGCGTCAGTCGAAGGTTTGTGATGGTGGTGTTGTTGTTGAACTCTCTCCGCGGTGCCTCTTTGATGTGGGTTTTGACGCCATTGAATTATGAAGCCTTAACAAAATTTCTTTCCCCCAAACTTGGTTCACACAAACTGTCAAACACTAGGTGAGAACAAAGGTTTTTTCCCCCAAACTTGATGAATTTGTGGCAATATGGTGATTGAAGACAAAAAACTTGAAGATAGGTTACTCACTCTCAAGTGAAACATGAATTCCCATAATAAGAACCCTAATTCATAGCTTTCTAAGTTCAAATTGAATGTATGTGATGAACTTGGGTTGTAAAGGTGTGTTTATATAGAGGTGGTGTGATGGAGAGGGTTAGGATTAATGGATTGAAGTGGTGGGAATGTGTGTTCATGAAATGGGGAGATGGAGTGGAAGATGCCAAAATCATGGGAATTGCATTTGAAGAATACGTAGTAGTGGAATTAAGTAGTGGGGAAGTGGTATGTTAGAAGATGAAACTGCCGAATCTGTCTATTGGAATTCAGGACCCCCACCCCGGTGGGGGTCCAAGGCTAAAGAAGCCCGCCCCGGTGGGCATACCCTCTATTTTCTAACTAGCGGGACCCCCGCCCTGGTTGGGGGTATAGTGCATAAAGGACCCACCCTAGCGGGGGTGGGTTCTGTTAACTGAGGATTTTTTTCATGTTTATTCCTTGCTACTCCAATCCTTATGCATGTTAGGTTCCTGCACAACCATGAAACATAAATATGAGTCAATTTTGAGCAATCTTAATCATGGTAACGCAATTATCTAAAGATGACTTAAACTTTTAACTCATAATAATTGAATTAACATGAATTGATTCGAAACTAACTAACATTCTAAACTACAATCTAAATAACATGGATAAAATATGAAAAATTTAACGGCGATTGGGTTTCCTCCCAATTAGCGCTTGATTTTAAGTCGTTCAGCCTGACTACTCCTTATTTATGGTGCGTCGGATAATGTGATTGCGATGACATCCGTGTTGGATTTGCCACACCAATAATGCTTCAACCGTTGACCATTGACCTTGAACGTCTCCAATGGGTTTCTACTATAAAGTTCAACAGCCCCATGTTAGAAAACTCTTTTAATGGTGAATGGACCCGACGACCTTGATTTTAACTTTCCCAAAAATAACCCCAACCTTGAGTTGAAAAGTAGTACTGATTGCCCCGATTCAAACGTTCTATGCATGATTTTTTGGTCGTGCCATTTCTTGACCTTTTCATTGTATAGTTTTGAATTTTCGTAAGCTTGAAGTCGAAATTCTTCAAGATCATTTAATTGCAGTAGTCTCTTTTCACCCACAGCTGCTTGATTGAAGTTACGTTTCTGAATCGCCCTGTAGGCCTTGTGTGGCAACTCGACCGATAAGTGGCAAGCTTTCCCATAAACCAATTGATATGGTGACATACCATTTGGTGTTTTGGACGCAGTTCGGTAGGCCCATAGTGCATCTTCCAACCTGAGAGACTAGTCCTTTCTAGTTGGATTTACCACCTTTTCCAAGATTCTCTTCACCTCCCTATTTGAAACTTTAGCTTGCCCACTTGTTTGGGGATGATATGTTGTTGCCACCTTATGGTTGACCCCGTACTTCGCCAAGAGAGCTATAAATGATCTGTTACAGAAGTGACTACCTTCATCACTTATAATAGCTCTTGGCGTGCCAAATCTCATAAAATTATTCTTCTGCAAGAATTTGAGGACCACTTTGGCATCGTTAGTTGGGAGTGCTGCAACTTCAACCCATTTTGAGACATAGTTAACTGCAAGCAATATGTATTGATTACCGAATGATGATGGAAATGGCCTCATAAAATCCATGCCCCAAATGTCAAAAATTTCAACATCCAAAATTGTTTGTAGTGGCATCTCATTCCTTTTCGATATGTTGCCCACCCTTTGGCATCTATCAAAAATTTTAACAAACTGGTGGGCATCCTTGAACAATGTAGGCCAATAAAACCCGGCTTGAATCACTTTTGTCGCTGTTCGCTCACTACCATAATGTCCCCTATATGTAGACAAATGGCATTCATGCAAAATATTGTTCACCTCGCTGTAAGGCACACACCTTCTAATCATTTTGTCGGCGCACTGTTTGAATATGTATGGCTCATCCCACATGTACCACTTGACGTCATGTAGGAATTTCTTCTTCTGCTGATGAGTAAGATCAGGGGGAAGGATGTTGCTTACTAGATAGTTAGAGAAGTCCGCGTACCATGGGAATTTCATAGTGACGCCAAACAGTTGCTCATCCGGGAATGATTCATTAATTAAACACATGTCCTCTTCCTTTTTACCCTGATTTACCAGCCTTGACAAATGATCCGTAACTTGATTCTTTATACACTTTCTATCTTTTATTTCCAAATCAAATTCTTGGAGAAGGAGAATCCATCGAATCAGGCGTGGCTTAGCATCTTTTTTCAAAATTAAGTACCAAATAGCCGAGTGATCTGTATAAAACACCACATTTATTCTGATCAAATAAGCCCAGAATTTATCAAAGGCATATACTACTGCAAGTAATTCTTTTTCCGTAGTTGTGTAATTCATTTGAGTCTCTGTAAGTGTCTTACTTGCATAGTAAATGGCATGAAATACCTTTCCTCGGCGTTGACCCAAAATAGCGCCAACCGCATTGTCGCTCGCATCACACATTAACTCGAAAGGCATATTCCAATCTGGTGCAACGATTATGGGAGCTGAAGTAAATTTCTTCTTCAATAGTTCGAATGCCAATTTACACTCCTCATCAAACTTAAAAACAAAATCTCTCTCTAAAAGACTACATAAAGGTTTTCCAATTTTAGAGAAGTCTTTTATGAATCTTCTCTAAAACTCGGCATGTCCTAAGAAACTTCGAATTCCTTTAACGAAACTTGGTGGAGGAAGTTTTTCAATCGTTTCCAGCTTTGCCTTATCAACCTCTAATCCTTTTGCTGAAACCTTGTGGCCCAAAATTATGCCTTCCTCAACCATGAAGTGGCACTATTCCCAGTTACGTACCAGATTTGTTTCTGCGCATCTCTTTAACACAGGCACCAAATTCTCTAAACAAGCATCAAAATTGTTTCCATAGACAGAAAAATGATCCATGAAGACTTCCACGATTTTCTCCACTATGTTTGAGAAAATGGCCATCATACACCGTTGGAAAGTAGCCGGTGCATTACACAAGCCAAACGACATTCTCCTGAATGCGAATGTGTCGTACGGGCATGTGAAAGTAGTCTTTTCTTGATCTTCAAGGGCAATGACGATCTGATTATATCCCGAATATCCATCCAATAAGCAATAGTACTCGTGTAACGCTAATCTGTCCAACATTTGATCGATAAAGGGCAAAGGGAAGTGATCTTTGTGGGTCGCCTTATTCAATTTCCTGTAGTCCATGCAAACCCTCCAACCAGTCACTGTCCTTGTTGGAATTAGCTCGATGTCATCATTTTGTACCACGATCATTCCTCCCTTTTTTAACACACACTGAACCGAACTGACCCATTTACTATTAGAAATTGGGTAGATGATACCCGCATCTAACCATTTCAATATCTCATTCTTCACTACTTCTTTCATGATAGGGTTGAGCCGTCTATATTGCTCCACTGTCGGTTTTGCATCGTCTTCCATCAGAATTTTGTGCATGCAAAAGGATGGGTTGATTCCCTTGATATCCACGATTGTCCATCCTATAGCCGATTTATGTTCCCTAAGCACCCTCAACAACTTTTCTTCCTATAATTCGTTAAGTGTAACAAAAATAATAACAGGTAAAGAATTTGAATTGCCTAAATATGCATACCTGAGGTGTTTAGGTAGTGGCTTTAGTTCAAGAGAAGGTGGCTCCTCCAATGATGGTTTCATTCTGGTTGTGGATCTTTCCTCTGAGTGCAATGGTTCAAATGGTATTTTAAATCTGCCAACTCATGGCAAGGAGTCTAGCATCTGCAAGTAATCCACAAATTCCGGATCATCTAACTCTTCATCTCCCAATAATGTCGTTTCCAATAGATCGTTACCCAAACTTTTACCCATATCTTCACTGATTATCTTGTCAATGATATCCATCTTGAAACAATCTTCTTCATCCATAGGGAATTTCATGGCCTTAAAAACATTAAATTTTACTTCTTGATCTTGGACCCACATAGTTAGTTCACCTTTTTGTACATCAATGAGCGTCCTACCCGTAGCCATGAACAGTCTCCCTAGGATAATCAGGATGTACTTATCCTCCTCAAAATCTAGAATTATAAAATCCGGATGGAATATAAACTTGTCAACCTTGACCAATATATCCTCTAAAATGCCTCTCGGGTACGTGACTGATCAATCCACCAACTGAAATGAAATGTTTGTAGGCTTTGGAGCTGGCAAACCCAAATCTGTATAAACTAATAACGACATAAGGTTCACACTCGCCCCCAAATCGCCTAAACACTTATTGAATGCAATGTTCCCAATCGTGCACGGAATGGTGAAACTCCCTGGATCTTTCAACTTTGGTGGCAACTTTCACTGTAAAACCGCACTACACTCCCCTGTTAATGCCACTGTTTCAAAATCTTCCAACTTCTTTTTCCTGCACAGAATCCCTTTCATGAATTTAGCATAACTTGGCATCTGCTCCAGGGATTCTGTAAACTGGAAGTTAATCTGAAGTTTCTTAAAAACTTCCAACAATTTCGCAAACTGCTTATCTAATTTATGCTTTTGGACTCTCTGCTAAAACGGCGGTGGAGGATACCCAACTGGCTTGTCATCTAACTTTATTTTCTTAATTTTATTATCCTCACCCTATTTTTCTTCAACCACTTTGTTCTCATCAACTTTGTCATCCGTTCTAGCTGATTTTTTTTTTCATTTTTCCAATCCAGATGTTTTCAACTTCTCAAACTGATTGCCTGACACTGCTCATGATTTCCCTTCTGATTTCTTTCGGTGTCACTCGGTAGAGTCCCTTGTGGTATATTGTTCAATGCTAAGGCAATTTTTCCCATCTGATTTTCTAGATTCTTGATGGCTATCTCTTCCGATTTCATTGCCATTGCTTGATTTTCCAAAGCCGCCTCATTGTTTGTTATGTACTTTGTCAACAACTCCTCTAAATCTGATTTCGTCTCCTGATGTTGAGCTGGTTGTTGATGATTCTAAAATCCTGGGGGATATGATGGTCGTGGAGCTTGTTGATGCTGATTGTTACTCCACGAAAAGTTAGGATGGTTCATATACCCTTGATTATAAGCATTCTGGTATGTATTCTGTGGAATTCTGTTGTAGTTACCCATAAATTGCACTGACGCTGGGTTGATTGCACATTGATCTGTAGGATGCTCACCCACGCACAATTCACAAATAACTGCAACCTGTTGTGCCTATACCCCTGACATAGCATCCAACTTCTTTGAGAGTGCTAAAATTTACGCTTGTATTGCCATCACTCCATCTACTTCTAACACTCCAGTTTCCTTTGCCTGTGTCATTATTACCATGGGCCACTGGTAGTTCTTAGCTGCCATAGTCTCTATCAATTTGTAAGCATCCTCATAACTCTTTGCCATAAACGCTCCACCCGAAGTTGCATCAATACTGGTCCTGAGATTCACATGTAGTCCATTGTAGAAAGTATTCATTTGTAACCACTCAGGGAATCCGTTATGCAGGCATTTTCTGAGCAATTCCTTATATCTTTCCCATGCCTCATACAGTGACTACCCGTGTTGTTTAAACATCGTTATCTCATTCCTCATTTTTGCAGTTTTCGCTGGTGGGAAGAATTTTGCAAGAAATTTCTGAGCGAGGTCTTCCCAAGTAGTTATTGATCCCGGTGGTAGAGAATGTAAACAACTCTTTGCCTTGTCTCGTAGAGTAAATGGAAACAAGCGAAGTCTTACCGCGTCATCTGATAACCTATTATACCTGAAAGTGTCACAAATCTCCAGAAAGCTGACTAAGTGTTTATTTGGATCATCATTTGATAAACCCCCAAACAGAACTGAATTTTGAAGCATTTGAATAGTCCCAGGCTTGATTTCAAATGTGTTTGAAGCTATATCAGGCCTGGTGATACTCGACTGCAGCTCAGTCACCTTGGGTGTAACAAAGTCTCTCAACGCTTAATCTT